>OX589606.1:30915940-31605143 GCA_951329385.1 Polia nebulosa
GAAGGAGAAGTGGGTTTATCGAGTATAGAAAACAAAGTAGTCAAGACTCTTAGCGCTCTACGCTGACGAATGGGTAACCATTTTAAAATTAACCGATGCGCGGATACATGGTCATACTTACGCAGATTGAAGACAAATCGAATGCAGCTATTTAGAAGGCGGTCTAGTTTATTGAGAAGGTCTGCATTCAGGTCATAGTAGCACACATCGCCATAGTCAATACTGCTCAAGTATGAAATATCACTGGGCAGCAACCATGTGTCCTGAAGAGCTATCATGTCACATGTTTTGCACAGCTCACGTATTCCATTTACAGAGCGCTTGACACTCTTGCATTTAAAAGTAGCAAATTTGTAAAAATCACTCGCCATTTAATATGTTATAATGACTGTCATCAGAAACTTTTTCTGTCTCTGTCGAAAATCTCTTCTTAAAATGTACAATAAAGCGTCTGAAAATAATACCACTCGGCCATAGTTTCTCATCCAAGAACACCTGTAATTTTGACGCAGATACAAAGAACTTATAAGTGTCATGGTCAGTTTGCTTCTTCATTACAATTTTCTCCAAAGTAACATTTTCAGTAGTTTTACTATAAATATATTTGCATATATCAGATTCCGATGTTCCTTTATGTACGTTTGTAATGAATATGGGTATTTTTCGGTCGGCCGCCCTAAAATTATATTCGGTTTCTACCGTACTATTTCCCATCTTTCCCTTTAAACGGTAATTCTTCATTGGTCTACGTTTTTGTACTAACGTCCATCCTTGTTCGTTGTCATCTTTGTTAACCTTTGAACGCAACAGTACATTTGAAAACGAACATTTGTTTGAGTCAATCAGCTGTTCGCATACATCGTTAACTGCGGCCGGCGATGACTCACAGACCTGCAGTGCTATTCTTTAAATGACAAATTCATGGCTGTAAGCTGTGACGAGCTTGTCGACGAGACAGCCTTGAGATCGACCGAGCGTGTAGCGCTGATTCAAATGGTATTCCCTAATCGTCGACGAACCCTAAGCTGTGACCTCCCGTCGCTGATTCGTAGACAAATTAGGGCTTGAATGAAATTCTTATAATCATAATCGATCAATCTCGACTGAGCGTTTTAAGGGTTCAAAATATATATTAAAGGTCTACCTTTAAGTATTTTAAGGAATAGAGTAAAACTATAAACAAATTTCATATTAAAAAGAGTTTATTTCATATTTTTTATTATTAAATTTTTAGGTTGAATGACAATTCCTTTGCCTATTTTGAGCAACGCGACGCGGCATTGAATACAAACAACCAGTGTTGTCAACTTAGTAGGATTTCCACTACCTGGGTTTTTTTATTAATAGGATTACATAAAGTTGTTTTATTTTCATTCAATCAAATCTTCAAATGGACCTCGTAAACAGGAACTGAACATCGGTATTATGAATTCTGGTGGTTTGAAGAAGCGCCACTAGTGGACTCGGGAAAAAAAAGTTAGCAACACCACAAACAAAACAAACAAAAACATCAATACGCTTGAATTTCTAGATAAGTTTTAATTTCATACATTTTAGTGCATAATATCGATAATGTCTAAATATTTGTATCAGTGATTGCTTTGAACATAGGTAGGACTAAAAACTCCGCCCTTAAAACGGCCCACTGCTGACCCTAAAAGCATAGGAGGATACCTTTAGAAATGTGAGTATTGTTATTTTCACATAAAAATTGATAAAATTAATGTGTCACATTATAAATTGCATGATCCACGAGATACCTACTAATGAAATGATGGAAATTACTTGTTTAGTATTTAAGTACATATAACTATAGTGCTGTAACGTAACATTTGTGTGTTTTAAGCATGCCTAGAAGTGCGATCCCATCTCGTGCGTAAGTAGAGATGTTAATAGATAGTTTGGAAGAGCGACGTTGGCTTACCACAGGGCACCCTCGGACATCACATGCCCGAGACCGCACACAAGCGGCATGGCAAGAAGTGGGTGTCAAGCTAAACAGTGATGGAAGTGGCTGCATTAAAAGTTGGAAGCAATGGTCAAAGGTTTGTTAACATAATGTACCTAGGTATTGCATTATTGGTGTGCTTCGTCAGCTTACCTAAGTATGCATGCTTACAGTCAAAGTACTTCTGTTTCATATCTAAGTTAAATTCCAGTACCTAAGTATATTGGCTCTAATTATAACGTAGGACTTATATATATATAATTATTAAGCAAAATCCTGATATTTACACATTGGATATTTTTTTAGTATTGGAAGGATAAGAAGTCAGCGGTAAGAAAAAAAGCTAGTCGAATACGGATGGCTAGGCAATGAACAGGTGGTGGTGAACTAGAGGAAGGGGTTCTATCTGCAATAGAAGAGTGGGTGGCGAAAGCTTTGTTACTGGTGATAGGGAGCTAGAAATTGACTTTATTTATGTATTTGTTTTTTTTAGTTTGCTTGTTTTAATTTTATTTATGAAATCTTTACTAAAGTGCATAAAATAGTATATAAGATATTTTCTGAAATATAAATCTAATTTTCAATTATTTATTTCATTTTTAGCCTGATAATGAACCTGGGCCAAGTTCTAATTTGGCTCCCGACATGTCAAATGCTGAAGTATCAGATGATGTGCTCTTGGTATTTTTATTGAAATATTATTCAATATCTATGTACCGGTTTTACTTCCTAAAAGCATTGATTGATAGAAGACTAAATTTTTTTGCAGAGTATACAAGATGTTACAGAGGAGGCAAATGCAACACCAGTGTCAGAGAGCATACTTCAGGTATTACTAGATTTCAATTACTTACATCAGGTACATAATATGAAAACTGTATACTGTGAAGTTATAAATTTCAAATTTAATTTTGTAGAGTCATGTTCCTGTAGAACATACTACTGCAGGCATGCCCCGAATTGAACCGTCCACACCTTCAATACCAGTAAGTTATTTCTAATAAAATAAAATATAACGATGTTAAATTCTAAATTAGGCTGATGATGCTGATTACAATATAAAATATATTTGCAGGATGTACAACCAGGCCTATCTAAGCATAGGAAAACACCAATCAACCAATGGAAAACCAGCCTAATACGGAACAAATGGTGAGGTTACAAGTAAAAGTCTTACAATCCTACTAATATTGTAAATGCGAAAGTTTATATGTTTGTATGTTTGGCTGAAGGTATCGCAAAAACGGCTGAAGGGATTACAATTAAATTTTGCACACACGTAGGTCATAACCTGGATTAACACATAGGCTACTTTTTATCCCGGTAAATGACAAGGCTTAGCGAAGGCTGAGGTGGAAGTAGAAATCCAAAGTCAGGCTGAACGAGCGCACACGCTCAAAAAGTATTAGGACACCAGAAACATGAGAATTATTTCCAGGGCTGAAATCATGAGAGATAAAGACTCACAAAGTACCAGGAGACCAGAATCATGAATAGGTGTTTTCGGGGATACAATTCCTAAGCTGTATAGCTTCACAAACCACTAGGATACCAGAATCAAGAAGAAGTATTTCCGGGGCTATAATCCTAAACGGTGTAGATTCACAAACTACCAGGAGATCAGAATCACAAAACATATTCCGAGGCTGGTATTAGGAGAGGTAGAGATTTACAAATTACCAGGAGACCAGAAAAATGAGAAGTATTTCCAGTGCTGAAAACATGACCGGTAAAGACTCAAAAAGTACCAGGAGACCAGAATCATGAATATGTATTTTCGGGGCTACAATCCTAAGCTGTATAGCTTCACACACCCCACCAGGAGCCCAGAATCAAGAAGAAGAAGTGTTTCCGGGGCTTGAATCCTGAGCGGTATAGATTTACAACCTACCAGGAGATCAGAATCACAAAATATATTCTGAGGCTTAAAGAATTTTTTTTTTTTTAATTATTTGGTTATAAATAGGGTAGAGATTCATAAATTACAAGTAGCGGCACGTAAGTCTAGCGCTGAACGATAATTGCTGCGCATTTGGCGGAACAGAATGCGACTGTAGAGCCAATTGGCGCTACGCACGCTCGCCCTTCATCCCTCTAGCCCCCCTCAGGTACCTTAATTTTTACTTCTGCGCAATAACGGTCAGCGCTAAAGTTTCGTGCCGCTACTTGTACCAGGAGACCAGAGTCATGAATAAGTCCACCTCAGCCTTCGCTAAGTCTTGTCATTTACCGGGATAAAAAGTAGCCTATGTGTTAATCCAGGCTATGACCTACCTGTGTGCAAAATTTCATTCAAATCTCTTCAGCCATTTTGGCGTTACCTTCAGCCAAACATACAAACAAACAAACATACAAACTTTCGCATTTATAATATTAGTAGGATGCGAAAGTTTGTATGGAGGTTTGTTTGAGTTTGTTTGGATGTAAGTTTGTTTGTAAGTTTGTTTGTTTGTGTTTGTGTGTTTGTGTTTTCCTTGATCAAGAAGAAATGTTTCCGGGGTTTAAATCCTGAGCGGTATAGATTAACAACCTACCAGGAGATCAGAATCACAAAATATATTCTGAGGCTGGTATTACGAGAGATACAGATTCACAAATGACCAGGAGACCAGAAACTTGAGAAGTATTCTAGGACTGAAATCATGAGCCATAAAGACTCATAAACTACCGGGAGATCAGGATTAACGAAAAAGTGTTTCCGGGGCTGGCATCATGAGAGGTATAGATTCTAAAACTACGGGGAGACCAGAGTCGTGAATCAGTATTTTTGGGGCTAGAATCAAGCGGTATAGATTCTCAAACTACCAAGGAAGGGGCTGGAATCCAGAGCGGTATACATTCATAACCTACCAGGAGATCAGAAGCACAAAACATATTCCGAAGCTGGTATTAGAAGATGTAGATATTTACAACTTACCAGGAGACCAGAAACGTGAAGTAGTAAAATTTCCGAGCAGTATAGATTCACGCACTACCAGGAGACATCGACATCACAAAAAATATTACAATAAAAAAATAGGATGGGATCAAAAGAGGTAAAAAAAAAGCAACTTGAATAAGTATTTTCGGGGTTGGAATCCTGAGCGGTATAGATTCTTAAACTACCTTTCTAAAAGATCTGACTCACAACCTAATTTGAATAACTGACTTTGGATTTTGATTTCTACAGTGTTTTTTTAACGTGCTGCACTCAAATTTATAATCATACTTTTCAATGGACTTTCAATGGACTTTCAATGGACTTTCAATGGACTTTCAATGGACTTTCAATAGACTTTCAATAGACTTTCAATAGACTTTCAATAGACTTTCAATAGACTTTCAATAGACTTTCAATAGACGTTCAATAGACGTTCAATAGACGTTCAATAGTAGTTCAATAGTAGTTCAATAGTAGTTCAATAGTAGTTCAATAGTAGTTCAATAGTAGTTCAATAGTAGTTCAATAGTAGTTCAATAGTAGTTCAATAATAGTTCAATAGTAGTTCAATAGTAGTTCAATAGTAGTTCAATAGATGTTCAATAGATGTTCAATAGACGTTCAATAGACGTTCAATAGACGTTCAATAGACGTTCAATGGACGTTCAATAGTAGTTCAATAGTAGTTCAATAGTAGTTCAATAGTAGTTCAATAGTAGTTCAATAGTAGTTCAATAGTAGTTCTATAGATGTTCAATAGACGTTCAATAGACGTTCAATGGACGTTCAATAGTAGTTCAATAGTAGTTCAATAGTAGTTCAATAGTAGTTCAATAGTAGTTCAATAGTAGTTCAATAGTAGTTCAATAGTAGTTCAATAGATGTTCAATAGACGTTCAATAGACGTTCAATAGACGTTCAATAGACGTTCAATGGACGTTCAATGGACGTTCGATAGACGTTCAATAGACGTTCAATGGACGTTCAATAGACGTTCAATAGACTTTCAATGGACGTTCAATAGACGTTCAATAGACGTTCAATAGACGTTCAATGGACGTTCAATGGACGTTCAATAGACGTTCAATAGACGTTCAATGGACGTTCAATAGGCGTTCAATAGACTTTCAATGGACGTTCAATAGACTTTCAATAGACTTTCAATAGACTTTCAATAGACTTTCAATAGACTTTCAATAGACTCAATAGATTTTTAATAGATTTTTAATAGATTTTCAATAGACTTTCAATAGACTTTCAATAGACTTTCAATAGACTTTCAATAGACTTTCAATAGACGTTCAATAGACGTTCAATAGACGTTCAATAGACGTTCAATAGACGTTCAATAGTAGTTCAATAGACGTTCAGTAGACGTTCAGTAGACGTTCAGTAGACGTTCAGTAGACGTTCAGTAGACGTTCAGTAGACGTTCAGTAGACGTTCAGTAGACGTTCAGTAGACGTTCAGTAGACGTTCAGTAGACGTTCAGTAGACGCTCAATAGACGATCAATAGACGATCAATAGACGATCAATAGACGATCAATAGACGATCAATAGACGACCAATAGACGACCAATAGACGACCAATAGACGACCAATAGACGATCAATAGACGATCAATAGACGATCAATAGACGATCAATAGACGACCAATAGACGATCAATAGACGATCAATAGACGATCAATGGATGATCAATAGATAATAAATAAATGAGTAACATGAGTGTGTGTGGCCCCTACAGTCTTTATGTGGAACTATGACGTTCAAAAAAATTTGGCTTTCAGCCTAATTTAAATAACTTTTGATTTTGATTTCTACAGGGTTTATTTTACGTGTTACGCGGGCGAAGCCGCGGGCGGAAGCTAGTATGTTATAATGGGCATATTGGGCATTTAGATATAAAAAAAAATTGTATTACAGTTTGAGGCTAGGACAACACCACCTGCAGTGCCGCTCAGGACTAATGTCCCAATGGCCTCTCTCTCATGTAAGGTTAACTTAATTTGTTTAATATTAATGGTTGTGTAAATAGCACTACACAGTGGTGTGGTCACACTTTTGATTCCCAGGTGGCCAAGTTCTTGGTATTTTCTTTAGGTTTTTTCAGCAGCAGCCCAAATACTATTATTCAATCAACATGTGTATAAGTATTTATACTACATTTATTTATTTATTAAACTTAATGCACAAGTAAAAATTACTGTACAATGGCGGACTTAATGGCTATACATATACATTCCTTCAGAGATAATGATGTTACACTGTCATATCTACTTATTTGCCTTTATATTTGTTTTACCTTTAGTTAGCTAGTAATTTGTTGCATTTTTTTTATGTTCATAGCACCTCATAAGCGTCGAACGGCACGACGCCGTCTGATCCAGCGCTCACCACCTTCTCAACGGCGTTCACAAATGGCGAGCCTGACAGAACGTTTTGTCGCCATTGAAGAGAGGCGTTTGGAAAACGAAAGACTCCTTATTGAAAACCAGCAGACGTTGTTAGAGACTTTTAAAGAAATAAGTGAGTCATGGTAAAGGCAGACCCAAGCACTGCAGGATTTATTTGCATCCATCAGAAGAGGGAATTGAATGTCCGAAACATAATTAATTAAAGTTTAGAATTAAGATTATGATAGATGATAAGAAATTTAAATTTATGTGTAAGTACTGTTCTTTGTAAATGTTAATGTTTGTAACAGTAAATAAAAAGAAAACATTATTAAGTAGGTATCTATTTAATTTCTCATGATGCCCCATACTGTATGCATATTGATTTTTTTGTAAAATAGAAACAAAGGAAATAAATACATACATAGTTTAATTATTTTTCATTATATTATTACCCAGGTACTATATTATTTCACATCTTAAATATATGACAAAATTGTAATTGATTATCTTAAAAAGCTAATACAGATTCTTATAAGCACTAAAATCTACAATAACATTTGGTGGAAATTGCTAGAAGCTGGTTCCAATTCTGTTTACACACCACAGGGGGCATGAACACTTAGGTTCACAAAGAGGTTCCTGCGATTGTTCAGGGAATGGTAGTGGACTGTATTATGCGTAACTATTCGAAAAGTACTTATGTCTAGATATGATACCTAATAACACTTGTAACGATCTTCAAATAGTGGTAGGATTAACAACTGCTGCAGGTGGACAAACACAGGATAAAATACAGCAGCCTTAGAAGGAGCGGAGCATGCACGTACCTGCGTTTCTGGAACTCCAGAGCGAGGGTAACCAGGAGTTGGCACCTAGGTCAGCGTGACCAGGCGACGGCACCACACCACGTTGCAGGATCAGAAGCTAGGCACGACACTTATCTATTTCTATCATTTAAAGTTATTATCACACGTTATTCTATACACATTAGTGTCTATCTGGTTGCAATTATAGAGGATTACACCAAGATTTTATAGATTTTTAGCACGCGCAGCCATTTGCATTTTCTGGCGATTTTCTATATTGTGAGGCGGACGACGGACCGTCGTTCGTAGCTAAAACAGCATTCGGCCCGGTTCGGGCGCGCGGTACGGCGGTCGGCCATCCGAGAAGGATGGCGATAAGGCTCGCGTGCATGCGGGAAGGAGAAGGGGCTAGGAAAAGATCGTTACAAGTGTCCAGAAAATAAACAAACTAATATGATTGGATCAAGATCCACCATCTTCCCCCCCCTTGAAGGATTCCCTTCAAAGGTTTAAATAATAATAAAATAGCGGAGCGGAATTAATAATACTACTTAGCGGAAATAATATTTATAATTAGCGGAAAACAATATAGTAAAAAATAGCGGATTGGAATAAAAATATCCGAAAATATGTAGCGACATAGTCACCCTACTGTATAGGGAGAGGCGACAACTTTGTCGCCGGTCTGACGTAGGAGCTACCACCGCTTTCTACACGCGCACAGCGGACTATTCCGTCCTTGCCAGGGCAAACCTCAGATATTTTCCCAATCTTCCACGACAAGGGAGGTGCGTTGTCATTATTGAGAAGAACTATTGTGCCTACTGAGAGGGGGTTACTAGCGGTGTTCCATTTTTCACGCATTTGCAAGTTATGGAGGTATTCATTCTTAAATCGTTTCCAGAACGTTTGGACTACCGAGTCCATTAAAGAATGTCGTGACAAAAAGTTTGCTCGCTCTCCACTGACGTCAGCCGCGGGTAAAAAGGTGAGAGGATGAGTTGATAGAAAATGCGCCGGTGTTAAGGCGGCAGGTTCCGAAGGATCGGAGCTCAGAACATACAGAGGTCGGCTGTTCAATACAGCTTCGACTTGATTAAGCACCGTAAGCATCTCCTCGTAAGTGAGGATCTGTTTTCCTATCACGCGGAAAAGAAGAGACTTTATACTTTTAATGTTTGCTTCCCAAATTCCACCAAAATGGCTTCCTAAGGGAGGCGATCTCTTCCAGATGATCCTTTGTTTAGCGAGTTCGTTACTGAAAATTTCATAATATTTGTCAGATCTTAAAAATTCAAATAAATCCTTTAAAAATGATTGTGAAGATGTAAAATTAGTACCGTTGTCGCTGTATAAAAAGTTGCATGGGCCGCGCCTAGATAAGAAACGTTTGAAGGCGTTCATGAAGGTAGCGGAGCTGAGATCAGTCGCCAGTTCAACGTGAACGGCTTTGGTGACAAGGCACACAAAGACACAGAGATAAGCCTTTTGACTACGTACACCTCGTTTTCTTGACGTCGTAATATATAGCGGACCAGCGTAATCGACACCTGTATGTGTAAAAGCCTTACAAGGTTCTACGCGGCAACTGGGTAGATCTGACATAGCGGGGAAGGTAGGCTTAGGATTCAGCCTAAAACAACGAACACACTTGTAAATACGGTTGCGCACTAAGCGCCTAGCGGATAAAAACCAGTATTTTTGACGCAATATTGAAATGAGTAACTGTGGACCAGCGTGGCTATTTTCACGGTGGTACCAATCGACAATAAGGTCAACGATGTGCCCATTTTTAGGCAGAAGAGCGGGATGTTTCTGACTATAATCCAGACTGGAATATGAGAGTCGCCCTCCGACTCGTACAATTTCGTTAGAAATGAATGGAGATAACTTACGTAAAGCGGTAGAACAAGACTTGTTCTTTTGAATATTCTGTATATCATTAGCGAAACAGCTGTGCTGAACAGCTTGAATAATTTTATTCTCAGCTGTAGTTAGATCCTCGGCGGTGATGACATCATTGCGAGGAAGCTTCTTTAAAAAGCGAAGCAGGAAAACTGTGGACCGGACAAACTTATGCCACGAAGAAAACTTGGAACCTAAAGTTATGAGGGCATTGTCCTCTTTTGCGACCGTAACAAGAGAGATTTTTTTTCTCTTCAGGCAGATGATTTTGAGTGGAAGAGAAAGCTTCAACTGGCCACTCTGTCAACGGCGACGACATCCAAGGAGGCCCATGGAACCACAAGTCATTATTTAAAATCTGCGAAGGTAATAAACCGCGAGAAACAAAGTCTGCAGGATTTTCCACTCCTGCGACGTGATATACGTTTTGCGATGGCGAGGTAGACTGAAAGTCTGAGATACGATTAGCGACGTAAGTATGAAACTTGTGCGGGGAGGAAGTTACCCAACACAGGGCGACTGTCGAATCAGAAAATATATACACGTTATCAATATGACAACGCGCGGATAGCGAATCATAAACAGTCCGTAATAACTTAGCGAGAAGTACTAACCCATTTAACTCAAGCCGGGCCAACGTAATTGTTGGTTTAGCTGATGCGACGCGGGACTTGGAACACAGAAGCGAGATCAAAGGTGGCTGATCACCATTAGACACGTGTAGGTAAATTACACAGCCATAGGCCTTTTCGCTTGCGTCCGAAAAAGCGATAAGCGAAATTTTAGAATTATTTTCTTCAATTCCCACATGTCGTGGAATCTTGAGGTGCGAGATAAGCGGTAGCTCAGATAGGTATCTTTGCCATAAACTAGTGATATCGCAGGGTAGCCTGTCATCCCAGCTAATGTGCAAAAGCCACAGTTCCCTGATTATCAGTTTTGCGTAAAGGATCACGGGTCCGACTAGTCCCAAAACATCGTATAGACGAGCGGTCATTGACAAAATAGCACGCTTAGTAACAGCGGATGGTGGAACTGAAGTCAAAAATGTGAAATTATCTGATGCTGGGAGCCAGCGTAGCCCCAAGATTTTGAACGTGTCATCGTCATCGAACAAAATTGATTCAGACTGTCGATGTGATACGGGTATGTGGCTCAGTAACTCAGACGAGTTGCTAGTCCACTTTACTAAATCGAACCCACCAGCTTTGAACATCTGAATCAACTCCTGCGCCGTCTTAACTGCTTTATCAACAGAAGAAGCGGAAGAAGCCAAATCGTCCATATAGACATCTCTTTCGATGACGTCAGCGGCAATAGGCCACCTTTGTCTTTCATCTTGCGCCAACTGACGCAAAGTACGCAGTGCCGGCATTGGAGAAGATCGGAGACCAAAGGTAACACGCTCAAACTGAAAAGTTTCTAGTATATCGTGCGGAGAGAACCGATATAAGATCCGTTGATAACATCGGTGAGCGGGGTATGTATAAATACATAAATACATCTGCCTAACATCAGCAAAAAAGGCGATACGATGTATGCGAACATGTAATAAAATGTTAAATATATCAGCTTGCAAGTTGCAGCCTTTATACAAAATATCGTTCAGAGATAGGCCGGAATCAGTCGAAGCGCTGCCGTCTAAAACGATGCGAACCTTAGTCGTTGACTTGTCTTCACGAACTACAGGGTGGTGCGGTAGGTAATAACCTGGCGATGAACAGTCGACTGGAGAAACGCGCGTCAAAATACCTTTATCGAGATAGTCATTGACTATTTCATTATATTTTTTATGTAAGTCCGGTGATCGTAAGAACTTTCTTTCAAGGCATGAAAACCTTTTCTTCGCAGTTATGTATGAGTTACCTAGCTTTAGCGGGTCTTCCTTAAATGGAAGCTGAACTACATAACTGCCATCCTTATTTCGCGTGGTAGTTGAAGTATAAATTTCTTCACAGCGTTGATCGTCAGGACTTAAAAACAACTGGGAAGGTAGTTCCTCGGTGGACCAGAACCTTTCCACGAGTTGGTGTAGCGGGTCAGCGGTAAATGCACATAAGGTGTGCGAAGAGCGCGGCGATATGACGGGTGCGTTTCCCATAACGATGTAACCTAAAGTTGTTTCCAAGGCAGCGGGTGAATTATTATCAGCGGTTATTTTATTAAACAAGAGTATTTGACAGTACAAGTTCACTCCTAGCAGAAGGTCGATTGGACCGGGTTCAGAATAGTCATCATCAGCCATAGGTAGATTACGTATGTGACCAAGAGCGCTGACGTCAATACGCGAGTCAGGTAACTGCGAGGTAATACTATCCACAACCATGGGTTGGATGTGGTACTCATGTCCGTCGTCAAAGCGAGAAGTAAATATGAGTGAGGTCACACCTAGAATCTTTTGAGAGGCCCCACCTATGCCTTGGACTTTAGAGAAGCGGCTTTGCGTCGAGATAGGAAGCGATAGGCGCTTACTACACGAAGCGGAAATATACTCACTTTGAGAGCCGGGGTCAATCAGGCATCTCAAAAAATGAGGGCGGTGAAAGTTATCTAGAACCTTTATTTTAGCGGTTGCCAATAACGCAGTCGTTATTGTGTGTGAATCCTGATCATACGAAACAGTACAAACCGATGTGTCACTGTTAGGATCAGTAGCCGGCAGCGCAAAATCTACCTTATGCGCATGGGGGACAGGGCTTTTAGCGGGAGCACGAGTATGAGACTCGGAAGCATTTACATGCTCAGGCGCAGTATGGCGCGAGTCATGAGCGGTAGCGGAAGCATTAGCGGGTGAACCCGATGATGCGGGTTTTGTCTCAACCTGATTTCGGTTATTAGCGGGCGAGTTGAAATGGAGTAGCGAATGGTGTTTGGCCGAGCAATGGGAACAAGTGCGCTTGGATTCACAATCCATTGTTTTGTGTTTTACACTTAAACAGTTGTTACAAAAGGATTTATTCTTAATGAATTTATACCTATCCGAAGGCGTTAATTTCATAAACGCGGCGCAGCGATACAAATGGTCATGTTTTTTAAGTTGACACAAAGCACACCTGTTATCATTGCCTACACCACACACCTGCTGGTCAGTGTTAACAAAAGACTTTGTTTGACCTTGCCTACTAGGCGTAGGTACTTGAGCAGTGCGAGCTTTGTGCTGCGCTTGTGGGTTTATGAGCGGGCCAGCTGACCTTGATAAGACTTTACTCTGTTCCTTTACAAATTCAATTAAATTCGAGTAGGTAGGAATCTTATCTTTGCGATAGGTTATCTCGAATAACTTGACAGTCTCGGAATCAAGTCTCTGAAGAGCGAGGTGCAGCAGCATGAAATCGGTCGAGTCGCCAACTTTCAGTTGCTTAAAGGCCTCTACAGACGTGTCAAAATTATTTAAAAATGACTCAAGACCAGAAGCATTATTAACGGTTAGCGGTTTAAAACTTAACAACTGATTAAGATATGAACTAGCGAGTAGCCTGGGGTCATCGTACCTTTGCACCAATGCCTCCCAAATAACGGGGTAATTCTCCGCAGTCGGGGGCAACCGGGCACAAACGGACGCAGCGGGTCCAGACAGTTTACCAACCAAATAATACACCCTATCACTATTTGACAATGATGAATTTTCGTGAACAGTACTTTTGAACTGTTGGTAAAACAGCGGCCAAGAACGGACATCTCCATTAAAGGACAATAACTCCATCTGTGGGAGCCTAGGTTTTGACTTTTCTAATAGCGGCGGTGATTCATGTTTTTGAGACGACGAATGAGACTCAATGATCTGCTTGACAAGGCAATACATAATATCAAAATTCGTCCACTCTTGGTACCTAACAGCGTGCTTAGGATTTATCTTAAGCGAAATAGTGTTGTATGAATCTAATACCCTTTCGAAATCTTTATGTAATTGATCTATATTAAACGCGGTGTGTAGCAACGCCTTAATCATGTTAGAATCAGTTTCCACCTTTTTAGCAATGTCATAAATACCTTGCATGCGTGCAAATAGAATTTCGCGTTTGGATTCTAAAATAGCTTGCTGACCTTTCTCTTCATCATACGTTTCGTCGACCTCAGGAATATAATCCTTTTTCGTACTCATTGTGAATCAACTACGCGCGAAACAGAAAGAGAAACCTTCAAAAAGTCAAAACCAAACCACCACAGATTAGGTGCGTGCGTAAGGAATTACTACCTATGATAAAGAAGTTGAGCGGACGGCCTAGCAACAGCAAACAGCGAGCGGGCGATGGAAACTTCAAAACGATCTAGCGAGAATCGTCGAGCGAGCGTACTGCGCGAGCGGAGAGCGGAGAACACACAATACGAAATAGCGCGGGTAGATGAATCAAGCAAACGAAGCTAACTTGATTCGTTAATTTTAAATAAGTAGGTAATAGCTATACGAAATAATATATTATGAGCGGAGTGAGGCGGTGACAAGTACCTTACTATTAAGAATAGTAGGTACTTTAGTTATAGAAATAACGTGCGATAGCGAGATAGCGGTGGTAATATGTAGGTAGGTAACATAAACTTACGTTCCTGTACTGATTTAGCGGCGTACAATAAGTACTTAAACAAGAAGTTAGTGCGGGCGGTATGCGAATAATAAATTAATTCTAACTATTTGTTCAAGTTATCAGCTGGTTTTAACGTATTGGTTTTGTTTCTACTTTTTATATACCTAAATATAAGTTTAGATGGATAGATAAGAGTCGTTATATAGACTGAGATGAAGCTCAGTTCGGCGTAAAAGTATGTACCTAGGGTACGTATGACGCTGAACTATATAGAAATGTTAATGTAGTTGCGATATTTTAAAGGAATATCCGGCACGAAGGGCCAAATATGGTGGAAATTGCTAGAAGCTGGTTCCAATTCTGTTTACACACCACAGGGGGCATGAACACTTAGGTTCACAAAGAGGTTCCTGCGATTGTTCAGGGAATGGTAGTGGACTGTATTATGCGTAACTATTCGAAAAGTACTTATGTCTAGATATGATACCTAATAACACTTGTAACGATCTTCAAATAGTGGTAGGATTAACAACTGCTGCAGGTGGACAAACACAGGATAAAATACAGCAGCCTTAGAAGGAGCGGAGCATGCACGTACCTGCGTTTCTGGAACTCCAGAGCGAGGGTAACCAGGAGTTGGCACCTAGGTCAGCGTGACCAGGCGACGGCACCACACCACGTTGCAGGATCAGAAGCTAGGCACGACACTTATCTATTTCTATCATTTAAAGTTATTATCACACGTTATTCTATACACATTAGTGTCTATCTGGTTGCAATTATAGAGGATTACACCAAGATTTTATAGATTTTTAGCACGCGCAGCCATTTGCATTTTCTGGCGATTTTCTATATTGTGAGGCGGACGACGGACCGTCGTTCGTAGCTAAAACAGCATTCGGCCCGGTTCGGGCGCGCGGTACGGCGGTCGGCCATCCGAGAAGGATGGCGATAAGGCTCGCGTGCATGCGGGAAGGAGAAGGGGCTAGGAAAAGATCGTTACAAGTGTCCAGAAAATAAACAAACTAATATGATTGGATCAAGATCCACCAACATTCACAAATCATACTTTGATTTTTTTGTAAAATATAAACAAAGGAAATAAATACATACACATAGTCTAAATATTTTTCATTATATTATAACCTAGGTACCATATTATTTCACACCTTAAATGTAAAGCAAAAAATACGTATAAATAACAAAAATTTTTTTAGTAAAATACCCTATTGAGAAGTCCTCCTTTTTTTGAATTCATTTAAAAATATTGATTTAAAACTATATTTAAACTGGCAGTAAATCCCAACGTAGTTAGGAAAAGGTTAAAGACGGGAGGACGCGCCCGGGTAACACCACCGTGTGAAGCGCCCAGAGGACACAGTGGAGCATACGGTAGAGGTCTGCCCCGCTTGGGCAGAGCACCGCCGGGTCCTCGTGGAGGCCATCTGCGGCAGCAACCTGTCGCGCCCGGCCTTGGCCCTGGTCCAGGCCATGGTACGGAGCGACAGGGAATGGGAAGCTATCACCTCCTTCTGCGAAGCAGTAATGCTCGCAAAGGAGGAGGCGGAACGCGTGAAGGAGACTCAACGGAGACGCCTTCATGCCCCTAGCACCCGCCGCAGGAGATGCCTCGGGCGTCGGGAGACGCAAGGCGATGCCCGACCACCGTAGGCGCGGGCATGCGGACGGCGAGTAATGGGCAGCTCGCCATCCGATAAGGACCAGGCCCAAGTCGACGGCGCGTAGTGTTCCAAGCGCGTCTCAAAAAGTTGTCAGCAAAATCTGAGGGGTCCGCCAGGATCGATGACCGTCTTTGTCGAGAATAAATTTGAAAGAGACCCTGGCACCAGCAAGTTAATTTCTAAAAATCATGTTGACCTTCATTCAAATAATCTTTTAAGTTGGTTACGACTAGGGTTTGGGAATTCCCGACAATTTCAAAGTCCCGGGACACGAGACAACGTACAAAAAAAGTCCCGGGAATTACAGGGACTTCGAGACTACTTAGTTTTTTTTTTTTTTTTAGGAGGAGTAAGCCTTGGACAAACCCGGGTTATCAAATTGAATCCCGACGACAACCCGGGTTGACAGCCGATTTTTTTTTTTTGTCACTTAAATTTTTTTTTTTTTTGTCAAACTCATGGGTGAGTTTCAGTGTCTAAGAGGTTTTCTGGTTAAACGTATTAAAAAAAGGCAATTATTTGTAAAAATCAACATTTATTCAACAGAAAATTAAACTCTAATAACTTTTACGTTAATTTCAGTCTTAATATTTATTTTTTTAAACTTTTGCCCGCACTAGGAATTACTCCTATATTGTGGGTGCGTTCACAAACATTAAAAGTCACATACACAAGACACCCAGACCTGGAACAACTATCTGTAGGCCATACAACTATTAGTTCCGTGCGGGGATCGAACCCGCGACACGCAGCGCAGCAGCCGAACTCTTAGCCAAATTGCTTTGTTTATTTCTTTTAATCATACACAAATGCACGTTTACGGCGCAGTTATACGAATTTTAATGATTTTTCATTGAACATCACGTACGACTAGTCTTATTTCTTTGAAAAAAATATATGTTACTCTAAACAATTTTCGTCGTAATTTGATCTGAGAATATTTGAAATTATATTTTTACTACATACTGTAATTAATTTGTAAAGTTATGATTAACGCGGATAAAAAATTGAGAATCACGCAAAAACTATAAAGCGTATTTTTATGAAACCTTACAGATCATTTAATTATTTATAATTTAATCTCAGTGTTTTAGTTTAATACTTATTGTTTTATTTGTAATAAATTAATAATGCGTCTTATTTCGGACAGCGCTCCTTGATGGGCGAGTCATATTACTGGGTGGACATACGAAGCGTTACGTGAGCTTAGCGCAGAACACGCAAGCTAACTACTTAAGGTCGTTGGCAGCTAATAGCGCCTTAAGAAGTTAAATCATGGAGTTGTAAAACGAAAAATAGGCTTTACACTTTACACGGAACAACCAATATGGCGGCACGATGGCGGCGCGGCGGGGCTGCAAACGCATTTATTGTGTTGTGTACTCAGTAGTTACGTAGTAGACCAAGACAAGTAATTATATATTAAACTAACAGATGGCGGTAGGCTCCTTCAATTATTTGAAAATAAAAATGATTACATAAATGATGTCACGCACGCACTGTCGCACGGACGCGTGAGACCAATCATGGCCTCGAAACTTTTAAAATGTCGAGTTGTAATATAGTCATCAACGAGGTTCTAGCATTTGTTAGTAATAAAATCGATGTGATGAACGAGGAGAGCATTAGTCACATCTGTGTGAGTGCATTTTGTTACGAGGACATTCATAGTGCTAAAAATCTTCTATGCGAATCATTACCTACAGAGAAACGTAAGAAAGCTAGGAAGAGAGACGGGAAGAAGCTCCGTGAAATTGATGATATCATCTGTATGCTGAAGGAGTCCGACCCTGAGGTCTTGCCGGTATTTGTGGCCCGTGATCTACAAAAGCCGCCGTTGCTTTTCGAACTTGTTGACGTCACTCGCATTTTAAGGATTAAAAAGGATTTGGTGCGTATGCAGCAGGAGATGAAACAGATCAAGGAGTTGTATGTCACTAAGGAAAACCTAGATGCTGTTAAGTCTGATCTTGAGAACCTAAAAAAGGCATCTTTAGTGAACAATTTTGGAAGTATCGCCAGTAATGTGAACATCAGGCGGGGTGGTTTTTTGCTGGATAGTCACGACGACTACTGCAGCAGTCCTAGGGGACTTGCATACATGAACGCAGATCACGAAACTCCATGCAGAAAACCTAGTGAGGTTCGCTCAGATTCCAGTTATCGGGATATCGGTCAATCATTTTCCAAAAATGTAGGTGGGCGAAAAATTTGCGGTGAGATTCATGTACTTAATGAGAATGGTATTTGCCTTACGGCGGCCAGTGAGGAGCCCGAGTCGACGTACCCAGCGAGATGAGACACACGGCGGCTCCGAATGTAAACAGTGACGTATTCGGCAAAAACAAATCATTGGCCGATGTTATATGTGTGGGCGAGTGGAAAATACCAAAAGTAGACACAGAATGGACCGTAGTACAGAGGAGACGTCTAAGGAATCGTTTGGTTGCAAAACCGAGGGAAGGCAGTTTTGTGCCCGAACGCGAACTTCAAAGCTGCGGATATAAAAATTCCCATTTACATTTATAATGTTGCGAAGGACGTGGCCGTGTGGGG
Source organism: Polia nebulosa (assembly GCA_951329385.1). Classification (NCBI taxonomy): domain Eukaryota; kingdom Metazoa; phylum Arthropoda; class Insecta; order Lepidoptera; family Noctuidae; genus Polia; species Polia nebulosa. The sequence goes on from OX589606.1 coordinate 30,934,680, forward strand.
CATTTTAAATTATATTGCGGGTAAAACTGATGTTGCGATACACATAGAAAAGATGACTATGATGCGAACGTTACGAACGAAATGTTATTGCCAAAACAGTATGATGCGAACAAAGTACTGATACAAAGGCAAAATTTGGAAATGTTTCTCAATGCTGATTTTTGGCCAGAAGGCGTCGCGTATCGTCGCTATGTGAACTTTAAGACAAAACCTAATGTAACAAGTGGATAGCACGCCAATTAAACTTTTTAGTTTCAATTGTACCGGCCTCATCTAGCTTAAACTGACAAAAAACATTGACGTGTAAAAGTGTTCCTTGTAACCTATTTATTGAATAAACATCATTTATCATTTATGTAAGAATGTTGTTAGATCGGCAGATTGCATACGGAGGTTGTGCAAGATAACCGACATAATCGCGCTTCAAGAAACTTGGTTGTTGCCGCACGACGTACTTTTTCTCGGTACTATCGACGACGGGTTTGCATTTACGGGCACCTCAGCTGTGGATACGACAGCAGGGGTGTTAAGGGGCAGACCGTACTGTGGTGTAGCCTTGCTCTGGAGGAAGTCTGCGTTCCCAGGCGTAACAGTGATACCGTGTGATAATATGCGTATTGCAGCCATTAAAGTAGTGCTCAGTGACAGGTCAATTGTGGTCGTATCGGTGTACATGCCCACCGCGAGTGTCGACAATTTAATTGAATTTACCAATTGCCTTTAATGAAGCAAATGCGTTGATTGAAAATAGTGCCGTCGAGTCTGTATTTGTACTTGGGGACTTTAATGCACACCCAGGTGAGTTATTTTCAAGTGAACTAATTAACTTTTGTACCGAACAATCGTGGTTGTGCGTAGATTTATGTCTTGCTCCCTCTAGACACTTATACGTTTGTGAGTGAGGCACATGGATATCTGCGCTGGCTCGATCACTGTGTGACGACCAGTGCGACGAGACGCTCAGTATGTAAAGTGTCCGTTTTACATGATGCTTACTGGTCTGATCACTGTCCCTTGTTGGTTGAGTGTGACTTAAAATTGATAAGGCCAAAAATTATTGTGACTGATAGTGATAACGTATATAATAAAGTAATTTTGGGAGAAAGAAACACTGAACAGATCTGAAAGTTTTTTGAAAGTTGTCTCGCAAATGAAAAATATTAATTTTTCTGCAGAATTTACACACTGCGCTGATCACTGTTGTTGTAATGAGGATCACAAGCGCATTTTAAAGCAAATGTATAGCGATATTGTGCGAATACTTAGTAAGGCGGCGGCAGACAGCTATGTTGGTCCTGTGTCCAGGAAACATAAAAATATGCCAGGGTGGAACAAATACGTCAGCGGTGCTCACAAAGAGGCTCGATTATGTTATCAAAACTGTCTATTAAGTGGGAAACAAAAAAATGGACCTATTTACGATAGCATGTGCCAAACGAGGCGACTTTTTAAATCACGGTTGAAATTTTGTCAAGATGGAGCCACACAAGAGAGACAGCAAAAACAAATCAAGTTAGATATAATTGCACAGCTTCATTCGAATAAACAGTTTGGTAAATTCTGGAAAAAAACAAATAAATTGAACCCGAAATCGAGTCTACCTGTGAGCGTTGCGGGCGTACATGCACCTCGTGATATAGCCAACCTATTCCAGCGACTTTTTAGGGTGGAATCTCCTCCGGTAGGCTCGACCTGACCTGACACTAGGATCATGGCAGGGGACGTTGCTGTTCGTGTTTGTGCCGAGGAGGTTGCCTCCGTAATTCATAAAATTGTGCGGGGTCGTCTGGTCATGATGGTCTTAGCATCGAGCATTTGAAATATGCTGGTTCCCATTTGTCTCGAGTGCTTGCTATCTTTTTAAAAAACAAATCAATATGCCTGTTACCTGAACTTGTCCAGGGCATTCGATTTAGTATCATATGATGTACTGTGGCAGAAGTTGAAAAATGAAACAAATGTGCCACGTGATGTAATTGCAATGTTGAGTTGTTGGTACTCGAGTCAAAACAATGTTGTGCGGTGGGCGGGCTCACACTCGGACGTGTATGGGTTGGAGTGCGGGATGAGGCAGGGGGGATTAACCTCTCCTCGTCTCTTTAACTTATACACGAACGAGCTGAACGGCGAGCTCAGCAGAACAAACATAGGAAGCCACATAGATGGTCAGTGCGTTAATAATATCAGCTAGGCGGACGACATGGTGCTGCTGAGCCCGTCAATCAGTGCCGAAAAGTATGCACGAATCCATGGACTCAGATATAATGTGAGGAAGAGTGAAGTGATGGTGTTTAAGCCTGGTAATACGAGTAAATCTGTCGCTAATGTTCCTCCTTTGTATCTTTGTGGTGCCAGCTTAAACAGAGTGTCTAATTTTAAGTATCTGGGTCACTGGGTCTCAGAGGATATATGTGACAACCTTGCTCTGGAGAGGGAGCGCAGGGCGCTGTAACATGCTGACCCGCAGGTTTGCACGGTGTACCGAGCAAGTCAAAGTGACATTATTTAAGGCCTTCTGTCATTCGTTTTACACCTGCAGCCTGTGGACTAAGTACACGCAGCGTACATACAGTGCTCTGCGAGTACAGTATAATAACACCTTCAGGGTGCTGTTCCGGCTGCCGCGCCACTGCAGCGCTTCAGCAATGTTTGCAATGAAAAAAGTGAATGGTTTTCATGCTATCATGCGGAAGTGCTGTGCGTCCCTTATGAGGCGCATGCGGGTCAGCTCGAACAGCCATCTGAATGTATTCGTGGACCGCTGGGACTCGCCGATGTGGCGGCACTGGATGAGACTTCACACTGAAGGTGGTCGCGTCCAGGGCTTGGCATAAACTGGCATTCCTGTGCGGTGCCACTTTGTGATTTCTGTGGCTTTTTTGTTGTATGTACTAAATTGTTAGTATAAGCTATTGAGCTTATAAGGTTTTTTATGTTACTAACAGTATATGGACTACGTCTGAAATAAATGTCTTATTATTATTCCATTTATTTTATAATATATACATACAATTTACATTTTTAAATATTAAAATATCAAAATATAAAAACATTTAAAAATATAAAAAAATAGTAGCCCACCGGTATCGGGATAGGGTCCAAGCTACCGGTGGTCAGGGCTCCTGAGAAAGGAATCTCCTAACAATACGCGCCGTGTCCAGGAGTACCGCTTTCTGTATCAAGCCCTTGATCCAGCCGCCTAACGAGAGCCTCCTTAGGTGTTCGTCGAGGCTCTTGACTATTAAGCCATTGGCCGTCACGACTATCGGCACAATGACAGCTGTATCCACCTCCCACATGTCGACAACCTCGCGAGCCAGATCAAGATATTTTGTTTGTTTATCTTTCTCAGCTTACACGAGGTTCTCGTCATGAGGGACAGCTATATCAACAATCATTGTGCGACGCTCTAGTCGATCTATCACCACTATGTCAGGCTTATTGGCAACAACAGTCCTGTCAGTGATGATAGATCGATCCCAATATAACATGATATTGCCATTTTCGAGAACTGGGTCGGGCTCATACCTATAGTACGGTACTTCAGATTTATTATTATTATGTTTATTTATTTTTATAGACATATTATTTACATTTTTAAATATTTAAATATAAAGGATAAAAAAAAACATTTAAAAATATAAAAAATAGTATCCCACCGGTATCGGGAACAGGGTCCAAGCTACCGGCGGTCAGGGCTCCAGAGAGAGGAACCGCCTGACAATGCGAGCCGTGTCCAGAAGTACTGCTTTCTGAATCAAGCCCTTGATCCAGCCGCCTAACGAGAGCCTCCTGAGGTGTTGGTCGAGGCTCGTGGCTATTAAGCCATTGGCTGACACGACTATCGGTACAATGATCGCTGAGTCCACATCCCACATGTCGACAACCTCGCGAGCCAAGTCAATATACTTGATTTGTTTATCTTTCTCGGCTTTCACGAGGTTCTCGTCATGTGGGACGGTAATGTCAACAATCATTGCACGCCTCTCGATTCGGTCCACCACCACTATATCAGGCTTATTGGCTACAATAGTCCTGTCAGTGATGATGGACCGATCCCAGTACAATGAGATATGACCATTATCGAGAACTGGGTCGGGCGCATTCTTAAATGAAACAACCGAGTGCGTTGGAAAAGACAGACTGACTTGTATTTATTTCATAGACAATTGCATAGATACAGTTAACATAAACTACACTAGGTGTCGCTACGGTACACATTTTGATATACAATCAATACCCCCACTATATCAAAATGAAATAATAATTTTTACTTTTGTCGAACTCCCAACAATTCTAGAAATTTATAGTGTTTTACAGAATTTAAAGACTTTGTGAGTATGTCAGCTGGCATTAGATCTGTCTGAAGATACTCAATTTTAATTATATTACTTTTAATACATTGTCTACCGAAGTGGAACCTTATGTCTATGTGCTTTGTTCTATTGTGAAATACAGGATTATATAACAACTTGTGTGCACTCTGGTTATCATTAAAAATTACAATACATTGCATTAGGCCTATGATTTCATTTTGCAAATTCCTAAGGTAAATTGCCTCCTTACAACATTCAGATATGCCAACATACTCTGCTTCGGTACTAGATAAAGTTACATTCTTTTGCTTTTTACTTCCCCAAGATATCAAACCACTAGATAGAGTAAAACAATAGCCTGTATAGGATCTCCTATCTGTGATATCACTACCCCAATCTGCATCCACATAGCCCAATATCTTGTTGTCATCTGTGCCATTATACTTAATACAATAATCTTTAGTTCCCTTTAGGTATCTCAGTATACGTTTAGCATGAGCCCAGTGCTCTTTATTGTAACAATTGTTGAACTGACTTAAGTACACAACAGGAAAAGCTATATCGGGTCGGGTAAGTATGGCAAGATATATTAAACATCCAATTAGTTGCTGATAAGGCAAACTTTTATCACAACTTAAATCTTTCGTTAATTTTAATCCACATTCCATTGGTGTATCTACTGGTTTACAGTCAACCATATTGAATTTTTGTAACAACTGCTCAATATAATCACATTGATCTAAAGTTAAAATCTTATTACATTTATCATAATGAACTGACATACCAAGACACTGTCTAATTTGACCCAGGTCTTTAATTTTAAACTGAGATTCCAAAATATACTTTAAATTATTCGTTTCATCACTACTATTTGAAAACACAAAAAAATCATCGACGTATAATGCAATTATAGTCATACTTCTACCATCCTTTTTAGTATACAAACAAGGTTCATATTTCGATTTTGAATAACCATTTTCAGTTAAGCACATATCTACTTTATTATACCACATTCTTGATGATTGCTTCAATCCATAAATAGCCTTTTTCAATTTCAAAACTTTGTCTGAATCTGGGCAGTTAAACCCTTCAGGCATTTGCATATAAATATTTTCATTTAAATCACCATTCAAGAATGCAGTACACACATCTAAATGTGTTATGTCAAGTCCAAGTTTTACAGAAATAGCAAGCAATAATCTGAGAGAACTGTATCTTACTACAGGCGAGAAAGTCTCAGTATAGTCAACATCAGGTTGCTGGGTAAACCCTTTAGCCACTAACCTTGCACGGTAACGGACTTTACCACTACACTCAAGCTTTTTCTTAAGTACCCATTTACACTGCACAATAGTAGAGTTATCAGGAAAATTGACTACCTCCCAGGCACCACTTTGCTCGAAGCACTCAAGCTCCTCCTGTACTGCCTGCAGCCACTGGTCTCTCTCAGGCCCTTTCAGTGCTTGCTTGAGTGTGAGACCTGTTCCAGTATCCATTTCTGTGTAGCAGAGACCACCAAAACCAAATCTGTCTGGTGCACGACGTTCTCTGACAGGTCTATCAGGCTTATAACTACTACTCTGTGTGTCTACACTATCTTCATAATCACTTGGTACATAATCTGAAAATTCTGTAGATGTATCCTCCTTTGCTTCTTCTGTCAATGTACAATCTGAGTCCCCCACTGAATCCTGCAGAATCTGGGTGTCTCCTGATGTTTTATCCATCTCGGACTCATTTTTATTCTCTTCAGACGTAATATCCATCATAACCAACTGTTTCTCCATGATAATTACATCTCTACTTGTGAAAATTCTTTTCTCTTTTGGATCGTACAATCTGTAGCCTTTAATATTGTCAGGATATCCAAGTAGTATACATTCAATGGACTTTCTGTCCCATTTGGACCTTTTCTCTTTGTTGACATGGACCATGATAGGGGATCCAAAAATCCTTACGTTGCTCAGATCTGGCTTAACACCTGTCCATAATTCATATGGTGTTTTGCCATCTAAAACTGAAGAAACAATCCGGTTATGTAAGTATACAGCCGTATTGCAAGCCTCCGCCCAGAACTTCTTGTCCAGATCAGCGTCATAAAGCATGCACTTAGCCTTTTCAATAACCGTTCTATTCATTCTTTCACATAATCCGTTTTGCTGAGGTGTATAAGGGTTGGATTTTTGGTGCACTATTCCGAATTTCTTCAAGTAATCATCAAACGCTGTATTACAAAATTCCTTCCCATTGTCAGTTCTGAAGGTTTTCACTTTTCTATTAGTTTGGTTTTCTGCCAATGCCTTGAATTCCTTAAAGTATTTCAACGCTTCATTCTTATGTTTTAGAAAGTAAATGAAGGTCATCCGGCTGAAGTCATCGACAAACAATAGAAAGTAGGATGCGCCTCCCAGTGAAGTTGCCTCCATTGGCCCACAAAGGTCACTATGTACAACATTTAGCAGTTCTGTACTCCTTGTGTCACTACTTGTAAAAGGTAATCTGCACTGCTTACCTTCACAGCATATCTTACAGGTTGATTTACTTATGGTGAAATTCTCATCATAACTCATTCCCTCAACTGCATTTTTGGTTTTCCTTAAACTATCACTGTTCAGGTGGGCTCCACTTTCCTTTAGCGCCAATCTGTGCGAGGCTTCACAATTTTACAGCTTGTACATGTATTTAAGTAAAACACTTTCGTAAAACATTTTAACGCGCAAACGTCTACTTTTTGAGAAAAAAAATCCTAAAGTTTCAGAAAATTCTACTAGTTTACTTAATAAAATTGACATAATGCCACAGATACTGTACGAATTTCATTCCTAGGTCGTTTCGTTTTACGTTTAGACAAAACGACAGTGGATTTTTAATGGTTTTTAGTGTAAACATTGTGAGTTTTTACCTTTAATTCATTTTTAAATATCTGCTACCGCCGTGAATTCAATTATTAAGCAAATATAATAAAATTAAATTTAAAAAAGTTGTACTATTTTTATTTACTCTAAAGATCGTAAGTAACGAAACGTAAGAATGTTGCGAAAAAAACGTTTGACAGTTGTCACTCGTCGTATTTTTTTTTTACCCCGAAGGGAAGGCCAAGGTCTTTTGACCATATTGCCTAGTCTTACGTCCTTCACTCGTATGTTCTATTTTTGTTTTTTTTTTTATTATTATGTTACCTATTACACTACACACTAAACTTAACACTCACTCAATCTTCACTAAGTAAAAAAGCAATGACAAGATGCAAGAGCGAGCGAAGCGAGCTCGGGACTTAGGGCACCCCGACTCGGACAGGTTAGGTTAGATGGGGATGGCGGGGTCAAGAGAGCGAGCGAAGCGAGCGAACAGACCCCGCCATCCCCATCGTGGTTATTTTTTTATAAACCACTCAGAAGTAGGAGCCCCGCGAAGCGGGGCTCCGTCGACATGTGGCTCCATCGTCATGCAAACCTAAAACATTATAATAAAATAAAAAATGCCTTTGCCCTTCGACGAATGACCTTGACCTTCGGCTTTTGGGGTGTTAATCTTGACCTTGAAGATGCCATTGATCGTATTATTGCTTGGAAATAGTCTTTACACACACACGTGATCTTCTTCACCCTTAATTTTTCACCAATTTTGAAAAATTTTGACAATTTTTTTCTCGGCCCCTATGGTTTTGCGCGTTTTGGGGTTTTCAAATTTACACTAAAAAGGGTATCCTCTACCCAAAAAAAAATACCTACTATAAATCCGCGATTGGCGCTAAATGAAAGTGCTTCCTTCAGGTGGCCTAATCTGCGATGCCAAGTAAGATTCGAAGTAGTCACTGCAGCAACCAAACATTCTTTTAGATTCAGTTTATAAACACCATTTGTCAACGAAGCAGTAGCAACCAGTTCACGTTTTCTATTGTAAATATGACAACTGTCGTCCGTAAAATGCACCTTGTTGCCATTTTGAATCAATCTGCTTACTGATATGAGGTTAGTTGTCAAGTTTGGTACACAGTAAACATCTTCAATGTTTATTTCAAATTTACTGCCTTTAACTGAGGTTACAATCTTAACATCGCCAGCACACGTAACGGAAACAGTTTCTTGATTTGCAACCACTATTTCTTGTTGAACTTTCCGATATCTACTAGTGATCCAATCTGCATTGGCAGTTAAATGCACACTAGCACCGGAATCAATATAACAGTCCGTTTTGTTGAAACTGCCGCTTAAGAATACAGCTGAGAACGCATTAGTCTGCTTACGGTCTGCATTTTTGTTGAACTTGGGATTATTCGGGCACTGTGATCGATAATGTCCAGTTTGTTTACATCGATAGCATCTGACACTGACAGTTTTCGAGTTGACGTTTTCATTTTGATATTTGACGCCATCTTTGCCAGTGCTGCCACTCATAGACGCACTTGATTTCGACTTGTTCTGTTGGTATTTCCTTGACACTGCGAGCGCGCCATCCACATTATCTATACTCCCGGTTTCCATGTCTAGAAGCTTGCTTTTAATGGCGTCCGTTGTTACTTGAATGCCCGAATGCTCTATCGCCATAATCATGGGAGAGAACTTTTCTGGTAATCCAGCTAGTAGCAGCGAACCAATCCATTCGTCGTTTATTGCAAACCCTGTTCCACATAGTTTCTGACCCGTCTCTATTATTTGCGTTACATAAGAGGTCATGGAACTGCAATTCTCCAATCGAATAGATATCAAATTTCGTAAAAGACTGATCCTTCTAGTAAACCCAGAATCGTCGAAGAGCGACTTGAGTTTTTCCCATAGCTCCTTTGTAGTTTTAACGGTCTTGATATGAACATATAACGATGAGTCTATAGTGAGTACAAGCTTCGCCTTTGTCTTCGCGTCGTCTGCAGCTGATACAACAACTTCTGTACCACTTTCATCCCGTTCGGTCTTGATACACTTCATCATCCCTTCGAGTATTAAAAAGTTTTCTGCTGCGAACACCCATTCGTCATAGTTCTCACGACCTCGCAACTTCGGCACGTTTATAATGTAATTGGCCGCCATTACGACAAAGCGAACGAACCGAGCACCGGCACCCACGTAGCACAATACACTTACAGTACAGTTTTTTTTTTTATTTTTTTTTTACGCGGAAACTGGCCGAACCAATTTGGAAATATCGATAAACGATCGAACTGTAACTAATTACTTTCACAATTGGCCGCTCAGAATAAAAGTCTGGGCACATAACCTCTTAAATGAAACAACCGAGTGCGTTGGAAAAGACAGACTGACTTGTATTTATTTCATAGACAATTGCATAGATACAGTTAACATAAACTACACTAGGTGTCGCTACGGTACACATTTTGATATACAATCAATACGCATATCTGTAATACGGCACTTCCGATTCCACAAGAGAGTATTTCAGAGCAAGTTGCTGATGGGTAATCCTGGCTACAAGGTTGTGCCTATGCAAGTACTCACCGTTAGCTAGACGAGAACAACCAGAGATTATGTGGCGGATTGATTCTCCCGGACGATGTCATGCCCGACATATGTCAACCATGCCGTCCTTCACAATAAATCTCCGGTAATTTTTCGTCATGATAACTTCGTCCATAATTGCACAGACAAAACCTTCGGTTACCCCAAAGAGGTCACCGACACGCAGCCAGGCTACGGACGCTAACTGGTCTACATCGTGCCCATGTAGTGCCCGGAAAAAGCGTCCGTGAAGTTCCTTACTCTGCCATACTTCTCTGCGATCGTTAGTGTCAAGCACTAGAGGTTTGCGCCAGTTCTCGTTAGCCAAGGACAGTGGAGTAAGGCCCTTGTCCACTGCCACTACATCTCGATGCATACCCACGTCAGCAGCTAGGAAATATTCCCTTAGACTGCATACCTCGCGGTTGTGGAGGGTCTTAGCATTTAAAAAGCCTCGGCCTCCACATTTCCGCGGGATATACAGTCTCATCACCGACGAACGTGGGTGATGCATTCGAAATGCAGTCAGCAGTGTACGGACATGCCTATCCAGGGCGTCAAGTTCTGTTTGAGTCCATTTGAGTACGCCGAAAGAGTACATTAATACCGGCATGACCCAACCGTTGAAGGCGCGCACTTTGTTTCCGCCCGATAGAAGGCTATTAAATACCTTCTTCAGGCGGCCAAAGAAGCGCTCCTTCAACGATTGCTTCATGCTAGTAACATTGATACCTAACGCTTCCGACATACCCAAATACTTATAGGTTTCGGTTGGAGAGAGGGATCTCAGGTTTACGGAATCCGAGAGTTGAGTACCCACGGATTCCACAATCTCTCCTCGCTTTACATGCATGACCGCACATTTGTCTACACCAAACTCCATCCTGATGGCACTACTAAAGGTTTTAGTTACCTTCAGTAGCTCCATCAGTTGCAGATTGCTGGGGGCAAAAAGTTTCAAGTCATCCATGTAAAGGAGGTGAGATATAACCTGACCACCTCTCTTCAACCGATAGCCTAGCCCTGAATTCTCCAGCAGTGTGCTTAGAGGATTCAAAGCTAGGCAAAACCAAAGTGGACTTAAACTGTCACCCTGGAATATACCCCGCTCGATCCTTATCGGTTCGCTATTCCTCTGGATTTGTCGACATCCTGGATAGCGAAGGACCGTCCTCCATTGCCCCATACATGACATCATGAAGGTGCGTAGCGTTGCATCAACTTTATACAATTCCAGCACCCTCATGAGCCATGTATGAGGAACTGAGTCATAGGCCTTCTTATAGTCTATCCAACATGTCGACAGATAATTTCGGAAACGTCGAACCTGTTTGCTAATGGTCATATCTATGAGGAGAAGCTCCTTAGTACCGCGGGACCCATTCCTACATCCATTTTGAGAGGCCGACATGATACAGTGACTATCTATATGTGTGTTAATCTTAGCTCTCAAAATGGATGTAAGAACCTTATAGACCGTCGGTAAACACGTGATCGGTCTATAATTTTTAGGTTCCGCAGTACTACCTGATTTATGGAGCAGGTGGGTTATTCCTGTAGTTAGAAATTGGGGCAGCGACCCTGACTCTAAGGCAGACTGGATCTGAGATGCCAAGCGGGCATGCGACCTCGTAAACCATTTTATCCAGAAGATGTGCAGCCCGTCCGGACCTGGAGATTTCCAGTTAGCTAACGGACGGACTGCACGAGCTATATCTTGGGGGCTGATGATAATTGCCCCCATTTCTGGTATTGGATCGCACGCGTGCTCAACATCCCGAATCCAATCGCCCTCGGTATGACAGACAGGCACCGACCAGATGCTGCGCCAGAACGAGTATATGGCGTCATCATCCGGCAGGTGCGTATTAGTCACACCTTGGTCTGGTCGCTCCCAATCCCTATAAACCCACCTTTCATTACTTCGGAATGTGCGATTCTGGGTGTATCGTTCCACTCGCCGCTTATACCTGCGAATACGGTTTGCCCATGCATATACTTTCTGTTTCAGGAAGTCGATGCGCTCTGTGACACGGGACATATAGTCTCGGGGGCTGACATCAGTCCCCGAAAACGCCCGTCTCACAAAGCGCATCACTCTTGGGCGAGTGTTGCCCTCCCTGAAACAGATTAGTTTGCCTATGAGTGCTCTGGCCCCACTAATACGACGCTCGATCCTGCACTGCCAAGCCGGTACGGCTGGCTTCGGTCGTGTAGCTCTGTCATTAGGAAATTTGACGTGAGCTACACGACATGCCGCTACAGCCGCGCAGTACAGTATCGAGTGTGTATCGGTGAGGTCTTCGCAGTCATCAAAATAATTGGACAACTGCGAATCCAGAGCAGCCACCAGCGCCTTATTCTTCTTATGCATGGGCAAACGAGGTAAGCGTGGCCTAAGCTCGAGCGGCATGTTGCGATATTCCCGAATAGCACACTCCAAAGCACTCCTCAATTCATCATTGTAGTGGGTACTTACGTTTGTAACCATGTCATTACACTCCTCGTAAGCGTGGCTGGGAACATGGTTGGACGGTGGTACCACAACTGGTAACACAGTCTGCGACGGAGGGGCAATAACATGGCTACCCATTTTAGCTCGGAGGCGATCAAGTACAGTATCATCCAACATATGATTACGCAGGATGACCCGCACCTGATCCGACAGTCGTTGGGCCGAAACGTTGACGGCTGGCTCAAGCACCTGGAACAAAGAGAGCATCCGAACACGGTACGCGGTCAGGTTGTTACCTCCCTCTGTAGCCCCATAGTATGAGCGCATGACGTTTTCATTGATGGATTGCGTCCATCTCATGCGCTGCACACTTCCGCCGGGAGCTGGGACCCTATCAGAGGCCGGTGGGCCTCGAGGTCCTAAGCCGCTCGGCGGCCGGCGTCCTACCCGTCGACGCGCAGGTGGTGGTGTCGTCGGCGGCGAGAAGAACTCGTCGCTGGAGCTCGACGCAACTGCCACGGCCGGTGTCACAGCACTCACGATGGGGCTGGGTTCCGGCGGCGGCGAGGCGGAGCTGAGCGACGAGGCCGGAGGTGGTGGGCGTGCACGGCGAGCTGCGGCTCTCGTCAACATATTTTCTTTCGACGTCAACTTGTAAATTTATTTATTGCCATTATATTGCTGTATCTATGTATATCCACGAGATTATTTATTGTTGTATGGTTCATTGATGTTGTCTATTTGGATTTTCTGCTTGGTTTGGATTCATTTGTATTAGTTTATATATTTAATTTGGTTCAAAAATCGCCTAAAAGAAAATTTTATGTCACTTCAGTTGACAGTCGAGCCACAGATTATTATTATTATTATTATAATTTCGACGATCTTGTCTCGTCTCGAGTTTCGACCCGAATGTCCCGGGACTCGAGACAACTGAAATTACGAAAAGTGCCGGACCTTCGAGACACGAGACGTCCCGGAACCCAAACCCAAGTTGCAACCAAATCAACTGAGCGCTTAGTCGCAGCGATAGAACCCGAAAACATGTCGTGAAGAAACTTTTGCGTCTGGAAAGTTTAAACACTTAAAAAAAATTCTCTCTAAAAAAAGTTTTAAGGACGAGAAAAAAAACCATCCCTATTTACGTGTACAGGAGGTATTTTATTTTACTGCTTTATCGGCGTGATTAATGTGTATATTCATGTTAAATTATAGCTTTCTAGTACTAAGAGTGTAGCGACATCTATAATAATAATAATAATAGATAATAATAATCTGTGGTCCGGCTGTCAACTTGAAAGCATCAATTTTTTTTCACTCAAAATTTTTTCAATAATTTTATTAATCAACAATTCAACAAAATGTATTTCAAACGTAAATCAGCAAGAAAAAAGAACCCAACAATTTAACAAAAAGAAAAAGTACCTACATCATGAATCTATTTTGACCGACGAAATGCATGCAAGATGCAAGTTTTATCTGACTGATAACTAAATAAAATGCTGACAAGAAGCCGGGCACGCTGCCAAAAAGCACAACCAACATCTTCGGGTTCGTCGCTCAGCTCCGCCTCGCAGCCGCCGGGACCCGCGCCTGCCGTGAGTCCAGTGATTCCGGCCGCTGCAGTTGCGTCGAGCTCGAGCGACGAATACACCACTCCGCCGACGACACCACCACCTGCGCGTCGACGGGGAGGACGCCGGCCGCCGAGCGGCTTAGGACCTCGAGGCCCACCGGCCTCTGATAGGGTCCCAGCTCCCGGCGGAAGTGTGCAGCGCATGCGATGGACGCAATCCATAAATGAAAACGTCATGCGCTCATACTATGGGGCTACAGAGGGAGGAATTAACCTGACTGCGTACCGTGGTCGGATGCTCTCTCTGTTTCAGGTGCTTGAGCCAGCTGTCAACGTTTCGGCCCAGCGACTGTCGGATCAAGTGCGGGTTATCCAGCGTAACCGTATGTTGGATGACGCCGTACTTGATAGACTACGCCTTGAATCACGGAGTAGCCGTGTCTCACCTGTTTCGCCACCGGCCGCGGTGCAACTGCAACCCAGTGCTTCACCGTTGGTGAGGATGATGATGACGCAGCTATATCCGTGAGTACTCAATGCAATGAACGATTGAGGAGCGCTTTGGAGGATGCATTCCGGGAGCACCGCTCCACACCGCCTGGGCTTAGACCTCGTCTACCTCGTTTGCCCATGCATAAGAAAAATAAGGCGCTGGTGTGTGCTCTAGATTCGCAGCTATCGAATTGTTTTGATAGCAGTAAAGACCTTGCCGATACCCACTCAATCTTATACTGCGCAGCTGCAGCGGCATGTCGTGTAGCTCACGTCAAGTTCACAAATTGTGACAGAGCTACACGACCTGCTGTACCAGCTTGGCAGTGTAGGATTGAGCGTCGTATCGGTGAGGCTAGAGCACTCATCGGCAAGCTTATCTGCTTCAGGGAGGGCAACATTCGCCCTAGGGTGATGCGTTTCGTGAGGCGGGCGTTCTCGGGGACTGATATTAGTTCCCGAGATTATCTGACCCGCGTCACAGAGCGTATTGACTTCCTGAAGCAGAAGGTCTATGCATGGGCAAATCGTATTCGTCGGTACAAGCGGCGAGTGGAGCGGTACACTCAGAATCGCACTTTCCAAAGCAACGAAAGGTGGGTTTATAGGGCTTGGGAGCAACCGGACCAAGGTGTGTCCGATAGACATCTACCGGATGATGATGCTATGAGTTCATTCTGGCGCAGCATCTGGTCAGTGCCTGTCAGGCACACCGAGGGTGATTGGACTCGAGAGGTCGAGCGCGCGTGTGACCTTATACCAGAAATGGGGGCAATTACCATCAGCCCCCAAGATGTAACTCGTGCAGTCCGTCCGTTGCCTAACTGGAAATCTCCAGGGCCGGACGGGCTGCACAATTTCTGGATCAAATGGTTTCAAAGGTCGCACGCTCGCTTGGCAGCTCAGTTCCAGTCTGCCTTAGAGTCAGGGTTGCTGCCCCAGTTTCTTACGACAGGAATAACCCACCTGCTCCATAAATCAGGTAGTACTGCGGAACCTAAGAATTATAGACCGATCACGTGTTTACCGACGGTCTATAAAGTTCTTACATCCATTCTGAGAGCCAAAATTAACACCCATATTGATAAAAATCGTATCATGTCAGCCTCCCAGAATGGATGTAGGAATGGGTCCCGTGGTACTAAGGAGCTGCTCCTCATCGATATTGCTATTAGCCAACAGGTTCGTCGTTCTCGAAGAGATCTGTCGACATGTTGGATAGATTACAAGAAGGCCTATGACTCGGTGCCACATACATGGCTCATGAGGGTGCTGGAGTTGTACAAAGTTGATGCAACTCTGCGCACCTTCCTGATGTCGTGTATGAGGCAGTGGAGTACAGTCCTTCACTATCCAGGATGTCGTCAGATACAGGAGAACAGCGAACCGATAAGGATCGAGCGTGGCATATTCCAGGGCGACAGTCTGAGTCCACTGTGGTTTTGTCTGGCCCTCAACCCTCTCAGTACACTACTGGAGGGTTCGGGACAGGGCTATCGGTTGAGAAGAGGTGGTCAGGTCATATCACACCTCCTTTACATGGATGATCTGAAACTCTTTGCCCCCAACAACTTGCAACTGATGAAGCTACTGAAGGTAACAGAAACCTTCAGTAGCGCCATCAGAATGGAATTTGGTGTGGACAAATGTGCAGTCATGCATGTAAAGCGAGGGGAGATTATGGAATCCGTGGGAACTCAACTCTCGGATTCCATACACCTTAGATCCCTCTCCTCAACCGAAACCTACAAGTATTTGGGTATGTCGGAAGCGTTAGGCATCAATACTGCTGACGTGAAACAGTCGCTGAAGGAGCGCTTCTTTGGCCGCCTGAATAAAGTACTAAATAGTCTTTTATCAGGCGGGAACAAGGTGCGCGCCTTCAACGGTTGGGTCATGCCGGTATTGATGTACTCTTTCGGCATACTCAAATGGACTCAGACGGAACTTGACGCCCTGGATAGGAGGGTCCGCACACTGCTGACCGCAAATCGGATGCATCACCCACGATCATCGGTGATGAGGCTGTATATCCCGCGGAAATGTGGGGGTCGTGGTTTCTTAAATGCTAAGACCCTACACAACCGCGAGGTATGCAGCCTTAGGGAATATTTCCTAGAAACCGACGTGGGTATGCATCGAGATGTGGTCGCTGTGGACAAGGGCCTCACCCCGCTCTCCTTGGCAAACGAGAACTGGCGCAAACTTAAAGTACTGGATACTAATGACCGCAGGGAAGTATGGCAGAGCAAGGAGCTTCACGGACGCTTTTACCGGGTCCTACATGGACCCGATGTAGATTTCTTAGCGTCCGTATCCTGGCTGCGCTTTGGTGACCTATTCGGGGAAACCGAAGGTTTTGTCTGTGCGATTATGGACGAAGTTATGATGACGAATAACTACCGGAAATATATTGTGAAGGACGGTACGGTTGACATCTGTCGGGCATGCCACCGACCCGGGGAATCAATCCGACACATTATTTCTGGTTGTTCTCGTCTAGCTAACGGAGACTATTTGCACAGACACAACCTTGTAGCCAGGATTATCCACCAGCAACTTGCTCTTAAATACAATCTTGTGGAATCTGAAGTACCGTACTATAGGTATGAGCCCGACCCAGTTCTCGAAAATAGCAATATCACGTTGTATTGGGATCGATCTATCATCACTGATAGGACTATTGTTGCCAATAAGCCTGACATAGTGGTGATAGATCGACAAGAGCGTCGCACAATGATTGTTGATATAGCTGTTCCTCATGACGAGAACCTCGTGAAGGCTGAGAAAGATAAAAAAACAAAGTATCTTGATCTGGCTCGCGAGGTTGTCGACATGTGGGAGGTGGATACAGCAGTCATTGTGCCGATAGTCGTGACGGCCAATGGCTTAATAGCCAAGAGCCTCGACCAACATCTCAGGAGACTCTCGTTGGGCAGTTGGATCAAGGGCTTGATCCAGAAAGCAGTACTCCTGGACACGGCGCGTATTGTTAGGAGATTCCTTTCTCAGGAGCCCTGACCACCGGTAGCTTGGACCCTATTCCCGATACCGGTGGGCAACTACTTTTTATATTTTTAAATGTTTTTGTATTTATTTATGTTTTTCTAAGTACCTAAATATTTAAAAATTTAAAATTGTATGTATATAAAATTGAATAAATGGAATAATAATAATAATAAATTTATTTATTTCTCTCTCCACAAAGGTTGGCTTAGAACTAACATCTTAGGACTAGACAATATATATTAAGTAAACAAAGCTCCTTTGCGAGAGACTGGAGTCCGTACTAGGGAAACCCTGTGTTACGGACCTCCAGGCTCCCAGTGTTTAGGTCTTCATACGGTACATTACAGCAGTTTAAAGTACAAGCACAAGCATTTTGTTATTTCTATGAAAGAGAAACAAAGGAAAAGTAGTTAACATAAATATTAAAATAAAAACAATAATAAAAAAATAATAATAATAACTGTTATGGGATGTTTTGTATGTACTGAGGTGGGTGGTCGTGTGTGGAGTGACTGGAGTGTGACGCTGTGTGTGTGTGTGTGGAGTTTGACGTTGTGTGTGTGTGTGTCTGGAGTGTGACGTTGTGTGTGTGTGGTGCGTGATGTGTGAATATAAGGTGTACTGTGTGGTGTATGTGTGAAGTCTTGTGGGTAAAATGATACTGTGAGATGAAAGATGTGTATGTTGCGTTGTGATTATGTGTGAGTGCCACTGTATCCGTCTGCGAGTTAAATGATTAAGATGGGATGAGAAATAATTTCTCTGTGGTATCGTAATCCAGCGATTTCAGCCAGTTAAATATCGTATTTTTACAGGATTGTTTACAAAGGGGGTAAATTGACAAGATTTCGTTTAATTTATTATACAGGTAACTGCCAAGAAAGATGAAGTGATGCCGTGAAAATTTTGTATGCAATCGCATTGTCGGACATACTGCGTATTTACGTCGCTTATGTACTAAAGCCGTGGGATCGTAGTGAAGCTGGGAATGTTTACGGAGGGTGACATGTAGTATGAATAATTGGCGTACCGTTAGGACACCAGTATTTTCATATAAGTCTTTAGTTGGGTGTAGGAATGGTAAGAAGTGACCCACCTTCAAGACTGCCCTCTGGGCACGCTCGAGCTTCAGCATGGATGTTTTATTAGCTCCACCCCATATGGTTATGCAATAAGTAATCAATGATTGACACAGTGCGAGATATACCATTTTTATAATTTTAGGGTTTGCGACATGGCGGAGGTTTTTAAATATGTAAATTAATTTACGTGTTCTTGAGACAAGAAGATTAATATGTGGATGAAAGCTAAGCGCGCTGTCCAAAATAACTCCCAAGTACCTAATCGCATCCGTCCTATGCAGGGTGGGACATGAGCAAGTAGCAGAATGTGCGGAAAAACAGTTAGAGGTGTGAGCCGTTAAATTATGACAGGGAAGGGTAGAGGTTTTGATGGAAAAAGAGACATATTTAGTTTTATCCACGTTGAGTGTCAATTTATTGGAAGCTAACCATGCCTGGACCAAATCAAAGCCCTGCTGAGCGCAACTGTAAACCTCTTGCCATGTGTCACCCTGGAACAAGAGCGCCGTGTCATCGGCGAACGAAATAATCCTCCCATTGGGCATGTTCAGATCGCAAAGGTCATTGATGTAGGTTAAAAATAACGTGGGACCGAGGATGCTGCCCTGCGGAACTCCATGCTCAATGGGGAGATCACAGCCAGCCCATTCCCCCACCCTGACCCTCTGAAATCGGTTTTGCAAGTAGTCAGAGAACAGTTCGAGCTGAGTATTCCTTACCCCCAACCGCTCGAGCTTACTTAACAGTATCGGAACGGAAACCGTGTCAAAAGCTTTAGCCAAGTCCATAAAGATTACGACAACCTTTTTGTTACTATCGAGATTACCAGAGACAAAATCAGTCAAATTATGTATGGCGTCACTGGTTGACAGGCCTGACCGGAAACCGAATTGGCAGGGTGAAAGAAGACGGTGTTTTTCTAGGTAATTGACTAAGCGCTTGTTCATGATTCTCTCTAATAATTTTGATAAGGTTGGTAATATGGAGATTGGTCTATAGTTATCGACACGGGTTCCGTCACCGCTCTTGTAAATAGGAAGGACTTCGGCTAGTTTCCAGTCGTTTGGGAATTTTCCGGAGCTTAGGGCAAGGTTACAAATGAATGTAATCGGTGGAACTAAAATGTTTCTGTATCTCTTTATGAAGGTGGTTGAATCTCATCAAATCTATGACGCCGCACACGAACTAAAAATAGCAAGAATTCTACATCGCGCAAGCAGAGTTCTCCGCGCGATTTGAACATATACAACAGTCCGAAATCAACCATTGGGCAGTTGCCCGGACCAGACACAACACCCGTCTGGTCGGAGGATCCTCCCTTTTCAACGGAGGTTTGCGGGACTTTACACCCTGTTCCGCATATCTCCAAACTGGTGACCCCGACGTGATACGTCAGCGCAGCCTTCGTGCAGCTACTCCAGCGTGACGTCATCATCATCACTTCCTCAAAGCTCTTGAGCAACGAGTCATACAGCCAGCCAGTACCAACGGCTTCTACGGGTATCCTGACCATCAGCATGCAGCGGACGCGCATTCCTGGTCAGCATCCTCAGCCTCTTTCATCACCATCAACCTCATCAGCGATCTTGGCGCAGCAAACAGCACCTTCGGCCGGTCGAAGAACCTCTCCTGTTCGACGCCAGCAGTCAAGCCACTACGTCACACAGCACCGCTCCGACCCACTGGAGCCTGCAGCATCATCCCGACTCACTGGGACATCATCACCCCGACTCACTGGGGCATCATCCCGACTCACTGGGACATCATCACCCCGACTCACTGGGGCATCATCCCGACTCACTGGGATAGCAACACCCCGACTCACTGGGGCATCACCGCAGACAGTTCCGACTCACCGTGAACTATGCGGCTCTTCCGGTTCCGACTCACTGGAACCAACCTTCCACTGGCCCGGCAAGCATCACAAGATGTATGGACGACTCATCAAGAACCATCGATCTCCGATCTCCGGAGGGGAGTGATGTAGCGACATCTATGACGCCGCACACGAACTAAAAATAGCAAGAATTCTACATCGCGCAAGCAGAGTTCTCCGCGCGATTTGAACATATACAACAGTCCGAAATCAACCATTGGGCAGTTGCCCGGACCAGACACAACACCCGTCTGGTCGGAGGATCCTCCCTTTTCAACGGAGGTTTGCGGGACTTTACACCCTGTTCCGCATATCTCCAAAAGAGTCTCTGAGCTAAGCTGCGGACGGATGGACGGACAGACGGACATGGCGAAACTATAGGGGTTCCTTGTTGACGACAGAACCCTAATAACGTTTAAAGTAAGGAAATAAACCACTCCATTCGTACTCATCCCAAGAGTGCGCCAACCTCACGTAAAGCGCTAGTAACCCTAGCACACACTGGAGAGGCGTCACGGCGCCCTCACCTTCCGCCTGACGCAGGTGCTCACCGGACACGGCTGTTTCGGTAAGTACCTGTGTCGGATCAAGGCGGAGGTGACCCCCGGGTGTTTCCATTGCGAGGATCGCCCAGAGGACACGGTGGAGCATACGGTGGAGGTTTGCCCCGCTTGGGCAGAGCACCGCCGTGTCCTCGTGGATGCGATAGGCGGCAGCGACCTCTCGCGCCGTGCCCTGGTTCAGGCCATGGTACGGAGCGAGAGGGAATGGGAGGCCGTCTCCACCTTCTGCGAAGCAGTAATGCTCGCGAAGAGGGAGGCGGCATACGCTAGGGAGGCTCGAACACAGCCGAGTCGACCTAGCGCTCCCAGCCGCGACCGCCGCCTGAGACGCCAGGGGGTTCGGACGCCGCGAGACGATCTCCGGCCACCGTAGACCCGGGCCTGCGGACGGCGAGTAGTGGGTAACTCGCCGTCCGATCAGCACCAGACCCGAGAGTCGACGGCGCGTAGTGTTCCACGCGCGCCTCAAAGAGTTGTCAGCCAAAGGAAGGGGCCTGCCACGGCCGGTGCCTGCCCGGGGGTGGAGGATAAATTCGAAAGAGTTACCTCGCCCCCGGGCACTCGAGGCAGGGAGGAACAGGGGTGGGTTTTAGTCAGTAAGAGTCTGACACACCCTTCCGCTCCACCCTAGAGCGGAAGAAGTCATAGGATGATTTCCCACCCCCCAAAAAAAAAAAAAAAAAAACCCTAGCACACACACCGCTCTACACATTTTCTATACTTCGGATTGCAAAGTTATATTTCTACAAGGGCGTGACTGCAGCTGGTGACCGCTCCTGAGCTATTAAAGTCAAATTGTTTTTTTTCGCAACATGTAGGTTTTTATAGACTGATGATAAGAAAAGGTCCCTGATACCAGTTCTCGTGAATACAACGTGTTTCCTCTCACACTGATAACTCAGTATCCCATTATTATAAATAACTGAAAATCGGTCAAGTGCGAGACAGATTCGCATGCAAACGGTTTCTTATCATTCCGCAATTTTTTTTGCGAAAGTTCGTGTAATTTCGCCGGAGGGAAGCAGGGAGGTGACTTAACGACAATCATCTTCAACCTAGTGCTGGAAGCTGTCACATGAAAAATCAATCTTAAAGGGGTCATAGACTACAACACGTCTCAGTTTGCAGCATACGCGGATGATATTGAGATAATCAACCGATCCAAAAAAAGTATGATCAATTACGGAATGACTTTAGAATCTGAATCGGCTCAGTTCGGATTACAGGTGAATACATTCATGAACAAATACTTCTACAGCAGCCACCATGCTGTGCCTGTTCAAGATATCACTGAGAGTTAGAAGTATTGAGGACCATTCGATAATTAGGGATGAACTTAAATTTTTAAAATGTGATGGAGGAGAAGATCCAAGCTCGTATGACCACCGAAAACAAATGTTTTTGCGCTTGCAAGGCCATGCTAAGTAATAAACATAAGCTTACTATTTATAAATATGTAATAATATACATAATTCGGCCAATCTTAACATATTATGCATGTGAGACCAGGACGCTGACTCAAAAATATGAACTTAAACTGGCATTTTTAGAGAGAAAGTCCTGAGGAGAGCTTTCAGATCAGTCCGAAAAGACAACGGCACGTATCGTATAAGGATGAATCACTAACTATACATAACCTGATTAATAGGGAAACGATTTTCAGGTTCTGCAAGTCGCAAAGGCTTAGATGGACAGGTCACCTGGAAAGAATGAGTGACACCAGAGCGGATAAAATCATGTCCGAGTGAACTCCGCAACAGAGACCCAGAAGAAGACCTAGAAGGAAGCATTGGAAGGATTGTGTTGAGGAAAAGTTGAGAAAAATAGGCTTCTTAGCGAAGGGAGGCCAGAGACCAAGCGAAGTGGAAGAAGGTCATTGAGGAGCCCAAGACCCACAAAGGGTTGCACTTGCAGCACCGAAAGAAATAAGTAAGTTTGTGATTCTGTGTGTGAAGAGAGTCTGAGTTTACTGAGTGTGAAGTCAACGGCAAGGATTGACGGACGGACGCGGGCGATTGCGGAACCCTAAAAAAAAGTATAGGTACTAGACAGAACTGTCTGTAACAAGTTGATTGAAATAAATATGCAATCATAAATCGGGCGTCGCGTCGGGGCTGTTTGCTGACGCAAGAGTAGATTACTTTTATGCAATTATGCGTAAGAAACCAGCTTCTCTGATGCGCCGGATTCGGGGGAGCTCTAACGGAATCCTAAGAATGACCTCTGAGGGGCAAGAGTCTGCAGTGCTGGGGAGATTTATCCAGCTTCATGTGACACGATGACACTTAGATACAAGAAGTGAAATGAATAAAAATTGTTTTAAAAATAAATTGAGAAGATATTATTTAGAAACATGTAGAAACAGTGTATAATTAGTTATAAGTACAAATTAATGAATTAGTTTATATTTAGAGACTCACCGACCCCACAGTCAAACCAATACTACGGTTTTGTGGGGCTTTGTTTATAAATTCTCCTATCAATATGTGCAAATAAATAAATAATAAAAATTCGATCGATGATCATTTTATTTGTTGACATTTGTATTATTTTTTATTTTTTTAGGTTTTATTATTTAGATTTTTTTTAATTAATGATAATTTGATTTGGTTTTACTACTGACTAATATAGTTCAAAGACCTTTGTTACTAATAATTAGAGACATTATTAGTCTGAAATAAATGAATTTAATTTAATTAATATAATACTTTATTTGCCAAATCAGTTACACAAACTTGTAAGATTCTGATTAAGCTTCCAATAATAAAAAAATTGGGTAACCAATTTCAGTTGTAACTTATCAATACTATTAGGTATGTAAGTTACACAATACATACACATACAATTCTTGACGGTGTGCTTGAGCGGAAAGTGACTGGACAGATCAATCTACATGATGCTCAATTTGACTTTAGAGCTGGGCTGTCCACGGAAACTGCTATTCTGGCGCTTAAGCACACGGTCGGGTACTATACTGATAGAAACACCTGTGTATGCCGCTTTCTTGGACTTCTCCAAGGCGTTTGACCTGGTTGATTATAATATCTTATGGTCGAAATTGCGTGAGCAGGGTCTTCCTAATAAGCTCATTAAGCTCTTAGGCTACTGGTATGACAACTAAATCAACCAGGTCAGATGGTCGGGTGCCTTGTCTGGGGCGTATGGATTGGAGTGTGGGGTGAGACAGGAAGGTTTGACTTCCCCGGCGCTTTTCAGTCTGTACGTCAATAATCTGATCGACACTGGTATCGGGTGCTCTATTGACGGTGAAACTTATGCAGATGATATGGTGCTGTTGAGTCCCTCGATTGATGGACTTAGACGGATGCTTGAGATATGTGAGAGATACGCCACGTCTTATTAGAGTAAGATCCCAGAGCAATCAGACATAACTTATGTGCCTTGAATACCTACGCGCTTTGTGGAACTTGCCGAGTGACACCTGGGCAGGTACCAGGTGAGAAAGGTAACTAAAAATAAGAATTATTTAACTTAAATTCACATGGCTGATTTTTATATATGTCATGTAGAATATTATTAGTAATATCATAAGTGTCAGACACTTTTGATGGACAAGAGCTTTTTTCAGACGCTTTTAAGCTTCCCAAAAAATAAATGAACTTTACTTATTTTTACATGTCTGATTTTTTAATATGTTATTGAAGTATTTATTTAAAAGTTATATTCAATCAGTCAGACAAATTAGAGTGACCAAACATCCCCTAAGACAAAAATTATTCAGCCAGAAGTATGAGGGCGAGAGCACAATGCATGCGCTTCAGAGTGAGTGAGACGTCCATAATAACTCGGTTCCCCTTCTTAAACTCACCATCTGTTTCAATCTACTGTGTATGTGCTGTTTGTGTGTAATATAACTTATAGTATACAGTATAGTTCGAGCCTGCGAGAGCACATGTTTTTGTTGTTTACATCAGGTTATTTGTGAGTGTTCTATTAAGTTGTTAAGTTGTTAAATGTACATTTTGTAAAAAATCTCATGATATACTTATATATTATTCTCCGAAGAAATATTGAAAAAGTGCAAAAACATTTTAAAACAGCGAATAATCCATAACTCAACTGATTCTAAGTCAACACTTGACTTCACATTTGTTGTTTTTGTTATTTTGGCTTATTTGCTTTTTTGCTTTTTGGCTTATTTGCTTTTTGGCTTTTTGGCTTTTTTGGCTTTTTGGCTTTTTGCTTTTTGCTTTTTGCATTTTGCTTTTTGCTTTTTGCTTTTTGCTTTTTGCTTTTTGCTTTTTGCTTTTTGCTTTTTGCTTTTTGCTTTTTGCTTTTTGCTTTTTGCTTTTTGCTATTTGCTTTTTGCTATTTGCTTCTTGCTTTTTTCTTCTTGCTTATTTGCTTTTTTGCTTTTTGGCTTATTTGCTTTTTTGCTTTTTGGCTTATTTGCTTTTTGGCTTTTTGCTTTTTGCTTTTTGCTTTTTGCTTTCTGCTTTTTGCTTTTTGCTTTTTGCTTTTTGCTTTTTGCTATTTGCTTTTTGCTATTTGCTTCTTGCTTTTTTCTTCTTGCTTTTTGCTTTTTGCTTTTTTTTTTTTTTAGGTCTGGTGCTTCAGAACGACGCAAGAACCACCAAAAAAAACCATCCCAAAAAAAAACAATAGAACCATGAAGACTAGTTCCAAAAACAAAAGCAAAAAAAGCAAAAATCAAAAAGCGAAAAGCAAAAATCAAAAAGCAAAAAGCAAAAGCAGTGTTCAGAAGAACAACTACTCTGTGGTCTATGGTATGGTAACTCTATGGTCTCGCTCTTTTATAAATACACTAGTTGTTATACAATGTACGAAAGAGTGAGCTGGTGGTGTTTAGGGTAGGTACAAAAAAGCCTATGTCTTAGGCGTTCCTCCGGTATACCTTTATGGTGTTCCACTAAATAGAGTGTCGCATTTTAGGTACCTTGGCCACATAGATAATGAGGACTTGAATGATGACAGTGATATAGAAAGGGAGCGAAGAGCGTTGTCGATCCGATGCAATATGCTGGCCCGCAGGTTTGCACGATGTACTAGAGAAGTGAAACTCACTCTGTTTAAGGCGTTTTGCCAGTCTATCTACACGTGCAGCCTATGGGTTAGACAGACATACGCAGAGGGCCTACAACGTTCTTCGCGTTCAGTATAATAACGCTTTTAGGGTGCTGTTGGGGTTGCTGCGTTTCTGTAGTGCATCGGGCATGTTTGCTGAAGCAAATACAGACAGCTTTCAAGCTACGAGTATTATGCGTAAAAGAACGGCATCCCTGATGCGAAGGATTCGGGGCAGCACCAACAGCATTTTAAAGGTGATAGTGAACAAGCCTGATTGCCCGTTCCTGGGGCATTGGATCCGTATGCACAGCTGCAGGTCTGGTGCAGCGGGAACCGGACGTTGCTACAGGTTTTTGAATTAGATCTTATTTTGATTATTGATAAGAAATGTTAGTAACCTAGTTTTATAAGTGTTACTAACAAAAATATGAATCACGTGTGTTCGATTTAAATAAATACTAGCTGCACCCTGCGGTTTCACCCGCGTAGACCAGGATAAAAAGTGGCCTATGTTTTAATCCAGGGTATAAGCTATCTACATACCAAAATTCATCCTAATCAGTCGAGCCATTCGAGCGTGAAGAAGTAACAAACATACACAATTACACACTCACAAACTTTCGCCTTTATAATATTAGCGAATTTTTTTTTTTTTGGGGTGGGAAATCATCTTATGATTTCTTCCGCTCTAGGGTTGAGCGGAAGGGCGTGTCAGACTCTTACTGACTAAAACCCACCCCTGTTCCTCCCTGCCCTACGTGCCCAGGGGCGAGGTAACTCTTTCGAATTTATCCTCAACCAGGCAGGCATTGGCCGTGGCAGGCCCCGTCCTTTGCTGACAACTCTTTGAGGCGCGCATGGAACACTACGCGCCGTCGACTCTCGGGCCTGGTGCTGATCGGACGGCGAGTTACCCACTACTCGCCGTCCGCAGGCCTGGGTTTACGGTGGCCGGAGATCGTCTCGCAGCCCCTGGCGTCTCCCACGGCGGCTGCGGCTGAGGGCGCTAGGGCGACTCTGCCGTTGTTGAGTCTCCCTAACATGTGCCGCCTCCCTCTTCGCTAGCATTACTGCTTCGCAGAAGGAGGAGACGGCTCCCCACTCCCTCTTGCTCCGTACCATGACCTGAACCAGGGCACGGCGCGAGAGGTCACTGCCGCCTATCGCATCCACGAGGACACGGCGGTGCTCTGCCCAAGCGGGGCAAACCTCCACCGTATGCTCCACCGTGTCCTCTGGGCGATCCTCGCAGTGGAAACACCTAGGGTATAATATTAGTGTGATAATAATAATAATAATACAGAAAATTAGTGTTATTCTGAGAAAATCTCACCGTGAAGTCTTAAGTGAAGTGAAAATTCAAGCCCTAGATATTGGTAGAAAGACAGCTCACTTCCGTGTACTGTTCACGGTGAGTTTTTAGAGTTCCGAATATCTGAATAATAGAAAGATAGACGCACGACTGATCCTATAAGGGTTCCGCCCTTATAGGATCAGTCGTGCGTCTATCTGTCCGTCTGTCACAGCCAATTTGCTCCGAAACTCTAGGTTCAATTCAATTGAAATTTGGTAAACACTGAACAGCTTTTTTTTTTTGGTGGTGGTAATATTTGAAATAATATTATTGTAACAAAGTGTAATTAATTTGTAAAGTTATGTCTAACGCGAATAAAAAATAAGAATCACGCAAAAACTTAGCGTATTTTTATAAAACCTACACAATTTTTATTTCTTTTTAGCATTAGTTTTTACTTTTGCGTCGACTTTTTCGAGGCGTTAATGACTGCGACACAGTGTTTTACTAATGTAGTTGTTATCGGACACAGAGTTTCTGTAAACTGAGTTTTTTATTTTTAATAAAAATTATTATTTGTTTTAATAAAAATTATTATTATTAATAAATTACTCATTTTAAAGATCATTCAATTATTTATATTCTAGTATACGTGTTTTTTATGTATAATAAATTAATAAGGCGTCTAATTTCGGACAGCGCTCCTTGATGGGCGAGTCCTATTACTCGGTGGACGTACGACGCGTTACGTGACCTCAGTACAGAACACGCAAGCTAACCACTCAAGGTTGTTGGCAGATAATAGCGCCTTATGGGGGCATGGTTTGGCACCGCCGCAGGATTAAAGCGAAAATATTTACGTTTATATTTCATTTAAACTACTTAGAACACGTATCGTACTTTAGTTTTCTCATATGTCGATTTTCTATATTATCAGCAATGCACACATATTTTTTAATTGCTTATAGCTTCAGTAGTCTATGAGATATTAAGCTTTAATTTGGCAACGGGACGGGCACTTGCGCGGCACGAGTGAGTGAGCGAGAGAGGGGCGATTAGCCTGCGGAGTACGCAGCTCCCAGCCGAGCGTTTGACTGGCTATGTGATCAGGGGGTTAGACAAAATACTTTTCTATTATAGTTCATGCCATCGCTTCGTACAAAATGTATGGCAAGGACAGAAACCTGCGGAGAGAACTGTCACGTGACTCACGCCCAGTGATATCGTTGCTATACATTTTTCACGAAGCGTTAGCGTTAACGTTAACAGAAAAGTCATCATCATCATCTCAGCCTTTTTGATGTCCCCACTGCTGGGGCACAGGCTTCCTCTTCGTGAGAGGGTGTGGGCCGAAATCCACCACGCGGGCCCAATGCGGATAGGTGAATGTCACATGTCTTCGAATTTTTGGTTCTAGGACGTGCCGGTTTCCTCACGATGTTTTCCTTCACCGTTTTGAGAGCAGTGGTGATGAAGTAATTTACACACAGTAAAGCGCCTGCCCGGGTTTGAACTCATGACCTACAACTTGTAAGTCCGGCCACCACTGCTCCGGCTCTAACAGAAAAGTATTTTGTTTAAAGGCTCAGGCGGGAAAGACCACGAGAGTACCTGCTTTAAAAAAACCAAGTGCGAGTCGGACTCCCGCATGAACGGTTTCGTGCCATCGTACAAGATTATACGTGTCTACTTGTTGCCATAATAAAGATGAAACCAAAAAAGCCAAAGAAACAGGTTTCTAGTAGGGGAGCCTCCTTTAATTTTAATTTAATTAAATTTGTATTATTTGTTGTTAAACCGGTCATAAAATACACATTCTATGAAAATATCAACGGTCTGCCTATTACGGATCATGAAATACAGCCAGATGACAGAAGGACGGACGGACAGCCGAGGCGTAGTAATAGGTTTGTTACCCATCGGATACGGAACCCTAATAAAGATAAATAATACTCTCGGTGTTTTTTTTTTTTATCTATCTTTATTTTATCTACTGTGTGGGATGCTGTCATTGCCGAAGTAGATTTAACGGATTAGTCAGAGGAGCTCGTGACTAAAGTAATAACAACCGAACGGTTCGATTCATCAGGTTAAGATACGTTAGCGGGGGTTGGTCCATGGATGGGTGATCTTTGCATACCGAGACTCCTCCGTGCCTCGGGAAAGCACGTTAATTCGATGGTCCCGGCTGTCAATCGTGGATCTTTGACAGTCGTTATGGATCGTCGGAAGCCCAAAAGTCTGGCAACCAGTCTTACCAAGGGGTATCGTATTACCCAGTTACTGGGATGTGGAGGTCAGATAGGCAGTCGTTCTATGTAAAATACTGGTATTCAGCTGCATCCGGTTAGACTGGAAGCTGACCCCAAGAAAGTTGGGAAAAGGCGCGGGCAGATTGATTGAGTCAGTATTTGTAGTGTTATTTGGATAACGGCTTCGAGGATTTATGAATAACAAGCAAATCCAGGCGAAAAGTTAATAGCTAAGTAGGTGAGGCTGCTGGGAACGGCGGCGGGCCGATACCAGTTGGTGGGCCCCCGACTCATAGTAGTAACAGGAACTGTGGGGTTTTATGCGGTCAACACATCATTATGTGGTCGTCATATTTTCATCATTTCAGACGAAAGACGTCCACTGCTGGACATAGGCCTCCCCCAGGTGTCGCCACATGGACTGGGGCCAGGACCAAGGACCATGGTCCAGTACGTCTCACATCGGGTACCTGCGATCCTCACCAGGTCATCGTTTCACCTTGTGGGAGGCCTTCCAACGCAGCGTCTTCCGGTTCGCAGTTGCTATTCCAGAACTTTTCGGCCCCATCGACCATCTGTTATGCGAGAAATGTGCAGACCATCCACTGTCACTTCAGTTTACCGATTCTTCGGGCTATATTGGTAACCTTTTATGCGGTAGAAGACAGAACTAACCACCTGTTCTCCCCAGACGGAGGGTATCCTCGAGTCTTGAGCAAACCACGCCTTTTTTTGGTGAGGCTTTCCTCACATTTTTGTTTATACCATAGACTTATTTTACATTTTCCTGCAATCTGTATATTTTATTTCGGATCAAAAAGTACTTTGAAAATCGGTCCACAACTGATATAGAAATCGCTGTACATACAAAAAAAAAAAAAAAAATCAGTCGAACATAAACCTCCTCCTATTTCGAAGTCGGTTAATTATGAAAAAATACATTTTGTAGAGACACATGTACAAGCTTACTCAGCGTAATATTAGTTGTGACGCACGGCTGCGCCGATGATACTTACAGAGAGGTTTTTCAGTCGCTAATAAACTACAGTCGTAAATAGTCGTTTCTATTAAACCTGCACCCCAACACTGAATAAGTAGAACACGTGGACTAGATATTACCCAGCAGTAATATCCTTTAAAATTTCAAACCCTCAATATTTATTTGATATGTTGCACGGTACATTTTTTCGTTTTGGTAACCCACAATTAAACCTCTAAATTGTATGCAAGTTCTCTAATAAGGTCATCATTCTCCTGCCCTTATCCCAATTTATTTGGGGTCGGCGCAACATGTCTTTTTCTTCCATACTCCTCTATTAGTCGTCATCTCTAAAAAGGTACCCATAGGAAGTCATTTATAGCCGGATACATTGTTTCCAATTCAATAATGTTTATTTGTGACATCTTCAGCCTTTTAATGTCTCCACTGCTGGGGCGCAGACCTCCTTTCTGCAAGAGGGTGTGGGCCGTAACCCACCACCACGCGGGCCCAATGTGGGTTGGTGGATGTCACATGTCTTCGAACTTTTAGCTCTAGTACATACTGGCTTACATACGATGTTTTCCTTCACCGTTTTGAGAGCAGTGGTTGATGAAGTAATTTACACAAAGTCAAGCGCCTGCCTGAGTTTAAACTCACGACCTACAACTTGTAAGTCGCAGCCGTTACCACTGGGCCACCACTGTTCGTCATTTGTGACACGGACAGTGATTCGTTTGCGAACTATTGGTGGGAAACTTGTCGTTGGACGTCTGTATCGGTGTAGACCTGTCTGTCATTTTTTATCGGAAATAATTCTAAACTCAAGTTTCAGTGTAAATTTTTTTTATTATTGTTAACTTAGTGCAACATACAAGTTATGTTAGGTCAGGACATTTCTATTAGGTACAATAATGTCCGGACCTCCTGATCACGCCTTTTCGGACTTTGAATAGTGGAAACCCAGCTATTAGTCCGAAACTCATAACTGTTCCTGACTTTTCTCTGGACAAATGCTTTTTCGTGCATCTACGAGTAATTAGCACCAAAATTGTATTGTTCTAATTTTGATCTTAACGGTGAAGTGAACAGTAAATAAAGTGCATAAGGGACATAAAACCACAAAAAAATAGCACAGTGACTTGGCGTAATAAGCTGCTTAACCCTCTATTTACAACAAGTTGCAGCTTCAAGGTGATAACAGTGGCATCTGTCTTTCTCGTGGTTATCTGTCTAACGATCCATATCGAGTCATCTCTTGCGCCATCTAGCGTGTGAACCTAGAACCACTTACAAATTCGGTGTGTTACCATTATGACAGGTGTCAAGTGTATAGGTTGCGGTCGCTTCTTCTCGACGGTAGAGGGTGCTAGGTGTGGTGAATGTCAGGGCCAATATCAACGAGTGTGTGTAGGCGTTGCTACGAAAGAAATTATTACTGCAAGCTGGCGTTGCCCGAATGTAGAGGTCAGTCAGAGGCCCTGCGGAAGGTTCTCAAGATGGAACCCCTGTAGAACAAGCCTGTATGGAAACCAGTACGCCTAATACGTCTGACAACTGTTCCAAACCTGCACCTATGTGATCTGCGTGCCCGTCTCACGTTGCTACTCCGCCACCTTACTATGCCTCTATAGTCTATGTCACGGCCCGGGAAACATCGCTGATCGCCGGCTCCGACATGAAATCATAAATGAGGATTATTGGTGATTTCATGTCGGATCTAAGGAACAATCAACAACAACAACAATCAATCATGGAGGAACTGAGGGTAGCGCGTGCGGAGATCCAAGTGTTTCACAACAAAATGGAGGTGGAGATGATGGAGCTCAAAACTTCTATGAATATCTGCAAGACGCGCATCGATGGCCCAGAGGCCAGAGTGGACGTTTTGGAGCGGCGGGCTTCTTTGGGTCCGGCAAATGCCGGGGCAGTTGGTAGTACCTAGGGTCTGATGATGGAGTCGGCAGGTGGCCAAAGGATCTAAGCAACCAAATAAGATAGCACCATCGCGTTTGGGCTCATTCTATATGTATTGAAAAGTGAGTTTTGACTAGGAAGTGCCCAGGACCCCAAGGTCTTGGTGCCTGAATGTGGTCATTAGATCTTCGCAACCAAACAAGATAACACCATCGTTTTTTCATTTGTTTCAGCTTATTGGATATGTATTGACAGGCGATAATACATTTAGTGATGGTGGTGCCCAGGGTTTGATGATAAAACCGGATGCTGACCATAACAACTCCTCAACTAAACAAGATAGCATTATTTAATTTTTACTGACTAGTGTTATTACACTTGGAGGTGATAGAGTCTAATTATATATTATGTATGGTCTTCACCCATACAAGTTACAACATTGCATAGTTGTGTTTAGACTCATTGGATATGTAGGCACCTACTCTCTGTTCAAGTGTCATTAAACTTGGTGGTGACTATGGTCTGATGATAGAGCCAGAAGCCCACCATAGACATGTCCGAACTATTTTTTGTTATGTCATCTTGCATGCACGAGTTTTCTTGTATGTGGAAGTACACGTTTTTGCAAATAAATATTCTTATTCTTAGAAACTAAACAAGAAAGTGCTGTATGGTTTGATATTGTCGATTTTAGAAGAATAATATCAGATTGCAGCGGCCTCAGGTACTGACTCTTTCCGCCTTAGAGTTGATACGCTCCTGGTGTAAGGAAAAAAACTTGAAAAAAAAATACAACCTTCTAAAAATTGCAAAATAACTTTAATTTCGGAAGTCGGTGTATATGTTTTTTTTGTTTTTTCGTAATTTGACACCGACTTCCAAAATTAAAGTTATATTGCAATTTTTAGAAGTCGGTTGTATTTTTTGAAAAAAGTTTTTTATTTTTCACATTTTAGTTTTTTTTATAATTATTATTGTTGTAGTACACCAGAAGTAAAACTAAATATTAAAGTTGTGCCCGAATGGATAACACCAATAACATGGACTTATTCAAGTAATCTAGAGTGACAAGTATAGTTTATGCACCTGCCGTGTTATCTCTCCACCACCCTTGGTTGACTGGTAGAGAATGCCTAAGGCATTAAGTCCGCCTTTGTACATTTGTGTTGCATGAAGTTTTAATAAATAAATAAATATTGTCAAAAAAATTACTTTCTTTAACCGTACCCAAAGCCATCACGACACAGACTCTTACTGTATCTAGAGGTATTAGACTACCCCGTGAAGTTAATCCATTTTTTTATAAGTACTTGATTTAAGTAGAAGATGTGTGTAAGAAGTAGCTTATCTATCTCCTATATTAAAACTCGTTAACCATATGCTTAGCTTAAATACTGGTTAGAGTATTCTAAATTCAAATTAAGAGCCTGCTGATCAGTATTTAAACTAAACAGTGTTTACTTTTTTATAAATCATAAAGTCTTATTATGAGGAGGAACTACTACAATTTCTTAGATTAGATTTCGGTTGTACTACACATGAGACAGTTCAGTTTTATCTCTGGGATAGGAAAGTCCGTCTTTTTTTTTTTTTTTTTTTTGGATTTCGCTCATCATCCTCCTGGCCTTCCCTGATGCTAGTTATTCAAATTGGACCTCTGCTGACCATAAGCTGGACTGTGTTTTTGTTAGCAACCAATATAGTAAAGGTCTTTTTAAAACAAGTTTTTTAATAAACTAAAAAGTACTGAACAAAACTTATACAGTCACAATATCGCCCAGAGGACACGGTGGAGCATACGGTGGAGGTCTGCTCCGCTTGGGTGGAGCACCGCCGTGTCCTCGTGGATGCGATAGGTGGCGGCGACCTCTCGCGCCCGGCCTTGGTTCAGGCCATGGTACGGAGCGAGAGGGAATGGGAGACTGTCTCCGCCTTCTGCGAAGCAGTAATGCTCGCGAAGGCAGAGGCGGGACGCGTGAGGGAAGCTCAACGGAGTCCCCCTTACGGCTCCGGCCGCTACCACGAGAGAGTACTGGGCGCACTGGGCGTAGGACGTCGCGAGACGATCTCCGGCTACCATAGACCCGGGCATGCGGACGGCGAGCAGTGGTTAGCTCGCCGTCCGATCAGCACCAGGCCCGAGAGGCGACGGCGCGTAGTGTTCCACGCGCGCCTCAAAGAGATTAGTGTCAGCCACCACTGACGGGGTCCATTGTGGCCGGTGCCTGCATGCCTAAGGGGAGCGGATAAATTCTGAAAATGAGTTACCGCACCCCTGGGCACTCAGGCAAGGAAGGAACAGGGGTGGGTTTAAGTCAGTAAGAGTCTGACACGCCCTCCCACTCCACCCAGAGCGGGCGAAGTCATTGGATGATTTCCCACGCCCCAAAAAAAAAAACAGTCACAATAATTCTTGAGGCATAAGGGAATCAGAAAAAAATGTAATAAAAGGTCAGTTGTTGTCCTCAAATAATGGTCAAGCTAAAATAATTTTAAGTTAGTAATAAAAGAATGAAAACGATAATTGCATAATATTATTTTTATTCAAAGTAAGCAGTTATATAAGAGAGCTTACCACTAGATTACTCGTATTAATAAAAAAATGATAACTAAGATTAATTTGTTATTTTCTACTTTTTAACCCTTATTTCCTAAGACCTACCTACTCATACAAAATTCTTGTTTGTAGCTTTAAAATGAAAATAGAAACTTGCACAAACATTATATTTACTCTTTGTGACATTCCAATTTAATTCAAGCTACTAGATAACTTGGTAACTCACAAATAAATTCTTATTATACACAAAATTCACACTGGACCACAGCAATGCTTTTTTTTATTGGATAGGAAATCATCAAATAACTTCTCCCGCTCTGGGTGGAGCGAGAAGGCGTATCAGACTTTTACTGACTTAACCCACCCGTGTCCTAAAGTTGCCTGTGCCAGTGGCGCGGTGACGCCGTGCCGTTTCATATTTCGGTTAGGTCATATTTTTATTGGATAGGAAATCATCAAATAACTTCTCCCGCTCTGGGTGGAGCGAGAAGGCGTATCAGACTTTTACTGACTTAACCCACCCGTGTCCTAAAGTTGCCTGTGCCAGTGGCGCGGTGACGCCGTGCCGTTTCATATTTCGGTTAGGTCATATTTTTATTGGATAGGAAATCATCAAATAACTTCTCCCGCTCTGGGTGGAGCGAGAAGGCGTATCAGACTTTTACTGACTTAACCCACCCGTGTCCTAAAGTTGCCTGTGCCAGTGGCGCGGTGACGCCGTGCCGTTTCATATTTCGGTTAGGTCATATTTAGTCGATGTTCTTTGGAGGTTGTGTTCTTTGTGAAGAGTTGGTATCTACTAAGAATGGGTTTTTCGAAATTCAACCCTTAAGGGGTGAAAAGGGGTTGAAAGTTTATAAAGGGGGAAGTACTAATTCCACGCGGACAAAGCCACTGGCAGAAACTGGATTACTGTATAAAAGTTAACGATTATTTATAAACAATATTTTGATTTCATATTATAATACAAAGTAGGTACTCATGATTACGAAACAGAATAGCTCAAATTCAACCTTTCTACCGTTTGCCATCTGGAAATTCCAGTCCCTACATCCCGGCGCCATCATCAGATCAGCTCAATGGTAACGTAATATTGCATTGCCACCGGACTTACATAAGTATGTCAAATCTCATCTCTATCGGCAGCCAAAAAGTAGTCGAAAAATGGTTTGTAAATTTTGAAACCGACTACTTACATTGGAACATTGCAAGTTAAAAGAAATAAAGAAGTACACACTTTTTCTAAACCTTGAACTAAAAAGCTAAAAATAATTTCTAGTAAGTATTTGGCGTGTATGTAGTCAAACCATTACTACGGTTTTGTGGGGTTTAGTTTATAAATTATCATAACAACAGGTGAAAAAAAAAATTATAAGCCTATATTATTAAAATCTTGTAATGTATAGTAAGTACCCTAAGTATTCTGTTACGTGTAACGGATAGTGCCTCAAGCTTTTGAGATTATACTAGAATTTATTTTTATCTTTTTAATTGATTGTCCCAGATTAAAGCTCGGTTTTTATTTTTTATTTTTTTAACATTTTTTTTTTATTAAATAAGTATTTTAGAGTAGTCGTGATAATTAAAAATTTTCTACGGGAATTATTATTTTTTTTTTTCTTTTTTTTTTTTTTTTCTTTTTAAAAACGTTGCCCCACACTAGGAGTTACTCCTGTATCGTGGGTGTTTTCACAAACATTTAAACTCACATACACAAGACACCCAGACCCGGAACAACTATCTGTAGGCCATACAAATATTTGTTCCGTGCGGGGATCGAACCCGCGACACGCAGCGCAGCAACCGAACACTCAACCACTACGCCAACCGTGCCGTCTATGATGATGTGATTATGATGTGATTTAAAGTGCTCCTCAAGACGAATCAATCGAGCCCAAACTCGGTGGGGATGTTGTTTTATTACAGAGATGCCGTGGCCACCTTCCAGCTTCATCTTCAGACCCTGGATAAAGTGCTCCTCAAGACAAATCGAGCCCAAACTAGATGGGTTTATCTTGCTTAGATTCGATGTTCCTATGACCATCTTTCGGATTGATCATCAGACCAGCTCCATGGTACCATATCATAATATTGTAAAAAATAAAAGTCTGTAATGAAAATAAAGCCAGATAGCTAGACAGTTAGATACTGAAGTTTAGCTCTCTCAGTACCACGACCAAAAATGTACGCAAAAAACATATTTCTTTCGTTTACCCTGATTCCTGTATTTATTAAAATTAAAATTAAATAAAACTTTATTTCGGACGAATGTCCATAATTTGGTTAGTATTTTGGTGTTAGTAACAATAGTGCTTATCAAATATGTTAGTACTATTAGTTTTCACAATTTATTTTATTATTTATTGATGCAGAGCTAAGACTGTCCCCACCCAGTGTGCCTGAAAGGGACAATCCGCTCTGCCAGCGATCATTTTTAGAATGCTGTTGTCACTACCATGCAGGCGCTGCAGTAAGGAAGCTGCTTTTTTTCGCATGATGGCGTGGAAACCATCTGTGCGAGCCTCCGCGAACATTCCTGAAGCGCTACAGCGCCATGGCAGTCCCAACAACATCCTAAAAGCATTATTAAATTGAACACGCAGGACGCTGTATGCTCGGCGCGTGTATGACACCCACAGGCCACTCGTGTAAAACGACTGACAGAATGCCCTAAAAAGGGTTATCTTGACATCCGCCGTACAGCGAGCGAACCTGCGGGCAAGCATATTGCTCCTCACAGACAACGCCCTGCGTTCCCTCTCTATATCTGCGTCATCCCTTAGGTCGCTCGTGACAATGTGGCCAAGGTACCTAAAACTATCGACAACCTTTAGTGCTACACCGTTGAACATATATAGGGGGAACACTGCGCGGCTGCTGCCTAGGCGCTTTAAATGTAAGAAGCTCACTCTTCTTCGTGTTGTATATTAAGCCATGCTCCCCCGCATAGGCCTCGCAGGTCGATAGTAACCTCTTCAACCCACCCATCGACGGACTGAGAAGTACCATATCGTCTGCATAGCTAATATTGTTGACACACGTTCCGTCAATGTGGCAGCCGACATGTGCACCGCTCAGCCCCTCGATAAGCCGGTTGATATAGAGGTTAAATAGCAGAGGCGAGCTTAACCCCCCTTGTCTAACTCCGCATTCCAGCCTGTACTCGTCCGATAGAGTACCAACCCACCTCACCCGGTTCTTTTGGTTAGAGTACCAATATTTGAGAAGGGAGGTGTATTCCGCCGACACACCCGCGTCCCCCAACTTGTCCCACAGTAGGTCATACACAATCAGATCGAACGCTTTTGACAAGTCGAGGAAACACGCATGCACCGGTGTCCTCCTTGCTGTGTAGTACATGACCGTTCGCTTCAGACTCAGAATAGCGCTCTCTGTTGAGACTCCTGCTTTGAACCCGAACTGGGCATCGTGCAACTCAACCTGTGCTGTGAGGCGACTATTCAGCAGACTGTCAAGTATCTTGGCTGCTGTTGTAGCGAGTGAGATGGGCCGATAGTTACCAAGATCAGACGTGTCACTCGTCTTATTTTTAACTATAGGAACGACTATGGTCCGCATTAACGGCTCCGGTAGATACGAGTGACCCATGCACAGACTGAAAAGCATAGACAGTACTCGTGGCAAATGAACCCCAGCATACTTATAATGCTCGATACTGAGCCCATCGTGACCAGGAGATTTTCCACGCTGCATTTTTCTAATAATTTTAGCCACACTCTTCGCAGGTATCTTTACATTCTGCCCCGTCACAACGGGCCCACCACCGTTCATCTCACCAGACGAGGGACCTAAGGGTGACCGCACAGTAAAGTGCTCTCTAAACGCCTCGGCAATATCATTGTGGTCAGCAGAACCATTGACACATATCGGGACGCTAGGCCTAACGTTCAGTTTGTTAGTACGTTTCCAAAAACTCTTAAAATCCTTGGAGGAGTGGTCGGAAGCAAGGATGTCCATTTTAAACTGCTCTTGCCTATCCTGACACCATTTCAGTTTTGACTTAAAAAGTTTTCTCGCTCCCGACATCTCATCAAAGATTCGACCATTAGCTGGTCGCCCAGCTAAAACCCACAACTGAAACTTAAACCGCGCCTCCCGATGAGGGCCCGCTACGTGTTTATATCTGACACTGGTGTTGATTCTCTTGTTCAATAATTATCTAAACTAAAAAAACTTTTTTACAAAAAAAAAGCAATCGACTTCCAAAAAAGAAAATATTAAGTTTTTTATTTTTCACTTTTTAGTTGTTATACCTCAGAACTAAAAACCCCAATAACATGGAACATGGCATTTAAACATACTCGTAATTGGAGGGAACCAAAACGTCATAGATGTAGGTATACATATTTTTCGTTTTTGTTCAGTTTTTCAAAAAGCGCTGAAGTAATTTCGATAACATTTATATATTATGGGACCACCTCGAGAGTAATTTTTTAAAAGAATTTTGAAAATCGGTCCACAACTGACAGAGAAATCGGGGCACAAACATAAAAAAAAACATACAGTCAAACATAAAACCTCCTCCTTTTTCGAAGTCGGTTAAAAAGACATTGTGTCTGAAGTTTTGACTATATATTGACATGGTCTGTCATGACTCATTAGTTGTTGTGATGGTAGATTCACGTTATTTTGAGAAATAATTTAGTTGATCAAATAGTGTGCAGGAAATTTTGCACTTAATTCTAAATGCAAAAAATAACTTTTTAACAAAAAAAAAAAATACAACCGACTTCTAAAAATTGTAAAATAACTTTAATTTCGGAAGTTGGTTGTATTTTTTGTAAAAAAGTTTTTTTTTAATTTTAGTGTATTTTCTTTTTTGGAAGTCGGTTGTTTTTTTTTTTGTTAAAATATATTTTTTGCATTTAGAATTAAGTGCAAAATTTCCTGCACACTATTTGATCAACTAAATTATTTCTGTATTTGTTTAAAAAAAAAAAATATTGTGTATTTTTTTTTTGATTTCGGTTGTTTGTATGGGACTACCTCGAGAGTATATTCTTTCGGATCAAAAAAGAATTTTGAAAATCGGTTCAAAAATGACAGAGAAATCGTTGGACATACATAAAAAAAAAAACATACAGTCGAACATAGAACCTTCTCCTATTTCGAAGTCGGTTAATTGGGGAATCCTATCTTTTACTAAAAAGCAGTGCGAGAAAAGGACGGCTATAGCTATGAACTAAGTTAAAGTTGTCAAACTAGTTTACGCCTTGCGCTTCACCGTGTTTTTAGTCAACATGTATATAAGTGTAGGTACCTACACTTAATTTATACGGAAATATTAGTTCAACTCAAATTGCCAACTCTTATTTACGTCTGTCTCTTTCCCTTAATAGAGAGAAAAAGATAGCAATAGTCTAAATTAGGTTTAGTTGCTGCACTACAGAATTGCCCTCATTTATAAAACTTGCTAACCAACCTTGCTTGATCTCTTGTTGTAAACCTATAATTGGCTTAATGTCTCTTATTCTAGTTTACTTATTGCATTTATGTAAAGCTGTTGGTTTTCCATGTGATAAATAAATAAATATGCTTAGTTTGAAGACTGATTAGCGCACTCTAAATTAAAATACTCCGTACAACATTTTGTAAAAAGAACCTACTAATCAGTATTTAAACTTATCTCATGGTTTTATTAATAAGGCCCTATGCATATTTGTCGCTAAGGAAGTCTGCAGCACTAGGATTCGACATGTATCGAATGAGTAATGTATCTAAGTAATGTATCTAAGTAGTGATACAATAAAGACCTTAATTAACTATTCAAAAAGGTACACATTTCAGTGAAGGATTTCAAATACGTCTCGGTATCTGCCTACACCTCCAGGAATATCATCTTATTGATTAAGTAACTTACTAAGTTATTACTTTAAAGTTCAACAGTTAAATACATTTTTGAGGAAGATTTTCGCAAAATCGATAATAAATATGCGAGACTTCCGTTTCTTTTCGCAGCGCCGCACTTAGAAGTAGTGTCGTTTATTTCAGCTTCACATCTTGATCCCTCGTGGTTACCATCACACTGGCAGACCGGTTCATCCTCTTCGTTCAGGGAACAGTCACCGTTATTCAGGCAGTATCCTTGACACACGTTGATTTCGCATCTAAGCCCGGAGTAGCCGACATCACAACTGAAAAAATGAATATGTCAAACACAGGTATTTTGACAAAAAACGATCAGAGGACCTACAATATGTTTGACCTGTTTTAATTTACTCACACATTGTTTGAAAAACTATCTAAACGCCTTGTTGAGATATCGTGTATTCCAACGACTGGCTTTTGCCTTGGACTGAGGATATGTATTGCCACACAACGTGGTAACGCCACCAGTCTTTTCAGCACATAACCAGTCGACAGCGATGCGGAGGATTTTTCGACGCTATATTTTAGATTATTTTAAGTTAGCTAGAAGTTGTTATTTTTTGTTTATGGGTATTAATCATCATGAAGATAGATAAATATGAAGAAAGCAGAGTTCCTTTTACCTGCATTTAGGAAAGCCGTCATTATTGAAACTACAGTTGCCTTGGTAACAATAGTTCAGACACGGCGATACCTCGCATCTATCACCTACATAATCTCCTTTACATTGACAGACTGGTTCACTGTTTTCGTCCAAGGAACAGGTACCGTTGTTTGAGCAGTATCCATGACACGCGTAGACTTGACATCTTTTTCCAGAATAACCGGCGTCACAACTGAAATAACAATAATGTGTCCTTATAGTGTTAAGCGAGCACAGGATTTGGTTTGACGGGACGTAGAAACATAAAACCTTAAGCAATGAGCATACCTGCATTCAGGAAGTCCTTCATCATTGAAGCTGCAGTTGCCTTGCAGACAATAGTTCTCACAGACTGATCTATCGGATCGCTCACCGATTTGACCAGGAGCTACCGTGATTATTGGTATCAGACTGGACAGGGAACAACAATCTTGGATGTCCTTAATTTGATCCTCTATTTTATATTTCGCTATAATACCAAACGTTTTTTCATTGTCGAACTTAATAATTTCTTTGGGTTTTACTCCTATCGTTGCGTTTTTTGGTAATTGCCAAATAGAGTCTACGCTATTGTTACTCATTGTATAGTAGATGTAATCCTTTGAGACGGTTAATACCTCTGGTAGTTTTTGAACTGTTTCCGAATGTAATATTTCTTGGTGAACGTCTCCATTTAAATCAGAAAAGCTTAAATAGGAATACATATAGCCTGCAAATGGACCCCAGTTAACACAAAATTCAAAATTAATTAAAGTCTGTGTTTGCAGGTCAATGGCTAAAATAATTGATTGATAAACATTTCCTATTCTATCTAAGACCTTATTCTCGGAACCATTGAATCGAGCTCGC
This sequence comes from Polia nebulosa, assembly GCA_951329385.1. NCBI lineage: Eukaryota > Metazoa > Arthropoda > Insecta > Lepidoptera > Noctuidae > Polia > Polia nebulosa. The sequence continues at coordinate 30,976,931 of OX589606.1, forward strand.
TCCAAATGCTTTCTGTTATTTTCTGTGATTAAGTTTGTCCAGTAAATGTATCTGTAAATTAGATTGAGTAGTGGTCACTATTGAATATCACTTTAAATAGGTTTTTATTATATCGATACCGAAAAATTTGTTAAGAGCTGGGTATGGGATAAATTATTTTACTCCTATTGATTAACCAAATATTCATTATTAACTTGAACAATTTATTTATACAAACACTAATTCGCGCTTATAACCACTATTCTATTCGTAATCGCTTATATTTGCATCCATTCGCATCCATAGTCGAAAACAGACTGAACCACTCGCCACCCGTCCGGCCTATTTATACAGTCATAGAAGTTTCCAGAACATTATCGAACTATGCCATAGTGGAATATTCTAGAAAAATCTATGAACGTAGTGGAAACTTCTGGAAACTTCGACCACATTCTCGAACGTTCCAGTGTAATACGGTTGACATAACACTGCCCCTCCTTAGACATGCTCGTCCCGAGCATCATTAGTCCCGTAGTATCGCGTCATTTGTTTTAATGGACAATCTTAGGCGCACCTCGTGGACCCTTCTATATTCGGTAGGTAACACTTGGTTGATCCTGGTTACGACTCGGTATGGTCCATCCCATTTTGCTTGCAATTTTGGAGACTTCCCTTTGCTGCGCACTGGGTTATGCAACCACACCAGTGAAACCTCGCCAAAACCTCTATTTTTTGCCTTCCGGTCGTATCGGGTCTTCATCTTATCAGACATTTGTTGGCAGGATTGTCTGATATGCTCATAATATAATAATTTTATTGGTAAAAACAAGTTCAGGTATAACAAAATTTTTGATTGGATCCTATTTTTAGGCTGATAGTGCCTGTATTAGGAGAGTCCGCTCTTCCATACAAGACGTGTCATACACAAAGAAAAACGTATAATTTTTATGCTAAATCTACATACATAAGTTAACTTTATCATAGATCTCATGTGTGTATGAGTGGGTGTAGGTATGTGTGCGAGTACATGTGAGTGAAAATGTAGTCCGTAGGTGTAACTGAGAGTATATGAGTGCGAGGGTGTGTATGTGTCAAGGTTTCAGAAGTTTTTCGGTATCATTGTAGGTAAGCGTTTGTATCCATTCAATTATAATTTTTTTACCGTCGTAGTAGTTTTTGGGGGCAGTATTTATTGATTCAAGTAAAAAAAGGAAATAAAAATAATAATAATATAAAAAAAAAATATTAAAAAGTAATATATTATAATAAAATAATAATATATTAAAGTATTTATTTTATTTATTCATTATTTATTTATTGATTGATTTATTTATTTATTTATTCATTCCAGTATATAATGATTTTATTATACAGCGCAGCAGATCGGTTACTAAATTGCATACTGGCAAATAGAGTCCTTGTCCTAGGGATATTTAATATCATATTTTTCCTTCTTTTTGTCAGTATACTAGAATCGTAGGAAAGAGATTTGTATATACATCATTCGACTTGTTACAACAAGTCAAAGCCTCGTATTCAATCAATGTCTTCTGTTCATTGCCTAATGTCAGGGTCCGCCAGCAACCAAAGATAATACACATTGCGTAATACTATGTAATCTGTACTGCGACACTGGCAAATGACAACAAACAGACCATCAAAACGAAACAAAAAAAAAAATTGGTGATAGTGGAAAAACAACTAGACTAATCTTTTAACAAACATAAACAAATTAAGCTGTGCGTCTCATCCGTGCAAGAACAGATCGTTGCTCAGCAAAATATAATACTTCAGGCGAACTTATTGTCAACAGCGCTGGTTTTCAGCAAGACCTACCAAGCGAATGACGTAATGACGCCCCCCCCGTGACGTATTTTATTGTAAGTATGTAGCCATAATCTCTCACGGAATACAACATACCATGAACAAAGCATGGATAAGTCATAAGTCATTTATTTCTTAACAATATACGTTGTGTAGAAAGAATAAGTAAAATAGAATCTAAACAACAAAAAATACCGATTAAAAAGAGACAACAAAAAACCAGTTTATAACAATATACTTTGAGTTATGAAAAAGAGTTATGAATAATTTAAAAATTAAAATAGAATGTCAAATGTAAAAATTCACGTATCCAACCACCACAAATAATAAAAAATAAAATTAAAAAATAATTCCATCAAATGTCATTTTAAAATCATTACAGTCAAATAAAAAATTAAAAGAAAAAATGAAATTCAATAATAAATTTAAAAATATCAATAATGTCACATGTGTAAGGAAAAAAAAACAATAATAATATAATTATAAAAAAAATCATCAATTAAATGAATAATAGTAAAATTTATAATCCAATCAATGATGTCACAAACTAACGCCAAAAAAAGACGTGTATATATTTATATTTATAATAAACTAGATTCCATTTTAAAATCATTCCCGTCTAATAAATGCAAATGTCAAAAAATAAAATTCAATTACAAATACCACAAAAATATGTATATGCTAATAATAATCAATATATTCCGATTAATCCAAGTCCATTATTGTCGTTTGTCTTCTGGAAGTACACATTAATAGAAATATATTTATAGTGTTACTATATAACTCAAGTATTACTTTATTATTTTAGTGGGCCGAATGGATCAAGGATCCTTCAATATACGAAGGAGCAAGATCCCCCAACATCCAAGAGATGCAAAACCAAACCGCCCCCGACACAAACCAGACCTAAAATAGGGAAGAATCAGACAGGCCACTCACACTGTTGGAAAACCACAACCATTACCTGTAGGCCGTAGCTGCTCTTTTTGTACTAACCTCAAAAGTCATGACTTTTGAGGTTAGTACAAAAAGAGCAGCTGTTATTACTAATATTAGTTTCTAATCATGCAGATTGTTGTATGTGCATGAAATATTTCTTTAAGGTATTCAAAAAATGCTTTTTTGTTCTCAGGACTCTTACTGGTGGAGGAATGTTGTTCCAACAGCGCGTGGCGGCGTATCTGAAATTTACCCTGAATGCTGCGGTGTTATGCACAAAGACGATTGGTAGAAAAGCGTATATAGATATTATATATATCATTATTAGCTCTGTCTCCAACTTAACTTTTCAACCAGATAGTGTGGTTTTTGTGTAGTGACTACTCCAAATAATAACCCAGCCATATTAGTATGCCATGCTAGGAGAAAGTTACTTCTCCTAGCAGCCATTTTCAATATATTAAGTTTATTTGTAAAGGGAGTAACGTGACTTCTACGAGGTATATTTACACATAATCTTGTACATACATTTTGTATGCGTTGTATCAACTTCTCAATATTCAATACTTTATTGCATTCCATGTGTTAAATAGGTGGTATAACATAATAAAATAACAGTATGGACCCTGTCGGGCACAGCAAAGTAGAAGAGAGGAGAGGGCTAAGTAGTTATTCAACAAGCCAATATAAATTATTAGTTGTCTCTGTTCTTGCTAACAAGCATGGACCATACACGGTATCACAATAGTTAAGCCTAGATAATATTAGGCTATCCACTAGTTGTTTACGTAGATCAACACTCAGGTAGTTTCTAATTGAATATAGGAGTTTCAATCTGTAAAAACATCCTCATTGAGTTACTGATATGCTTCTCAAATCGTAGTTCTGGATCCATGGTTAATCCAAGATTGCAGGCTATATCTACCCTATCTATTTTTTTCCTCTAATAACAACTTCTGGCTTGGCTGACAGAATGGCGTTGATCATTTGCCTGCTTCCCAAAACCATAAACATGGATTTCTGTGGGTTCAAAACCAGAGAGTTATTATGTGACCAGACCACCACTCTTTCAAGATCATCATTGATTGTCTCCAATGCCTCTAAGGTATCAGCCGGCTTTAATGATATATATAATTGTAAATCATCAGCGTACATGTGATACCTGCAATGCTGGAATGAGTTAATTATATCTGCGCTGTAAAGGATATACAGAGGGGGCCCTAAAATTGATCCCTGAGGCACACCACGTGGCACCTGACGAGGGGTGGAAAACATCCCCGATCTATCCTCCTTCTGAATTTCCACGAGCTGTGACCTATTTTGCTAGTAGCTAGCAAACCACTCTATTGTTTCCGTTGTAAAACCATAATAGGCCAACTTGGAAAGTAGCAGAGTGGTATTTAGTGCATCAAAGGCCCGTGAAAAATCAAGAAGTGCAAGGACTGTTCCCTCCCGCCTATTCCGTGTCTCCAGGATATTCCCTACTACGTCTGAAAGGACTGGAGCCGTCCCACGGCCTTTCCTAAAACCAGACTGAAGGTCAGGAAGCATGTTGTTTGCTTCTAAATATTCCAACATTTGGTTGTAAACCACCCTCTCTAAGACTTTTGATAAACAAGGTAAAATGCTAACAGGACGTAAATCTTTAAAAGTACTTGGGTTCGCAAGTTTGGGTAACGGGCGAACAATAGCGCATTTCCATAAGTCAGGGAAAGTGTGAGTATCTATCGACTTATTTACAATTGCCGTAATAACCTGAAGGGTGGTTGGTAACGTTAGTATTATCATCAGACTCACCCCATCAACCCCTTTAGAATTTGACCCCAAGCTCTTTGTAAACGACGCAGAGCATGCCCCGAACTATGTGTGATATGTGTGAACAGTGACACTAAGCTATAGTAAATACGTGTTAATGTTTAGGAAATAAGTATGGACTTATAAGGGTTTTTTCATTTTTGTAGGTTGGTCTAGGGTTGTACTATCAGAATATGTGTAGTCTATAGTACAAAATAGGGCTATGTAAGTGAAAAAAGTAGTTTAAAGTAGGAAACTCCATGTAAACTGTATGTAAAATAGGTCGCATAGTGGCTTCAATTATGGTTAAGCCCTATGGCGATTTATAAGTAAGACAGTCGTCAGAAACGCTGTATCTTGTATGTTGATTAGGTCTCATGGCAGACTTAGGATAACTCTATATGGTGGCTTATGTATGTGTTGTCGTTTGTTAACAGAGTGTATGTCATTCGAATCGTGCCACATGTAGTTTAGGAATCATGGTGCCGATCGCGCAAAACTAGACAAGCTTCACGGCAATTTTCGTATGACATAAGCTGCATGTATTAGGAAACAGATAAAAGTAGATTTCCCACATAGCTGCATGTTAATTTAACGTAGATTAAGAAATTTCAGTACCTTTGTGTACATCAGCCAGGGTAACAAATTATATAGCAAGCATCATAGGTAGGAATATAAATGTGATTTATACAGCAGCTAGAATGATATTTTTGTGCTATTTTAGTCTAGGTTAAGGACGTAGATCAAATGTAGGGACCGATCTATGTCAACACTAGTTAAATGCATGTTATAAGTAAGTAGGATAAGATGTTATAACATTGTATAAATTCATTTAGTATTAAAACTTGGTTAGTTGGCAGGAAATACCATGCTATAGTCCACATCTGGAGGCCAGATGTTGGACTTTCTAAAAATAAGCCACCTCCCACACCAACCACTGGCCAATCAGCGGCCCCACATTATTTTGTAAGTGTGTGTGTCTGGCGTCCGACGGTCAAGCGCGAGCATGACGCGGCGGATCGCAGAGGCGCGCATTGGCCGGTCGGACCTACGCGTCCAGAATTACCTGCGCTGTTGTGCGCAGGTATAAAGGAGGGCTGGGTAGCCGGCTTCAACACAGAATCAGCTAGTTGCCAAGCTGAGCAGTCGTGTTCGCACGCTGCTCCTCCGCTCGGTCCGCTCTCTTCGCCGATTCTCCCTGTGTGCTGTCGTAGGTGCTGGTTTCGACTGGCGCTTGCGGGAGTGCGCAGGGGTAGCCGCCCCGTCGCTGCCCAGTGGGGTAAAACCCATTGTTGCGGTCGCGGAGGAAACTTATTGTTTCGCTATCTATCCAAAACATTTATTGTTCCGGTGTCAAAAACATGCCGCCGAAGGGGAGGTCCGGTGCCCGTCGCTCTCTGGAGCAGGGGGCCGGGCCGTCTCTCTCACCACCGGATCGTCCGGTGACGGGCCGGACGCCGCCGCCCCCATCAAGAGGGGACGCAACGCCCGGCGCATCATCGGCCGCAGCATCCGCCGCACCACCATCCACCTCAAGAACGGCCGCCACCGGCCCGCCGACGACACCTGCGACTGCGCGCGTTTCGCCGGCGCCGTCGCTGAGCCAGCAGCCGGTCGTACCGGTTCGCCCGTCGGCCTTCCGCCCCGTTCCTATGCAGGCGCCGGCGCCTGCCGCGTCGACGAGTCGGCCGCGCGCCCCGGGCGCGACACGCCCCCCCGCCGCCGCGTCGACTACGCGCACCGCTGCGCTGCCAGCTAGGTCGGTGCGTAAAGAGGAGCCCCGAAATACCACGTCGTGCCCCGACGTGAGGCCGCAGGCGCCTCGCATCGCTGCGCGGATTGCGAGCCCTACCGCACTTGTATAGCGCGCCGTTGCCGCCGCCACGCCGAGCGCGCCCGCATCCGCGCCGCGCCCGCGCACCGCTACCCCCGTGCTGCCTGACGCCGAGCTGACGTCCCCCCCGTCGGCTCCATCATCAACACCATCCCGACATCCACCGCCGCCGTTTACGCCGCAAGTTGTTGTGGCTAGCAGTGGTGCGCTATCACCGTGGCCACCCAGGGGCTCCGCCCAAGACTCCCCCGCGATGTCGGCATGTTCTTCCCCTCGCGAGAGCGAGTGGTCAGACATGTCGGCGTCGGAGGGCGAGACGGAAGCGGAGTCCCTGGCTCGATTCATCCTGGGACCCACATTCGGGAAGAAACGCGGGTCACCTGCGACTCGCCCACTGCGGAGACCCAGGAGCCCCGACGAAGAGGAGGTGGAGGAGGAGGCGAAGCGGCGCCAGCTGCGGCGCACACCGCGCGAGCGCAGTGGTGCTGAGCAGCCGTCGTTCGCCTCCGTCGCGAGCACCTCATCACCACCAGCCACCCAGCGAACTCCGCCCGCGGCAGCAGCCACGCAGCGTGGCAGCACCTCGGGCCAAACAGCAGCACCAGCACCAGCACTGCCAGCAGGACGAAGCCGCGATACCCGCCGCTGGTAGTGGAGAAGTTGCCAGACTGGCAGGTCCACTTCAGGGCCTTGCGAGATCTGTTAACAAGTACCAGGTCTCCTGGTTGATATTGGGGATTTTCACGCAAGTGTTTATCAATATATGCTTTGCGTGGCTCCTCCTTCATTTCTTGCACTTCTCTTGCCTTGATTAAGGCCTCTGCTAGTTGCACAAATTTCGGAGTTATCTCTGGTATTATATTTTCAGAAATTACTATGTTCCGAAAGTCAACTTTGTTATCTCGTTGGGATCCTATTTCCCTTCCGAAAGTCAAGTATATAACTTGTTGCATTACATCACTCAAAAACTGAGTACCATGATCACTTATTATCCGCTGTGGCATCCCATATCTGTCGTTAATCAGGATTATTGCACAATTTTCAGTGGTTGAGTAATTTGTCACAGCTGACGTGAGCAATCTACTCACATTTTCAACAGGGTGATCATCTTCCTTCTCCCCCTGGACCAGAACTGCTCCAAGCGCGTAGCTACTGGCATCGGTCTTGAGGGTATAGGGCTTCGTTTCATCTGCCGCCAAAACTGCCTCCGTCACTTCAGTGTCCTTCGTCCCGTCGAATTCCGCTTTACAGGTGGTGAAAGAACTGTGTCTTCCTGGTGAAAGTCTCGACAGCAGCGCCTCGAACTGAGCGTCAGTCATGGTCATTGACATGTCTGCTTTCCCTCTTGCAATTCTAGTCGTGATTCTTCTGGATCGTGTGACGCACTTCGGTTTTTCTTCGTGCCCGCCGTTGGTCACCAGATTGTAGGAGGGCTGGTCGATGTCGACACAGATGCGAAGAAAACTCGATGATGACTTGAGACGTTTATTTTTGCAGCAGGATTTTATACAGTGTTGACATAAGAAATGATTAACTTTATACAATAGGCACAGTTCCACACAGCCGAGTCCACTCGGACGAGGGCTGGGGACGTAGTCCTCTTACCCAAAAAATACAAGGGCTCGGCTACTCCACCAAACTATCAGGGGTGTTCTACGTAACCTTTCCAAGTAGGACGAGATCCACGGATGCACCTCGCTGACAGCAGGAGAAATAACTTGATTAGATTTACAATTTCCTTAGTGGGTCATTAAGTTACGGAGAATCTTAACTCCGTGATTCAGGATCATGATGTTATTGCACAGCTCCATCTAGCGTCGAGGAGCTATAATTAATCTCTCGTGGGTCACTAATTCGCGAAGACTCTTAACACTGCGATTCAGGATCGTGACGTATCTGTACAGCGCCATCTCGTAGCGTCCGGCGGGACTATTACGATTTAGATGATCTAAGAATATACTACTTGACAGGCTGTATTCATAATTAACACTAAGTACGAAATACGTGTGTTACAGTACACAAATATGATTAACGTTATGTAACGTCACAATGAATGTATTGAGGCTATAGCTTATGTAGTCATTTTCTTAACGAAAAAAAGATTGAAACTAAACCATAATTTAAGAACATTAAGTAATTACGGACGATAATAGGTATTGCCAAATATTCTGTTACACCGTCTAATTATATATTAAAATATTTTGCTACACCGTCTAATTATATATTAAAAACATAACATTTAGGTTAATATTTTGTGTAACCCCCATTACTTTCAATGCAGTCAAGTATACGTTTGCTCATGGACTCTACAATATTACCACATATTTCGGTTCGTCTTAAATTTGCCCACACCTTCATGCAGTGGGTTTTTAATTGTACGGGATGAGCGGTGTATAGCTCACCCCGTGTCTCCCACCTTTGCACCATCAAATCCCATAGAATTTCTATGGGATTGAGATCGGGTGATCGCTGGCCATGGAACAACAATTATCTCCGGGTGATTGTGAAACCACTCACGCACAGTGCTCGCCCGGTGAATATGACAGTTGTCTAAATGTGAATTGTGTCAAGTCATCAGCTGGGTAAATGTTGCGCACAGTAGGTAGCATGACATCATCTAATACTTCTACATAGAACTGTTGGCGCGTGGAGGAATAAAAGCCAGTTCTCCTGGCCCTGCTGCACTCATCCATCCCCACATATTAATCGTAATTCTACCTGAGTTTGTATTAGGGATTACGTTTTTTTCACACCAGTGAGTGTTATCCTTGCGCCATAAATGTAGCCTACCCTTTTGACTAGATTTAAATGTCTTTTATCTGAAAATATGGTAGTATTACAGTCAAAATCTAAATAATCCCGTGCGAAACGTAATCGGTTTTGTTTATGTTAGGAAACGCTTTTTTGCGGGTCTTCTGTGACGCAAGCCTTCAGCGTGGAGGGCACGGCGAACAGTTTATAATGAGGTTTCGAATAACTCCGAAAAGCGTCTCGTAGGTGTGAAACCATTGATTTCATACTCGGGCACCATATGTCGTCGCTGCGCCTCGCTAATAAGCGACGGCCTTCCACGTCGCTGTCGAAGTGCAAGACTACCCTCTTCCTCATATCGTTTGATCCAGAGACATACATACAGTATTCCTCTAAACCAAAAATTATATTGGGCAGCTATAGGTAACAAAATATTAAAGTGACTTCATAATTATATAATATAATAATATTTATTTAATTTATAATATTAAAACTCTGCATTTATAAATCCAATAATAAACAGTAAGTAATTATTTATCTTTTAGGTCTCATGATGGATTTAAGAAACAGTAAAAACAATTTTATTAATCCATAAGTCACCAAATAATGTGTATAGTTTTCAAATAAAAATTTAAGTTACTATTCATCGATATAATAGCTACTCACATTCAGTCCGGTTTTATCAGCTATGTGTTATTAAGACCACTTTAATGCAGCGCAATAATAGTCGCCTTTGCCTCAATATTAATATTTGCTTGCATTTTGAGAATAAAATATCTAATACCACTAACTATTAAACCACACGTCACTAACCAACAACTATAACCAATCGACAACGTTTAATTTTGATCAAGTTAAATTCATAAAACTCATGTCGCAGAAATCTAAATTTTTTATTTAGTTTATGATCCACCTTTCTAACTTTACGAAATGTGTGAACAAAGCGAACAAGATAAAGAATATTATATTTTTGTCTCATTACTTCCAATCGAGTAAAAACTTACAAAAAGTCTATAATAGTACTGCGTGAGGTTTGAACTCATGGCTCACTGATTCACGCATCTATCTGCGAACGCTTAACCATCTTGACTCATATTTTAACGTTGAAATTATGAATTACAATCACTTGTTGACGACAATGATGTTGCATGTGTCTATTTTCTTGGCAATACAAGGTCGTAAGTCAAACTAAACGTCAAGCTATTGCATTTTGAGATTGCCTATCGACTTTTGGTCGACACTGTACCTTCTCAGGGCCTATATAAGACTACTAAAATATTTCAAATTATGGAATAACTTATGTGACCTGTTGTAAAATGTACTCGATTTGGTTTAAATGTAAATACCAATTACTGTGAGTAAAAGTGACTTACATTAGTTTTTATAAAATTTTAATTTAAAATGTCCTATACAGCCAATTTCTAGAAAAAAAAAAGATCTAAACCTACCGAAAATATGTGATGTAAGGGACTTTTTTTTTGAGATATCGAGATTTTAAGTATACCAATCGATTGAGCAAAAAATACCGAATCCAGCGATATATTATATAACTCATTTTCGACAAAATGTCCCTTAGGTAATTTCATATTTCCAGTATCAATATAATAAATAATCATAATATTTATTATGTACCTTCTACAACTATCCACTGCTATATTAGTCGGGATCCGGTTCTCCAACTTAAATAAAAGATTTCCGTAAACATTTTTATGTCCAGGTTTTAAGGAAATGGAGTTAATACTTCTTTCATTTGTGTCGGTAAAGAAAATCGTTTCTGTGACTGGGTCAAAGGCGAGGCCTTGAATGTTTCGACCGTTTCTTTTGATGAAACATTTATTTTCTGTGGAAGATAAGTTATATCCACATATAGTGTCGTTTTTGAACAGGTCTTTGTCGACATACAGAATCATGTTGTGAAGTTCATCATAAACTAGAGAGGTAGGGTTTTGTGAAATTATATTCACGGTGTTTGTTTTGGTGCCGTTGGTATAAAACACGAGTTGTTCTTTTAGGCTTACAGCGATGTCTGAAACAAAATAATAATTTGTTAAGTTTAAAAAAAAAAACTAAAAACACGCTTTGATTTTTTATTTTTCGTATTTTTCTCAGTAAAGGGTTTACTGCATTTTCATGATATGGGGATGCATAAAAAATAACTAGTTCAGTATCTTAGGGAGTCCGCCATGTTTGATTTAGAATGATGTCACTTAGCTTAGCGTGCATTGACATCGGTCTTTCATAAGTGTGCGAAGTTTTAATTCAATCCGACGTTTTGAATTACGCCATGATGTGGTAAGAAGAAGGCACGTTTTGATTCGTCGACATTATTAGCACTACACATGTTCGGGTCAATCACCGAACAATAATAAACATGTCAGCGTAATTGCGACACCGTGCTCTATGCCTTAAATATTTTATGTATTACTTAAGCAAAACAATCAGTTCGTTTTCGGATAGCATATCTATCGGGCGCGACTCAATCTCATCTCATTCACCTCATTAGTTTTAATCGTTATCCCATTTGTATTAAGTGCTGAAATATAGTTATCTTTATAATCTTTAATCCTAGTTTATCTTAATCTCAACCCAACCCCGAACATTGGTCCTTCGAGCCATCGGAGCGGGACCATTATGCGTATAACTACCAGACCTTGATTGAATCTGGGTTTTACGAAAGCTTCGCGTCATCTCATCGCGTCCTTACTCCAGGTTTGGTCTTGCAGCCATAGCAAGGACATTTGGTCTCCATAGAAGCCTTCAGTACAAGTAAGGTCTCTTTTTATCTTTAAAATGTCGGAAATGGACGACATTTTAGCAACCCAAAGACAAATAATCGAAGCCGTAGATAAGCTCTTCACAAATTTCAAGAAGGATGGTGCAGAGCGCAAGACCTCAGATTACCTACGTCGTCGGTTAAGTACCTTGGAACAATACTTTACAGAGTTCCACAATAATCATATGAATTTGCTATCATTTGGTGATAAATCTCATACCTATTTCAGTACTAATCAGTACGATCAAATGAAAGAAAAATACAACAACATTAAAATTGCTATTCAGAACTATGACCCTCTCGCAAACAGACCGCAAACCCCTGAATTGAAACCGCCTACGTTCCAATCTACTGCGGAATCTCAAACCTCGAACCTAGCATCTCACGCTGCTTATAAAGCCCCTGCTCTTGAAGGGAGTAAAACTGAAGGTCTCTTCAAAAAGCAAGCTACAAACTTTAAAGCTTTCTTGAGAACCTCTTCCAATATCGACCTTGATCTCGTCACGGAAAAATGGGAGTTTGAAGACATTCAATTCAATTCAATTTAATTCAAATGGTTTATTTGCAAGAAAATACATGGTTTACAAGGAAAGATCTTACAGCTTTACAGTCATTGTATTCTGCCTGCAAACAAGCGTGCAAATTATTTATGTAATTGTCTTAATTATTATGCAGATTAAATTATTAGTAGGTAAATTATTATTATTACATTATTTTTACATAATTATCACACGTTATAATTACATGCAAATGTCATTAATTAATTTACAATAAATTCATTAATTAATACTATGTACATTTTTATGTTCTAAAATTTATTTAAAGCTGTAGAAACAGTTTTTTTGTAACCACTCTGACAATTTTGATTTAAAACATTCCCCTGCAACATTTTAATTATATCTTTTAAATTATATCTTTATTTCCAACTGGGTGATATAAGAGGATGCGAAACTTAGCCCTTTTCTGTCTTTGTATAACCTCGGTATGTTGCTGAAAATAATGCATGTGTGTTTTTGTGAAAATGCATATATCTCTAATATACATACAGGGCAGTGGAAGAATTTTCAATTTCTGCAAGGGCGGTTTGCAGCTATCTAAGAACCATGCCCTGTTTAGTACCCGGACGCAGCGTTTTTGGAGCTTAAAAACTCTGTCGGTATCGGTAGAGTTACCCCACATGATTAGACCATAGCTAAGAACCGATGACACGTAACCATGGTATGCTGCAAGAGCAGCTTCTACAGACACAATCATTTTGTCTCAGCTTTTTTAGAGCAAACACGAACCTATCTAATTTTAAACGTATATGCTCCACATGGCAATTGTTAATATGACCAATAATCCAGAAGCTATTAAATAAATGTTTCCTTGTTTTTATCCTCTAGTTTTTTAACTAGTTTTTGTAGTTTTTGTGATAGAGGGCAGAATAAACATTTTAATGTCAAATATTAATTTAAATATTTAGTAATGATGGTTATCTTAGCAGCCAGACGCTCTCGCGGCGACATATATAATGTAATGTGCAGCTCACCGTCCGATAAGGACCAGGCCTAAGTCGACGGCGTGCAGTGTTCCAAGCGCAACTCAAATAGATGTCAGCAAAAACTGACGGGGTCCGCTAGGATCGATGACTGTCTGTTTACAAAGTGAATGGTACGGATGTTTACAAACGTCAGACGCTTGTCAGAATTTTCCTCAGTTTTTATTTGCAAATTGTGATAATATGCTAAAAATACTTACCTAAGTGCCGTTTTATGAGTTCTAAAGAAAAAAGAAAAAAGGGTTAAAAAAATGAATCAAACTACAATTGGATATCATTGAAATTATATCAGCAAAGCAAAAAAAAAAAAATCAAAAAAAAAAAAAGAAACAAAAAAAAAAAAAGCAAGCAATGTAAAATTCGTGTGACTTGAGGAAGATTGAGGGTAGGCCTATACGTCATACAAGTGACATTGCAACAATAAAACGCTGCGTTGGGAAATCTACTTCACTATTTTACGTTTAGTTAGTGCAAGATGATTTTGGTACTGTCACCAGCTGAAGATGTCACTGCTTTTAGCAAAAATTACGGAACAACTAAATATTCAAACAAAAACCATAACCGAAACCATTACCGCAATAGTGCTACAAAAAATCTTGATGAAAATAATAATCATAATATTGAGGAAAATAAAAAAATAAACAGTGAAGTGGAAAAACTAAACGAGAAAATTGAAAATCTTGAAATCAATAGGAAAAGAAACAACGTAATTATTCACGGTGTTTCAGAAACAATGGTGTTGCATAGTGAATACTGGCAACCAATTTTGAGGTTTATTAGTTAATTTTTATAAGCCAACTGTTACTCTCTATTAATACGTGTCGGACAGAAGAATACACGCAAAATAATTCTACAACGGTCTTTTATTTTATCTTGCCACGCTTCCACCAAAACCAGCCCTTCAGCATGTTTATATTCATGCACCCCAACAGTCTACTCCTCATGGTCTAAAACAAGGAAGTCCACAGTAAGTTGAAAGCGCAAAATTTCAGTGCAAACAAAACCGTGGTCGTGTATCGTCGGTCAAGAGAGCACCGCCATTTTGATAGCCAAAATACAAGCTATCAATCGTATCGCGAAAATCAAATACTACAAGTCGATTCGACCAAGTGGCCAAACAAAATTCGCAGCCAAGCAGGAAATTACACCGGGCAGCGGGAATGCCAACCAACGAGAACGGAGAAAGAAGAACAAATTGCAACGTGTCGCCGACACTGCCGCGCCGCGACGTCAGTCGCCAGACATCTGCGTTCGATAAAAATTCCTCAATTAAACGAGATCTTGCAGAGCAGAACGGAGCTCTCTTATTGTCTAAACGCGAAAGAGCTATTAAATTATTCGCGGATTACGGAGACTTGAGCAAAAATATCTACGTTTTAAACGCGGACGACAAAAATATTATGGGCTCTTCCAGCGACGCGACCGTGGATGTATTTTTCGATTGCTTGTCGATTATATACACTGAATTAGCGTCTCGTAGTGTTTCCAGTGAGCCTCAGATCAATTCACCAACATCTACAAAAAATAACAAATCACCGCCGATCGCAATACCATTGTTTGCTGGTAAGTTCACTGATTATGTGCCATTCATGAACATTTTTAGGTCCATAATTGACAGCGACTCTTCTCTCGATAATATTCAGAAATTGTATTATCTCCGTGCACATGTAAAGGAAGAGCCACTCGATTTGATTAAGAATCTGCCATTGACCTGTGAAAGTTACCAAGCTTCATTGGATATTTTAGACAACAGATTTATTAATAAGCACAAAATTGTGACTGAACATATCCATGCTCTGTTAGACTTAAAACCTGTTGTGAAGTCGACTGCAAGTGCACTGCGTGAGTCTAAACCATGTGTTCGTCAGTAGTAAGCGTCTACTGACTGTTACAGCCCTTCAGCATGTTATTGGTGTGCCACAGGGCTCAATTCTGGGACCGACACTCTTTCTGGTTTATGTTAACAACTTGTGTAAACTTCCCCTGAAAAATTGCTCGATATTTGCATATGCTGATGACACGGCCTTACTCGTACATGGCGATGACTGGACCGAGGCAATAATTCATGCTGAAAATGCCCTGGCGACAGTAATGAACTGGCTTCATGATAATCTACTCACCATTAATTTGTCAGAAACCACCTTCACACCTTTTTTGTCACAAACCGTTGCAATGCCTGACTCGAATACAATTATTATTAAAGCTCATTCTTGTTCTCCAAACTCACGCGACCCACAATGTTCCTGCCCTCCGTTAGCGAGATCAGTCAGCACTAAATATCTTGGGGTACAAATTGATAGCTTATTAAATTGGAAATGTCATGTTGATGGTATCACTTCTCGCGTTAGAAAACTAATCTATGTTTTCAAGAAGTTAAGACATTCAACGGACCACACTATTCTAATGACAGTTTATTACGCTCTGTGCCAGTCATTGCTTACGTATTGTGTTACTGTATGGAGGGGTGCACCTAAGACTCATCTTATTTATCTTGAGCGTGCACAAAGAGCTGTCCTTAAGGTCATGTCCTCTAAACCATTTCGATATTCAACAGTCAGCCTGAGTTACCTCGCCCCTGGGCACTCGGGGCAGGAAAGAACAGGGGTGGGTTTTAGTCAGTAAGAGTCTGACACGCCCTCCCGCTCTACCCAGAGCGGGAGAAGTCATTGGAAATTTCCCACCACACAAAAAAAAAAAACAGTCAGCCTATATAGAGATTGTAAAGTTCTGTCTGTGAGGCAGCTCTTTGTGCTTCATGTGGTTGTGCGTAAGCACATTTCGTTAAAGTACGATGCCAGTTCTCGAAACAAGCGCCAACGCTTTAGGGTGTGCCCTACTCAAAGCTGTAGGACCTATATATTCGAACCAACAAAAGTTGCTCCATTTATTCCACTACTTTACGGGAATGTAAGAGAAAAGTATATGACTGGTAACTGGTGCAGACCTGTTATAATAATAATAATAACATTCCACAACTATCACACAACGCCATCTAGACCCAAGCTAAGCAGAGCTTGTGTTATGGGTACTAGACAACTGATAAACATACTTATTTATTTCTAAATACATAAATATTATAGATAAATTACACCCAGACACAGAACAAATGATCGTGCTCATTACACAAATATTTGTCCTGGGTGGGAATCAAATTAAAAAACAAATTATGAAACAGAGAATCTCATAAAGTTGTCATTTCTCTAATACTTATCATTAACACATAAACTTCTCTATTCACAAACAATTACACCACTTCACAAAGTAATAACTTCATACTCACTACACTCACACACACATGAAAGGGCTGTTCTGGATTGAACTTTATGTCGAACTTTTGATGTGGCACTTGGTATGAAGAATTGCTGTGAGAATACTGGTACCCATACCACAAGTTAAATCTTTCTTTGGGTACCAGAACTCAATATAAATACGAGTACTTCCGACACGACTGATATTTATTGTATTTAATCTTTGCGAATGTTGTCCGTAAGTGTTTTAATTGTACCAATGCTAAAGCTCAATAAACAATTTATTATTATTATATTATTATTATATTCACGCACTCCAACAGTCTACGCGTCAAATGGATGAAAAGCCAGAAGACTTAAGTACCCTAGTAATATCTACGCTATTGGAAATTGATGTATAACTTAGCCAGAGAGAAATCGATAGAGTTCGAAGACTGGGTAAAAAAGAAAATCAAGGTGGCAAAATCCGGTCAATCCTTCTCCAAACTACTGACTGATAAAAAAATCAGGATACTGAAAAACAAAAAAAAATGAAAACTGAAGCATATATCACACACGATCTACCAAAGGATGTTTACGTAAAAACAAGCAAAAGATGAACAATAACAATGAAAAAAGAAAAAGCACTAAAAGAACTTCGAAAGGCAGGAAAAGAATGGGTATCGAAACTAAAAAGGAAGGCAAAAACTTTTACGCAAAGAATACACATTAAAAATCTAGCAACAGATTTCTGTCGCCATCTTTATGAAAACTCAAAAATTGAATACGGAACCACTGCATAGCCAAAAAATACCTTTCGAAGCCAATCTAGATCCTCTCCCCATAATTTTACCTAGTGAAGTAGAAAAAGCTATCACAAGCCAAAAAATGGGAAAATCTCTCGGACCAGATCATATTACGAATGAACTGCTGCAAGGAACTATGGAAGAACTGATACCTGTTCTTAAACGAGATTCCCAAATCTTCAACAAGATACTTAAATCCTGTGCTATTCCAGAGAAATGGGCAAAGTCACACATTATTTTGATACATAAAAAAGGTGACAAAGAAGACATTGAAAACTACAGACTCATAAGTCTGATGTCAAATATGTACAAAATATTTGCAAAGGTATTACTGGATAGAATCAGCCTAAAATTGGACGAATAGCAACCAGTTGAGTAAGCTGGGTTTAAGAAAGGGTTTTCGACCATAGATCACATCCATACTGTTCAACAGATCATTGAGAAGTACTCAATGCTCAATATCACTACTTTCCATAAAATATATGCGTAGGTGGTATGTGTTTATAATTAGGATTTGACTTGACTGGCCTGTTGGTCTAGTGGTTAGTGACCCTGACTGCTATGCCGGAGGTCGTGGGTTCGATTCCCACCCAGGACAAATGTTTGTGTGATGAGCACGATCATTTGTTCTGTGTCTGGGTGTAATTTATCTATAATATGTATGTATTTAGAAATATATAAGTATGTTTATCAGTTGTCTAGTACCCATAACACAAGCTCTGCTTAGCTTGGGACTAGATGGCGTTGTGTGATAGTTGTGGAATATTATTATTATTATTATTTCGTATTATGGACCCTGTCGGGCATAGCAAAAGGGTAGAAGAGAGGAAGTTCTGTTTTAGCTAGTTATCAGATTTATCTATATCGTAACTTAAAAAATAATTAATTATATTTTACTAATATGTCAATGCCATTCAATTAATTCTATTATTTATATGTCAATTATATATTCAATTTAATTTTATTATTTACACTTGTCATTAAAAAATTCATTTATGGAATAATAACATTAATTGTTTGTCAGAAATTCTTGAATCTTTTTTATAAATAATTTAACTTTTCTTCTTTCTTTAATAATTCGGGTAGTTTGTTATATATTTTTATAGACACTGCATAGGGACCTGTAGAACGCATTTTTAACTAGGAGGTTGGTAGATTTAGCCTAGATCGGTGCCTGAGTGCGTAACGTGCTTGGATGTCTTCGCGTGTTTGGTAGAACTCTTGATGCTTACGAACGAATTTGCATGTTTCTAAAATGTAGACACTGGGGAGGGTTAGAAAGTTAGAATGTTGTGTTTCTAAAATAAGGTATGCAGCTGTCAGTTTGATCAATACTTGCTAAAATTCTATTTTTTTTTTTGTAGGGTAAAGAGTGTAAGTGCATCTGTGCTATTACCCCAGAGGAATACGCCCTAACTTAGTCATGCATTGGCATATGCATAGCAGGTGGTGAGAGCAGTTTATAAGTTGGTGGTCTTTTTTATTTCGCGAAGAGCATACGAGAACTTTGAAAGTTTTGCACGTGTTTTTTGTATATGTGATTTCCAGTTAGAATGTTTATCTATTGTAAGTCCAAGTAATGTAAATTCGACAATGCTTTCCAATTTTGAACCATTAAATTTGAAATTAAGTACAAAGGTGCTTTTTGGTAAGGGTGGAAAGTCATTCAATTAGTTTTAGTGTAATTAATTTCTAGGTTATGCGTGGTCATCCAGTTACATGTTTTAGTGAGTGTGGACTTAAGTTCATCTACATTTGTGTTGTTGTGACATGAGACTAGTAAGGATATATCATCGGCGAACAAAACACACGGTCTCTATATATGGTTTTCGGTAAGTTGTTAATATATATGAGGAATAGCAAACACCCTATGACACTTCTTTGGGGGATGGAGGCGTTAATAATTTTACTACTCGATCAAGCCGAGATCCGGGACATCTTGTAAATCTAGTTGTTGAACTACTGTAATGTAAACCTTGTTTCGGAATAAAGGGATTATTATTATTGTAAACTAACAGCCAATCCTAACATAGTTAGGAAAAGGTTAAAGGCGGGAGGACGCGCCCGGGTGTCACCATTGTGTGGATCGCCCAGAGGACACGGTGGAGCATACGGTGGAGGTCTGCCCTGCTTAAGCAGAGCACCGCCGTGTTCTCGTGGAGGCGATCGGCGGCAGCGACCTTTCGCGTTCGGTCCTGGTCTAGGTTATAGTACGGAGCGGGAGGGAATGGACGCTATCATCTCCTTCTGCAAAGCAGTAATGCTCGCGAAGGAGGAGGTGGATCGCGTGAAGAGGACTCAATTAAGATGCCCTTGCCCTAAACAGCCGCCGCAGGAGACGACCCGGGCGTCGTGAGGCGCAGGTTGACTCCCGGCAACCGTAAGCGCGGGCTTGCGGAAGGCGAGTAATGGGCAAATCGCCGTCCGATAAGAACCAGGCCCAAGTCGACGGCGCGGAGTGTTCCAAGCGCGCCTCAAAAAGATGTCAGCAAAAACTGACGGAGTCCGCTAGGATTGATGACCGTCTGGGTCGCGGATAAATTCAAAAGAGAGTTAGCTCGGCACTGGTACAAGCACCTGAAGGAACAGAGGTGGGTTTTAGTCAGTAAAAGTCTGACACGTCCATCCGCTCACCCGGGCCTGCGGACGACGACTAATGGGTAGCTCGCTGTCCGATCAGCATCAGGCCCGAGAGTCGATGGCGCGTAGTGTTCCACGCGCGCCTGAAAGAGTTCAGCAATCATGACTGCCCGTCATGGCCGATGCCTGCCCAGGGGTTTTAGATAAATTTGAAACAGAGTAACCGCGCCCCTGGGCACTCAGGGCAGGGAAGGAACAGCGGCGGGTTTTAGTCAGTAAGAGTCTGACACGCCCTGTCGTTCCACCAAGAGCGGGAGATGTCATTCGATGTATTCCCACCCCCAAATAACGTTTTAGTCGGTTACGACCGAATCCACTGAGCGGTTTGTCAGAGCAATAGAACTCGCAAACGGCTTGCGTGTCGAAAACATGTGAAGAATCTTGCGTATGGAAAGTATAAACAGATGAGAACAATTGTGTTTAAAAAAAAGTTTCAACGACAAGAACAAAAAAACATCTCCAATTAACGTGTACAGGAGGTACCCTAAAATTTTTTTTCCTGATTTTATTTTACCGCTTTGTCGACGTCATCAATGTATATATTCATTTCAAATTATGGCTTTCTAGTACAAAGAGTATCTGAGCAAAGCTGCAGACGGACGGACAGACAGATTGACATGGCAAAACTATAGGGGTTCCTTGTTGACTACAGAACTCTAAAAACGTTTATAGTAAGGAAATAAACCACGCCATTCGTACTCACCCCAAGAGTGCGCCAACCTCACGTAAAGCGCCAGTAACCCTAGCACACACACCGCTCTACACATTTTCTAGACGTCAGATTGCAAATTTATATTCTCTATCTACAAAGGCGTGACCGTAGCTGGTGACCGCTCTTGAGCTATTATAGTAAAATTATTATTTTTCGCATCATTTAAGTTTTTATAGACTGGTGATAAGAAAAGGTCACTGATACCAGTTCTCTTGAATACAACGTGTTTCCTCTCACACTGATAACTCAGTACCCCGTTAGATACCAAAATATTAAAAACCGGTCAAGTGCGAGACATATTCGCATGCAAACGGTTCCTTACCATTCTGCAAAATTTTCTTTTATTTATTAAACGTAAGCTATGCCAGAAAGCTTTTTACACAATTAATGACTACCTTGAGGAGAAAAAGGCGTGGAATTGAGCTGCTTCAATGACATACATGAGCTATTGTTTTCATATGTGCACTTTATAGTTTTTATACACTGATGACATTTACTTTTTATTTTTTTATATTCGTTTTTGACATGAATACTTGTATAGTATTTTATAATATTTTTAATTTTTTTCATTGACATTTTAGTATTACTATTTTGTTTGATATGAATATTTACATATTGTTTGGATTTGAACATTTGAAAAGAGACTTTGAGCTCTGAGTTTGTTTTGGTGTTTCTTCTCAGGGTAGTCCGCTAGGAAACACCGGCCTCATCTAGCTAAAACGGACAAAAACAATATTGTGACGTGTAGTGTTGTTAAAACCTACTTACAAAAATATAATCATTTATCATTCTTGCGACAGTTCGTGTTTCTCCGGAGTGAAGTAGGTAGGTAACCAATCGACAGACATCTTCAACATAGTGCTGGAAGCTGTCACACGAAAACTCCATCTTATAGGGGACATAGACACATCTTAGTTGACAGCATACGCGGATGATATTGAGATAACCAGTCGATCCAAGCAAAGTATGATCAACTACAGAATGACTTTGGAATCTGAATCGGCTCAGTTCGGATTACATATACCCCAAATACCCCTACAGCAGCCACCATGCTGTGCCTGCTCAAGATGTCACTGTGGGAGATATAAGGATTGAGGGTGTGAGTGTATTTTGATACTTAGGGTCGAAACTAAACTCCCAAAATGTGATGGAGAGATCAAAGCTCGTATAAGGGCTGGGAACAGATGTTTTTACGCATGCATGGACATGTTAAGTAGTGAACATTTAACCTGAAAGTCCAAGCTCACTATTTATAAATACATTATTATACAGGGTGTCCAGTAAATAGCACGACATACTGCAGGGGGTGATAGCTTGGGTCACTACCTATCAATACAACACAATATATGTTCAGCAAAATCTTACGGATTTACAGTTTTACAAAATTTTATTAAGAAAATAGTTATGTGCAAATTTAAACAAAAAATAGTATTTCTTGAAAACATTCTTGTCTTTGATAGAAAAAATACTTATCAATGAGTAAAGTAACTATTCACGAATAATTTGATGTAAAAAAAAAGTACTAGAAAAGGATTTTTTCATTACGAGATGCTTAAAAATCTGTTTCAAGGTAGAGATTTTTCGGTATTTCGGAAAATTTTATAAAACTGTAAATCCGTAAGATTTTGCTAAACATATATTGTGTTGTATTGATAGGTAGTGACCCTAGCTATCAACCCCTGCAGTATGTCGTGCTATTTACTGGACACCCTGTATAATTCGATCTGTCGTAACATACGAGTATGCATGTGAAGAGCCAGTTTAAGTTCGTCGAATTTAAACTGGCATTTTTCGAGAAGAATTATCAAATAACTTCTCCCGCTTTGGGTGGAGCGGCAGGGCGTGTCAGATTCTTAAAGAATAAGACTCTCTCGTATTCTTCAGTTACATGTGCCAGAGCCGCGCTGAATCCTTCGACCAGTCCCGCGACCCTGGCAGATCGTATAAGGATGAATAACTAACTAGATATAACTAGACACAACTGCATATAACTAGATTTAACTAGATATAACTAGATATAATTAGATATAATTAGATATAACTAGATATAACCAGATATAACTACATATAATTAGAAATAACTAGATATAACTAGATAGCCTGATTCATAGGGAAACGATTGTCAGGTTCTGCAAGTCACAAAGGTTTAGATGGGCTGGTCACCTGGAAAGAATGAGTGACACCAGAGCGGACCCAGTGGACTCCGCAACAGTGAACCAGAGGAAGACCTAGGAATCGTTGGAAGGATTATATCGAGAAAAATTTGAGGATAATAGGCCTCTTAGCGAAGGGATGCCAGAGACAAAGCGAAGTGGAAGAAGGTCGTTGAGGAGGCTTAGACCCACAAAGGGTTGCAGCACCGAAGGAAGTAAGTAATTTCGTGATTCTATGTGTGAAGAGAGTCTGAGTTCACTGAGTGAGACGTCAATGGCGAGGATTGACGGAAGGACGGGAAGCACAGGTTCAGTAGGTTGAAAACTGAGAATTGGGTTCTGGTTTTCAACCTACGGTTACGGAAACCTAAAACAGAAGTCATGATTGCGTGACTTTGGTGGACTGTCTGTCACAACATGATTGAAATAATTATGTAATCATAAAAAGACTTTATTTACAAAATCTATTTTAAACAACCTTGTAAAATTCTGATAAAACTTCCAATAACAAAATTTAATTGGGTAACCAATATCAGTTGTTCCAAGTTATCAACATTATAAGGAAATCTATGTTAGAACAGTCAATATAGTGTTTAAGGGACATAAATCAACAAAACAATACAGAGTGACTTGGCGTAATAAGCTGCTTACCCTCTATTTACAACAAGCGGATACGGCTCTAACGTGTTAACAGTGTCATCTGTCTTTCTCGTGGTTAACTGTCTAACGATCCATATCGAGTCATCTCTTGCGCCATCTAGCGTGCGAACCTAGAACCACTTATAAGTTCTGCTTGTTACCATTATGCCAGGTGTCAAGTGTGGAGGTTGCGGTCGTTTCATCTAGACGGTAGAGGGCGCTAGGTGTGGTGAATGTCAAGCCCAATATCACCAAGTGTGTATAGGCATTGCTACGAAAGCAATTATTACTGCTAGCTGGCGTTGGTCGAATGTAAAAAGGACCTGGTAAGGGACAACAGGGCTTAGACCCCAGTCAGAGGCCCTGCGGAAGGTTCTCAAGATGGAACCCCTGTAGAACAAGCCTGCATGGAAACCAGTACGCCTAGTAAGTCTGACAACCGTTCGAAACCTGCACCTTTGCGGTCTGCGTGCCCATCTCACGTTGCTAATCCGCCGCCTTACTATGCCTCCTTCTCCTCCACGGCCCGGGAAATATCGCTGATCGCCGGCTCGGACATGAAATCATCAATGAGGAACATTGATGATTTCATGTCGGATCTGAGGAACAATTAACAACAATCAATCACGTTGGAAGTAAAGGCGGTGCTTGCGGAGATCCAAGTGTTTCACAAGGAAATGGAGGTGGAAATGATGGAGCTCAAAACGTCTATGAATACACACACGCATCGATAGCCTAGAGGCCAAAGTGGACGTTTTTTTATTTATTTATGATAGGCACGCGTTTTGGAGCGGCGGGCTTCTTTGGGTCCTGCAAATGCCGAAGCAGTTGGTAATACCCAGGGTCTTATGATGGAGTCGGAACGTGGTCAAAGGATCTCTGCAACAAAATAAGATAGCATCCATTGCGTTTGGGCTCATTTGATATGTATTGAAAAGTGAGTTTTGACTAGGATGTACCTGGGGTCTAGGTGTTTGAATGTGGCCATTAGATCTCCGCAACCAAACAAGATAGCACCATCGTGTTTCAGCTTATTGGATATGTATTGACCGCCGATATTACATTTAGTGATGGTGCTGCCCAGGGTTGATGATAAAACCGTATGCTGACCATACAACTCCTCAACTAAACAAGATAGCACTATTAAATTTGTACTAACTAATTATAATACACTTGGAGCAGATTAGGGTCTGATTATTTATGTATGGTTTTCAACGATACACGTTACGACATTGCATAGTCGTGTGTGTCATTAAACTTGGTGGTGACTAGGGTCTGATGATAGAGCCAAAAGGGTATCATGGACATGGACGTGTCTATGATACCCTTCTGGCTAATTTTTTTATGTTATCTTGCATACACGAGTATTCTTGTATATGTAGAAGTTTTTGCAAATAAATATTCTTATTCTTAGATACTAAACAAGAAAGTGCTGTATGGTTTGGTCTTGTCGATTTTGTCTTGACTAAAACTATAGTTCCAGGTATATAGTCCAGGGTCTAATGTTGGACCTGGAGTATCATAATAGGAACCCTCAACTTAACAATGTAGCCCAATGAGGTAAGGCTAGTTAGATTTGTCTTGACAAGTTATAGCACACTGACCGTATAGATTCGATTTTCTTTTGACTGACAAGAAGTTACAGGGCAACTGGCTAGAACAATATTTCAGATTTCAGCTGCCCCAGCTACTGACTCTTTCCGCTTTAGAGTTGATACGCTCTTGGTGTGTTAGTGTCGGGCTTTGATGGAACTTTCCCACCTATATTGCTACTCGGATAAAAGGTCCGTCCAGACGTCAGTTTGTGGTTTAAGTAATCTAGGGTGACAAGTATTACTTTCTTTAACCCTAGAACCGTATCCAACCCAACTAAACAGTGTTTATTTTTTTATAAATCATAAAGACCTATTATGACGAGGAACTAATACAATATCTTACATTAGATTTCGGTTGTACTACTCATTAGACAGTTCAGTTTTATTTCTAAGATAGGAAGGTCCCTGAGATTTCCCTTATCATCCTCTTGCCATTCCCTGACTCTTGGTATTCAGATGGACCTCTGCTGCGGAGACCTCACCATAAGTTGGACCGTGTGTTTGTATAGCAACCAATATAGTGAAAATCTTTTTAAAACAAGCTTTTTAATAAACTAAAAAGTACTAAACAAAACTTACTCACACGTCCGGAATGCCATGGTCATCCAAAAAAAAGTCCGCAGGAACGCCACGATGACCAGAGCGATCCACCCCGTTTTTTTGCTTTAAACCTTTTTTTTGCTGTGGGGGCGATGCTAGTGTGTTTTTACTTTATTGTTTATGGTACTCGACTAAATTCCGCGTCTTTTTGTTCGTGGGCACCCCGCACTATGACATAGAGATTTTTTTTAAAAAATTTTTGAAATGTCATCCGTCAACAGTCAGTGTCAACAGTCAACTTATGTCAACTTTGTGATTTAATTGGAATTTTCGTAAAATCCAACCTACCTATGTTATCTATCCATAAAATCGGCAAAATTTCAAGGATTACGAATACATAAACTTCTTAGAGGTCCCGTCTGTGTTGAAAATACTAAAATTGAGAAACGGAACATAGAAACGGTGGAATGTTTACGTAATTATATAAATTATGTTTATTTTTTTTTTAGTATTATTTACTTCATAATCTCTTAAAACATCGCTCATAATGTCGAAAGTAGTTAATAATTAGTATTTACAAACACATAAAACAGTAAAATACAACGATAAAGTAGGTCAACATTCCATCTTCCCGTAACTTGACTCGATTTTGGCGGGAAAAAAATGAGAGAAAGGGGTGTTTTGTTTTGGTTTTCTGTGGTACCTATAATATATCGCCTAGTGACTTCTAGGTATCAAAAAATTGGTTATATAGTCTAGTTTAATAATAAATAGGTTTTAAAGGTACAAACTACAAAATTATTGGTAAGGGCATAAGTTAACAAATATTAACGTTTTTTTCTAACGTTTTTTTACGTTTACATTTCATTTGAAGTACTTTAAACACTTTATCATTCTTTAGTTTTCACGTATGTCGATTCTCTATATTATCAGCAATACACACGTATTTTTTGTTTGCATATAGCTCCAGTAGTTTCTGAGATATTAAGCTTTAATTTAGCAACGAGCCGGGCGCTCGCGCGGCGCGAATGTTCGGGCGCTCCTGCCGACGCGGGGGGGCACGCGCGGGCGCCTGAATGGAGTGCCAAAAAATTTTAAAAGCTTTTATTTAACTTGCAATGTATGTATGTACTCGTAACTATGTTTGTTCGGGTGGAATCTTGCAACCCAAACTAGAACCACTTCCCGATGTCCGTTTGGACTCCAATTTGATGTACTTATGTTTCTTCAGTGACAATACAATGATATGGTACCATGGAGCTGGTCTTGCCCGGGGGTGGAGGATAAATGCCCGGGGGTGGAGGATAAATTCGAAAGAGTTACCTCGCCCCCGGGCACTCGAGGCAGGGAGGAACAGGGGTGAGTTTTAGTCAGTAAGAGTCTGACACACCCTTCCGCTCCACCCTAGAGCGGAAGAAGTCATAGGATGATTTCCCACCCCCCCAAAAAAAAAAAAAAAAAATGGAGCTGGTCTGATGATGGAGACGGCATATGGCCATAGAAGCTTCTGAAATAAACAAGATAAACCTATCGAGTCTGGGCTTGATTGATTTGTCTTGAGGAGCAGTTTACACTTAGACGATATCCAGGGTCTGATGATAAAGCTGGAAGTTGGCCACGGCATCTCTGTGATAAAACAACATAACGCCACTGTGTTTGCGCTTGATTGATTCGTCTTGACGAATACTTTACACCTAGACGATATTTAGGGTCTGATGATGAAGTCGGAAGGTGGCCACGGCATCTCTGCGATAAATATAACTTAAACTGCTAAGAAACTATAATAATAATTATTATTATAGTTTCTTTGCT
Organism: Polia nebulosa; assembly: GCA_951329385.1. Classification (NCBI taxonomy): domain Eukaryota; kingdom Metazoa; phylum Arthropoda; class Insecta; order Lepidoptera; family Noctuidae; genus Polia; species Polia nebulosa. The sequence continues at coordinate 31,004,489 of OX589606.1, forward strand.
ATCTAAGAAACTATACACACATTTAAATTACTAATTAGCCATTAGGCTAGATTGTAATGTAAATAAAGTACCACATATTGTGACACTTTATAAAAGAAAAAAAAAATCTCTGTGATGAAACAACATAAACCCACAGAGTTTGGGTTGGATCGATTCATCTTGAGGAGCACTTTACATCTATATGATGTATGTATGTATGTGTGTCGGGCTGGTTTCCGCAACTCCACGCCCAAGGCGCGTATTTTGCGGACAGGTGGGACTGCATTGTCATTCGATCCACCCCAGCTCCTCGAGGAAGGCCAGCAGCTCCCTGGTGTTACTGACTATCTCGCTTAGGTTACCTGGATGTCCGAAGTGTTTTGCCCTGTATGCAGCGACTACTGGGCAGCTTAGCAGCAGTGCGTTTCCTTACCAGATTGCGTAAGTATCCAAAGGGGAGAGGCACAATGGGTTCAGGTCCTATCGCTGCCATACTTGACCCCCTTCTGGCGAGTTCGTCCGCTGCATCGTTGCCACGGGAATCGCTGTGTCCTTTAATCCATTGAATGGTTACTTTGTTGTGTTTACCTACCTGGTTTAGGCGTTAGTGACACTCGTATATCAGCCCAGAGTTAACTGTTTGGCTGTTTAGCGCGTGTAACTGCCATGCTGTCCGAGAGTATACGTACCGAGTGGTATCTATATGATATCCAGAGTCTGAATATGAAGCTGGAAGGTGGCCACGGCATCTCTGTGATGAAACAACATAACCCCACCGAGTTTGGGCTCGATTGATTCGTCTTGAGGAGCACTTTACACCTAGATGATATCCAGAGTCTGACTATGAAGCTGGTAGGTGACCACGGCATCTCTATGATAAAACAACATAACTTCAACGAGTTTGGGCTCGATTGATTCGTCTTGAGGAGCATTTTACACCTAGACGATATTTATGGTCTGATAATGAAGCTGGAAGGTGGCCACGGTATTTCTGTGATGAAACAACATAACCCCACCGAGTTTGGGCTCGATTGATTCGTCTTGAGGAGCACTTTACACATCAAAAAATCACGCACATCATAATATCCGTAGAATATTTTAAAAAATCACACCTACTCTAAAATAATTACCTACTAAAATGTTCAAGACAAATTAATGGTAATTTTTTTAAAAAAACAAGCTTTTTTCGGGGACAATGAAATAAAAAGTTGAAAAAAAAAAAACGTCTTGTAAGTATTTGACGTGTAGGTACTTACCTATATTCTAAAAACTTGAGGCATAGAAGTATAGTAAACACCTACACGCCAACCACTTACTAGATTTTTTTTCCAACTTTTTAGATATGTCCCTGATAAACTTATTTTAAAAAAAATACCATTAATTTTAAAGCTTGATGCCATAGAGAAATCAGAAAAAATTGTAATGAAAAGGTCAGTTGTTGTCATCAAACAATGGCTAAACTAATTTTAAATAGGTAATAAAAAAATTAAAACGATAATTTCAATTTAATTATTTTTATTCAAAATAAGCAGTTTATTAATAAAATAGTTTAATAATAAAAAATATAACTAGATTGATCTGTTACTTTCTACTTTTTAACACTTATTGCCTATGAAACGATGATGTCTGAAAAATATAAAATCTATTTATACCTATTCATACTAAATTCTTGTTTGTAGTTTTAAAATGAAAAAAGAAACTTGAACAAGCAATACATTTAATCTTTGTGAAATACCCATTTAATTCAAGCTACTGGGTAGCTTGGCAACACACAAATAAATTCACATGATACACAAAACTCACACTGGAACAAGTCACACTGCACCACAACAATGCTTTTTTTATTGGATGGGAAATCATCAAATAACTTCTCCCGCTCTAGGTGGAGCGAGAGGGCGTATCAGACTTTTACTGAATAAAACCCAGCCGTGTTTCTTCAGTTGCCTGTGCCAGTGCCACGGTGACTCCTTCAATAAGTCCCGTGACCCTGGTCAGCTAACTGAGCCGGCCTAGGAAGAGGTGGCGAGATGAAATAGGAAGATGTGGCGACCTAGGAAGAGGTGGCGAGACGACCTAGGAAGATGTGGCGACCTAGGAAGAGGTGGCGAGACGACCTAGGAATAGTGGTGGCGAGACGACCTAGGAAGACGTGGCGAGACGACCTAGAAAGAGGTGGCGAGATGACCTAGGAAGAGTGGTGGCGAGAAGACTTTGGGAGAGGTGGCCAGACGACCTAGGAAGAGGTGGCGAGACGACCTTGGAAGAGTGGTAGCGAGACGACCTAGGCAGAGGTGGCGAGACGACGCAAGGTCTAGTTCGAGCTGGTTATGGACAAGTATAGGTACTTGGATGGATTTGGACCTCTGCTCAGCAGTCGAATAATGAAGGCTAAATAAAAGCTTGTAAAAAGTATATTCTAAAAAAGATATGTGTATAAATAAAATTCAAAGTCCTGACTGAAATATCAACGCACAACCTAAACCGCTGGTCCTAGAGACATGACATTTGGAGGGTGTGTTCTTTGTAAAGTTTTGGTATGCACTACGAAAGGGGTTTTCAAAATTCAACCCTTAAGTAAGTGAAAAAGGGTTAAATATTTATAACGGGGGAAGTACTAATTCCACGCGGGCGAAGCCGCTTGCAGAAGCCAGTTTACTAAAAAAAAATAAGGTAGTATTTTTAACAAAATATAGATTTCATATTTTATACTGGAAAGTACTCATGACAACGAAACAGACTAGCCCAAATTCAATTATACTACCGTTAGCCATCTAGGAGTTCCAGTCTCTACACCCCAGTGTCATCATCAGATCAGCTCGATGGTAACATAAGATTGCATTATCACCGGAATGTGTCATTCACCTGCCCTTAACACATTGTAACACTTAAAAATATAATAAATTTAATTCGTGGAATGGAGCGTTATTTTGCAAGATGACAGATAGACTTTGACGTTTCTTTTTCCAACTTGATCTGGAGCGAGTCTGACTCTTAAACTTTATTTACTGGAAAAGACTTCTTAAAAGCACTTTATCATGTCTCGAGGAGTTAAAGGGACCAGAGTCAAGTTCAAATATGTTAAGCATTGGGATGTAGGACGCTGTAAGTATTCTTTTTGGGATTTTTCTATAGTGACGCTAAATCTTGAGCGTGGCATTTATGAGTCTGACCGAATTCCTTTATTGTCTACAGGGTTCCTAGGTTTTACTTAAGATCTTAAGATTAAACTACCCAACTGGAAAATGGTCGGCTTTTAACATCACTTATTTTTGGAAGAACAATGCGGTCTTGGCAAGGGGTTCTGAACACACGTCCACGTGTCCAAGGATGATCAAGATTGTATGACCATAGCTGCGATATTACTTGTGGAATCTCCTCTCTGGACCTGGATCATTGATCTTAGAATGATGGGTAATAATTGTTCACCATCAACTGTAAGTTCAACATACAATTTTCTGTATACTCATGTTAGTCTAGTGTGATGCAGTGTTGCTAATAAATGTGAGAAGTGAAGACCAAATCTATGGACTCTTATTTTACAACAAACATTCCTCAAGCAAAGAACCTGAAGATAGGTAAACAGGGTCTCATACTGAAAACTATCTTTAACGCTAGCCAATGTAAGGAAAATTTTACTTTACAACATGTATGTATGTCGCTAAGGAAGTCTGCAGCAGAATTCGACCTAAATCGAATGATTAATGTATCTAAATAAAGCAATATGTTGTCAGAATTTACCATAACGTACCTATTATGTGGCTGCGGAATTGCAAGCGCCTTAAATAAATACTGTCTAAATTAAAAGATCAAGCGAATGAATATACTCGTATATAAGAATGTTTAAGAATTGATGTAAATTAAGTTACTACTCATAAAGGTACAAAATTCAGCGAGTGAATTAAAAAACACCCCGGTATCTGTATGCACCTCGAGGAATATCAACATATTGAATATGTAGCTTACTAAGTTATTTCTTTAAACTTCAACAGTTAAATACATTTTTGAGGAAGGTTTTCGCAAAATCGATAATAAATAAGTGAGAGTTTCGTTTCTTTTCGCAGTGTCGCACTTAGAAGTATTGTCGTTTATATCAGCTTCACATCTTGATCCCTCGTGGTTACCATCACACTGGCAGACCGGTTCATCCTCTTCGTTCAGGGAGCAGTCACCGTTATTCAGGCAGTATCCTTGACACATGTTGACTTCGCATCTTTGCCCGGAGTAGCCGGCCTCACAACTGAAACAGTGAATATGTCAAGCACTTTTTACTAGAAAACCGTCAGAAGAAGGAACTAAAATATATTTACCTGCACTTAGGAAATCCGTCATTGCTGAGACTACAGCTGCCTTGGATACAATAGTTCAGACACGGCGATACCTCGCATCTATCACCTACATAATCTCCTTTACATTGGCAGACTGGTTCACTGTTTTCGTCCAAGGAACAGGTACCGTTGTTTGAGCAGTATCCATGACACGCGTAGACTTGACATTTGTTTCCAGAATAACCGGCGTCACAACTGAAATAAAAATAATATGCATATATTGTTTGACGGGACGAAGAATTATAAAACCTTAAGGTATGAGCATACCTGCATTCAGGAAGTCCTTTATCATTTAAGCTACAGTTACCTTGCAGACAATAGTTCTCACAGACTGGTGTATCGGATCGTTCACCGATGTAACCAGGTGCTACCGTTATTGTTGGTATCAGACTCGACAGGGAACCGCAATCCTGGATGCCCTTAATTTGGTCCTCTATTTTATAGTTCGCTATAATACCAAACGTTTTTTCAGTATCGAACTTAATGATTTCTTTGGGTTTTACTTCTGTCGTTGCGTTCTTTGGTAATTGCCAAATAGAATCTATGCTATTGCTACTCATTGTATAGTAGATGTAATCCTTAGAGACGGTTAATACCTTTGGTAGGTTTTGAAGTGTTTTCGACTGTAATATTTCTTTGTAAACATTTCCCATTAAATCAGAAATGCTTATATAGGAATATATATAGCCTGCTATTGGTGGATTACAGTCAACACAAAATTTAAAATTAAGTATCTTCTGTGTTTGCAGGTCGATGGCCAAGCTAAATGATGCAAAATATACACTTCTTTGTATGACCTTTGTCTCGGAACCATTGAATCGAGCTTGCTCCAAACGCTTTTTGTCATTGTTTGTCCAGTAAATATATCTGTAAATTAGATTGAGTAGTGGTAACTATTGAATATCACTTAAAATAGATTTTGATTATTTATTAAACAAACATAGTATATGTACCTTCTACAACTATCCACAGCTATATTAGTCGGCTGGTTCTCCAACTTAAGTAAAAGATTTCCGTAGACATTGTTAAGATATCCAGGTTTTATGGAAATGGAATTAATACTTCTTTCATTTGTATCGGTAAAGAAAATTGTTTCTGTGACTGGGTCGAAAGCGAGACCGTGAATGTTTCTACCGTTTCTTTTGATGAAACATTTATTTTCTTTGGAAGATAAGTTATATCCACATATAGTGTCATTGTCGCTCTTTTTGTCGACGTACAGAATCATGTTGTGTAGATCATCATAAACTAAAGCGGTAGGGTTTTGTGAAATTAAATTCACGGTGTTTGTTTTGGTGCCGTTGGTATAAAACACGAGTTGTTCGTTTAGGCTTACGGCGATGTCTGAAACAAAAAAAAATCTTGACGTAAACGCTAATCACGTGGGGAATAAGTAATAATAATGTTTATTAAGCAACACACAAGATTGTGATACACAAGAGCAGATGTACAAAATGACATGGAATTTCTACATAAATCTTCACAGATCATATAACCCTGTCTCCTAAACTAGGTAGGTAGTCCTGTATCTTAGGAGACACTGTTAGGCCAAACAAGGCGGTTTGTGATGTAGGTATTGCTGCAGCCAGGGTGTTTATTGCAAGGGAGGATACGTCATACATTTTTTGCCGGTGTGTAAACAACAAGTATGTGTAAGAGTATGAATGGTGGGTATAATATTAATAATAAAATAATAAAATTTTTATTCATGTTGTCTGGTAAAACAGTAAATACATTTTTGCTTAAATCTATGTCAAGTTCACAAGTGTTATGTGCCTGAATTAGGACATCCTGTGTTTCAGGCGATATGAGGTAAAAATATTATGAAATAATCACGGTAATTATATAAAATAAAGTAAAATAGTCATTTTAGAGGTATGTAAAAAGGAGTAAATAGTATAAAAAACCTTAGTATACTAACTTAGCTAACTAATTAAAAACAAAATGAATAGAACAATACATTCTTCATTTCATTACAGCTAGCAACTTCTCTGTATCTTCATAAGACAAACTTTGAAGAGCTACCTTGAGACTTTTCTTACAATTTCTATAATTTAGGGAATAAATATTTGCTTTTACATTTAGTCTGTTATAGAGTAGTGGTCCAAGGAAAACATAAAATTTGGCTGTGAAAGCATGTTTTGTACTATTTGTGGGGCAAACTATGTCTTTTCGTCTCTTGTTAGTAAATTCAGTGCTGTAGCGAAGAGCTGCGTGTTGTTTTAGTAAAATGCTCATTATGAATAATTGTCGAACTGTTAGTACTTCACAAGATTTATAGAATAGGTTAGTGGGAAAGCGAAAAGGGCGGCAAGTAGACACCTTGAGAATCGCTCTTTGAGCTCTTTCGATGGGCAATAATAAAGTTTTACATGCTCCACCCCACGAGGTAATGCAGTACGTCAATATTGACTGACATAGAGCAAAGTAAACTTGCCTAATTATTATTGGGTCTGCAATATATCGTAGCTTTTTGAATACGAATATCAGCTTACGAATTCTGCTATTTAATGCTTCCATATGCTGTTTGAAGGTTAGAGTTTCATCAATTAAAACACCCAAATATTTTATTTTATTGGTCTTACTAATATTGGTACACACAAACGGGCAATCTGCAGGGACTGTACAACAATGAGCAAACAACGTTAAAGGAATATGAGAAGCTTGTTTGCGCATCGAAAACTTTATATAATTTGTCTTATCTGCATTTAGAGTTAGTGAGTTATGCTGAAGCCATTTATTTACACTATTGAAGCCGTCTTGCGCGAGCTTGTAGACTTCATGTTCCGATACAGCCGAAAAAAGAAGAACAGTGTCATCAGCGTAAGATATTATTGTGCCATGCTTTAGCTTTACATTACAAAGGTCATTTATGTATATTAGAAATAAAGTGGGCCCTAAAATACTTCCTTGGGGAACACCAAAAGACGTGTTTTTTTGGTCTGCGCTGAGAACACTGCCAATCTTTACGCACTGGGTACGGTTTTCTAAGTAGCTTTTAAAGAGTTTCAGCTGAATGCCTCTTATGCCCAATGTCTCAAGCTTGCGCAACAGAATAGGAACAGAAACTGTGTCAAAAGCTTTGGCGAGGTCCAGAAAAATTCCTACTGTATGGTTGCCCTTGTCAAGTTCTTGAGCCAGATAGTCAGTTAGATGGTGAACGGCATCGGCAGTTGAAAGTTTAGGTCTAAATCCAAATTGTCGATCCGACAAAATTGATTTGTCCTCTAGATATTTGAACAACCTTTTGTGTATAATTTTTTCTAATATTTTAGAGATAGAAGGCAGTAGAGAAATAGGTCTATAATTTGTTACTTGCTCTTTGTTGCCTGATTTATATATAGGGACAACAACTACTTTTTTGAGGCACTCTGGAAAAATACCCAGAGATAAACACATGCGAAAAATATAAACCAGTGGTGGTATTAAAATATTCCTGAATTGTTTAATAATTTTATTTGATATGTTATCCCAACCAACTGCACAGTCGTCTTTCAAAGTCATGATGATACTTTCTACCTCAGTCTCGTCAGTATCTAGCAGTGCAAAGGATGTTAAGGTGGAGCTGCCCGTAATAGGACTGCTCGTTAGATAAGGCGATTGACCCCGATTTTTTTCTGCAAGACACTTTCCAACATTCACAAAGAAATTATTTGCTATGTTAGCAGATGCCAGCTGCGACGAGTGCACTTGTAATAAACCTGAAGATGACTCATTTTGTTTCGAGGAATATGTTATATTTTTAATACATTTCCAGATCTTTTTACTATTTGTTCCAGCCTTTTCTAATGCAGTTTTATCGTAGTTGCTCTTAACTTTTTTGAGTAGATCATTACAAAAATTACGATATCTTTTGTATGACAATTGCAACATAGCATTATCTGGGTGAGATTTAGCTTTCATGTGCAGTTTATCTCTATGTTTCATACGGGGGATATGACCTGTCGTGATCCAGGGTTTTATGTTGCAATTTTTGTTGCTCAATTGCGATATAACCGTATTTTTCTGAATTGCATGTCGTAAATTTTCTATTACATACAACATACAAAACTGCGGGTCAGCGGAATTATAGACTGGATCAAACTTGATGACGCGCAAATCTTCTTCAAGTTTATTTATATTCAATTTCGAAATTGTGCGAGTGTTTTGCTTAGGTAAGTTACAATCTAGAGTTAGTAGGGCAGCATTATGATCGGTTATTGTCGAGTTAACAACGAGTGCAAGTGAGGGGTAATTTTTTTTAAGCATGACATGGTCCAAGCAGGAGCCACTATGATGTGTAGGTAAAGTGTGTGCGGGGAGCAGGCCGTGATATGCGCATAGGTTGAGGTAGTCCTGAGCAGATGCATCAGTACTTCCTGGTAGAATATTGATATTAATATCTCCAATTACAATCGTGTTTTTGATGGATGACAGGTTCTGCAAGCTGTCATTCAGCGAGTCAGTAAAATTGCTAATATTTTTGAAGGAGGGAGGTCGATATAATGCTAATATTGCAAAGTTTGATCCAATCTTAACCACCAAACTGTTGCAGTCGCGCATATTAGGTTCCTCAACAGAGACCTTCAAATGATTCCTTACATAAACTTTCACCCCATCATTTTGATTGTAATTTCTATTACTTTTGTACATATTATAACCCGTATGGGAGTGTGTGTGTACCTCTAAGGGTGCGTGTGATAGTGAATGTGTGTGTATGCAAGTATAAGGGCTGGTAGATGAATGACTGATCGTGTATTGACTGTAAGTAGTGTATTAGGGATTATTTTATAAATGTAAATGTCTGTGCCGGGTACTGGGCAAGATTTAAGTGCGTTTGTTCTGGTCCGGAGGAGGGAGGTTCTTATATATTCTCAGTATTGCCTTGAGAAGAAAGAGCTGCTGCACGGTTAGCACAGATCACATATTGGATATCTAAAAGGTTTTTTAGTTATTACCTACTTTTAGTATTGCTTTTTGTGCTCTTTATATTTTAAGAAAAGAGGTTTTAGCTGCTCCACCCCAAGCAGTTTCACAGTACCCAAGTATCCCAGGTATCCCAAGTATATAGCTTCGTCGGCGTGATTAATTTGTATATCCATGGCAATATATATATATATCTAGTACTAACAGTCTCTGAGCTAAGGCTGCGGATGGACGGATCTATAGACAGATGGACATGGAGAAACTATAGCGGTTCCTTGTTGACTACAGAACCCTAAAAATGTTTATAGAGAAATAAACCACGCCATTCGTACTCACCCCAAGAGTGCGACCACCTCACGTAAAGCGCTAGTAACCCTAGCACACACACCGCTCTACACATTTTCTATACATCAGATTGCAAAGTTATTTTCACAAAGGCGTGACCGCAGCTGGTGACCGCTCTTGAGCTAATAGAGTCAAATTATTTTTTTTCGCAACACATGATTCTAGAGACTGGTGATAAAAAATTCCCTGATAACAGTTCTCGTTTATACAATGTGTTTCCTCTCACACTGATAACTCAATATCCCGTAAGATACCAAAATATTAAAAACTGGTCAAGTGCGAGACAGATTCACATGCAAACGGTTCCTTACCATTCCGCTTAATTTTCTTGCGAAAGTTCGTGTTTCTCCGGAGTGAAGCAGGGACCTATCGATAGTCATCTTCAACCTAGTGCTGGAAGCTGTTACACGAAAACTCAATCATAAAGGGCCAAGGGGTCATAGACTACCACACGTCTCAGTTGGTAGCATACTCGGAGGATATTGAGATAACCAGTATATCCAAGCAAAGTATGATCAACTACGGAATGTGTTTGGAATCTGAATCGGCTCAGTTCCGATTACAGGTGAATGGATTCATGACCAAATACCCCTACAGCAGCCACCATGCTGTGCCTGCTCAAGATGTCACTGTGGGAGATGTAAGGATTGAGGGTGTGCGTGCATTTCGATACTTGAGGTTGAACCTTATTTCCCAAAATGTGATGGAAAAGGAGATCAAAGCTCGTATTACCGCTGGGAACAGATGTCTTTACACATGCATGGCCATGCTAAGTAGTAAACATTTACCCTGGAAGTCCAAGCTCACTATTTATAAATACATTATTATATAATACGACCTGTCGTAACATACGAGTATGCATGTGAGACCTGGACGTAGCTCAAAAAGAGAAGAATTTCTTAGGAGAGTTTTCAGACCAGTGCAAGAAGACGAGGGCACGTATCGTGTGAGAATTTTTTTTATAGGGTGGAAAATCATCAAATAACTTCTCTCGCTCTGGGTGGAGCGACAGGGCGTGTCAGACTCTTACAGACTAATACCCTCCCGTACCCTTCAGTGGCCTGTGCCAGAGCCGCTAATTCCTTCGACCAGTCCCGCGACCCTGGCAGATCGTATAAGGATGAATAACTAATTAGATGTAATAATAATAATAAGTAATTCTTGTATTACGGGGCTGTTGCAGCATGAAATTGAAAATTGAATAAATGGAATAATAATACTGTTTTTTTATATTTTTAAATGTTTTTTTTTTACTTTTTTTAATTGAAATATTTAAAAATATAATGTAATATGAAAGAAATGAATAAACGAAATAATAATAAGTAATTCTTGTATTGCGGGGCTGTTGCAGCATGTCGTTTGGCCAACGTGAAGTTTCCGAATAGTGAAGGAGCTATTCGGCCAAAGCCTGCTGCACCAGCCTGGCAATGCAGGATCGAGAGGCGTATCGATGGGGCCAGGGTACTCATCGGCAAACTACTCTGCTTCAGGGAGGGCAATACACGACCACGTGTGATGCGCTTTGTGAGGCGGGCATTTTCGGGGACTGAATTAGTCCTCGAGAATACATGTCCCGTGTCACAGAGCGCATTGACTTCCTGAAGCAGAAAATTTGTGCATGGGCAAACCGTATTCGGCGGTGTAAGCGGCGAGTTGACCGGTACTCGCAGAATCGCATATTCCAGAGCTTGGGAGCGACCTGAACAAAATGTGACTGACGGGTGCCGTCCGGATGATGTTACCACGAGTACATTCTGGCGCAGCATTTGGTCGGTGCCCGTCTGTCACACTGAGGGTGGTTGGATGCGTGATGTCAAGCGCGCGTGTGACGCTATACCAGAAATGGATAAATTCACCATTAATCCATCAGATGTAGCCAAAGCAGTTCGTCCGTTACCGAACTGGAAATCTCCGGGACCGGACGGACTGCACAACTTTTGGCTGAAATGGTACAGCAGCTCACACGCGTTCCTGGCATCTCAATTCCAGTCATCCTTAGAGTCTGGGTCGCTGCCTCAGTTTCTTACAACCGGTGTCACCCACCTGCTCCATAAGACAGGTAGTCCCGCGGAACCCAAGAATTATAGACCGATTACATGTTTGTCAACGGTCTATAAACTTCTGACATCCATTCTGAGAGCGAAAATTAATCTGCACATTGACAGTAATTCAATTATGTCTGCCTCTCAGAATGAATGTAGGAACGGGTCCCGCGGTACTAAGAAGCTACTCCTCATAGACATGGCCATAAGCCAGCAGGTTCGTCGATCCCACAAGGATTTGTCGACATGCTGGATAGATTATAAGAAGGCCTACGACTCTGTTCCACATACATGGCTCATGAGGGTGTTGGAGTTGTACAAAATAGATGCAACTCTCCGCACCTTCCTTGGGTCATGTATGGGGCAATGGAAGACAGTCCTTCGCTATCCAGGATGTCGACCAAATCAGGGGAACGTGAGCCTATATGGATTAAACGGGGAATATTTCAGGGCGACAGTTTGAGTCCACTTTGGTTCTGCTTAGCCCTGAATCCTCTAAGCACATTGCTGGAGGATTCAGGCCTGGGCTATCGGTTGAGAAGAGGTGGTCAGGCCATATCTCACCTTCTTTACATGGATGATCTAAAACTCTATGCCCCCAACAATTTGCGACTGATGGAGTTACTGAAGGTAACTGAAACTTTCAGTAGCGCCATCAGGATGGAATTTGGTGTGGACAAATATGCAGTCATGCATGTAAAGTGTACAGGCGCACGTCGAACCGGGGCCGCGGCAGAGGCGCGGCGGGCGGCGGGCGGCGCGGACGCGCTGCGCGAGCCCGCCACACTTTCATTCGGACGACATCCAGGACCGAGTGCGCGCGCGTCTCTATAGACATACCTACATTACCTACACATTCTATTCTATAATTTTGTATACCGCTCGGCTATCCTAAATAAAGTACCTAATGTAAAGATATTCGCGTTCGTTTGAATCATCTCCCAACATTTGGCGACCGTGTGCAACAAGAAACTGCAAGTTGGAGCGAAGAAAATCTTTGGCTCGGCGGCGGGTTCTCGAAAGTTCTAACCGGCTGCGTCAGCTGCGTGCAAAACGGCGCGCCGGCGCCTCTCCTCGACACTCATCGCGGCCACGTGCAACTGCGGCGAAATTGCTGGAACTCAAGGAGGCTACTGCTACCTACTTTGAAGACCTACCTGGATATAGCGGGCATCGCGTCAGGTGGTCTGTCCGAGGGAAGTAAGCTCGTTCCTATTCTATTTTCCGTTCCCGATTTCCGCTTTTATTTGTGAGTGAGGGGTATACTACTTCCGCCAGTTTAAAAGGGCAGCTAACTGCTAGCATAATCGCATTGTGGTCATTTAAAATTTATAGGTAATACCAATATCGATATACCTACTATAAACTCATAAAAAATAAAATAGTCTAAATAGGCAAGCATTCATGTCCAGCATGTTGGTAATCGTGCCACAGCATTAGAGGAGCTGTTTACTGCATAAATATCTACCTATCCGCTTTAAATTCTTGGTCAGTCATGCATGTTTTATTTTAGTAAAAAAAACCCAATTCCGTGTCTCGTGCACCAAACGCACAGCTTAAAGCCTTGCACTGCATCCGTGCTTCAAATAGATTTGCCGAACAATTTCAGAATATCGTCGGCTGCGACTGCGTGCTGCCTCCCGGCTCCCGTCAACATACGACACCGCGTGGCTACCGGGGCTCCGCGGCCGCCGCGAAATAAGCAGCAGAGCAGCCATCTTGCCGTGCGGCGTGCCTGCTGTGACACCGCGTGGCAGCGAGCTGCGCCTGGAGCGTACATACCGTATCGACTGTTTGGTTTGATGCACATTTTATTATCTATTTCATTGTAAGCTCGGTTATTGTGATAATTTAAAGATGCCGATCATGGATAAGGATGAGTGCAAAAGTGAATTAAGTGAATTAATTAGGAAACGCGGTAATATTAGAGGGCGTTTAACTAAATTAAACGAATATGTACAGGAAATGCAAAAGCTAGACATTAAGGCTCTGAGTAGCCTAAATATAAAAGAGTTAGGTAGACGTTTGGAAAATAGTCAAGAATTATTTAGACAGTTCAATGAAGTTCAAACATTAATTGAAAACAGCTGTGATGAATCCGCTACGGATGAACAAATCACGTTAAGAGAGGTGATAGAAACAAAGTTTATTTCAGTTATGTCGATTATTGAGGATATCATAGAAAGGCAAGACTCAGAAAAGGAAAAATTTGGTGATGCATGTAGTAACAGAGGTTCTCATCCAGGTTGCCTATCACATGGCCTACAGTCAATAAAATTGCCTACTATAAAATTACCCACATTTAATGGTTCTTATTTAAAATGGCTAGAATTTAGAGACACCTTTCAATCTTTAATTCATTGCAATGAATCAATACCAGGCATCAATAAGTATCACTATCTGAGATCCTCACTGGAGGGTGGTGCCATTGAAGTCATCAAGTCGTTAGAGTTTACCTCGGAGAATTACAACGTAGCATGGGAGTTACTTTGTGATAGATATAATAATAAGAAAATTCTCATAAACAATCACCTTAGAGCATTATGCAGTATTGAGACCCTAACTAAGGAATCAGTTAAAGAATTACGTAACTTAGTCGACAGTGTTTCAAAAAATTTAAGAGCACTCAACACACTAGGGCAACTTACTGATCAGTGGGACACTTTATTAATATTTATGATTACTGGGAAGTTAGATACCAGTACGGGTGTAAAGTGGGAAGAACATAGGAACATTTTACCCGACTTACCAACGCTAAATGACTTTTTCAATTTTATACGTAGTCGTGCAGATATTTTAGAAACTACATCAGTCACTTCACAACCAAATAAAAATGATAAGGGAAATTTTAATAAAAATAATCAAACCAATAATTGGAAAAATAAACAACATGATAGGTCTCATTCCCTTGTCTCTTCGGTTGAGGACTTGAGTGAATGTTTGTGTTTATTGTGTAGTGAGCAGGGACATCGTGTTTACCAATGTACTAAATTTAAAAATATGGATGTACAAGACAGGCTTAAAGAAGCATCTAAATTAAAATTGTGTTCAAATTGTCTGCGTGAGGGTCACAAATCATTTCGTTGTCGTATGAAGAGTTCATGTAAGTTTTGTAAACAAAAACATAACAGTTTATTACATGTAAGTAAACCTCAAAATAATAATAGTACTGGCAAAGACCCGACTACCGCTACACCTTCGACATCAACTCAACCACTACCAGTATCATTGTCTGCCATCTCTGTCAGCCAGGTTCTGTTGTGTACCGCTATGGTACAAGTAGTAGATGAAAATACTCAACAGACATACCTTGTTCGGGCGCTATTAGACACAGGCAGCCAATCTTCTTTTGTGACAGAAAACCTTAAAAGAAAGTTAGGACTATCGATTAAAATTACCCAACCTTTACAGATTTCAGGAATTAATAATCTTTCTTTTAATATATCCGAGCGCTGCAATGTAAATATAAAATCGCGATTAAACTCTTTCAATATGAAGATAAATTGTCTAATTGTACCACAAATTACAGGAACGTTACCGAGCGCACCTGTAAATATTCAGGAACTTAATTTACCCGAAAATATCGTGCTTGCAGACCCTAAGTTCCACTATCCCTCTAATATTGATATTTTACTAGGCGCGGATGTTTTTTGGAACATTGTAGGGACAAAGCGTATTTCATTGGGTGCAGGTAAACCTATCCTACAAAACTCACAGTTTGGATGGTTAGTCAGTGGCCGTTTAGGAGAAAGTAGCCTTAGTCACTTGACATGTAATTTCACAAAGGAAATTCATAACGACCTTAAAAGGTTTTGGGAAATTGAAGAAATTGATGGTGTCAATAACACTTCACCCCAAGACAAATTATGTGAAGAACATTTTTTAGAAAATATGAAGCGTCTTACAAATGGTCGATTTTCTGTTAAAATGCCATTCAAGGAGATTCCAGAACAGGCACTAGGCAGTTCTTATTTCTTAGCGAAAAAACGTTTTCTTAACCTTGAGAAAAAATTAAATAATAATTATCAGCTCAAACAAAGTTACACTGCATTTATTGAGGAGTATAGGAACTTAGGTCATTTGCATGAGATTGAGCGTCCTATATTTGGATATTACTTACCACATCATGCAGTGTTGAGAGAAAAAAGTGAAACCACAAAATTACGTGTTGTTTTTGATGCCTCTGCCAAAACGACTTCAGGGAAATCATTAAATGACATTCAGTATGTAGGTCCAGTGGTACAAGATGATTTGCTGTCTATTTTATTAAGGTTTAGAACTTATAAGTATGTGCTAACTAGGGATATACAAAAAATGTATAGGCAAATAGAAATAGATCCATCTCAGAGACATTTGCAACTAATTTTATGGAGGGATGATGATTCTCAGCCTATAAAGGTCTTGCAGCTTAATACTGTCACCTATGGGACAGCATCTGCACCTTTCTTGAGCACTAGGAGCCTTGTTCAGTTAGCTCGTGAATGTTCTAATCCCAAAATTTCTAATATTTTAGAACATGATATTTACATGGACGATTTAAATACTGGATGTCAGTCAGAGAAAGAAATTAAAGAAATATATGATGAGGTCACTAGAATTTTATCTTCAGCTTGTTTCCCTCTTCATAAAATACGCACAAACTGTCCCAAGGTGTTACAAACAGAGACCACTTCTACAATTCTTGATCTGAGTAAACATTCCACAGTTTTAGGACTAAACTGGTCACCTACACCGGACACGTTACATTTTACAGTTGACATGGATATGAGTAGGAAACTTACTAAACGTACTATTATATCATTAACATGTAAAATATTTGATCCATTAGGACTGCTATGTCCATGCATAATTAAAGCTAAAATGATTTTACAGCAATTATGGAATGAAAAGTTAGGCTGGGATGACCCTGTCCCACCCCATATTGAAAAAAAGTGGGAAAAGATATCAGAGAATATAAATAGTCTATCTAAAATTAATTTACCTAGATATACAGTAGGTGAATCACCCATGACAGTTGAATTACATTGTTTCGTAGATGCTTCCCAGGAAGCGTACGGAGCCTGTGTCTATACGGTCTACTACTACGGTCAATTGATAAAGAAAATACTGTAAATGTTAAATTGTTGTGTGCGAAGGCGAGGGTTGCACCTCTGAAAGCCATGACCATACCGCGCCTTGAATTGTGCGGTGCACTACTTGGTGCTCGGTTATCTAAAAAGGTAATCCAGTCCATTCGATGTCATAAGATAACACAAAAGGTAATATGGACTGACTCAACAGTAGTACTTGGCTGGATTAATGCACAACCAAACCTTTTAAAGGCATTTGTAGCAAATCGCGTAATCGAAATTAATGAGTTGACACAGGGCTTCGCGTGGAGGCATGTTCCCACTAACCTCAACCCTGCAGATCTTGCTTCCAGAGGTATAGATCCTCAGCGTCTGCAGGTTGAGCCCTTGTGGTGGGAAGGACCCTCCTTCTTAAAGGAGGGATCACCTGCTTGGCCACAGCAACCTCATAAGTCAGTAGAATTACCTGAGCTAAAGGTTCATGTACAAACTAAGGTGGCTCACGATGACAGTCATAATTCCATCATTAATTTCAATAATTATTCCAAGTTTAATCACTTAAGTCGCGTATTTGCATATGTATTGCGGTTTTTGCATAACTGTAGGAACAAAGCTAAATTTTATGATGCACTACAAACTAGTGAAATAAATAAATCACGTAGCATTCTCTTTAAAATATGCCAAAACGAATCGTTTGATAAAGAGTTGAAATCTCTAAGTAAAGGTTTAGGAATACCTAAGAAATCCAAAATATCTAATTTAAATCCGTTTCTTGACTCTGAAGGTTTATTAAGAGTAGGAGGCCGTCTTGATAATTCAAGTTTTGATTATAACAAGAAACATCCAATTATATTAGATTGTAAACATAGACTTACCCTTTTATTACTGCAAAATGAACACCAACGTTTATTTCATGCAGGTCCGCAATTATTATTATCTTCTGTGAGAGAAAGGTACTGGCCTGTAGGCGGGAGGGCCTTAGCGCGAAAGGTAAATAAAAAATGCATTGGATGCGCTAGATTTCGTGGTAAGACTATACAGCCTATAATGGGCAACTTACCATCAGCTAGGATGAGGCCTACTTTCCCTTTCCACTCGACTGGTACTGACTTCGCGGGACCGTTTCAAATCTCTAGTAAAAAGGGAAGAGGTAATAGAATAAATAAATGTTACCTCTGTCTATTCGTTTGCTTAAGTACCAGAGCGGTTCACCTAGAGCTGGTGAGTGATCTTACTACATCAGCCTTTATTTTATGTTTACGTCGTTTCGTGTCGCGCAGAGGTAAGCCCTATGAAATTTGGTGTGACAATGGCACTAACTTCGTTGGGGCAAACAATGAACTAGGTAAGGTGCTACGCTCCAGTCGTGACTCAGTCATTGATTACACTACTAACGAAGGCATTTTATTTAAATTTAGTCCGGCCTATTCACCGCATTTTGGTGGGCTCTGGGAGGCAGGCGTAAAAGCAGCCAAATATCACTTAAAAAGAACAGCAGCCAATGTTTCCCTTACTTTTGAGGAGTTGTCAACTCTTTTCACACAAATAGAGGCAATCCTTAATTCTCGCCCTCTCTCCCCTTTGTCTTCTGATCCCATGGACTTAAACCCTTTGACCCCCGGGCACTTCCTTATCGGACGGCCACTGACGTCGGTGCCCTCTTTTGCAGCAGAAGACTCCAGACCGAAGTACCACCTGATCTGCAAACTACGCCTCGAGTTCTGGAAGAGATGGTCTCAAGAATTTATAGCGGAACTCCAGCAGCGGTCAAAATGGAAAACTGGGTCTGTCGGTCCTAGAACCGGGGACATGGTATTAATAAAGGACCAGAATCTGCCTCCTCAACGCTGGCGGCTTGGCCGCATTACACGTCTACATATGGGCGCAGACAACACTTGCCGTGTGGTAGATATCTACACATCCAAGGGAACAATCCGCAGAGCCATCCATTACATCGTCCGGCTGCCGGGTGAAGAAGAACCTGAGGAACCTGTTGAAAGTTAGCTCTTTCAAGGCTGGGAAGATGTACAGGCGCACGTCGAACCGGGGCCGCGGCAGAGGCGCGGCGGGCGGCGGGCGGCGCGGACGCGCTGCGCGAGCCCGCCACACTTTCATTCGGACGACATCCAGGACCGAGTGCGCGCGCGTCTCTATAGACATACCTACATTACCTACACATTCTATTCTATAATTTTGTATACCGCTCGGCTATCCTAAATAAAGTACCTAATGTAAAGATATTCGCGTTCGTTTGAATCATCTCCCAACATAAAGTGAGGAGGGATTATGAAATCCGAAGGGATTCAACTCTCGGATTCCATAAACCTTAGATCCCTCTCCTCGACCAAAACATACAAATATTTGGGTATGTCGGAAGCGTTAGGCATTAACGTTACTGACATGAAGCAATCGCTGAAGGAGCGCTTCTTTGGCCGCCTGAAAAAGCTATTTAATAGCCTTTTGTCAGGCGGAAATAAGGTGCGCGCCTTCAACGGTTGGCTCATGCCGGTTTTGATGTACTCTTTCGGCATACTCAAATGGACTCAGACTGAGCTAGACGCCCTGGATAGGAGGGTCCGTACGCTGATGACCGCAAACCGGATGCATCACCCACGATCATCGGTGATGAGACTGTACATCCCGCGGAAATGTGGAGGTCGAGGTTTTTTAAATGCGAAAACTCTCCACAACCGCGAGGTGTGCAGCCTCAGAGAATATTTTCTTGAAACCGACGTGGGTATGCACCGCGATGTGGTCGCAGTGGACAAGGGACTCACCCCGTTGTCCATGACTAAAGAGAACTGGCGCAAACCTGTAATACTCACTACTGATGACCGCAAGGAGGTATGGAAAAGCAAGGAGGTTCATGGGCGCTTTTATCGGGCCCTTCATGGACCTGATGTAGATTTCTTGGCGTCCGTGGCCTGGCTACGTTTCAGTGACCTCTTCGGGGAAACTGAAGGCTTTGTCTGTGCGATTATGGACGAAGTTATCTTGACGAATAACTACCGGAGGCATATCATGAAGGACGGGACGGTTGACGTGTGTCGGGCATGCCACCGTCCGGGTGAGTCCATCACACATATTGTCTCTGGTTGTTCTCGTCTTGCTAACAGCGAGTATTTGCACAGGCATAACCAAGTGGCCAGGATTATTCATCAGCAGCTTGCTTTAAAATATAAACTTGTGGATTCTGAGGTGCCGTATTACAAGTATGTGCCCGACCCAGTTCTCGAAAATGACCATGTCACGTTGTACTGGGATCGGTCTATCATCACTGACAGGACTATTGTTGCCAATAAGCCGGATATAGTGGTGATAGATCGATTAGCGCGCCGCACAATGATAATCGATGTCACCATCCCACATGACGAGAACCTCGTGAAAGCTGAGAAAGAGAAACAAATTAAATATCTTGACGTGGCACACGAGGTTGTCGATATGTGGAATGTGGACTCGGCTGTCATTGTGCCGATAGTCGTTACCGCCAATGGCCTGATGGCTAAAAGCTTCGACGACTACCTGTCGAAGCTGTCGTTGCGCGGTTGGATCAAGGGCCTGATTCAGAAGGCAGTACTCCTTGATACGTCTCGCATTGTGAGGAGGTTCCTGACTCTGGAGCCCTAACCACCGGTAGCTTGGACCCTGCTCCCGATACCGGTGGACTACTATTTTTATATTTTTAAATGTTTTTTATATGTTTTCTTTTAAAAATATTTAAAAATGTAAATAATATGTGTAAAAATAAATATACGAAATAATAATAATAATGACGTGGTTACTAACGTAAGTACCCAATGCAATGACGAATTGAGAAGTGCTTTGGAGTGTGCTATTCGGGAATATCGCAGCATGCCGCTCGAACTAATGACAGAGCTACACGACCGAAGCCAGCCGTGCCGGCTTGGCAGTGCAGGATCGAGCGTCGTATTGGTGGGGCCAGAGCACTCATAGGCAAACTAATCTTACACTATCTAAACACAGGTTTGAATGAACCTAGTTCGGGCGGGTCGCTATCTAACATTGTAATTCCTAACCATCATCTTATTTTGAACCAGTAATGTACCATATTTTAGTTTTAGTTTATTTTTAAGCACTATAATTGTATAGGAAATGTTACTCCTGTAGACTAAATGTAAACTTTTTGTATACCATAATTCAATAAATAAATATTCTAAAAATTCTAAAAAAAAAAAAAAAAATTCTAAAATCTGTTTCAGGGAGGGCAACACTCGCCCAAGAGTGATGCGCTTTGTGAGACGGGCGTTTTCGGGGACTGATGTCAGCTCCCGAGACTATATGTCCCGTGTCACAGAGTGCATCGACTTCCTGAAGCAGAAAGTATATGCATGGGCAAACCGTATTCGCAGGTATACAAAAATACAAATACAAAATACAAAATACAATACAAAAATACAAAAATCTTTATTTCTTTAACAAATTTCTTTTTATAATCAGTTGCTGGAGTCTCCTTTTAAGCATGTAAATATGCTTGTGTCAGGAGGCTCCGCTCTTCCTTATCGTATTAACAGAATAGCAAGAAACATGTAAACATAAGTTTTGTATTTTAATTATTTAGTAGGTACGAAATGTGTGTGTGTGTGTGTGTATGTGTGTGTGTGTGTGTGTGTGGGTGGGTGTGTGGGTGGGTGTGTGGGTGGGTGTGTGGGTGGGTGTGTGGGTGGGTGTGTGGGTGGGTCTGTGCGTGTGTGTCTGTGTGTATCAATGTGTGTTTGCGTAGTCAATGTATGTTTATTTCACGAATAACAGCAGCGTTTCGGTTTCTTCATAACTTAGGGTTTTTATCCACTTTATTAGTACAGATTTGCACTCATGAGAGGTTTTGGAAAAAATCTGTAATATTTCATTCGTTTTATTGTAAAGATAAGCTGATCGTTTTTTGAATTGGATACTAGCAAAAGTAGTTTTTGTTATAGGAACATTTGTGACTGTGTTTTTCCTACGTTTAGTTTCTATGCAAGGGTCATAGGCTAGTGTTTTATGTTTTTTTAATATGGTGTATACAATATATAATTTTCGAACTGACAGTAGATTGGACACTTGATATAGACTCACAGTAGGGAAACGTTGTTTTTTGAAGTACATAACTTTTATAAGAGCTCTTTGAGCCCTTTCTACATCTAAAAACCGGGTTTTAAGAGCCCCTCCCCATATAGGAATACAATATAAAATTATGGATTGAACTAAAGCAATATAAATTTCATTTAGGAGGTTTTTTTCAGAGTTGGGGGTATTGGACGCAGTTTTTGGGACAACATGACGCAGCGATTTAAACATCCATATAAACTTCCTTATCCTAGAGGTAATCTGCTCGACTTGGGGGTACCATGATAGTCTCTGGTCTAGTATAACTCCTAGGTATTTAAAGGTAGACACTTTTTCTATTATTGAGCAATCACATTGATTTCTTGCTGTGCTATCATTTTCATTACATACATGTATTTTTAATCTGAAATCTTGACTGGGTTGTGTACTATCATTGATAGTAAAGCAAATATAATTTGTTTTTGATGTGTTTAATGTAAGGAGGTTATACTTTAGCCATTTAGCAACCCTAGACATACCATATTCAGCGTCAGTTTTAATAGAGTCCCAAGAAGACCCAGAGAAAACGATGGCAGTATCGTCTGCATATGTAAAAATTTTGGCATTTTTGATCTTCATATTACAGAGGTCGTTAATGTAAATTATGAAGAGGGTAGGCCCCAGGACACTCCCTTGTGGTACACCACATGTTATGCCAATATCATCGCTAATGTACTGTTCCAGTTTAACCTTTTGTTTTCTATCAGACAGATAGTCTTTAAATATAGAGAGCTGTGTTCCTCTGATTCCAATTTTTTCAAGTTTTTTCGCAAGGATGGGGAGAGAGACGGTGTCAAAGGCTTTTTTTAAATCTATGAAAACTGATAGACATTTCTTGCCAACATCAAGCTGTTCTACAACAAGAGTACTAAGAGATGTTACTGCGTCCTCAGTTGATATACCCTGTCTGAACCCAAATTGAGATGGGGATATTATGTTAAAAGAAGATAAGTAATTTAGTAGTCTATTATTTAGTAGTTTTTCTATGATTTTAGATATTATGGGAAGAACTGAAATAGGTCTGTAATTGTTAACGTCGTCTCTATCCCCACCCTTGAAAACAGGAGTAATAATTGAATGCTTTAATAAAGAAGGGAAGGTGCCCGTTCTGAAACAAAGATTAGCTAGATAAGTAATAACTGGAGTAACGTCGTGTCTAACAAATTTAATGAACCTAGTTGAAATATTGTCCCACCCAGGGGCGCTGTCAGATTTCAAATTTATTATAATGTTATTGATCTCATCAAAGTCGGTGTCATACAGGGCAAAAGACTGAGGTTGTGTTGGAAGCTCATTGATGTAATAATTTTGATTATCCACACTCATATTTGATTGAATGTCTTCAGCTAGCTCTTTACCTATATTAGCGAAGAAGTTATTAACAAAATTAGCAGACTCAACAGGAGACGGTTTTAAGTAGGTCAATTCCATGTTTAATTTCTTGGATTTAGTAGTATAAGTGATTGCTTTGATATTTTTCCATAGTAATTTGTTATTTTTAGTCGATTTAGCAAGTATTTCTCTTTCATATTTTCGTTTTATTTTTTTTAATAGATTGTTACAATGATTTCTATATCGTGTGTACGTAATTTTTTTAGTTTCGTTAAAAGGATCATTACGAGACTCTTTTTGTAGCTTGTTTCGATTTCTAATACATCTGAGAATGCCAGTGGTGATCCAGGGTTTAATTCTACATTTGTTACTTGGAATTTTTATAGTTGTGGTATTGTTTTTTATAGAATCAATTATTCTTTGAGTAAGGCAGTCAGTTAGTATGTTAGGGTCGCTACACAAAAGTAGATCTGTTAGCTTTTTTTCCCGTAAGTATGTTAGAGCCTTTTCAAAATCAGTGGTCGTATTGATTTTAAGTGTATTTTGATTAACTTTTACTTTACTTAATGAAAGAAATGTTGTGAAGTGGTCAGTTATGGAAGTGTGCAAGATTGCAATAAATGCTGTGATTTTACTTCTTTTTATTTTGAGCATATAATGGTCTAGGCAGTTTTGGCCTCTGGTAGGTAGTGAATGTCCAGAAAAGATGCTGTAGGCGGTGAGCATGTTTAAATAATCCCCCCTATTTTTATACTCATAAGAGTTTTCTGTAGGTTTAGGTATTATGTTGATATTTATGTCGCCCGTAATAATAATGTTTTTGTTTTCCGATCTCAGGGTGGATAAGTAAGCGTCTAGAGAGTCAATGAAATTTTCAGCTTTTTTAAATGATGGTGAGCGATAGATGCATATAATTATGTTATTTAACACTTCAACTTGAAGACAGGAGGCCTGGACTAGTTTTATCTCTTTGACATTCGATTTTAGGCTATTTTTTATATAAACGACCACTCCGTCGTTTTGGTTAAGTTGACATGTAGTTACAAATGAGCAGTATTTATCTAGATTAGGTATAGGTTTATGGGCACTAAGCCGACATTCTGTTAATACTATTACATCAGTTTCAAAGCTAAAACTAGTTAAATTTACTAAGAAATCATCAAAATTGTGGTAAATACTTCTAATATTCTGAGCTATAACAGTAAAGTCATTTTTATTTGCCTTATAAAGATTAGTAAATTCCGTACAGTCACATGCTATCGTTTTTGCTATATTTAAATTGTCTATTTCTTGTATATTTTGAATGAAGTCACCCATTTATCAAAATTATAGTAACTAATTTTATTAAATGATGGTGCTTATTTTGTTTAAGCTCACTAGTATTTTGTTTTATTAATTTATGAAGTGCTGTTAATTTTAATTTATAACATAAACTTATTATATTTACATTAATTATAGTACTATTATATGGATAATAATTATATATGGAATGTGAATGTTTACTTTTGTGTTGATTGGTATATTGTGTGATATAGATATGTGTGTGTATGTAGATTGTTTGAATTTCGTGGTTGTTTTGGAACGAGTATGAAGTGTACCATGGTTTTTGAGTTACAGTTAAGATATGATTAATTTTATTTACTAAAAAACTCAAAGAGAATATTATTTTACAATAATATAGACAATTTACTTTTATGTTATAAGGAGATATTATGCAAATTATAACTAAAGAGTTGAAAAAAGTATTATTTTGTGATATAGTTAAAGGATCATAATCAGGGTCTAGTCACTTTTCCGCCATTATTAATTGCTGTATTTGGGCTTCATTTATGATGTTTATAATAGGCGATGTTTCATTTTTTCGGACATATACTTTCCCATAAGCAGTCCAGCAAAATTTATATTCTTTGGATTTTGCTAAATCTCGTGCTAGGAAGTGGAGTCGAGATCCCCGGAGCGTTAAGTGTTCAGACATAAATATTGGAGTGTCTTCAGAAGTTCGGAAATCGAGATGCTTCGCACATAATTTGCTCTTATGTTTGATATTAAATTCTTTACTTAATTTTAATATTTCTGTTTTCCGCAAAGTTGAGTTGGTTTCAACTATGATTGAAGTACTAAGAGTATCCGTCTTTTTTCCTCGGATTCTGTAAATGTCCTTTATATCTGTTGCGGTCATATTACTTCCCAGGTTCTTTGCAAGGCAGGTTACCATTTCCAGTAGATTTTCTTTTTTTTCGTTTTTCATTTTAGGTACATTTTTAATTTCAAAATTGCTTTTCCGTTGGCTTTTCTGCAGCTCCTCAATTTTATCTTCTAGTAAGTTAATGCATTTTTTGTCTTCTTTAGCTTGACTTTCTAAAATCTCTATTTTCTTTTTAAAATCTTCATTCTGTGCTTTGAGGAAGTCAACAGAGCTTTCAATATTCTGATTAACCTGTTTAATTTCATTTAGTGTAACCATAATATCTTGAAATTTTTCTTGGTGTTTGTCGAGAATAGTAATCATCATTTGTTTCATTTCTTCCTTGAAAGTATCATAATCCGGTGTATATAAATCTGTTAGCGACCTCTTATTACGGGCGAAAACATAGTTAGGAGGTGTTTTATTTTTATGAGTCGTACTTAGATCCGGGTCCGACATTGAGCTGTCCATGATAATGTTGTTTTACTGCAGTTGTGAAATATGCGATGTAAATAATATTTATATTATAAACGCTAGGATAGCTCACGCCACTCTTGTAAAGCAAGGTTCGTAGTAATTATTGCTATCCCTCTCTCGAAACCCCCGAGGGGAGACACCTTATATCTGTAGGCACTAAGTGCAAGCAGGAGGGACCAATTGCACAACAGAACCAAGCGTGCGAGACACTGGCGGTGGTACAAAGTTTCATATGTCAAAGGGTCTTACTCGTTGGTCGTTGCAAAAGTGAAAGGCAGGCTCGATGTCCAGTCGTGCGAGACACCGACAGCTGCGCAAAGTTCCGTAAGCAAGGGATCTTAGTCACTGGTCGCGCACAAGACAGCGATACAAACACGTCCGAACACAGTAGCGGTTGCCGAGGAAGAGGAATAAGCGGCGAGTGGAACGATACACCCAGAATCGCACATTCCGAAGTAATGAAAGGTGGGTGTATAGGGATTGGGAGCGACCGGACCAAGGTGTCACTAATACGCACCTGCCGGATGATAACGCCATATACTTGTTCTGGCGCAGCAACTGGTCGGTGCCTGTCTGTCATACCGAGGGCGATTGGATTCGGGATGTTGAGCGCGCGTGCGATCCTATAACAGAAATGGAGGCAATTATCATCAGCCCCCAAGATGTAGCTCGTGCAGTCCGTCCGTTAGCTAACTGGAAATCTCCAGGGCCGGACGGGCTGCACTACTTCTGGATAAAATGGTTAACAAGGTCGCATACCAGCTTGGCATCTCAGATCCAGTCTGCCTTAGAGTCAGGTTCGCTACCCCAATTTCTAACTACAGGAATAACCCACCTGCTTCATAAATCAGGTAGTACTGCGGAACCTAAAAATTATAGACCGATCATGTGCTTACCGACGGTTTATAAGGTTCTAACATCCATTTTGAGAGCTTAGATTAATACACATATAAATAGTAACTGTATCATGTCTGCCTCTCAAAATGGATGTAGGAATGGGTCCCGCGGTACTAAGGAGCTTCTCCTCATAGATATGACCATTAGCCAACAGGTAACAATCTGCAACTGATGGAGCTACTGAAGGTAACTGAAACCTTCAGTAGTGCCAACAGGATGGAGTTTGGTGAAGACAAATGTGCGTTCATGCATGTTAAGCGAGGGGGAGATTGTGGAATCCGTGGGAACTCAACTCTCGGATTTCATAAACCTGAGATCCCTCTCTCCAACCGAAACCTATAAGTATTTGGGTATGTCGGAAGCGCTAGGTATCAATGTTACTGACATGAAGTAATTGTTGAAGGAGCGCTTCTTTGGCCGCCTGAAGAAGGTATTTAATAGCCTTCTATCAGGCGGAAACAAGGTGCGCGCCTTCAACGGTTGGGTCATGCTGGTATTGATGTAGTCTTTCGGCGTACTCAAATGGACTCAAACAGAACTTGACGCCCTGGATAGGCGTGTTCGTACACTGCTGACTGCATTTCGAATGCATCTCCCACGTTCGTCGGTGATGAGACTGTATATCCCGCGGCAGTGTGGAGGCCGAGGGTTTTTAAATTCTAAGACCCTCCACAACCGCGAGGTATGCAGTCTAAGGGAATATTTCCTAGCTGCTGGCGTGGATATGTATCGAGATGTAGTGGCAGTAGACAAGAGCCTTACTCCACTGTCCTTGGCTAACGAGAACTGGCGCAAACCTCTAGTGCTTGACACTAACGATCGCAGAGAAGTATGGCAGAGTAAGGAACTTCACGGACGCTTTTTCCGGGCCCTACATGGGCCCGATGTAGACCAACTAGCGTCCGTAGCCTGGCTGCGTGTCGGTGACCTCTTTGGGGAAACCGAAGTCTTTGTCTGTGCAATTATAGATGAAGTTATCATGACGAAAAACTACCGGAGATTTATTGTGAAG
Source organism: Polia nebulosa (assembly GCA_951329385.1). NCBI lineage: Eukaryota > Metazoa > Arthropoda > Insecta > Lepidoptera > Noctuidae > Polia > Polia nebulosa. Next base: position 31,032,163 of record OX589606.1, read on the forward strand.
GTCGGCATGGTTGACATATGTCGGGCATGTCATCGTCCGGGAGAATTAATCCGCCACATAATCTCTGGTTGTTCTCGTCTAGCTAACGGTGAATACTTGCATAGGCACAACCTTGTAGCCAGGATTATCCATCAGCAACTTGCTCTGAAGTACTCTCTTGTGGAATCGGAAAAGCCGTACTACATATATGCGCCCGACCCAGTTCTCGATAATGGTCATATCTCATTGTACTGGGATCGGCCCATCATCACTGACAGGACTATTGTAGCCAATAAGCCTGATATAGTGGTGGTGGACTGAATCGAGAGGCGTGCAATGATTGATGACATTACCGTCCCACATGACGAGAACCTCGTGCAAGCCGAGAAAGATAAACAAATCAAGTATATTGATTTGGCTCGCGAGGTTGTCGACATGTGGGATGTGGACTCAGCGATCATTGTACCGATAGTCGTATCAGCCAATGGCTTAATAGCCACGAGCCTCGATCAAAACCTCAGGAGGCTCTCGTTAGGTGGCTGGATCAAGGGCTTGATTCAGAAAGCAGTACTTCTGGACACGGCTCGCATTGTCAGGCGGTTCTTCTCTCTGGAGCCAAATTAATAAATAAGATAAAAAAAAAATTCAATAATACAGTACAACCATATAAAAAAAGAAAAACAATACAAAAAAAAAGAAAATGGCACACTCAAGCAGCTATTTCCAGCCATCGCTTGTAGATCTTGGTAGCATACATTCTATCAGCAAGTATATAACTAGATATAACTAGACATAACTAAATATAACTAGATATAACTAGATATGACTAGATATAACTAGATACATCTAGATATAACTAGATGTAACCAGATATAAAATCTTAAAAAATTGTGGCACAATCTTTAGTTAGATGTTTTTTCAAACCATACTGATGTCAAGCTCCATGGTCAATTTAACAACCCAGATGAAATTAACAGGGCCTTTCTCAGTATTCCTGGACAGAGCATACTATTCACATCTCGGTTGTCATACCTTAATTGCAACAGATATAGTGATAGTCACTTTGAGCTGCGAAATGTTAATGAAGAGGAAGTAGCAAAGATCATTAAGAGTTTGGGTTCAAATGCTAAGGAGATTGATGGCTTGAGCCTAGATATGATAATGCTCACACTACCAACTACCCTTCAGGCTATCACCACAATAGTATATAAGTCAATAGATACCCATACTTTTCCGGATTCATGGAAATGTGCTATTCTGCGTCCATTACTTAAAATGAGCAACCCAAAAACTTTTAAAGATTTACGCCCCGTAAGCATTTTGCCTTGTCTGTCTAAGGTGTTAGAGACGGGGTAGTTTACAAGCAGCAGGTATCACATGTATGCAGATGGTATACAATTGTATATATCTTTTAAGCCAACAAGTCCACAAACAGCATACACAATCTCCCTGGTGTATGCTGTTTGCTGATGACATTATGCTGGTTGCCGAAAGCGGCTCAGAGGACTCGAGGAGATTGGAGACGTGGCAAAGACTGGAGAGTGTGGGCCTGAAATTGAGCAGAACCAAAACGGAATATCTGTTCTGCGACTTCGGTGGTCTCTCCAGTCCTATGCCTGTAGCTTTCAACGGAACACCTATACCGATCTGCTCCGACTTTTGGTACCTCTGGTCGCTTGTTCAGGGGGATGGCGATATAGACCGAGACATAACGCACAGGATCAACTCAGGATGGATGAAATGGCGACAGGTCACTGGAACAACTTGTGACCGACGGATGCCCCTTAAGTTAAAGGGGAAAATCTATAAGTCCGTGATTAGGCCTGTCGTATTGTATGGATCAGATTGTTGGGCTGTGAAAAAAACTGATGAAAAAAGACTGCATGTGGCGGAGATGAGAAAGTTGAGATGGATGTGTGGAGTAACGAGAATGGATAAAGTGAGAAATAAGTACATTAGAGGTAGTTTAAAAGTGGCGCCAGTCACAGAAAAGTTGAAAGGGTACTGCTTATCTTGGTATGGTCATGTTAAGAGGAGGTATGAAACACATGTAACTAAAAGAGTTATGAATATAAATGTGGATGGATGGAGAGGGAGAGGGAGGCCAAAGAAAGGACGGATTGTGTGAGGAGTGATATGAAAGAAAAGGGAGTTAGTGATAGCGTGACGGCTGACAGGACAGAATGGAAGAAAAAAACGTGTTGCGCCGACCCCAAGTAACATAGGATAAGGGCAGGATAATGATGAAGCCAACAAGTACATTAGAAGCAGTGGAAAAAATCAATGAGGATCTAGAAAGAGCGGTGGAGTGGTCAGCTAGTAACTCCCTGGTTTTAAACCTACTGAAATCTAAATTTATAGTCTTAGGAAGCAGGCAAATGATCAGCGCAATATTGTCGGCCAAGCCAGAAAATGTTATTGGAGGGATAAAATAGAAAGAGTTGATACTGCTTGTAATCTTGGTCTGACTATGGATACCGAACTGCGATTTGAAAAGCACATCAGTAACTCATTAAAAAATAGTTTTTATAGATTGAAACTACTATATTCAATTAGAGCTTGCCTGAGTGTTGATCTACGCAAACAACTAGTAGACAGCCTAATATTATCAAGATTAAACTACTGCGATATCGTGTATGGACCGTGCCTTTTGGCAAGGACTGAGAAATTGATACAGCGAATACTAACCGCATGTACGCGGTTCTGTGTAAATATACCACGTAGAAGTCATGTCACTCCTTTCAAAAAAAATAATATTTTGTAAATGGCTGCTAGACGAAAGCTGCACCTGGCTAGTCTGCTTTTCGGAGTAATCACCACACAGAAACAAAATTATCTATACGAGAAGCTACATTGGAGGGAGAGTAAATACGAACCACGTTATAACACTCCTCCGCTTTGTAATCCATTTCACAGTACCGCAGCATTAAGGAGTAGTTTTAAATTCGCTGCCACGCACTGTTGGAATGACCTTCCACCACCAGTGAGAGCCCTGAAGACAAAAAAGCATGTTTTAAACATTGTGAAGAAAAAATTCATGCATCTGCAGCAATCTGATAATTGGTAGGTCTAATTGCACCAGCTCATGTGATCTTACCCCTAGGGTCACGGCCAACGGGCGATGGCGAAGGTCTTCAATTAATTTTAAAACGTGGTCTCTGTCTGATTGCTTTAGCTTCGCATTTCATTCTTCATGGAATAACAAGTATTGACCATTGTTAAAATCTCTTGCGACTTTGTGATCAGTACCTAGAAAATTGATTGGGATTAATTTGGTTTTGAGCATCATTGCTTGATTTTTCAATTAAGTTTTGGGTTAGTTTTTGTATGTTGTCATATACATTTTTACTTTATTTACACACACATATTGAATACACGTACACATTCATATATAAATACGTGTTTCACACACAAGTATTTATATTAATTGCCCATATTTTTACAAAATTCATAGAAGTACTCACCATAATGTTGTTTCCTAAATCTCGCAGCGAAACACCATGCCATAGCGTCAACATGTCACTCTTGGTCTTTGCAGAATACAAGCGCTGTTGACTTTCGGTCCGTCCGAAGCCACAGTAAGCTGAGCAATGACCATTTTTGTACGGATACGACGCACTGTTTCATTTATGTAGCATTCCTTATCTTTACGTTTGTATTATGTACTATACGTTCCTTTTTGTTTGCTGTAGTGATCTCCTAATGTCATTGTCATTGATCGAGGCGTCATAGACCTACGTTTCTTCTATGGCGCGTAGCGGTGCCGCACCAGAAACGATATCACTAGGCATTAGTTAATTAGTTTAGTTTTATTTTATTTTTGCTTGGATACTAGGCTTTTGAAAATTAATGTGCGTTTTGTAATCTGTGCAAAATAAATATTTTTTCTTTCTTTTTCTTTATATAACAATATATAACTAGATATAACTAGACATAACTAGATATAACTAGATAAAACTTGATATAACTAGATAGTCTGATTCATAGGGAAACGTTTGTCAGGTTCTGCAAGTCATAAAGGCTTAGATGGGCAGGTCACCTGGAAAGAATGAGTGACACCAGAGCGGATAAAATCATGTCCTAGTGGACTCCGCAACAGAGACCGAGGAAAATTTGAGGGAAATAGGCCTCTTAACGAAGGGAGGCCAGAGACAAAGTAAAGTGGAAGAAGGTCATTGAGGAGCCCAAGACTCACAAAGGGTTGCAGCACCGAAGGAAGTAAGTAAGTTCGTGATTCTGTGTGTGAAGAGAGTCTGAGTTCACCGAGAGTGAAGTCAACGGCAAGGATTGATGGACGGACAGGAGGCACAGGCTCAGTAGGGTGAAAACCGGAACCCTATTACTGAATGGGGTTTCAGTTTTCACCCTACGGTTACGGAACCCTAAAAAAGAAGTCTTCATTGTGTGACTGTGGGACTGTCTGTAACAACTTGATTGAAATAATTATGATGTCATAAAAATACTTTATGTTACAAATCAATTACACGACCTTTTAAAAATCTTATAAAGCTTCTAATAAAAAAAAACATAGAATTGGGTTACCAATTTCAGTTGTTACTTATCGATACTAATAAGCAAGTATGTTAGTTACACAATAGGGATAGTTCGTTTTATTCTGAAAAAATCTTACAGTGAAGTCTTAAGTGTAGTGAACTGTCTTTCTACCAATATCTAGGGATTGAACCGAGATACAAGTAGAAAGACAGCTCACTTCCTTTTAATGTTCACGATGAGTTTTTACGATTCCGTTCATATGAATGTAAAAACGGAACCCTTGTAGGATCACTCCTGTGTCTGTCTATCTGTCCGTCTGTTACAGGCAATTTGCTTCAAAACTACATCACCGATTAAATTGAATTTGATCGGTGGAGAAACACGTTAAGGGGCTTATATCACACCTGTTCACAAGGGCGGATCTAAGGGTAGTGTTGAGCAGTACCGTCCTATTTCTATTTTATCTACCTTGTCAAAGCTTTTTGAGAGACTGGTATACAATGAACTGTACCCTGCATAAAACTATTATTCAGCAACAACATGATTTCGGGAAAAAGCGAACCACTACTACTAATTTGTAAGTATTAATAAATGACCTATTTGACAAAGTCGACAACCGTGTTCATGTTGATGCCGTATACACGGACTTTCAGAAAGCTTTTGACAAGGTGGATCATGAATTGTTGCTAAAATAATAAAATAAAATACTAAAATACCATTAACTTGCCTTTAATGGTATTCGCGGTAACTTGTGACGATGGTTCATTTCTTACATTACTAACCACTGTCAACAGGTTGTAATTAACGGATTCCACTCTCATACTACTCGGCTTACCTCTGGTGTTCCACAGGGCTCTATCCTGGGTCCTCTTTTATTCATTATTTTCAATAAGAATATTGGTAACTGTTTTCACAATTCCAAATTTTTGTTATATGCAGATGATCTCAAAGTATACATATGTAGTATACATATATTTGTAACATAACATAATGTAGCTGTTTCTTGTTCCTTTTTAATAAAAATATAATAAAAACACTTGAACTGCTGCGATCCAAATACGGCCGTGTAGCATGAATAAATAAATTTGGGGGGGGGGGAGGGTCACTTTTGGGGGGCTATGTTATGTTATTTTTATCTTTGATAGGCTGGCGCGTGACCACCATCTCACCTGGTGGTAAGCGATGACGTGGTCGACGATGGAGCACGCTCGCTTAGAAGTAACCTATTCAGTCTTGACTTAAAGACCTCCAGATTGTTGCTATCAGGTGTTTAATCATTGGTGTAGGTAGTACTTTATTATCATCATCATTTCAGCCGAAAAACGTCCACTGCTGGACAAAGGCTTCCCCAAGTGTCACCACAACAACCGGTCCTGTGCGTCTCGCATCCATCGTAGGTAGTACTTAAATGTTCATTATTTATTTTTTAAATTATTTGAACATAATTACCTAGTTTAAAACCATGAAGATATCAATAATAGTCCTGGTGGAAAAACCATATTTTTTTTAATTTAACTTTATTTTATCTACTGTGTGGGATGTTGTTATTTCCGAGATAGATTTAATGGGTTTAGTTATGTTTATGGTATTTGTTAGATAACGGCTTCGAGAGTTTATGAATAGCAAGCAAATCCAGGCGAAAAGTTAATAGTTAGAAATAGGTGAGGCTGCTGGGAACGGCGGCGGGCCGATACCAGTCGGCGGGCCCCCGACTCATAGTAGTAACTGTGGGTATTTAAGGAACTGTGGGTATTTTATACGCTCAACATCATCCTCATCATTTCAGTCGAAAGACGTCCACAGCTGGACATAGGCCTCCACCAAGTGTCGCCACAACGGTCGGTCCTCTACGTCTCACATACATCGTCTACCCGCGACCCTCACTAGGGATCATCGGTGCACCCTGTTGGAGTCTTCCAACGCTGCGTCTTCCGGTGCGCGTTCGCTAGTCCAGAATTTTTCGACCCCATCGACTATATTTTCTGCGAGACCTGCCCACTGTCACTTCAGTTTGACGATTCTTCGGGCTATATTGGTAACCTTTTATGTGGTAGGAGACCGAAATAACCACCTGTTCTCTTCAGACGGAGGGTATCCTCGAGCCTTGATCAAACTGCACCTTTTTAGTATTCCGAACCTCCGAATGTAAAAACGGAACCCTTATAGATCACTTTTGTGTCTGTCTGTCTGTCACTAACTCAGAAACCACTGTAACTCAGAAGCTACTGGCCCGATTAAGTTGAAAATTCTAGACAGGTATATTTTTATACCCGATCACGGGCCAGTTACGTAAATTAATTAATTTAAATATGGGGGTCACTTTTGGAGGTAAAATCGGAATATTTCAAAATAAAGTTTTTCAAACTGTACCGTGCGACATATCAAATAGAAGGGGGCATTTTGAGGGTCTCAAATGTATTTTTTGTCATAATTTTAAAATGAATCGTTTTAAAGTTATTCAACAAAATAATATAACATACAAAAATAATAATACAAAAAGAGACCATTCCCTTATCTCCGAAACTACTGATTCTAAAATTTTGAAATAAAAATAATAGAATATTAGAATATTTTTAGAATATTTATTTATTGAATTATGGTATATACAAAAAGTTTACATTTAGTCTACAGGAGTAACATTTCCTATACAATTATAGTGCTTAAAAATAAACTAAAACTAAAATATGGTACATTACTGGTTCAAAATAAGATGATGGTTAGGAATTACAATGTTAGATAGCGACCCGCCCGAACTAGGTTCATTCAAACCTGTGTTTCAGGCCATCACTTTACAGTATAATTAAAATTTGGGACAGTAAAAATTTAAGGTAAACTGATACAAAATAATCTATTAACAACTATGAGAAAAAGCATATTTGTACATTATTATCTTAAACTAAACCTATGTAAATATACAAAAGTAAATACTTACGAGGAAATAAATTATCATTAAGCCAAAATTTCTAGAAGCTTTTCCTTGTCTGTGTAATTTAGTATCGCTAAATACTCGGATAGCATAATACTACATTTTTTATAACTAACACTATAGAATCCTAGTAACTTGTTAAGCCTATTATACAGAAAAGGTCCTAAAAACACATAAAATCGACTAGCAAATGCATGTTTAGTTTGAGGCTTTATGCAAACCAAGTCCTTCCTTCTCTTGTCGGAAGGTACTGGATCAAAAGGAAGTGCAGTGTGCTGGTGTAGTACTATGCTTACAATAAATAATTGCCGTACTGTTAGTACATTACATGCAATGTAGAGCTGATGCGTAGGAAATCTAAAAGGGCGAAAGGTAGCAACTTTTAGTATTGCTCTTTGAGCACGCTCTAGAGGAAGTAAAATTGTTATTGCAGCACCACCCCATGAAGTTATGCAATAGGTAAGAATGGATTGACACAAAGCTAAATAAACCTGTTTAATTAATTTATAGTCGGCTATGTTCCGTAAATTTTTAAATACATATATTAATTTGCGCACTCTAGTACATAGTAACTCGATATGTTTACGGAAATTTAGATTGGAGTCAATAGTGACACCTAGATATTTTAAATGGTCAGCTTTAGCTAAAGTGGGGCAAGTACATGCAGTGTCAGCGAACGAATTACAATTATGAGCGTAAATGTTTAGATTAGTAAGCGGTATGTTAGTATTTCTCATTGTAAATAAAATGTATTTTGTTTTATCTGCATTTAATGTTAGGAGGTTATTATGAAGCCAATTAGACACAATGTTAAAACCCTTCTGAGCATGTTCAAAGACCTCAACCTTTGATTTTGCTGAGAACAATAGAGCGGTATCATCCGCATACGAAATTATGACACTATTTTGGAGTAACAGGCTGCACAGTTCATTTATGTAAATTAAAAATAATGTAGGGCCCAAAATGCTTCCTTGTGGGATTCCAAAACCACTATTTTTCAGTTCAGAACTTGTATACTGATCAATTTTTATACATTGATGACGTTCACTGAGATAATCAGAAAATAGTAGTAGTTGTGCTCCTCTTATTCCTAGTGTTTCAAGCTTCTGCAAAAGTAATGAACAAGAAATTGTGTCGAAGGCCTTGGCAAGGTCCAGAAAGATCCCAATGGTGTGCATACCATTATCTAGATTGGTAGTAATATAATTAGTCAATTTGTGTACTGCTTGGCTAGTTGATCTTTTGGGCCTAAAACCAAATTGGCTATCTGAAAGAAGTCTGTTATCTTCCAGATATTTTATTAATCTACTGTTAATTATTTTTTCTAAAATTTTTGAAAGGCCTGTTTACACTGAAATAGGTCTGTAGTTATTTACACAGTTTTTGTCTCCAGACTTGAAAACAGGTGTGACCACAGCTTTTTTAAGCAGTGTAAGGAATATTCCATTAGATAAACATAACTGAAAAATGTGGGTTAACGGAGGGGCAAGTAGATATTTAAACTTTTTAAGTATATTATTAGGTATGTCATCCCAACCAGTAGCACAAACATCTTTTAACCCGTTTATTATGCTTACTACTTCGAAAACGTCGGTGTCTAATAAAACAAAAGAATTTAGTGAAGAGGATGTTGTAGTCGGGTTTTGACTGGAAAAAGCACTAGCATTTAATGTTTTTTCCGCCAAGTTTTTACCAACGTTGGTAAAAAAATAGTTTACTTTATTTATTGCTTCGGATGGGTTTGCCTCTGTTAATAGTAGATCAAACGAAGGTTCGGAAGTTTTCGATCTAAATGTATTAGTTTTTATAAATTTCCACACAAGTTTACTATTTTTCCCCGCCTTCTGCAATTCATTTTTATCATACTGATTTTTTAGTTTTTTCAAAAGATTATTACAGAAGTTTCGATACCTTTTATATGTAACAGAAAGTATTTCGTTATCAGGTGCGAGCTTCAATTTCAGATGAAGTTTGTCTCTTTGTCTTATACAACGAACGAGACCGGGTGTGATCCAGGGCTTAATACAGCTATACTTTCTAGGCATTGTCTTAGTGATTGTGTTTTTCCGTATTTCATTTTGTAGCGAATTTATGAAATACTTTAAAGAAATATTTGCATCGTTTGAATTATAAACTGGGTCAAAATTTATACCGCGTATGTCATTTTCAAGGTTTGTCATATTGACTTGAGTGTAGCTACGCGTGCAGTTTTTTCTAGGTGAACTTATTTGTAATGTTAGTAAAACAGCTTGATGATCGGTAAGCGAAGAATTAGTAACCAATGTTATGGATGGATTTTTTGATTTTAGAATAATGTGGTCCAAGCATGAGCCGCTCTGGTGCGTTGGGTGATAGTGAGCTGGTAGAAGTCCATGAAATGAGCAAATATTCAGATAATTATGTACATGGGTATCGGATTTCTCAGGAGAAATGTTAATGTTAATATCGCCTAAAAGTATTATGTTTTTAAAAGATGTTATGTTTTTTAAGTTTGTGTCAAGTGAGTCTAAAAATCTGTCCATATTTTGAGACGGAGGCCTGTAAATAGCCATAACTACCGTATCGGGAATAATTTTGAATATTAAGCAATTACTGTCTTGGAATATAGGTTCTTCTTTGATTGTTCGTAAGTTATTTTTAATATAAACTACTACTCCATCGTTTTGGTTTATGTTTCTGTCAGTTTTATAAGAATGATAACCGTTAAGAGATGGTAAACTGACTGTCTGTTTTGACAACCAACATTCCGTTAGGACGATAATATCACAGCTTATGTCAAGATTCTGTAATAATACTTCAAATCCGTTCATGTTTCGATTAATGCTGCGAATATTCTGTGTGAGCAGGGTCAACGTTTTGTCACCAGAAGGAAGAAGGTGCTTACAGTCCTCAACATTACAGACTTTAGATTCAGACACAGAAAAACTATCTAGATCACAAATTAGCTGATTTGTCATTAATAGTTACAAACTTAGTGAAAATTAAATAGAGGATAAACTACCTGTTTATGTGCTAACCAAATATAGTATTCGGTGACGCTCTTAGGCGCCTTCATAGTCTATAGAGTTGATGTAATTGAGCTCTGCAAATTTTCGCGCCGGGCAACTTATATCACCAGTTGGATGGTCACATTTCCTTTTAAAGCGTTTGCACGTCGCACATTGAGCGGCAGAAGATTTGCTGCTGCATTCCTTGAAGGAGTGTCCAGTATCTCCACAGTGGTTGCAAGTAGGACTAGTTTCCCGGCAAAACTTGGCTGCATGTCCGAACTGCTGGCAATTGAAGCACCTGGTGACTATTGTGAAATCTCTCACAGGGCATGATGTCCAATTTATAAAAACTCGGCTTTGATTTATGATAATTTTTCTTATGTTAGGGGGTAGTTCCAAGATGTAGTTACATGTAGGAAGGTTTTTCTTACCCGATTTATGGCTCAATTTGATGCTCTCAAGGAAAGACTCACGTGTTATATTCGGCAACTTGTCTGAAAGGTTCTGCTCGTAAATGCAGTCAAATACCTCCTTCTCTGTAAGGGCAACAGGAACACCAATTACAACGATCCTAGGGCGGCGTTTAGAAGGTTCTTCTATTGTAAGGCCTGATGATATTAATTTCTTGGAATTTCTAAGTTTATCAATATCACCTTTGTTTTCGGTGATAATCAGTACGCCCCCATTTTTTACTTTTCTCATTCCACGAGCATGAAGCTTAAGTTCTTCCGGGGAGATAATCTTTTGAACAAGTGACTTGGTCTCATCGCTTGTTTGGGTCTTATCGCTGGGATAGATGGCGACTGATCTCAAATTTGCAGGACGGATGAAGTTATCGGAACCTTTCTTCACCATGCTAGTATAAGAATTAATTTCTGGATTCAGCTTTGTTTCTACGACCTCTTTGAACTGCTGGAGAGAGTTCACAACGTTCTGGTGAACCTGTAGGTGCTGGATTGTGGTATGGGCCTGGATCGTTTTCTGCTTCAATGATTGATATAATACAGCCATCTGAGAAGTCCCACTCGAGACCTTCCGGCAAAGATTGGACACACGAAGCTTCTGGTCTGAGTTCATTTTACCGTCACCGACAATAGTACAAACCTCATTCAGAATGGCATCTATAGATCCTAACCATTTCTGTACCTCCGTCGTGCTGATGACTTCACTCGGCAATTCATTCTCTTCTGGTGCTGGTGGATTTGAGTCGGCCGGAGGTAATGGTTCAGCAGGCGTTGGTGGAGGACTTCGCCGTAGTAATAAAATGATAATAATACGAAATAGTTCTTGACTTAAAATAGATTACAGGAAAACCTAGGAGAAGTCATTTTCTTACAAACTTTGTACTAACTTGTTTTGGTTTTGTGTGTATCCGGTTACAAATTAGTAACCCTTTTTTCAAACACTTTCTGGTCTTTGGTTAAGCCGAAACCTGCATTACATATAAAATTAAGTGCCCAATGCAATAATATAGTACTATGATGCTGGTCTGATGATGGATCTGGAAGGTTGCCATAAGATCTCCTCAACCAAATAAGATGGCACCATCGTGTTTGGTCGCATTGCTTATGTTTTGACAAGTTACGTTAGACTAGGTGATGCCTAAGGTCTTTAATATAATAATGGAGCCGAAAGGTGTCGATAGGATCTCCTCAACAAAAAAAGATAGCACCGTCGTGTTTGGACACATTCAATGTGTACTGTAAAGCGATTTTATAGTTGGTAGTACACAGGGACTGATGATGGAGTCTGAAGGTGGCCAAAGGATCTCCGTAACCAAACAAGATAGCACCATCACGTTTGGGCTCATTCGATATGTGAAAAGTGATTTTTCATTTCACTGGGAGGTGCCTTGAGTCTAATGATGGTACCGGAATGTGGCCATTGAATCTAAGCAACCAAAAAAGATAGCACCAACATGTTTCCAGCTTATTGGATATGTATTGAAAAGCGATAATAATTCAGAGCCTATGCACACTACGTTGTTTAAACACGCCGTCGACGCGCATTTCACGCGAGTCAGACGCAGCTTGTAGACCTTTGCACACTGCTATACAGAATGAAAAATGCGGTGTGCATAGGCTCTTAGTGGTTGTGGTGACCAGGGACGGATGATAAAACCGGAAGGTGACCATAACAACACCTCAACTAAACAAGATAGCACTATCATGTTTATGTTTATTGAATTTGTACTGACTATTACACTAGTTATTACACTAGAAGCTGATCAGGGTCTGCTGATATATAATATAAGATCTTCAACCATACGACATAGCATCGTCGTGTTTAGACTCATTGGTTATGCATTTCCTGACAATGTATGTAATTAAACTAGGTGGTGATTACGGTCTGATGAACTTTTATCAGACCCTACTGGCCCTTTTGGCTCTACAGAAGGGTACCATAGATACTAAACAAGACAGTGCCCTATATGTTTGTTCTCCTCGATATTGTCTTGACTTAAACTATAGTTTCAGGTATAATCCAGGGTCTGATGTTGGATTTGGTAGGTCATCATAGGATACCCTCAATATAATAATATAGCCCGATGAGGTACAGCTAGTTAAATTTGTCTTGACAAGTAGCACACTGGTCGTATGGATTCGATTTTCTTTCGACTGACAAGAAGTTACAGGACAACTGGCAAGAAGTTTAATTATGTCAGATTGCTGCTGTTCCAAGTACCGACTCTTTCGGCCTTAGAATTGATATGGTCCTGGTATCAGTATTAGTATTTTAATAAATTCTTATGTTAATAGGTGTAAAATAAAGTATAGATAAATTAAAATCTTCTTAAGGCAAGCTTCAATCAAACAGAAAGGTAAACTAGAGTTGTAGTTGTAACTATAACATTTTCTTTTAAACTTTAGGCTTGAACGTCTTTTACACTGTTTTAAGGATGAGCCTAAAATATTATAGTTTTACGATTATGTGTCGTTGTTTTTTTTTGGAGGGTGGGAAATGATCCAATGATTTCTCCCGCTCTGGGAAGAGGGCGTGCCAGACTTTTACTGAATAAAACCCACCCTTGTTCCTTTAGTTGCCTGTGCCAAGGGCTGCGGTAGGTAACTCTCTTTCGAATTTATCCGCAACCCCAGACAGACACTTAAGTGTCTAAGTATTTTTAAGTTCATGCCTTAAAAAGAAATTAACTTTTATTTTAAGCTATTTATATAATACTAGCATTTTGTTCGCGACTTCGCTCCCGAGACCTATCCCGCGGGAACTGTTACTTTGCCCGAGATAAAAAATAGCCTATGTTACTCGCTGATAATCTAGCTTTCTATTGATGAAAAAATGGTTAAAATCGGTCTAGGATTTTTTAAATTTATTCGTTGAAAACAAAAATACAAATCTTTCCATTTTGTAATATTAGTGTAGATGTGATTCGTTCGGAACCCTTTGCCCGCGAGTCCGACCCGCACTTGGCTGGTTATTTTTTGTGAGAATTTCCACGTATTTTATTTCTTTTAGTTTTTCCTGCAATCTGTCAGTTAAGAACTACATAAAGTATTTTATTTTTATTATAGACTCAGTAGTTTTGGAGATAAGTTGGGGAATTGATCTATTTTAATCTATTTCTTTAAATAACTTTCATATTGTGTATTTTAATATTACGAAAAAAATACATATAAATACATAACCCTCAATATTCATTTTATATGTTGTACGGTACCTTCAGTTTTTTATTTTGGTGGCCCGCAATTAAACCTAACCTAACTTAAGGGGGGGAATTTATCTATTTTCATCTATTTCTTTCAATAACTTTCACATAGTTTATTTTAATATTATGAAAAAAATACATATAAATACATAACCCTCAATATTCATTTGATATGTTGCACGGTACCTTTAGTTTTTCATTTTGGTGGCCCGCAATTAAACCTAACCTAACTTATTAGATAACTTGCACACACTTTGTGCAAGTTATCTAATAAGTTATGTAGGTAAAACCAAATTCAAAATCAATAATATTTATTTGTAACATCATCATGTCCCCGGTGCTGCTGCACAGGCCTCCTCTCTGTAAGAGGGTTTGGCCATAATCCACCACGGGGGCTAATGCGGGGGTTGGTAGATGTCATAATCACATGTCTTCGAATCTTTGGCTCTAGCACATACCGGTTTCCTCACGATGTTTTCCTTCACCGTTTGAGAGCAGTGATGATGAAATAATTTACACAAAATAAAGCCTGCCTGGGTTTGAACTTACAACCCACAACTTGTAATTCGCAGCCCTTATCACGGCGCCACCACTGCTCGTCATTTGTGACTCATATGTAGGTATAATGTTACATACATATTTATGTTACGTGGTGTTATTTATAATACAGCGTTTCACTATGTGCTGCCTTGCGGGCTATACAAGAATTGTTTGCATTGTGTACAGGCCAAATTAAAACTAATCAAAACTAGCTTACTAAAAAAAATCTTTGATACAAAATGTACAAATAATTAAAACGAAATAACAATACGTTGGTAAACAATTATTAATAAATAAAGTAGGTAACTAGGTTTAGGAAGAGTATTATTTTTATTATATGTTTATTCATATAAACTATAATTAGCTGCTGTACCGACCGATCCCTCAGGAAATCTACAATCAAATCATACAAATCAGCGGGCAGACTGAAGGAAGGAAGCTTACCAATTAGGCTGTCGTGCAAAACCCGGCCGAAGGCCTTCGAGATGTCAAGGGAGACCGCAAGGGCTACCCCTTGTTTGTCGATGGCCTCACTCCAGGTGTGAATGGCATACGCTAGAAGATCCCCAGTTAACCGATTTCGGCGGAAGCCGTATTGTCGGTCACTGAGGATATCGTTAGCTTCTAGGTATGCTGGGAGCTTGCCATTCAGTATACGTTCCATACTATTACAGAGTACGGAAGTTACCGAGATGGGCCTATAATTTGCTGGGTAAGCTCGACTACCCTTCTTGGGCACGGGTTGCACGTTAGCTTGCTTCCAAGCCATCGGCACTTCTCCAGTCTCAAACGAAAGGCGGAATAGGCGTGTCAAGATCGGAGATAACTCAGGCGCACAAGTCTTCATTACCAGTATCCCGTCGGAGTCACTAGCCTTGTTCTCGTCCAGGTTACGCAGAACCCTTCGGACATTCTTCTGATGAATGCGAATGTCTGACATAATCGACTCGCATCCACCAAGAGCACCAATGGGCCTCGCGCCACCAGAATCTAGCCGCGAAGATTCCGTAAACAGAGAGGCAAACAAGTTTGCTTTCTCCCCAGCGGAGTGGGCCAGCGACCCGTCGGGTTTCAGCAGTGGAGGTAGTGAGGGGCGGCAGAAGTTCGATTCAATCGACTTAGCCAGGGACCAAAACGCCTTACTACCAGCTGGGTAAGAAGCAAGTTTGTTCCCAATTCGTCTAATGTGGTCAAACCGAGCCCCCCGCAACACCTTCAGGCAGGACTTGACAGCCCTGTTGAAGGCTCTCTTCTTCTGACTCACGTCATTTGCTTTATGCGTCCGAGCGTCGACTCATGCCTGGTAGGCCGCGTGTTTAAGCGCATCAGCGCGATTGCACTCGGCACCAAACCATGGTCGAGTTTCGCCAAACATTGTTACGTCACAGAATGGAATGTAGTACTCCAGTCCCCGCCGCAACACATTCGTCATGGCGTCCGCGCACGACGAAACATCAGTCGAAGAAAAGCAAGTAGGCTGCCAAGGATAACATGCGAAGAAAGATCGCATGCCATCCCAATCTGCTGACCTGTATCGCCAAACCCGCCTGGTGCCTCTATGGCTAGGTTCAGGCGGGGAGTAGACGAATACAAACTTCACCAGATAGTGGTCGGAAGTACCTAATGGTGAAGAAATCCGGCCGAGTAAAGGTCTGGATCTGTTGTCAGCAGAAGGTCCAAGCAATTGGCCGTGTGCGAATCAACATCCGGCACCCTCGTTGCCCTCTGGACAAGCTGGGTGAGATTTAACGCTAGCGCTAGCTTACGCGTCTCTTGTCCAGCATGGTCTGAGCACTGGTATGGGAAGAGCAACTCCTGATGGTGGGCGTTGAAGTCCCCCAGTAACACCAATTGGGCAGAAGGGTACCGCTGCTGAGTCACAAATGCCGCTTCACTGAGGTGTTGTGTGAGCCTAGTTGTCTCTATAAATCACCGCTGTGCGAACGGTAGACACAGGCGTAGACAATTTTATTTAAGTCTGTGTCCACTAGGACCCAAAGAGATGAGACCGTGGAGTCCTCAAGGTTTCGGAGACACCGATAGCAGATGTCGTCCCGGGCGTACAAGCATATACCAGCGTGTGGCTTAAAATTGTGCTCTAGGGTAAACCCTTGGTAAGATAGGTACGCCACGTCAGACAGACGTCCGATCTGCATCTCCGAAAGGAACAAGAGAGCTGGTTTCTCAGTCTCTAGGTGGTGGTGGACTGCAGCGAGATTTGAGTGCAGAACTTGTATGTTAGACAGGTGCACTTTGTGAGAGAAGTGCTGCCGCTGTACAGTTTTTTTCTTTTTTGTTCTTTATTTCATTATTGTGAAAAGTTAAGGAGGGAGAGGAGATGGAAGTGAAATGAGGTTCCATGTAGGTTACCTTCAGGCACGTACTGACAGGATTTGGGGACTAATCTGGAGACTGCGGGGACGCCCTAGCCCCCCCCCCCCGGAATGTCCATCGGGCCCTCTCGTCTGGTCGCCAACTAGAACGATGGTGCATTCCGGGATTTTTCGACAGTTGGCGGGGCAGCCTTTCATGTGTGGCTAGCACACTACTTGGGCCCCAACTACCTGCGGTCGGCCAGTGGCGCACCGTGCCTCGGATCCCGCTGCCCTCCGCGACTAGTCTCCCGATACTCAATGGAACAACTATTTCGACCCAACTCCTCTGGATTGGCTCTACTGAGCATCGTGCCGGAACACGGCCGGGCCGCTTGGCGGTACGTCTTAGCCCATTGTGTGGTCCCAAGCCATCGGTTGAAACCTACCACCAGTTAGTGTCACCTGATTAGTACCACCCGGGGACTACGTGTAGGGACTCAATGGGTATACTCCTACGGACGCGGTTGACTCGGAAAACTACTTTAGATACTAAACAAGAAAGTGCTGTATGGTTTGGTCTTGTCGATTTTGTTTTGATTAAAACTATACTTCCAGGTATTTAATCCAGGGTCTGATGCTGGACCTGGAGTATCATAAAAGACACCCTCAACTTAACAATGTAGCCCGATGAGGTAAGGCTGGTTAGATTTGTCGTGACAAGTTATGGCACACTGACCGTATAGATTCGATTTTCTTTTGACTGACAAGAAGTTACAGGGCAACTGGCTAGAAGAATATGTCAGTTTGCAGCTGCCCCAGGTACTGACTCTTTCCGTCTTAGAGTTGATACGCTCCTGGTGTAGTGGTGTCGGCCTTTGATGGAACTTTCCCACCTACATTGCTACTCGGATAAAAGGTCCTTCCAGACGTCAGTTTGTGGTTTAAGTAATCTAGAGTGACAAGTATTACTTTATTTTTTAATAATAACTTTCTTCAACCCTAGAACCGTGATGACCCAAAGGCAGACACCTCCACCAGTTCTTCCTATCGGTTCGCGAACGGCTGGATAGGACATGGCTGGGGTGGATCACTGTGTTGCCCAATTTCTCACAGGTCATGACAACTTTAAGAGTAAATTATTTTCCTTCAAGCTTGTTGCCTCACCTTTATGTCAATGTTCTACTCCTGATTGCGAATACGAACAATCCGCAAATCATATCCTGCGGGAGTGTACTCTTTGGCAGGCTGAGCGCAATATTATTTTGGTTAGTATTCAGCCTACGTCTGGAGTTGTCTATTACACGGACCTTGTGGAAACTAGAACGAATTTCCGTGCGTTCAAGCGTTTTTGCCATACCTATTATAGGAATCAAGTGTAAAAGCTCACAATTTTAGGACCTATTAATATTAGTGTTTTTAACCAGTGGTGCTTGGCAACTGGGCTTACTCCAGTTGTAAAAAACCCCTTTGTGCCTAATGGGCTAGTTTTGTTCTGTCTCCCGCTTGATTAGGAGGGAAGTGGAAATAATGTTTTTCTTACTCCTCCGCTGTCTTTTCTGATCAATTTCGTTGCAGGACCCAAGACAGTTTAATCGTTTCTCTGGGACTCGTCGAGTTTCATTGCCTCGGCGATTTTTCTGGTGGTCGCCACTGTTGATTCTGGCTTACAGAAGTTACAGTGGTTTGGGAATAGTGTGGCGGGCTTGTCCCAAAAAAAAAAAACCCTAGAACCGTACCCAACCCAACTAAACAGTATTTTTTTTTTTAATCATAAAGACCTATTATGAGGAGGAACTAATACAATTTGTTAGATTACGGTTGTACTACTCATTAGAGAGTTCAGTTTTATTTCTAAGATAGCAAGGTCCCTGGGATTTCCCTTATCATCCTCTTGCCATTCCCTGACTCTTGGTATTCAAATGGACCTCTGCTGCGGAGACCTCACCATAAGCTGGACTGTATGTTTGTATAGCAACCAATATAGTAAAGATTTTTTTATAACAACCTTTTTAATAAACTAAAAAGTACTAAACAAAACTTATACAGTGACAAAATTTTTTAAAAGATTTTATTTAACTTGCAATGTATGTATGTCTTGCAAACTATGTTTGTTCGGGTTGAATCTTGTATCTCAAATTAGACCCACTTCCCGATCTACGTTTGGACTCCAATTTGATGTACTCATGTATCTTCGGTGACAATACAATGATATGGTACCATGGAGCCTGCTTGATGATGGAGAGGGCAGATGGCCATAGAAACTTCTGAACTAAACAAGATAAACCTATCGAGTCTGGGCTCGATTGATTTGTCTTGAGAAGCAGTTTACACCTAGACGTTAGATATCTAGGGTCTGATTATGAAGCTGGAAGGTGGCCACGACATCTCTGTGATAAAACAACAGAACTCTGTCGAGTTTGGGCTCGGTTGATTCGTCTCGAGGAGCACTTTACACCTAGCTGATATCCAGGGTCTGATTATGAAGCTGGAAGGTGGCCACGACATCTCTGTGACAATACAACATAACGCACCAAGTTTGGGGTCGATTGATTCGTCTTGAGGAGCATTTTACACCTGGACGATATCTACGGTCTGATAATGAAGCTTGCAGGTGGCCACGGCATCTCTGTGGTGAAACAACATAACCCCACCGAGTATGGGCTCGATTAATTCGTATGAGTCTGACTATGAAGCTGGTAGGTGGCCACGGCATCTATGTGATAAAACAACATAACCCCAATAAGTTTTGGCTCGATTGATTCATCTTGAGGAGCACTTTACAACACAGCATAATATCAGTGGGCCTGCGGACGGCGAGTAGTGGGTAGCTCGCCGTCCGATCAGCACCAGGCCCGTGAGTCGACGGCGCGCCTCAAAGACATGTTGTCAGCCACCACTGACGGGGCCTATCGTGGCCGGTGCCTGCATGCCTAGGGGTAGCGGATAAATTCTGAAAATGAGTTACCGCATCCCTGGGCACTCAAGCAGGAAAGTAACAGGGGCGGGTTTTAGTCAGTAAGAGTCTGACACGCCCTCCGAAGTCATTGGATGATTTCCCACACCCACAAAAAAAAAAAAAAAACATAATATCCGTAGAATATTTTAAAACATCACGCCTACTCTAAAGTACTTACCTACTATAATATTTAAGAAAAATTAAGTAAAAAATGTTTTAAAAAACAAGCTTTTATCAGGAACAATGAACTAAAAAAATTAAAAAAATCTATTTAGTATTTATTATATTCTTTATTGTACACCATGCATGATACATAGCTTAAGAAATTAAAAACTAAAGCAAATACAATGGGCGGCCTTATCGCTTTTCGCGATCTCTTCCAGGCAACCTAGAATGGAGAGTAATTGCCAGGACAAGATATGGGGCTGTCATTGGTGTGACAATACCAATATTCAATACAATACAACAGATACACATATACATACATATGCTGTGTAATATATACACAAATACAATATTTAAACACATATAAAGTAAAAATAAATGACGGCCAACGATAATCACAGTGACAGGTAGTGTTCCTTTACCAGCCTTTTAAACACAGGCAACGATTGAGCGCGTTTTATTGGGTCAGGCAATGCATTCCACAGACGAGCAACTTGGACAGCAAAGGATTTATTTAAGAAAGTCGTGGAATGCATTGGCATTTTAAGTCGTAAGTTATCTGATGACCTGAGACATTTCGTGTGGCAATCACAAAGAAACTGTAAAAGTTTTGAGGTAAAGAGTGGTGAAAGGGGAAAAGAGTATATTATAGAAAAGGGAAAGAATGTGGGCATTCCGGCGAAGGCGAATTGGCAACCACTTGAGCTTCATACGGAATTCGGAAACATGGTCATATTTTCGCAAACCGAATATGAGCCTTATATAGAAATTTTGATGCCGCTCAAGTATATCGAGTTGTTCTTGAGTAAGGTCAAGATAGCTGGCAGCAGCATAATCAAGGATGGTCAGAAGAAGCGATTGTGCAAGCGCAATCTTGGTGGCAGTCGGAAGGAAAATCTAGTAAGTATTTGGCGTGTAGGTACTTACCTATATTCTTGAAAACTTGAGGCACAGAAGTATAGTAAGTATCTAACCTATAAAGAATAGTGCCTCAAGCTTTCAAGAATATAGGTAAGGACTGTGACTGTTCCTAAATGACTCCAGGCTGATTAAAATTTTCGATTTTCCTAAATAGATATATATTTTGGTTTTGATACGGCTGCCCTTACAGGGAAGAGAAAGAGCCCACTCCCCGCTCTTTCTTATGGATTTACGACAGCCTTACAGGGATAATCCTCTACCGTTTATTCGAAGTGAATTCCATATTAGAGTTCCTTGTTCCGAATTATATAAGCTAGGGAACAAGGAGGGGTCACAAGGTGAGATTAATATTGGGAATTCACGGTTAGTAATACGAGTACATAAACAAAATAACAACAAGGTATGAAGCTAATGAAACAAGAGGGATGCAAAGTGCATTATATAAGGTGGGTGCGTCACGCTTTATGCTTAGGAAGTCCAACATTACAGTTACGTTAAGTTATATGCTTAGCGCTCTAGAAACCCATTTAGTGACATGGAAAAATTGCCTCATCATAATAATAATAATAATAATAATACACGCCCTAACTGTACACATACGTGTACAGTTAGGGCTACAGGACCACTATTTGGGCACTGTAGGTATTCTAAATGAACACGTTCCCTTTTGCTCTATATAAATGTCTTACACAAGTCTAAGAGAACTGCGAAGTCCACCTGCCGTTGAGGAAGACAAGTTTAGGTTTTAGGAGACTTTAAACACGTACAAATTTTTATTTTTATTTATTTATTAAAATCTCCCTTACAACTATCATTACAGGTTTATACCTAATGCGATAGCGCGGTCTTAAAATTAACTTATTTACAATATAAATCTATGAAAAACGTAAAAAAACTGGTAGTACTTATAATAACATCTAATAATAATAACTTCTATAATAAGTTCCTAAATATAAAATCACAATATTTGAAATATAAAAAAAAAAACAATAACAACATAAAGCCTACTCTAATCTACACTATAACATAAAATAAACAACAATAACTTTGCGCATTCACTCAAATGGCATGTAAATACATCGCTCTTGACGTGAAGATCGTTAATAACCCGAATTGCGCGTGTCAATGGTGTTTTGGCGAGAAGGTTGGTTCTGGCTGTCGGCACGGCCAGCAGCGGCGGGCGGTGCCGCTTCCACACATAGCGGTTCGGTGCACACAAACTCAGGCGCTGCAGCACTCCTGGGTTATGCTCAATGCCACGAAGTAACCTAACCAGATATGAAACAAGCGTGAATTCCCGTCGTACCCTTAGTTGGTTGTACCCGACCATACCGAGCATAAACAGAGTGGGGTACGTCAACGGGTAGAACGGATATACCCCATATAGTTTCTTGTACAAGTGGCACGTGAACTTGTTCTGTACGCGTTCCAGCATTATCGAGTACTTGGCCTCATACGGAGCCCATATGACAGCACTATGTTCCAGATGACTCCTGACAAGTGCGTCATACAGGACCCTGACTGTTGCGATGTTAGTGAAGTGCATTGTCTGCCTCAGAATAAATCCCAAGTTTCTAAACGCTCTTTTACAAATCCTCGTAATATGATCACGAAACGACAGTTCAGGAGTGACAGCAACCCCCAAATCCCGTACCTCAGAAACTCTTTGCATAGGCGCAGCGCCCACTACGTACTCGTGTACTAGAGGGGCATGCGCGCGCGTGAAACTTATCACCGAGCACTTCGACACATTGAAGAAAAGCTTGTTGTCCTGACTCCCTGAAATGTAAACAACCCACTGAAATGTAAACAACCCACTTACGTTAGCTTACCCCTTTTCTAAGGTCACACAAATCTTGCACAAGTGCTTCGCGGACTCCAAAGTAGTAGGCAAAAGTGCCAAAAACGGCCGTTTCTGACACTTTTGCCTACTACTTTGGATACGAAACATTTTGAGATCAGTTACGATCGAACGACGTTGAGATCTGTTACAACGTAAAAATTCTTTATCCTCTTTGTAACAAACGTGAAGTTGGATTTTTTAATATTTATTTTCTGTGCTATGCTACGATTTTTTATTCAATGAGGGCGCCACTGGACCGCGAGAAGGGCCTTAAAACACTTTGTCTGCTCTAACTTTTGCTAATCAGCAGGCAGTCGGCTCTGTGTCGCCAAGACACTATTTTTTACAGCACTCCACGTGCACTTAGCCCGAATGAGTCGTTGATGTTTCATAGAATTTGTTAGAACCCATGACATCTTAATTGTCGTGAATAATTGCTTTCAAAGAGCGCTGACATAAGTATCAGACCTTTCCTCGTAAAACAATTCAATATTCCTGTCTCAAAGGGTCTTTATCTTGTGACGCTATTTTAAACGAATAGATATTTCATTTTTAATTGCGTTCCCCTGTCAATCCTAAAATTCAGACGGAAGTGTGTTTCTATAAAAAACCTCGACCATGTGCGCAAGGCGTTGGTTTTGGAATAAATATAATATCTATGGAATAAATTAATAGGATTAAAGGTGGACGGTCACAGTACCTACACGCCAAACACTTACTAGATTTTTTTCCAACTTTTTAGTTCATTGTCCCTGATAAACCTGTTTTTTTTTAATTACCATTAATTTTAAAGCTTGAGGCCACAGAGGAATCAGAAAAAAATGTAATAAAAAGGTCCATTGTTGTCCTCAAACAATGGTCAAGGTAAAATAATTTTCAATAGATAATTAAAAAATTAAAACGATAATTTCATAATAATTATTTTTATTCAAAATAAGCAGTATAATAATAAAAAATATAACTAGATTGATTTGTTATTTTCTACTTTTTAACACTTGTTTTCTATGAAACGATGTCTAAACTATTTATACCTATTCATACTAAATTCTTGTTTGTTGCTGTAAAATGAAAAAAGAAACTTGAAGAAACATTATATTTACTCGTTGTGAAATTCCCATTTAATTCAAGCTACTGGATAGCTTGGCAACACACAAATAAATTCATATTATACACAAAACTCACACTGGAACAAGTCATATTGCACCACAACAATGTTTTTTTTATTGGATGGGAAATCATCAAATAACTTCTCCCGCTCTGGGTGGATCGATCTGGGTGTATCAGACTTTTACTGAATAAAACCCAGCCTTGTTTCTTCAGTCTCCTGTGCCAGTGCCGCGGTGACTCCTTCGATTAGTCCGGCGATCCTGGCCAGCCAACTGAGCCGGCCTAGGCAGAGGAGGCGAGACGACCTAGGAAGAGTTGGCGAGACGACCTAGGAAGAGGTGGCGAGATGACCTAGGAAGAGGTGGCGAGATGACCTAGGAAGAGGTGGCGAGATGACCTAGGACGAGTGGTGGTGAGACGACCTAGGAAGAGTGGTGGCGAGACGACCTAGGAAGAGATGGCGAGACGACCTAGGAAGAGGTGGCGAGACGTCCTAGAAAGAGGTAGCGAGACGACCTAGGAAGAGGTGGCGAGACGACCTATAGGCATCTATCCCAAGGTCTTGTTTGAGCTGGTTCAGGATAAATATAGGTACCTAGATGGATTTGGACCTCTGCTCAGCAGTTGGACAATGTAGGCCAAATAAAAGCTTGTAAAAATTATATTCTAAAAAAGATATGTGTATAAAAAAAATTCAAAGTCCTGACTGACTGAAATATCAACGCACAGCCTAAACCACTGGTCCTAGAGACATGAAATTTGGAGGGTGTTTTCTTTGTAAAGAGTTGGTACACACTTCCGAAGGGTTTTTCAAAATTCAACCCTTAAGGGGGTGAAAAAGGGTTGAATATTTATAATGGGGAAGTACTAATTACACGCGGGCGAAGCCGCTTGCAGAAGCTAGTTTGCTATAAAAAAATAAAGTAGTATTTTTAACAAAATTTAGGTTTCATATTTTATATTGCAAAGTACTAATCATAATGAAACAGACTAGCCCAAATTCAATTATTCTACCGTTAGCCATCTAGGAGTGCCAGTCTCTACACCCAAGTGCCATCATCAGCTCAGCTCGATGGTAACATAATATTGCATTGTCACCGGAATGTATCATCATTCTCCTGCCCTTATCACATATATGTCGCTAAGGAAGTTTGAAGCAGGATTCGACCTACATCGAATGTGATATGTATCTAAATAAATTACTAAGTTGTCTGAATTTACCATAGCGTACCTATGATGTGGCTGCGTAATTGTAAGCGCCTTAAATAAATACTGTCTAAATTAAGAGATTAAGCGAACGAATATACTCGTATAAAAGAATGTTTAAGAATTGATGTTAAGAGGATATTACATATTTTAAGATTGCGATACAATAAAAACTTAATAATACTAGTCATAAATGTACACGATTCAGCGAGTGAATTCAAAAACACCCCGGTATCTGTATGCACCTCGAGGAATATTACCGTATTGAATTTGTAACTTACTAAGTTATTACTTTAAACTTCAACAGTTAAATACATTTTTGAGGAAGGTTTTCGCAAAATCGATAGTAAATAAGCGAGAGTTCCATTTCTTTTTGCAGCGTCGTACTTAGAAGTAGTGTCGTTTACATCAGCTTCACATCTTGATCCCTCGTGGTTACCATCACACTGGCAGACCGGTTCATCCTCTTCGTTCAGGGAACAGTCGCCGTTATTCAAGCAGTATCCTTGACACATGTTGATTTCGCATCTAACCCCGGAGTAGCCGACATCACAACTGAAACGTGTATTTTATGATGATTTTAATATGTCAGACATGAGTATTTTGACAAGAAAACCATTAGACGACCTGCAATATATTTGACCTGTTTCAATTTGCTCACACATTGTGTATAAAACTATCTAAACGCCTTGTTGATATATCGTGTGTTCTAACGACTGGCTTTTGCCTTGATCAACGCTACATTTTAGATTATTTTTAGTTTTAGTTAGTTAAAAGTTTTTATTTTTTGTTTAAGGGTATTTATAGGTGTACCTAGTTATAATTAGTTAATTATGTTTTTGTTTTGTGAAGATAGATAAATATAAAGAAATCAGAGTTCCTTTTACCTGCATTTAGGAAAGCCGTCATTATTGAAACTACAGTTGCCTTGGTAACAATAGTTCAGACACGGCGATACCTCGCATCTATCACCTACATAATATCCTTTACATTGACAGACTGGTTCACTGTTTTCGTCCAAGGAACAGGTACCGTTGTTTGAGCAGTATCCATGACACGCGTAGACTTGACATTTGTTGCCAGAATAACCGGCATCACAACTGAAATAACAATAATGTGTCCTTATACTGTTAACCGACCACAGGATTTGGTTTGTCGGGACCATGAGTTATAAAACCTTAAGCTATGAGCATACCTGCATTCAGGAAGTCCTTCATCATTGAAGTTACAGTTACCTTGCAAACAATAGTTCTCACAGACTGACATATCGGATCGCTCACCGGTATGACCAGGTGCTACAGTTATTGGTATGAGACTTGACAGGGAACCGCAATCCTGGATGCCCTTAATTTGGTCCTCTATTTTATAGTTAGCTACAATACCTAACGTTTGTTCATTGTCGAACTTAATAATTTCTTTGGGGGTGTCTTGAATCGTTGCGTTCTTTGGTAATTGCCAAATAGAGTCGACGCCATTTTTACTCATTGTATAATAGATGTAATCCTTTAAAATGGTTAATACCTTTGGTACGTTTTGAACTGCACTCGAAAGTATTAATTCTCCATAATTTTCTCCATTTAAACCAGTAAAGCTTACAAAGGAATTTACAAGATCACAATCATCATCATCACAATAATCAAAATTGAATCTCTTTTGTGTTTGCAGGTCAATGGCCAAGCTAAATGATTCAAAATATAGTGCTGTTTCTATGACCTTTGTCTCGGAACCATTGAATCGAGCTTGCTCCGAATGCTTAAAGCGGTTATAGCCATCAATTATGGCTTTGTTTGTCCAGTGAATGTATCTGTAAAGTAGATTGATTAGAGGTATTAAATATCACTTTAAATAGATTTTAATTATTTATTAAACAACCATAATAAATGTACCCTCTACAACTATCCACAGCTATATTAGTCGGAATCCGGTCCTCCAACTTAAATAAAAGATTTCCATAAACATTGTTAATAAATCCAGGTTTTAAGGAAATGGATTTAATACTTCTTTCATTTGTGTCGGTAAAGAAAATCGTTTCTGTGACTGGGTCGAAGGCGAGGCCGTGAATGTTACGACCGTTTCTTTTAGTGAAACATTTATTTTCTTTGAAAGATAAGTTATATCCACATATAGCGTCGTTGTCGATCCTTTTATCGACGTAAAGAATCATATTGTGAAGTTCATCATAAACTAAAGCTGTAGGGTTTTGTGAAATTAAATTCACGGTGTTTGTTTTGGTGCCGTTGGTATAAAACACGAGTTGTTCTTTTAGGCTTACGGCGATGTCTGAAACAAAAAAAAATGGGAAACACAATGTCCTGACAAGTCACATTTTGGTGGCCTTTGTGTTGTTTCTGTTTCTCCATATTTTCCTGAGCTGATCCATGGCGGTGGCGGAGCACGCGCCATTTGATCTCATACGATTATTTACCAGCAATAAAATGTAATGTGTATGTTTACCAATAATGAGCACAAATATTTAGGTTTGCTCCTGTTTCATCAACTTATAAGCCAGCTGGAATTTTAGCGTGGTCGTGCTGGGAAGGAATCTTGCCAGCACGACCTGTAAATCTACAATACTTTAAAGGTATAAAATTAGTAATTAATGATATAAATTAAAAGAATTTTATTACCATCTAAAAGTAATAATGAATGCGTTCATCATCGTGCTACGTAGTACAACTCATAAATCTCTCTACAAAACCATTTTAACTTGATGAAAATCTTGAGATGTAAGTATGAAATCGATAAAATCGTGAGTATTTTCGAAACAGACACTTTTTGACCATCTATAGTTGTTTAATAAGATTTCATGATGTCGATAAAGTACTGTAGATAAAATAATAAAAAAAACGTTAATAGTAAGGAAATAAACCACGCCATTCGTACTCACCCCAGGAGTGCGCCAACCTCAAATAAAGGACCAGAACCCCTAGCACACACACCGCTTTAAACATTTTATACTTCAGATTGCAAAGTTGTTTCAACAAAGGCGTGACTGCAGCTGTTTACCGCTCTTGAGCGATTAAAGTCAAATTATTATTTTTTCGCAACATTTTGGTTTTTATAGAATGGTGATAAGAAAAGGTCCCTGATACCAGTTCTCGTGAATACAACATGTTTCCTGTCACACTGATAACTCAGTATCCCGTTAGATAAATAAACTAAAAATCGGTCAAGTGGGAGACAGATTCGCACGCAAACGGTTCCTTACCATTCCGCAAAATTTTCTTGCAAAAGTTCGTGTTTCTCCGGAGTGAAGCGGGGAGGTGACCTATCGACAGTAATCTTCAACCTCGTGCTGGAAGCTGTCACACGAAAACTCAATCTAAAAGGGGTCATAGACTTGTCCGGGGGTTGAGGATAAATTCGAAAGAGTACCTCGCCCTTGGGCATTCAGGGCATGGAAGGAACAGGGGTGGGTTTTAGTCAGTTAGAGTCTGACACGCCCTTCCGCTCCACCCTAGAGTGGGCGATGTCATTCGATGATTTCCCACCCCCCAAAAAAAAAAACTTAGTTTAAGTGACAGTGTTCATATTGTTAACATAGTTTATTTGAACCGTTTAATTTATTACTATAATTATTATTACTTTAGAACCGATTCAATTGAAATTTGGTAAACACTTGAACTGCTGTGATCCAAATACGGACATTTAGCGTGAATAAATACATTTTGGGGGGGGGGGGGGGTCACTTTTGGGGGGCTATGCTATGTTTCGTGCAAAATTTATGGCAAGGACATTACCTGTGGCGAGAACTGTCACGTGACTCACGCCCAGTAATGTCGTTGCCATACTTTTGCACGAAGCGTTAGCGTTAACGTTAACAGAAAAAAAAAATGTCTAACCCCACTGGTGGTAAGCGATGACGTGGTCGACGATGGAGCACGCTCGCCTAGAAGTAACCAATTTAGTCTTGACTTAAAGACCTCCAGATTGTTGCCATTAGGCGCTTTATTTATTAGTGTAGGTGAGGTAACGTGCTTGAATGTTCATTATTTAAATAATTTGGAAATAAGTATGTCATCAATCTCTTGTCCTTATTCCAATTTATATGGGGTCAGCGCACCATGTCTTTTTCTTCCATACACCTCTACCAGTCGTCATCACTATAGTCACCCCTTTTTTACCCATATCCTCTTGCACACAGTCGAGCAGTCCAACCATCGTTTCTTTGGCCTTCCCCAACTGTTATAGCTATCCACATTAATACACAAGACTTTTCTCACGACATTTTCTTCATTCCTCCTCATCACATGCCCATACCACGACAATCGATTTCCACACAACTTTTCAGTCAGCGGTGCCACTTTCAGACTTCCTCTTTTATACTCATTCCTAATTCTATCCATACGCGTAACACCACACATCGGTCTTAGCATTCTTATCTCAGCTGCATGCAATTGCTTTTCATTCATCCCCTTTGTGGCCCAACATTCTGAACCATACAAGACAGCAGGTCTGACCATCCTACTAATATTATAAATGCGAAAGTTTGTATGTTTGTATGTTTGTATGTTTGGCTGAAGGTATCGCAAAAACGGCTGAAGGGATTACAATTAAATTTTGCACACACGTAGGTCATAACCTGGATTAACACATAGGCTACTTTTTATCCCGGTAAATGACAAGACTTAGCGAAGGCTGAGGTGGAAGTAGAAATCCAAAGTCAGGCTGAACGAGCGCACACGCTCAAAAAGTATTAGGACACCAGAAACATGAGAATTATTTCCAGGGCTGAAATAAAGACTCACAAAGTACCAGGAGACCAGAATCATGAATAGGTGTTTTCGGGGATACAATTCCTAAGCTGTATAGCTTCACAAACCACTAGGATACCAGAATCAAGAAGAAGTGTTTCCGGGGCTATAATCCTAAACGGTGTAGATTCACAAACTACCAGGAGATCAGAATCACAAAACATATTCCGAGGCTGGTATTAGGAGAGGTAGAGATTTACAAATTACCAGGAGACCAGAAAAATGAGAAGTATTTCCAGTGCTGAAAACATGACCGGTAAAGACTCGCAAAGTACCAGGAGACCAGAATCATGAATACGTATTTTCGGGGCTACAATCCTAAGCTGTATAGCTTCACACACCCCACCAGGAGCCCAGAATCAAGAAGAAGAAGTGTTTCCGGGGCTTGAATCCTGAGCGGTATAGATTTACAACCTACCAGGAGATCAGAATCACAAAATATATTCTGAGGCTTAAAGAATATTTTTTTTTTTAATTATTTGGTTATAAATAGGGTAGAGATTCATAAATTACAAGTAGCGGCACGTAAGTCTAGCGCTGAACGATAATTGCTGCGCATTTGGCGCGCGGGGAACAGAATGCGACTGTAGAGCCAATTGGCGCTACGCACGCTCGCCCTTCATCCCTCTAGCCCCCCTCAGGTACCTTAATTTTTACTTCTGCGCAATAACGGTCAGCGCTAAAGTTTCGTGCCGCTACTTGTACCAGGAGACCAGAGTCATGAATAAGTCCACCTCAGCCTTCGCTAAGTCTTGTCATTTACCGGGATAAAAAGTAGCCTATGTGTTAATCCAGGCTATGACCTACCTGTGTGCAAAATTTCATTCAAATCTCTTCAGCCATTTTGGCGTTACCTTCAGCCAAACATACAAACAAACAAACATACAAACTTTCGCATTTATAATATTAGTAGGATGCGAAAGTTTGTATGTTTGTTTGTTTGTATGTTTGTATGTTTGGCTGATGGTAACGCAAAAATGGCTGAAGAGATTTGAATGAAATTTTGCACACATGTAGGTCATAGCCTGGATTAACACATAGGCTACTTTTTATCCCGGTAAATGACAAGACTTAGCGAAGGCTGAGGTGGAAGTAGAAAATCAGAGACGGGCTGAACGAGTGAACACGCTCACGAAGTACCAGGAGACCAGAAACATGAGAAGTATTTCCAGGGCTGAAATCATGACCGGTAAAGACTAACAAAGTACCAGGAGACCAGAATCATGAAGAGGTATTTTTGGGGCTACAATCCTAAACTGTATAGCTTCACAAACCACCAGGAGACCAAAATCAAGAAGAAATGTTTCCGGGGTTTAAATCCTGAGCGGTATAGATTAACAACCTACCAGGAGATCAGAATCACAAAATATATTCTGAGGCTGGTATTACGAGAGATACAGATTCACAAATGACCAGGAGACCAGAAACTTGAGAAGTATTCTAGGACTGAAATCATGAGCCATAAAGACTCATAAACTACCGGGAGATCAGGATTAACGAAAAAGTGTTTCCGGGGCTGGAATCATGAGAGGTATAGATTCTAAAACTACGGGGAGACCAGAGTCGTGAATCAGTATTTTTGGGGCTAGAATCAAGCGGTATAGATTCTCAAACTACCAAGGAAGGGGCTGGAATCCAGAGCGGTATACATTCATAACCTACCAGGAGATCAGAAGCACAAAACATATTCCGAAGCTGGTATTAGAAGATGTAGATATTTACAAATTACCAGGAGACCAGAAACGTGAAGTAGTAAAATTTCCGAGCAGTATAGATTCACGCACTACCAGGAGACATCGACATCACAAAAAATATTACAAAAAAAAAATATAGGATGGGATCAAAAGAGGTAAAAAAAAAGCAACTTGAATAAGTATTTTCGGGGTTGGAATCCTGAGCGGTATAGATTCTTAAACTACCTTTCAAAAAGATCTGACTCACAACCTAATTTGAATAACTGACTTTGGATTTTGATTTCTACAGTGTTTTTTTAACGTGCTGCTCTCAGGACTCAAATTACAACCAAATATTATTATCACTCAAATTTATAATCATACTTTTCACGCGGGCGAAGCCGCGGGCATAAGCTAGTGGGTAAATAAATGGATAGATAGATAGATTTTCAAAAGCTTTTCATATGATTTTCAATAGACTTTCAATAGACTTTCAATAGACTTTCAATAGACTTTCAATAGACTTTCAATGGACTTTCAATGGACTTTCAATGGACTTTCAATGGACTTTCAATGGACTTTCAATGGACTTTCAATGGACTTTCAATGGACTTTCAATAGACTTTCAATAGACTTTCAATAGACTTTCAATAGACTTTCAATAGTAGTTCAATAGTAGTTCAATAGTAGTTCAATAGTAGTTCAATAGTAGTTCATTAGTAGTTCAATGGTAGTTCAATAGTAGTTCAATAGACGTTCAATAGACGTTCAATAGACGTTCAATAGACGTTCAATAGACGTTCAATAGACGTTCAATAGACGTTCAATAGACGTTCAATAGACGTTCAATAGACGTTCAATGGACGTTCAATAGACGTTCAATAGACGTTCAATAGACTTTCAATGGACGTACAATAGACTTTCAATAGACTTTCAATAGACTTTCAATAGATTTTCAATAGACTTTCAATAGACTTTCAATGGACGTTCAATAGTAGTTCAATAGTAGTTCAATAGTAGTTCAATAGTAGTTCAATAGTAGTTCAATGGTAGTTCAATAGTAGTTCAATGGACGTTCAATAGACGTTCAATAGACGTTCAATAGACGTTCAATAGACGTTCAATAGACGTTCAATAGACGTTCAATGGACGTTCAATAGACGTTCAATAGACGTTCAATGGACGTTCAATAGACGTTCAATAGACGTTCAATAGACTTTCAATGGACGTACAATAGACTTTCAATAGACTTTCAATAGACTTTCAATAGACTTTCAATAGACTTTCAATAGACTTTCAATAGACTTTCAATAGACTCAATAGATTTTTAATAGATTTTTAACAGATTTTCAATAGACTTTCAATAGACTTTCAATAGACTTTCAATAGACTTTCAATAGACTTTCAATAGACGTTCAATAGACGTTCAATAGACGTTCAATAGACGTTCAATAGTAGCTCAATAGTAGCTCAATAGACGTTCAGTAGACGTTCAGTAGACGTTCAGTAGACGTTCAGTAGACGTTCAGTAGACGTTCAGTAGACGTTCAGTAGACGTTCAGTAGACGTTCAGTAGACGTTCAGTAGACGTTCAGTAGACGTTCAGTAGACGTTCAGTAGACGTTCAGTAGACGCTCAATAGACGATCAATAGACGATCAATAGACGACCAATAGACGACCAATAGACGATCAATAGACGATCAATAGACGATCAATAGACGATCAATAGACGACCAATAGACAATCAATAGACGATCAATAGACGATCAATGGATGATCAATAGATAATAAATAAATGAGTAACATGAGTGTGTGTGGCCCCTACAGTCTTTATGTGGAACTATGACGTTCAAAAAAATTTGGCTTTCAGCCTAATTTAAATAACTTTTGATTTTGATTTCTACAGGGTTTATTTTACGTGCTACGCGGGCGAAGCCGCGGGCGGAAGCTAGTTGTTTTATAAATCTTTCCCTCAAGTTTGAGGGGAATGCGGGAGTCGCAGATAGTCCCGGTGACCTGCCACCATTTCATCCATCCAGTGTTAATTCTGTGCTTAACAGCCTGATCTATTTCGCCATCGCTTTGCATGAGTGAACCGAGATACCGAAAATCGGAGCAGACTGGGAGAGGAGCGCCATCTAACACTATAGCTTAAGAACTGGAGAGACTACCGAAATCGCAGAACATGTATTCAGTTTTGGTTCTGCTGATTTTCAAGCCAACTTTCTCCAGCTTCTGTTGCCATTTCTCCAATCTGCTCTGGATCTCAGGTCCATCTTCACCGACAAGAACAATGTCATCGGCAAACAGCATGCACCAGGGTGCCTCCTCCTGTATTTCCGACGTAAGAGCGTCCATAATCAACAAGAAGAGGTAAGGACTTAAAGCCGACCCTTGATGCAAGCCTACAGCCACACTTAACTCATCGGTGTTGCCAGCAGCCGACCGGACGTAGGTACTAGATTGTCTGTACTAATGAAGACAGAACTGCATGGAGAATTCCAAACCAAAATCGTTTGTACAGGGTTTCATCGCCTTAATAATACGTCTTGAACGACATAGATGGCGCTAGTATAGTAGTTGGATTGGAAAATATACATCTCTCGTTAAAGAACATTATCTTGTTTTTTGCTAGTTACAATATTACTTAATTTTAACACAAATTCTCCTACGACATTACAAACCTTATAAAGCAAAGCTCGTAATAACAAGGATTCGAACTCGGTAGCATAAAATTTACCGATACCATAGCCACTGGACTATTGCGTCATTACGCAATGAGTTGAAATTATCCTACTCTTTATTATATCGAAGTTGTTTAGCGACTTTAACCTGTATCATATATCTCAAAAGAATTGAGGGTAGTTTAATATTGACTGTATAAAAATTAAATCTTTTTGTTTAATCATAACGTTCTTTACTATCTTTGAGTGAGTTCAGTTACGATTGCATTTAACAATTTATTAATATTTATCTTTACCATGAGTTCGCGTTCTAATATTGATATGGCTACGAGGGCCCAAATAATAGCATTGCATAATCAAGGCCTAAATTATTCTGAAATTTCGAGAGAAACTGGCTTAAACGTAAGTAATGTTTTAAAATCACTGTTCGTTATTTATTTTATTATCCATGGTTATCGATACACGAAAATAATAAATAATATATTTCCCTTATAGGTAAAGACTGTTACTTTATGGATAAAGCGGTTTCAAGAAGAGGGTTCGTTGGAACACCGCAGTAGATCTGGCAGAAGACGCCATATTGACTCAGACCAGCGTCAACTTATGGTGCAAGGTTATGAGGAAAATGGCTTTACACCAACAAGATATTACGCAGAGTTGTTTGATACATCTTTGCGGGCCCAGTGAAAAAAAGACGTGAAATTTAATACAGTGCACTTTTTTTTTTACTTCTCAAAGCTCAATCAACGCAACCACAGCAAAAAAATCATTTAAAGTGAACAAACCAAGCTGGCAACCGCGTTTGCCATAACGCTCAAGAGCATTGTTTTTCTGGCAAATAGGGTTGCCGGGAAACATAATTATGCAAAACGTAAAATTTTTATAATTTATGAGTAGGTAAAATATTTACAGAACTAAGGTTGCATATATAGTGAAAGTTATTATAACATAATGTAAATAAAACTAAATAATAGAAGAATACCACAACACAGTTTTGATTTAGAATACTTATAATATCTATTATACAGTTTTACTTTGTTAAGGTCTTCTATTTTGTAATAGAGTTATTCAGTTATAAATTTTACTTGTATTTCTCCTTAACAAGTGAATTAAATCATTGTTAATTGGATGTAAAACTGCTAGGTTAGGTTATACATTCTATAAAAAAGAAAGACATAAATTGTATTCTTCTTTGAGAATTAAATGTCTTAAACTATAATCAATAAAATAGTTTCATTTCTTATCCTTTACGAGAATTAAACTTAGTAAATCTTAAGCTGTAAGAAAAATATATCTAAATCTTCTTACATAAATGTTTTTTACTAATAATACTAATACTTACCACCAATTATGAAAGTAATTTATATATATAATATATAATATAATATAATATAATAATTTTATTAGAACAATCATGGTTTACAAAATTGTTTGTGTTCGTTAACAGCCACATAAGTCTATGACTGTGTTGTAGCCATTAGCGCCCACCTCCGAGAGGGGAGACGTCGGTGTTCCAACATTTGTAATAATAATAATAAACAAAATATTTAGACTTAACCTAAAATTAAAAGTAGAGTTAAGCAATATCAATTAAACAATTACAATTTTAAACCAATCTAAAAATAAACAATTGATTACACAATTTTAATTTAATTATTGATCAATAAATTAATTATAATTTTTATTTAACAAATTATTACAATTTATACATTTAAAATAATTATTTAATTTAATTCAATTTAATTAGAAATTAAAGAAATTATTATATTTAAAATTAGAAAATTAAAAAATTAAAAATAAGGCAATCCAGTTCTGTGAGTGATGGTCTGTGTACCTATGTGTACGTGTGTGTGTGTATGTGTGTGAATGTAAATGGTTGTTTCAGGTGTATCATAAGACATACGGAAGGAAAAGCCAAGTCATTTTTGTATTTTATATTTCAAAACATAATCAAGTATTACCTATTCATTAGATTTTCTAACTCGTCATATGTTTGGCTATGGAGCCACTTGTCGGTGACATCCTTACACTTGTGTGAGGTGAGTGGATAGACATTTAAAATTTTATTCACTTTATTGTACAGAATAGGAGCAAAGAAGTGATACTGTCGTCCCACCAACAAAACATTGGCACCTTCAGTCTGACAAACTATGTCCGCCCTACGCTTCTTTAGACTGAAACCAGGGTCAAATGAAAGCTCCGAATGCTTCCGGAGAATGGTATTTAAGAGAAATGCGTGCCTTACTGAAGACACTTTACAGAGGGCATAGAGTTCGGTAGTAGGGAAGCGAATAGGTTTATGTGACATAACCTTAAGAACTGCCCTCTGTGCCCTTTCCAACCTCAGCAGTAAACACTTTCCAGAGCCACCCCAAGCCACTATACAGTAAGTTATAATAGAGTGCGCCAGAGCAGAATAAACTATCCTTAAAGTATGGAAATCGGCTGAAGATCTCAAATTTTTAAATACAAATATCAACTTCCTGACCCGTGACACCAGTGACCCAATCTGTTCATTCCACGACAAAGTACTGTCAATTATTACACCAAGATATTTTATGCTGTTTGTCCGCATGATGACATTACAACTACAAGTAGTACTTGTTATCGAACAGCACTTGTGTGCAGTTAGATGGAAGGCGGAAACCGATTGAGATGTTACAAGTGGTGCAAACGTAATAAATTTAGTTTTGTCAAGGTTTAATGTTAGCAGATTGCTACTTAGCCATTGCATGACAATCTGTAGGGCAGACTCCGCATACGAGCGAGTTCTAAGCCAATCGTTGCCATGAACAAGTATCACTGTGTCATCAGCGTACATTATCATTTCAGAGTTTTTTAGAGATAATTTACAGAGGTCGTTGATATAAATTAAAAATAGGGTAGGTCCAAGAACACTACCCTGGGGGACCCCGTAACTAACAAGCTCATCTTTACTAGTAAAGTTATCTATCTTAACAGCTTGAGAACGGTCCGTCAAATAACTCCTAAAAATATCAAGGCATAGCCCTCTTATGCCAATCCGCTGCAGCTTAGCAAGTAAAATGGGGACAGAGACAGTGTCAAAAGCCTTAGAAAGATCAAGAAAGATTGCTATGGTTTTGAGTTTTTCTTTCACTTTTTTTGCAACAGTACTAGTCAATTCCAGAACAGCGTCTTCCGAACTCTTCCCTGCTCTAAAGCCGTACTGATTTGAGGCAAGAATATTTTGATAGTTTAAATAGTTCAGAAGCCTTTTGTTGAGGATTTTCTCAAAGATCTTTGACAAGGTTGGTAAAACTGATATAGGTCTATAATTATTGACACTGCCTCTGTCCCCGCCCTTGTGTATAGGGTGCACGATTGCCTTTTTGAACACAGCGGGAAAAACTCCAGACATGAGGGCAAGGTTAAAAACATGGGACATAATTGGAACCAGGGTATGCCTAGCAGCCCTTATCAGCACAGTAGATATTCCATCCCAGCCCACAGCGCTATTAAGTTTAAGACCTAAAACGATTTGTTCTAGTTATCCGATGTCCGTACTGAAAATGGCCATTGAGTCGGGACTCGGACCTTCATTGTGGTCAGAAACATTTTGAGAGACGCTCAACCCAGGTGTAATTTGAGATGCCAGAGTCTTCCCCACGCTTGCGAAGAAGTGGTTCACTGCATCAAGTGACAGGGAGGGGTTAGCCTTTAGGGTCAAGAGGTCACTAGCTGATGATTTGTGGGTTTTAAGATTTGAAATAGATTTAATAAGTTTCCAGGTAGCCTTTGGATTCTTGCGATGCTTCTGGAATTCAATTGATTCGTATTGACGTTTCAGTTTTTTCAGTAGGTTATTACAGAAATTTCTATAGCGCGTATAAGTTACTTTAAGGATATAGTTGTCGGGATCCCTTTGTGATTTGTGGTACATTGTATCCCGGTTACGGATGCACTTTAAAAGCCCGGGCGTAATCCAAGGTTTAATAATGCGGTTTTTACTGGAGATTACACCACACCGAGTATTATTATTAACCACCGTAGAAATCAAAGTAACTAGTTTAGTTGTAGCATCGTCAGCATCTTTACTGTCCAAAACACATGCAAAATCGGTGCGCTCGAGTTCGACCACGCAAGCATCTACATCAACGCGACGCGAGGTTACAACAGCTGCTTTCGGAAGACTGATTTGAAGTTTGCAGAACACTATCACTGGAGCGTGATCTGTGATGAACGAGTTGACCACCAAAGTAGTAACAGGTTTGTTGGACTTCACAATTGCGTGATCCAGACAGCTGGTTTTACGAGTGGCGCAGAGATGACCGGGTAGCATTCCATGCGATGCAACTGTGTTCAGGTAAATATCTGAATTTACATCATTATTATTGGGTGATATATTGATATCTCCTAGAATGATGATGGTCTTAAACATTTTGAGTGAATTTAATGTAAAGTCTAGACTGTCAATAAAGTTTTGGATGTTTCTGTGTGATGGAGATCGATAAATAGATACCAATGCTACATCTGACCGAAATTTTAGAATCAGGCAATTAGCATCATGAAAAACTGGTTTCTCAACAGTCAACTGTGTGTTACGTCTTGAGTACACAAC
Source organism: Polia nebulosa (assembly GCA_951329385.1). NCBI lineage: Eukaryota > Metazoa > Arthropoda > Insecta > Lepidoptera > Noctuidae > Polia > Polia nebulosa. The sequence continues at coordinate 31,070,960 of OX589606.1, forward strand.
AATACCTTCATTTTGGTTAGCATATTCGGACTTGAATGATTCAAAACCAGGAATTTCAGGAAGATGAGGACACTTGCTTAACCAGCACTCCGACAGTACAATGACATCAAATTGTACTCTAATTCTATCCAATAAGATAAGGAGGTTATTAAAATTTTTGGTATTGCCCAGACTTCTTATATTTAGGTGGAAAAATTTTAGACCACCAGTGGTATTATCAAGGTACGAGCCACACCGCTCCGGGGCACACATGTAAGATTCAGAGACCGAGATTTTTTCTAAATTATCAATATCATTAGTAATTACTGAGTTGTCTTCATTCATTTGGCGATCCTAAAAATAAACACGTAAACTATAATTTGATGTCGATCGCGCTGGGCTGAAGAGGCCAGACAAGTCTGGTTTAAAGAGATTTTACTAAATACTAGAATCCTTCCGTATAAAAATCTGTATGTGTGAATGTGTAGTGTGGGTGTGTGTGTTGGTTGAAGAACTGGAAGTAGTCTAACAAAAAATAACATGAACCAAAAATGGAAAATAAACAATCATTTGAATGAAATAATTAAAAAAGACAACGTAAGTGAAAGCAGTACAAAAAACTGCACAAGAGACACATAACAAAAGTACATACTGCGCAAGCTGTCACAATTCTTCAGGCTAACGATGGCAAAGGAAGCACGAATATGAGAATTGTTTAAATAACGAGCATCAGGTCCGACTAGTCACTTCGGTTCAGCTGGTTTTGATAGGTCCAATTCATTCTTGATCAAAATATGTGGATCACCCTCTTTTTTACGAAGGAAAATTTTCCCGTTGGTAGCCCAGCAGAAGCGATAGTCGTTGCTACTGGCAAAGTCTTTAGCCAAGAACAGGAGACGCCTCATTTTCGGTGTAAGGTTTTCAGACACGAAAATGGGTTTTGCTGGTCCACTTATTTTAAGATGTTCAGTAGAAAGTTTACTGTGTTTTTTATTAAAACCCATATACATGCGTAGAAATCTTTCCTTACAAAGGTTGGTAGTAAAGTCCACGATAATAGTTCTCGTGTTTGAGTCATTTGGTCCTATGCGATACAAGTCCTTTACCTCGTTCGCCTGTAAAGTAGCATTTAGGACAGAACCGACTTTCATCACAGTGTTCAATAAGGATTCTTTTGTCTCAGGCTTAGCTACAGGCACATTTCTGATCTCCACACACGTCGATCTCGCACTGCGTTCAAGTCGATCGAGCTTGTCTTCTAATGTTGTACGGTACTGTGAGTTGGCTTCCCGTTCCGTATCAAGTTGGGCCTCCAGCTGGTCGATCCGCGATTTCATGACATCGTAATTCTCGGATAGAAAGGTGACAGAGTCTTGAATCCTTGCATTTTGCAATCGTATCTCCTCAATTGATTCGTAAATTTTCGCCATTTTAATGTTCTGTTGCTCCTTGAAATCTAGGAACATAGATTTCATTTCGGACATGAATATTGACAGTTGATCCTGGTCAATACCGGCTTCCGTACATTTCCGCTTATGGTTTCGGTATGTTATAGTTGACAAAAATCCTTTTTCCGGGCTATCCCGCAAAAATTCGCAGTCGATTGTCTCTTCCATAGGTGTTTTATTTATTGCAGAATCCGATCCGTAATGTACCAAAGTAGAGGATTCAATCGGAATTGAACTCTGGGGAGAGCGTTGAACAGCCATATTTTTGCAAAAAAAAAAAAAAAAAAAAACAAGTGAAGAAAAATTCAAAAAGAAGTTTTATGGTCGGATTCGAACTCGGAACACGTATCACAGCAGTCGAGGCGAACCGAATACAGCTAAATGACATTATATAATATATATTTATATAATGTTATATATAGTAGTATATGTATACTTGTATATTATCCCTATATTCATTTATACATCTTATACCTCATATTTTTTATATTATTTATAACAAAAAATAAAATAAAAAAGTTTAAAAATACAAAAAATAGAATATAAATTATATATTATAATAATTAAATTTAAAAAAAGTCGACAGAGAGCTGGGTTGCGAACCGGTGCCCTGTTGAACGATCTATGTTATTTTGCCATGCTTATCCACCTGAGCTACTGACTATTTATTCTGGAACGTGAAAATAAGAGCTACTTTGTGAATGTAGGGATTTTTATTATTTGTGATCGACGCCATCTGTAGTCGAATTAACCGATATAGTACCAATTGGCTTATTTAGTTTGGTTTAGATGGCGCTGTATTAAGTACTCGGAAATAAGAAAATATAGTAATTTTTGTTTATTTGAATATAAATATATTATTATTACTTAGTAATTATTTTAGGTATTAAAAACCTTATTATCTGCCTCTGCATAATAAGGTTTATAAGCTTTGCAGTGTTATTTTCATGATTGAACAGCGCCATCTAGTCGTCTCATGAAAGTCATGATACGTAATGCAAAACTGCAAAACCTCACAGTCAAAAGTCGACCTTAGGCTCTCCATGCACCTTTTTCATCAATAGTACATAACACGAATCAACTCAACATACTTCCCAGGCTAACCTTTCTCTTTCAAGGCCCATCACAACACCACATCCTTAAGCGGTACCTCGGGTACCCTATCATACGCTTTTTTTAAAAATCAAGATCAATGAACACCATGTTCAAGTTCTTGTGCACACGTCTGTACTTCTCGCACATTTTCCGGAGAGCAAAGATGGCGTCCATTGTCCCTCGACCTAGCATAAACCCAAACAGGTTTGGGGTAATCTCACTCTCCTCTCGCAAACTTTTCTCTATCACTTTCTTCCATACTTTCATACTATATGACATGAGCTTTATACCTTGATAATTGTTGCAGTCTTGTACATCCCCTCTAGTCTTGAAGATGGGCACTAGCGAACTATTGCACAATTCTTGTGGGATCACTTCTTCATACAACATCTTATTGTAGAATAAAGTCAGTGACATACATCCATCCTCTTTTAAACACTTCCATACTTCTACTGGTATGTCATTAGGGCCCGTGGCCTTTCCATTTATTATACACTGAACTGCCTTTCTTACTTCATCCATGCTAATTTCTCTCACCAAACCCATATTTACTTGTAGCTCTTTGAGCACTTCATTTCATTCATTCTCTTCGTTCATCAACTTTTCAAAATAAACCTTCTATCGCTATTTTATTTCGTCATCTTTCGACAAGACTTTACCGATTTCATCTTTCATACATTTTATATGGTTTGGTTGGAAATAAGGTTCGAAATAAATATGTACCTGCTTTAAAAGGAGATACTAGACAAGTGCGAGTCGGACTCACGCATGAAGGGTTTCGTTCCATCGTACAAGATTATAAGCGTCTACTTGTTGCCATAATTAAGATCGAGTCAAAAAAAGCCAACAAAAAACACATTTCTAGTAGGGAAGCCTCCTTTAATTTTTAATTTACTTTAATTTTGATTATTTTTTTATATAGCAGCTACAGCAATACCCATTCTGTGAAAATTTCAATGGTCTACCTATTACGGATCATGAGATACAGCCTGCTGACAGAAAGAAGGACGGAAGGACGGACGAACGGACAGCGGAGGCTTTATTATAAGGTCCTGTTTATTACCCATCGGGTACGGAACCCTAATAAAGATAAATAATACTCTCGGTATGAAAACCATACCGTTTTAAACTTACAATTATTTTTTGTCCTCTGTGTGGGATGCTGTCATTTCCGAAATTGATTAAATGGTTCAGTCAGTTATGTTTGTGGTATCAGTTAGATAACCGCTTCCTAGGGTTTATGAATAACAAGCAAATCCAGGCGAAAAGTTAATAGTTAAGTAGGTGAGGCTGCTGGGAATAGCGGCGGGCCGATACCAGTCGGCGGACCCCCACCGACTCACAGTAGTAACAGGAACTGTGGGGGTTTTATGCGCTCAACATCATCCACAGCTAGATATAGGCCTCTACCAAGTATCGCTACAACACCGGTTCTGTGCGTCTCACATACATCGGCTACCCGCGACCCTCACCAATTCATCGGTCTACCTTGTGGAGGCCTTCAAACGCTGCGTTTTCCGGTGCGCGGTTTCTATTCCAGAACTGTTCAGCTCCATCGATCATCTGTTCTGCGAGACCTGCCCACTGTTATTTCAGTAGTTCGCGATTCTTCGGGCTATGTTGGTAACCCTTTATGCGATAGGAGACCGAAATAACCAACCGTTCTCCCCAGAAAGAGGGTCTCCTTGAGCCTTGAGAATCCACACCTTTTTTGTGAGGATTTCTTCATATATATATTTTTTTTAAACCATACACCATAGGCTTCTTTTAGGTTTTCCTGCAATCTGTCAGTTAAGAACTACATACAGTATTTAATTTTTATTTTAGAATCAGTAGACTCAGCAGTTTCGGAGATGAGGGTCCAACTGTCTCTGAATTGTAAATCTAGTTTTATCTATTTCTTTAAATAACTTTAAAACTGTTTATTTTAAAATTATGAAAAAAAATACATTTGAAACCCTCAACATTTATTTGTTATGAGTTTTTCGTTTTGGTACCTTACAGTTAAACCTAAATTGTGTGCAAGTTCTAAAGTTAATTCTTTCAAATTCAAATTCCTGCCTTTTAATTTCCCCGCTGCTGGGGCACAGGCCTCCTCTCTGTAAGAAGGTGTGGGCCGTAATTCACCACGCGGGCCCAATGCGCGTTGGAGGATGTCACATGGTTTTAGAAGTTCTGGCTCTAGGACATATCGGTTTTCTCACGATGAGACCTTCACCGTTGTGAGAGCAGTAGTGATGATGAAATAATTTACTCAAAGTAAAGTGCCTGCCTGGGTTTGAACTCACGACTTACAACTTGTAAGTCGCGGCCATTACCACTGGGCCACCATTGCTCGTCATTTGAATTGTCACACACAGGTTTAATGTTACATACATAATTATTTATGTTACGTGGTGTTATTTAAAATACATCGTTTCACTATGTGCTGCCTTGATGGCTATTCAAAAATTGTATGGCTGTGTACAGGCTAAATAAAAAATAATCAAAGCTAGCTTACAAACAATATCTTTGGTAATTACACAAATTGGTTGTTTACAAAAAAAAAAAAACCGACTAATTTCGGAAGTCGGTGTTTGTATTTTATTTCTTCGTTATTTGACACCGACTGCCGAAAATAAAGTTATTTTTAAATTGTTAGTGTATTTTCTTTTTTGAAAGTCGGTTGTTTTTTTTTGTAAAAAAGTTTTTTTTTTTTCACTTTATAGTAACCCCAATAACATGGAACGTGGAATTTAAACATACTCGTAAATGGACAAAAGCAAAACGTCATCTAGTTATACATATTTTTCGTTTTTGTTTAGTTTTTCAAAAAGCACTGAAGCAATTTCGATAAAATTTATATTCGGACCACCTCGGGAGTATTTTCTTTAGGATAAAAAAAGAATTTTGAAAATCGGTCCACAAATGGCAGAGAAATCCGTGGACATACATAAAAAATATAGTAAATTATTAACCAAGGGGATAAAGCAGTGTCTTCTGTCGCGGGAGACGATTTAAATCGCGAGCGTAACGAAGGACTCGAGGTTTACTCCCGAGCGTAGCGAGGGTGTTAAAAACTTAAATCACGAGCGAAGCGAGGGATTTAAGACGAGTCCTGAGTGTAGCGAGTATTTAAGTTCACCCAAGACTAAGACAGCTTTATCACCGAGGCAAATACTCTACTTTTCGTACCATTTGCGAAAAAAATTACACAATAATAATAAGAGATAAGCATTTATTAAAAATAATGACAATTATAAGCAAAAGTTAACATTCGAAACGTTGGTCCAATTATTGATAGAGAGAGTTACATTTTTGTTTGGTACATTTATTGTTGATGAGTTAATTTGAGTATTTCTCTGTTCTTGCGTCTGAGGAACTTGCGTTTCATTGTAGATAGTATACGTCGGAGATAGTGGTGGTGGTGCATCGTGAGTTACGGACGAAGATAAGATGCCGGAAGTTGATGGTTGTGGCTCTGATGGATTAAGTTTTATATTTTTGTTAATTTGACTGCTTAATATGGTTTTATTCGCCATTGAGCTTTCGATATAACCCTCAGCTACTGTATGAGAGCACCAACCATCGCGTCTTTTTATTGACGTAATATCCGCCCCTGAATCCACCAACAAAGTCGCCGAAGTTCTTCTAAAGCAGTGACCAGTGCAGAGTTCAACATCTTTAAGTTTTAAATATTTAGCAATTTCCTTTGGCATATTGCTAATTTTATTTTTGCCGATGGCTTGTCGAGTACATTTTCCATTCCGATAGTTTATAAAAAATCTATTGTTTTCCATGTTGGTGGGACGTAATGCTTGGTATTTATGAATGATTTTAGTATATTGTCCTTGTACAATGAATAACCGATTTTTTTTTGTCTTAGTTTCCTTTACATTAATCAGCAGCAACTCATTGGAATGATTTTCAACGTCCTCCACCTTTAAGTTTACAAATTCACATCCGCGGCAAGCACCATTGAGTCCAAAAATTAAGGCCACCTATAACAAAGATAAAAAACAGGCAAATATATAGAATAATTACCATTACTAAGATACGAAATATTCATAGTTAAATCATGTATACTTACTTTTGTGGCCAGAAAAATTTCGTCAGGAGCTTCATTAAGAAATTTTTCCACATTTTGAGTCGTAAAAATTTTAGACTTCTTTGCGCAATGCCCTTCTGATTTTCCTTTTAAAAAAGCCAGTAATTTCGTGAATCTATTTATTTCAATGCTGTGTTTGATGCTTATTGTAGCTTTCAGTTTTGAGTATACGCACCAAAGTGTATTCGGATTCTTTGTCTTGGATAAATAATCAAAATAGACAAGAAGTACTGATTCTGAAATTGATAGGCCTTTCGCACTTCTCCACGTTGAAAATTCTTCATAAGTTTTTAAATTATTTTCCTTGGATTTTGTTGGAAGCAAATTATTTATAAATGCGGCAACATTTGCACTGATGGAATCCGACAATTCATTGTCACTGTCGCTTTGATTTAACCTCGTAACGTATTTTTAGAACATTAACTTATTTATAAAAATAAATTAAAATAAACTTAACGTTTATGTATTTGAAGAAAACAAAAACGCAGCAAATTCCTAGACTAATATTTTTTTTTGGAAAAGCAAAGGCATCAAGCTCATACGGCCTCGTCGGTTTTCGTAATTTTATTTAATAATCATAACTGCATAATGAATGCGTATTCCTTTTTCAAAAATATGTATAATGCTTTATATACAAACTCAATAGTGTAAACACAGATGTAGTTCAGTATAAATTTCGGTAAGTATTCCAAATTTAAATCACATTCTCCCCCTAGAGGATGAATGAAATTCAGTACAATTTTCTTTCCCTGTTTTTAACAGATTAAAAATGACTATTGTTATTGTTACGAGCTGGGTATGGGATAAATTATTTTACAACAATTAATTAACCAAATATTCTTTATTAACTCAACAACTTATATAAACAAACACTAAATCGCTAATAATCACTATTCTCTTCGTAATCGCTTGTATTCGTTTCCGTTCGCATACGTAGTCGAAAACAGACTGACTCACTCGCCCGCCGTCCGGCCTATTTATACGGTCATGGAAGTTTCCAGAACATTGTCGAACTATCCTATAGTGGAATATTCTAGAAACATCTATGAACTTCTATACAGTACCACAATGGAATGTTCTCGAACCTAGTGGAAACTTCTGGAAACTTCGACCACATTCTCGAACGTTCCAGAGTAATACGGTCGACGTAACACTGCCCCCTCCTTAGACATGCTCGTCCCGAGCATCATTAGTCCCATAGTATCGCGCCAAACGGTCTACATGGACAATCTTAGGCGCACCTCGTGGACCCTTCTGTATTCGGTAGGTGACATCGTTGATCCTGGTCACGATTCGGTATGGTCCATCCCATTTTGCTTGCAATTTGGGAGACTTCCCTTTGCTGCGCACTGGGTTATGCAACCACACCAGTGAACCCTCGTCAAAACCTCTATGGTTTGCCTTCCGGTCGTATCGGGTCTTCATCTTATCAGACATTTGTTGCCCGGATTGTCTGATATGCTCATATACATCATTCAACTTGTTACGCAAGTCATTCGCATAATCGGTTACACTGCGTGGGGCATCAGGGGGGGTTCCGGTGATTAAATCTGCAGGCAACCGTAATTCCCTTCCAAAGTTCGCGAAGGCTGGTGTCACAGTCGTACTTTCGTGAACTGCACTACGGTAGGACAGAAGAAATGGCTGTATGTGCTTGTCCCAATCCCTTTGCCTGCTTTCCACAACTTTTGCCAGAAATCTCTCCAACGTTTGGTTGAAACGTTCTACCATTCCATCAGATTGCGGATGGTAAGAAGTGGTTCTGGTCTTGTGAGTACCCATCAGTCGACAAGTCTCCTGGAAAACTTGTGATTCAAAATTCCTCCCTTGGTCGCTGTGAATTTCCAAGGGTACTCCAAAACGACAGAAGACTTCCTGAACCAATTTATCTGCGACTGTTGTTGCTTCTTGGTTGGGAATGGCGAAGACTTCTGGCCACTTTGTGAAGTAATCCATGACAACCATGAAGTACTTGTTTCCGTTTTCACTTTCCGGAAATGGTCCTGCAACGTCTGTCTAGTGCTATCCGTTCCCAGGGGGCTCCCACGTTGTATAATTGTAAAGCACCTCTGCTGCGTGTCTGGGGTCCTTTCACAGCCGCACAACTGGTACATTTGCGGCACCAGTCTTCAACATCCTCTCGACAGTGAATCCAGTAAAACCGCTCTCGTATCTTCAGTAGAGTTCTTTTTACCCCCATATGTCCTCCTGAACATCCATCATGGTAGAGCCGTAAAACATCAGGTACTTTGGCTTTGGGGACAACAATTTGTAGATGACAGTTGTCTCCTCGAGCATTTTCCCATTTACGGCACAAGACTTCATCCTGGATAACCAAGCTGTTCCATTGTGCCCAATAGCTCTTTGTGATGGAACTTAACGCCGCAACATCACTCCACGTGGGCTTCGGAGCACCAGCTTTAATCCACTCAAAGATCGGTTTGAGGTCCGTGTCATTTTGCTGAGCAAGCTGTAGGGTTTCCTTCCATTCATTGCTGAGATCCATTCTTAGCATCCTCACGGGCACTGCCTCCTTAGTCTCTTGCTTGGTACAGTGCTTACAATCTTCTGGGCAAGGTCTTCTAGATAGTGCATCTGCGTTACCATGAGTTCTACCACTACGATGTTCAGTAACGAAGTCAAACTCTTGTAGTAGTTCGATCCATCTTGCCACTTGTCCTTCTGGATTCTTGAATTGCAATAACCACTTTAATGCAGCATGGTCAGTTCGCAATTGGAATTTCCGTCCAAGCAAATATTTACTGAAGTGCTGCAATGTCCTTACTACGGCGAGTAGCTCCCGTCTCGTAACGCAGTAATTTCTTTCCGGTTTGGATAAAGATTTGCTGTAGTAAGCTATAACAAATTCTTGGTTTCCTTTCCGTTGAGACAACACGCCTCCAATTCCAGTATTACTTGCGTCTGTGTCAACTATGAAGTCATTTTCAGTGTCAGGATATCCCAGAATAGGTGTATTGCACAGACGTTTCTTTAATTCCTGAAATGCGATGTTACAGTTCTCGTCCCAACAGAATTGCTGCTTTTCCTCAGTGAGTTTGTGTAAAGGTTTTGCAATGTCGGCAAAATTTTTGACAAACCGTCGATAGTAGGAGCACAAACCCAGAAATGCTCTGACCTGCGTCTTGTCTTTCGGAACTGGCCAATCCTTGACGGCGACGATTTTCTCCGGATCTGTCTGAACACCTTCCTCCGAAACTATGTGTCCTAAAAAGTTTACTTGTCGTCTGAAAAATGAGCACTTTTTCGGACTTAACTTAAGATTTGCCGTCCGGATTTTTGACAACACTCGATTGAGGTTTTGAAGATGATCTTCAAATGTACGGCCCACGATAATGATGTCATCTAAATAGACAAGACATGCGTCTCCGATCAATCCAGCAAGTACTTGCTCCATTAGCCTTTCAAATGTCGCAGGAGCATTGCATAATCCGAATGGCATAACTTTAAACTGCCATAGCCCCTTTCCTGTTGAGAATGCAGTTTTCTCCTTGTCCTTAGGGTCTATTTCCACTTGCCAGTAGCCACTTTTCAGGTCTAGCGTGGTGAACCACCTCATTCCACTCAGTGTATCCAATGTGTCGTCGATCCTAGGCAGTGGGTAACTGTCCTTTTTCGTGACGTCGTTCAATCGTCGATAGTCCACACAAAAGCGTGTGTTGCCGTCCTTTTTCTTCACCAGGACCACAGGAGAACACCATGGACTCGATGAAGGCTCTATAACACCATCCTTCACCATACCCTCAATCATCATTTCCACTTCCTTTTCACGTGCAACCGGCAGTCTTCTTGGTCGTTGACGGATTGGTAACTGGTTGCCAGTATTAATTTTGTGCTGAACCAGTCCTGTTCTTCCTATGTCAGCATCATTTGTAGAGAAAGAGTCGGCGTACTGAAGTAACATCTTCTTAGCTTTATCCATTTCTATTTCCGTTAAATCGCAGTTTTCTAAAAGTGTTGACACGTCAAATTTCAGGCGGAAAACTTTTCCTGATGGTACACCTTCCATGAAGATTTCCTCTGTACCACACTTCAATACTCCTTGATCAACGTCGATCTCACAACGATGTTTCCGCATGAAGTCTAATCCCAGGATACAATCGTCCACTATGTCGGCCACTATGACATTATGCCAATAGATTTTGTTACCTAATTTTAACTCGACCTCCTTCCTACCTCGGACGATTATGTGCTGACCGGTAGCTGTCAGTAATTGTATACGGTCGTGGTTATTGAAGAAGTCCCCAAGGAACCGACTTGCTAGATGAGAATTGACGACCGTGTGAGAAGCTCCAGTATCCAACGTCAATTTGCATGGTTTTCCGTTGACTTCGCCTTTGATGATCAGGCTGTTTCCGTCATGGGCCTGTGAGATCGAGATCCTCGGGGCTCTTTCAATACCAGCCAGCACCCGCCCCTCAGTCCTGGCGTTTACTCGTTTCCCTGCTGTTGCTGGGCAGTCGTATCAGTCGCCCTATCTTGCTGGGATTGATTTTCTCTCAGTGTGCTTCGCTTTGGACAGCTTGACCGAAGATGACCCCTTTCTCCACAAGTGTAACACCTAGGGCTATACCCTTGCGGACGATCGCGTACAGGTGATGCCACAACCTCCCTGATACGGTGTGTTCGATGGTCTTGCCTCACTGCCTCTACTTCCAAGGCATGGGCCAAGGCATCCTTCAGTGTCTCATGATGCCCAAGTCTTACAGCGGCTCTAACTTCCAAGTCACGTATTCCGTCGATGAACGCCTGTACCAGATTGCCATTGATGAGTGCAGGGGCAGACTGGTATGCCTTCCGAACCAACTTTTCAACTTCCAAGGCCCACTGCTGTAGGTTCTCGGCACTACGTTGCACACGATCTCTTAACTTAGCGCGAAATACGTGCTCCAAGTGCGCGTCACCATATCTGGACTCTAAGGCTTCCAGCAGCTGCTCATAGGTCACATCCTTGCCAAGAGCCTCAAGTATGGTTAGGGCCTGGTCTCGGAGGCCTAAGGTTAGCGCGGTCATAGCTTGCTCTTTGGTCCACCCATTCGCCTTCATAACGGCTTCAAATTGAATTTTGTAGGCTTGTAATGAAGATGTTCCGTCGAATGGCGGCACCTTAAATCCACGTGCCGAAGGTGCAGCAACCACTGAAGGCACAACCCCGTCTCCAGCCCTAAGTTCACCTAAAGCCTTCTTCACCCCAGCAATCTGAACTTCAGCTTCTGAGATACGATTCTCATGCTGGTGAACCTGCTCCTTCATCACCTGGAGCTCCTTGCCAAGTGTTGAATGAAGGTCTTTTATGAGGAGCATCTGCTCTTCTTGGCGGCGGGCCTGTTCCTCTTTATCTTGTTGAAGCTTCTCTTCCAACCGACGGGCCTGCTCTTCTTGGCGGCGGGCCTGCTCCTCTTTATCTTGTTGAAGCTTCTCTTCCAACCGACGGGCCTGCTCTTCTTGGCGGCGGGCCTGCTCCTCTTGACGACGAGCCTGTTCCTGCAATAGCACCATTAGCGCAGACAAGTCTGGCACCGCTGGTGCCGAAGAAACTCCACATGGGCCAGCGACTGGCTCTGTCGCAGGCTGAGCACCACCCTGCGTCTGTATCGGGGAATCTCCAAACCGCCTCTGATCCATGTCTTGCTGCCGTTGACTCCTTGTACGAATACCCTCCGTGTCGTCCTTTGGTAAAATTGGCATAATTTATCCCTCACTTCTGACACCAATTTGTTACGAGCTGGGTATGGGATAAATTATTTTACAACAATTAATTAACCAAATATTCTTTATTAACTCAACAACTTATATAAACAAACACTAAATCGCTAATAATCACTATTCTCTTCGTAATCGCTTGTATTCGCTTCCGTTCGCATACGTAGTCGAAAACAGACTGACTCACTCGCCCGCCGTCCGGCCTATTTATACGGTCATGGAAGTTTCCAGAACATTGTCGAACTATCCTATAGTGGAATATTCTAGAAACATCTATGAACTTCTATACAGTACCACAATGGAATGTTCTCGAACCTAGTGGAAACTTCTGGAAACTTCGACCACATTCTCGAACGTTCCAGAGTAATACGGTCGACGTAACATTATGTTCGCTTTTTATGGCATAGAATGTCACTTTTTTGAGCAAGTGGTACGAAAACATACATACAGTCGAACATAGAACCTCCTCCCTTTTCGAAGTCGGTTAAAAACAGAATAAATTTTCAAAAATAAAATGAAATTAAACATTAATTCTTAATAACTAAAGTTAGTAACTAGGTTTAGAAAGGGTTTTAGTATTCTCACAAGTATTCCTGTATTGATATCTTTATAAGGAACTTCAGTTCAAGGAGCGTTTTTTGAATGAGTTTTTATTAAGTTTTTTGAAGACTATAAATATATATGCAGTTTATTAAATATTTTTGGGGCCATTCCTAAAAAGCACTTTATTATGTAGTTCCGGTGCCTACCTTCCAGCTTTATCATCAGATCAATTCGATGGTACCATTTTCATCACAACCATTTATTTTTTGCTGCGTCACAGTCGCTTAGCTATCTTAATCGAGATTTCTGATTGAGTAGTTCTGTTGGCCATCTGTGGTTTTTTTATTCGTTCTATTTCACCAAATTATATTTCTGAATGCAAAATAATGCTTGAATTATTGATGAGAGTACTGAATCGCTACATGTATGCCTATAATATTTGAGGAGTTCCTGCAAGTTTCCGTATCTCATGGTCTCATCGTCTGGGAGTCTCGTCATAAGAACTAGATCATGATAAAAATGTGACATGCATTTTGTATCCTTTCCAATAAAAAAGAATTTTCCTAATCGGTTTTTAAAAAAAATGGTAGGTAGTAGGTAGTTTTTTTTAGTTCAATCACAGATTTAATGCCATTAACTTGTTTGATACTTTTAGTTGTTTTTCAGTCGAATTTTTGAAAATTTTCAATGTTTTTATTGCCTCTTCAAGCCCTTTATTTAAATACCCCACATGACAATGTATTTTTTCCCCAAATCCAAATAGTCTATGTTATTTCGATAATCAAGACGAATCTATTATTACCTTATTTATTAAAATCCGTCAAGCCGTCTAGGCTACAGCGCGCGCCGAAGAAAATAGACATACATAATATACGTATATATGTCGCTGCCATCTGGTTGAATTCGCCATTCAATTGGACGCCTAGGCCGTTCATTAAACGCCATTCAATTAATTAATGACTAAAGGAAAACCAGCCAAGTCGTTGAACGGAACGTTTAACCAGATGGCTGGATGTCGTCTAGTCATTTAGCTAAATTTTATATTGATGAGTTTGTAATACCACTGATCATGACTATGTGTGTACAATAGGCAATGTTACGATGCAAGAGCGAGCGTAGCTAGTTCGGGACTTGGTGCACCTCGACTCGGATAGGTTAGGTTCGGATGGTTACTTTTTTTAAACCACTGAGACTACGCCATTTAAATAAATTTACAATAATAAATAATATTGATGTGAAACATCTAATGGCGCGGCTTGGCAGTAAAATTGACTCGAATGTCGTGACGAAAAACGGCTCCATACCCCCACTACGCCGCCGCTCTCAACTCCCTTCTCCCTAGAAACATCTATGCGAAAAAAGTAACACAACTAATAACTAACAACCACAACAACCACCATCAATAACAAACAACAATCAACAACAACAAACAACAACTACAACACAAAAAAACCCACGATGTGTCCTATCGCAAAAACAATGAAATATTGCCCCCCGTAATAACCCCCATCTTTCATCCCAATTTTTCATATAACTTGAAGTTTTGAATCACTTGGTTAAGTCTTGGTCAGTCATCTTAAAAGAGCTGAATTTCTGAGCTTAACTTTTTTAACGCCAAGTTGTTATAAGTTGTGTGATCCTATTTGAATTAACCATCGGCCTAGCCATTTAATTGAATCATCATCAGCTATTTAATCTCCCCACTGCTGGCGCACAGGCCTCCTCTCTGTGAGAGGGTATTTAATTGAATGCCGGAGTTTAATGAACAGGCTAGGCGTCCAACTGAATGGCAAAATCAACCAGAAGGATGCGACATATACACACAATGTTTTATTTGGGGTTGGCTTCCAGTCTAACCGGATGCAGCTGAATACTAGCATTTTACATGGAGCGACTGCCCTCCACAACCCAGTTACTGGGTAAAACGATACCCCTTGGTAAGACTGGTTGTCAGACTTTCGGGCTTCTGACGATCCGTAACGACTGTCTAAGATCCACAATTGACAGCTGGGACCAATGGCTTAACGTGCTAGGCACGGAGGAGTCTCAGTATGTAAAGATGGTCACCCATCCATGGACTAACCCCGGCAAGCGTCTTAGCCTGATGAATCGACCCGCACGGCTGTTATTACTTTAGCCACGAGCTCCATATGTACATACATACTCTCGAAAAACATTACTCTCCTTCTGAAGTAGTCGGGTAAAAAGAGTCACATTTTTCTGCTTACCACATATGATAAGGAAAACCTCTAGCTCGGCCAATCCAACATACTCTTGTGCATTTCTTTTCTGAGAGATATAACTACATAGACACTTAACGTAATTGAGCACTGTACATAAGCCGAAGCTGTTGCTTATAGTACCATAATTTCCGCTGTGTGTGTAAGAAAATATAGATACCAGATACAATACTCGTAAATCACATCTTATGCGATGCGTGTTTTATATTCAGTCACCCGCTTTTTACTGTATAATGATAACTCTTACTGTGCGGTGCTAATCACCATAGTTATAAATAGTTGTTATAAAACATGTCGTAATTTTATATCACATGTTTACACATAACTCATATACATGCATTATACACTTACACAACAATAATTTATCCAAAACAATCTTATTTCTCATAGACTTAAACTACGCATCCCCAACCAATACTCATTTATACATATACACATCGTTACTTACACTTACAATACATTCAGTCGCTATTTACATGTACCTCACACCGTGTCGTATATTATGGTACATTAGTAATATAAAAAGAGCAATCGTTCGCTACTATAGAAATTCTACATTATCTCTTCTTGTAACCTTTAATTATGAGTGTACAACAATTACCGTTACTTTAAGGTATTTGCTACATGTAATGACATCTATTCTATTAAATTTGCAACTAAATGAATGACACGCTGCAAACAGTTACTGATATAGACAACTTTGAGATTGCGCGCACCTTTGAATGCGACAGTAATGAGCTGTCTAAACACATCTTTGTGAAGAAAAGTGACTTAACTATTTTTTCACAGAACATTAGAAGCATTTATTGTAACTTTGATGATTTTTTATTGACATTGTCTAAATTTTACTTCGAAGCAGACATCATAATATTTACAGAATGTAGGTTAAATTGTAATAAACCAATTCCTCAACTTAATAATTACAGTTCATATATGACTTCAAGTCAGTTAAACCAAAACGATGGGGTTGTCGTTTATGTAAAGAGTGCACTCGTACATCAGGTTACAGAAATATCACTATCTCAGGCATCTTGTCTAAGCCTGGAAATATTGAATAACGTCATTCTCTGTATTTACCGATCACCATCAAACTCAAACACTGACAGTTTTGTCAGTTCGCTCAATAATCATTTGGAAACCATAACGCCAAATAAAAACATTATTGTGGCAGGCGACATAAACATTAATATTATACCTAAACTAACTGAGCAGTCTTATGAACTAAAAAATAGAATGACCTACCTTAACATGTTGTCTTTACACGGTATCCTTCCGGGGCATCTGTTGCCAACGAGAGACAAATCATGCCTCGACCACTTCATGCTTAAAGTAAATAAGAAAAAGTTATCATCCACTATTGCTATCCTTAATACCACAGTAACTGACCATTTCACAACCCTTCTAGTATTATCTAAGCAAAAATGTTTACATAATGTTCATAAAACTAAGACATTTGTTGACTTTGAACAGGCCCTACATTATCTAAAAGAAAAGAACTTGAGTGATTTACTCTTCTGTAACGATCCTAATCTTCTGTGTACTCTGTTGATACAAACTCTAGCTGACTCCATTAAATTAAATACAATCACATTAAAGATCCCTAGCAAAAAACGCATTTTAAAACCGTGGATTACCAATGGTATTTTGCGCTGTATACAAAATCGGAATAAACTCCAAAATAAACTTCGTCAGGATCAAACCAATGAAATTCTAAAAATAACATACAGACGTTACAGAAACTACTGTAACAATTTGATTAAAAAACTAAAAAGAGAATATGAAAGGAATCTGCTATCTAAATCAGTTAATAATAATAAATTACTGTGGAAAAATATAAAAGCTATTACCTACTCACAGAAAACAAATAATTATGATCCAGAATTGTTAAAACTTCAGCCAACCCCATCTGATTCAGTAAATTTTATCAACAATTATTTTTCTAAAATTGGTCATGACCTGGCTCAGCAAATCCTACCTACAACTGACAATAATACCTTCGATCGGAGCAATAACGCATCAAATCAAGTAAATACTTTTGTGCTTCTTGAAACTGACGCTGACGAAGTATACAGAATATTAACTAACCTAAAAGCCGACAGTGCCCCTGGCTGGGACAATATCTCTACGAAATTTTTAAAGTTTATAGGCATGGAAGCCGTCCCTATCATAGCCCATCTTGCGAACCTCTGCTTTAAATCTGGCATCTTTCCTGCCCCGTTAAAATTAGCCATTATTACTCCTGTGCACAAGGGTGGGAGTAGAGACGATATTAATAACTATAGACCAATTTCTGTTCTTACTAGTATATCCAAAATTATTGAAAAATTATTAAATGTTAGGCTTCTTAATTACTTAAACAAATTCAATATCATCTCTGACTCACAGTTTGGTTTTCGTCAAGGTATTTCTACTGAGGACGCCGTCATATCACTAACTTCATTAGTAGCTAATCATCTTGACAATGGTGATAAGTGCGTAACCGTCTTTTTAGACCTTAAAAAGGCATTTGATACCGTCTCTTCACCTATCCTTGTAAACAAGCTGGAAAAAATAGGTATTAGAGATATCGCGCTTGATCTGTTTAAGAACTATCTTTCAAATAGGAAACAGAGTGTCAAAGTGGGGCAACATATAAGTGATGTCACAGATGTATCATACGGCGTCCCCCAGGGAAGCGTATTAGGTCCAACGCTCTTCTTAGTATACATAAACGACCTGTGTAACATGAAAATTCCTAATGCCAAAGTCCTGTCGTACGCTGATGATACAGCTGTCATATTCTATGGTAAGACATGGCAAGATGTGCAGCTAAGTACTGAAACAGGAATGTCCCAGGTTGCGAATTGGCTCAATGCTAATGTTCTCACATTAAATGCCTCTAAAACAAATTTTATAAGTTTCAGTATCTGCAATCGTACTCAACCAACCGGCGATTTTCGAATCATTATACACACCTGTGATGGTATTAATGTTGATACGAGTAATTGTAACTGTTCTAGTATTGGTAAAGTTTCTAGCACAAAATAATTAGGGGTAATGCTGTATCAGAGTTTGTGCTGGTACCCCCATCTTGAGCAAGTTGCCAATAGAGTCCGAAAGCTAAATTGGATTTTCAAGACTCTGCGTCACGTGCTGCCTAGGTATATACAGAGTAGCGGTAAGCCTGTTAGAAATAGGCTCACACAAATTTATATTTCTCTTGCGCAATCAATATTGACATACTGTATCCCTGTTTGGGGTGGGGCTTCAAAATCGAAATTCATCCAATTGGAGCGAGCACAACGTACTCTGCTCAAAATAATGCATTTCAAAAAAAGGAGATATTCTACAGAGAACCTCTACAAACTTAGTGATGTATTAACAGTTAGGAAACTATACATTACTCAAATAATTTTAAAAAAGCACAAAACCTTACCTTATAATGCGGATATACACTCTAGGAGAAGAAAACACAATATAGTTCAAATACCTATAACCAAGACCAAATTCGGATCTATGCAATTTAGTAAACGATCAGCTCAATTATATAACAAAATAAATAAAGAAATTTTCGTATATCCAAAATCTTATTATATATGTAAAGAAATGTTGATTGACTGGATAAAACCACTGTCATATGAAAATACTGAAGCTCTCCTACAAAACGTAACTTAATTCAAGTACACGACCTACTCACACACACACAGAGACTCTTCCTAACCTACACGTACATTCACACACTCTTACACTTACAACCGCACATCCATAACACTCATGTACACTCAACAACACACACACACACTCATCCACACGCACACACACGTTCACATAATTATACTTATTTTGATTTACTTCTCCCATGTACTGTTTTTGTTGTGTTTTAAGTAAGTACCTACTGTTGTGAAGGAGCGGAGTCTTTTAATACAGGCATTATATGCTTAAATGAAGACTCCAAACCCAAAATTGTTTGTGTATAACTTTTGGACACAATAAACGTTATTATTATTATTATTATTATGCGAAATAGTAACTTAAAATAAGTTGCAATTCATTTTGATTTTATCGCAGAAGTTTTGGGCAGTGTCGGCCCAGTGGTCACCGCCACGACTTACAAGTTGTAGGTCGTGAGTTCGAACCCAGGCAGGCATTTTGCTTTGTGTAAATTATATCATCATCGCTCACAAAACGGTGAAGGAAAACATCGTGAGGAAAAATTCAAAGACATGTGACATCCACCAACCCACATTTGGCCCGCGTGGTGGATTACGGCCCACACCCTCTCATACAGAGGAGGCCTGTGCCCAGCCCCAGGATATTAAAAAGGCTGATGATGATAGAAGTTTTTTTATTAAATTGAGTGCCCTAACCTTTTTTTCCAATTATCTGCTTCTTTTTTCTTCTTCTTCTTTTTTCGCATCAATGGTTTTCTAACTTTTTTAAATACTTTGGGCCCAGAAGCTGGCCACATTAATTGCAGCGTCAGTAGCATTATCAGGTCCTCAGGACTCACACAAACGCTTAGGGGAGGGGTAAGTCCAACAGACGCGATGACTTTTGGCTGACATTATGATAATGATGATGTTCACACCTAAAATTTCCACTGTGATAATGGTTCCATTAAAAATAAAGGATAATAAACTAAGGATTTGTAGATATTGTCATTTTTACCATGCTTTGTAGCTGGATGGGATGTGCCATTACCGGGTAGATGAACTTGATTGCTGTTTATTTTTGGGGTCCCGTACCGTAAGGGTAAACAACGGGACCCTATTACTATGCTGTATCTCACGATCCTTGATAGGTAAACAGTTGAATTTTTCATAGAATGTATATATATATATAATAATTATGTTTTATTTGCACAAAAATAAAAGGTTACATTATCGCTATTGTGGGATAGAGGAGTGGACTGTAAGTTTTAGCTGGTTGTAGGTTGACGTATAAGTAGTTCTGTACGAACGGGGTTCGCCGTTCACCCAATTAAGGAACAAATTCAACAGTGTTTTGGACTGAGTACGACTCACCTTTATGCTGCTGCGGCGGCCTCCTGGATGATCTAAACGGTCTTTTGGGTGGACCGTCGATCCTGGGGCTAGGCACGAGTGACACCACACGGTAATGCACAATTTGTCCTTATTTTATCAATTTTCACTCACGGAGTAAAGAGTTAGATAGTTCTTGGGATTACAACGGCGACCGAATATCGAATGTACGAGTGCGCGGGCCAGGCTTTTTGTTGATTGGCCCGCACAAAAGCATCTCGTCCTGATCGATGACAGATCGTGGGTAGGTCACGACCAATCACGCCCGAGTTAGCGAGCGTAAACAGCCAATTACTATTAAATTCGTCCAATCATGGGCTAGATACAGAACATACCCCCTACCGAAACCATAGTTATGGTTTCTATAAAACTAAGATTAACCTATTACCTATCTCGTTAAAGAGAACCCTAAATTAAAAACTAAACTAGGTACCTATATCTAACAAAAACGTTTTGTCTGAATCTAGCTTGTATAAGGTAACAGGCTGAGTTTATTGGTTGGTCTTTGTAAGACACTTTTTTCGGTGCGCAGAGTCACACACCGAACTATACCGTCGGGGCCTGGATGTAATTTTTCTATTTTGCCGAGAGGCCAATTACAGGAGGGAACATTATCCGTTTTTATTATCACCAAATCTCCAACCTTTGAGTTCGAGCAAGACGTAAACCACTTAGCTTTCTGCTGAAGAGTGTTTAAATATTCGTGACTCCAACGTTTCCAGAAAAGTTGGGAATATCTCTGGATGTACTGCCAACGTGACAATCTATTGATGTTTACCTCTTGCACGTTATACTCGGGTATAGAGATCAAGCTTCGACCAATGAGAAAGTGTCCGGCGGTTAAAACATTAAATTCGTTAGGATTATCACTAGTAGGTAGTGGACAGAGGGGACGCGAATTTAAAATGGCTTCTGCCTTGCAAAATATCGTGGAGAGTTCCTCAAACGTTAAGGACTTTTCACCCGCACTTCGTACTAAGTGATATTTTGCCGACTTTATGCCTGCTTCCCAGAGACCACCCATATGTGGAGCACTGGGAACATTGAATTTCCAGTTAACCTGCCTTTTAGAACAGCCATCCGAAATGTCATTTTGACTTTCACGCAAAAACCTTTGGATTTCCGAAAGATGCTTACTTGCACCAACAAAATTAGTACCGCAATCCGAATATAGAACAGCGCATAAACCTCTACGAGACACGAATCTGTCTAAGCACGCCAGGAAACAGTCTGTGGAGAGAGAAGATAACACCTCCAGATGTACTGCTTTTGTTGAAAAGCAAACAAACAGTGCTAAATACGCCTTTGTCACTTTAGCATTACGACGTAAACTTTCTTTAATGAAAAAAGGACCTCCGAGGTCAACTCCGACGTTAGAAAATACCTTATTAGGTATCAACCGAGTTGGTGGCAAGGGTGCCATTTGGGGTTGCAATAAAGACGGTTTACATTTAAAACAAGTTTTACACTTAGATAAAACAGATCTAATGACGCTACGAGCGGACAATATCCAAAAATTCTCATTGATAATACTTTGTAATGTTCGCGGACCTACATGTAATTATTTTTTATGTAAATAATTGATTAATAGTTTAGTAAACAAACTACATTTCGGAAGCAGACGCGGATGTTTAGAATTATACGGCAGTTCTGAATGACCGATGCGACCCCCTACCCTGAGGAAGTCGTCGGAATCAATAAATGGAGATAATTTTCGTAATGAGGAAACATGTTTCTTATCTTTAATCAATTTTAATTCCGCTTCAAAATAGGCGGTTTGAACTAATTTTATCAACACATCATTAGCTTTATTTAATTCTAAGGTTGATAATACTCCCGATTTGTAAGCAGTGTTACTCTCACTCCCCTTTCGTCTAAATCGTAAAATCCAAGCGAACAATCTTTGCAATTTTGAAAATGATGAAAATTGTCGAAAGATTCTTTCACAAAATTCTATCTTAGATTCCTTAAAATTATCATTAATTTTATTTTCGGTCAAGAAATTAACAGACAGTTTCAATTCCGGTAATTTATTATTACTCGCATTCACAAACACCGTTAGTGGCCAATCGATATAATTTTCATACATCCAATCTGTGCCCTGTAACCAACGTTGATTACAACTAACAAGTTGTGCCGGAGACGCTCCGCGCGAGCAAATATCGGCTAAATTATGTTCGCTACACACATGCCGCCAAAAGTGAGGGGGTAACACCTCAAGAATTTTCGTGACGCGATGACTGACAAAAGTTTTCAGTTTATAAGGTTCCGTTTGAAGCCACGACAGTACGACTGTCGAGTCTGAAGCTGCTGTAATTTTGTTGATTTTAACGCGGGTAAATGTGTCGACTACGAACTTTATTAGTTTGCTCAACAAAACTGCACCCATCAATTCCAACCGAGGAATCGTGACGGGTTTTATCGGCGCAACTTTAGATTTCGCGGTAACTAGACGAACCTTTACCTTACCCTTTTTATCGCGACTGATAACATACACGCATGCTGCATAGCCACGCAACGACGCATCACAAAATCCAACTAAATCGCATTCCGTCTCCCTTGGCAAGAGCATGTGACGCTCAATATGTAACTGCTTTAACAGAGGCAGTTCCAAAATAAAATTTTGCCAAGACTTATTTATATTATCTGGCAACCTTTCGTCCCAGCCAATGCCTAGCTTCCATAGCTCCTGCATGATCTGCTTCGCCACAAAAGTGCATGGTGCTATAAAGCCCACGGGATCGTAAATAGATGCTAGCAATTTTAGCACTGATCGTTTGGTTGGCTCGTTGTCTTTTAAATTAACCGAAAAAATGAAACTATCGGAATTTGGAATCCATTTAAAACCTAAAACTTTAATGGTACTATCGTTTTCATCTTTAACGAATGTTACGGAATTTTCCCTATTTTCGAAGGGGACGCGTCGCAGTAACTCCTCACTGTTACTCATCCATTTTTTTAAGGCAAAATTTGCACTTTCAAAAATACCAATTAATTGATCCTGTACTAAGCAAGCTTGCTCAAAAGTATTACATGAATATAGAATATCGTCCATGTAAACTCCCTCACGGAGGACCTGAGCAGCGAATGAAAAACGTTTTCCTTCATCGTTAGCTAATTGTACTAGCGTCCGAATTGCTAAGAACGGTGAACAACTAAGTCCGTACGTTACGGTTTTTAATTCGTATAATTTAATTGGATCGTTAGGCGATTCTCGATATAAAATGTGTTGATATAAGCGATCTTCTTTTCTTAAGGAGATAGCTCGATACATTTTACAAACATCACTTACTAGACAATATTCAAATAGCCGAAATTTCAAAATTATTGCTGCAATATCTGGATACAGTTTAGGCCCGACTAACAGAATATCATTTAAAGACACGTTATTGCTACTCTTCGCCGATGCGTCGAACACTACACGTAGAGGAGTGGAGGTACTAGTAGGTCGCAAAATACTGTGATGTGGAATAATGTATTTGCTAGGCGTATCACCCTGATAAAGTTCCATATGACCAAGTTCTTCATATTCACGCATGAATTCCTTATACTTCTTTTCTAGATCAGTAGTGCGCGCGAGTTTACGTTCCGTGTACAATAACCTGCGCTCAGCTGCAGCACGCGTTGCACCTAGCGGCGAGCGTTCGGGCGCAAAAGGCAGCGGCACCACGTATTGCCCGTTCGATTCTCGAGTATGTTCATTAGAGAATATGTCCTCGGTTAACTGATCCATTGGATTTATTGAAGGTGTGCACGGCACTTCCTCAATTTCCCAAAAACTGCGTAAAGATTTTCCAATCGACTGTTCTTCGTCATATGAAACCGATAAATTAAGATTTTGCGAACTATTATTATTACGTGGATACAATTTTCCGCTAATAACATATCCAAAAACTGTTTTAGTAACACTCGGAATACCATTCTTAATTACTAACGGTTTATCGCTAATGATATCTGGTACTATGTCGTTACCTAACAAAATATCTAGGCGAGAACGCTTGAAAAACAGTGGATCCGCTAACATAAAAGTGTCATACTCGTTAATGACATAGTCTGTGAAAGAGATATTAGGCATATCAGCGGAAACTTTTGAAATAACTACTAAATTAACACGAAATGTTGGACCGTTGGCATGCCTTGGTTTTAGTGTACAAGTAACCATGCCTTGATTTTTAACTATGCCGCCACCTATACCATGAATGGTAAACGGACATTTTTTACGTTTTAATCCTAATCTCTGAGCACACTCAGTAGTTATAAAAGAACTTTGAGCGCCGGAATCGATGACTGCACGGCAGTCTTGATATTGACCGACACCGTCCATAACATGCGTAAGTGTAGTACCTAAAACTACTCCGTATTC
The DNA here is from genome assembly GCA_951329385.1 of Polia nebulosa. NCBI lineage: Eukaryota > Metazoa > Arthropoda > Insecta > Lepidoptera > Noctuidae > Polia > Polia nebulosa. The sequence goes on from OX589606.1 coordinate 31,095,457, forward strand.
GCAGTTATTGCTTATTAATGCTTGCTTTACCGGTGTTTGTGTTGTTTCGCTTACGAAGTGAGACGACACTAGCGCTTGCTGCGCGTGTGAAAGAGACGGCTGCGCCGCCGTCAGGGAGCTCGCCACGGACGATATTCCCGCGCTTTCAGTATTAAAGTTATCTTTATGCAATAAATAATGGTGCGGTAATGCACAGACCCCGCAATTCATTGTACTCTTACAAGCACTGGACTGATGATCAGATTTAAGACAATTAAGGCAAAGTTTTAATGAATGAACACGGTTCATTCTTTCATCGACAGACAATTTACGAAATTGATCACATCGATAAATCATATGATTTTGTTCACAAATCACACAAGTCAAATTTAAGTTATTTTTATTACGGTTGTTATTTTCGTGCGGAGCTCGCGCCGTATTAAGAACCGACTTAGACGAAGATTTAATTTGGTTTTTATTTTGTGTATTACTAGATTTCGACGTGTTATTCGAAGAGTTGTCCTTAAAAGTGTGTTTGAGAACTTTAATTTGTTTGTTTACAAAAGCTATTAGTTCCGCAAACGTAGGTATCAATTTCTGATCCCGGTACCGTTGTAATGCCAAATGACACAATAAGAAATCGTCTAAGTTCTCAATGTTTAATGCTTGAATCGCTTTAAGTGAATAATCAAAGGTTTCTATAAATGAAGTTAAGTTCGACGTAGTATCCTTTGTTAACGGTGAAAAATTCAACATTTTTTCGAAATACCTACATGCTAGTGTTCTGTGGTCGTGATATTTATCAACTAAACTTTGCCAAACTAATGTATAATTTGCGGCCGTAATTGGTAGGTTTTTTACGATATTTAATGCAGAACCTTTAACGCATGAAAGTTAACAATAATACAACAATTTTGGAAATTATGGTCTAACGATTATTTAACACAACTTCAAAGCCGTCCCAAGTGGAAATATCCAGATCCAAACCTCAAAGAAGGCGACTTAGTTATTGTGAAAGATTTTAATGCTGTTCCATTAGAATATAAAATGGCTCGTATTGTAAAAACATACCCAGGTAGAGATGGTAGAGTAAGAGCTGCTGATGTAATGATGAAAAATAAGGTTTACAGAAGGTCAATTAAACGGCTCTGTCAACTACCTGTAGATTAAGTTAATGCCGGCCCCAATTATGTTTAGAACAATCTAAACATAGAAAATAATAATAGTATAAATTAAGTATAAACTTGCAACACTAGATGGTAATTAATATGTTTTTGTGATGTGGCAAACTTTTTTTCTTTCCTGTTGAAATGATTGTAACGAGCGGCTGTGTTCTTTGACTAAAAATTAAAGTTCCAAGTTTTTCTAAATTTACACGCATTTTATTCCAAACATGCGTAAGTGGTTAGGTTAATTTATCGATATCTGAGAAATTTCTATTATGAACTAATGATGAGAATGTGTCATAAAAAGTTATCCAATTTTCAACTTCACCGTCAAATTGAAATAAAGTTAACTTTGGTAACGCAGGTGTAGGTACTACTAACTCATTTTTTTCTAACGCTGGATAGAAATCGGATTCTGATTTTGAATATTTACTAGCGATTAACTGACATGTATTATACATTTCGTCAAATGTTTCGAGCTCACTTAACGACATTTTTGCAGTAGGTTTTATTTGTACTTCTATTTCGTACAAACTAAATATGGCGGATTCAAACTTCGCACGAACACTTTCCATTTCCGACAATAATATCTTAAACAATTGCAATTTATCTGGTTCTGTTCCCAACTTTTTGGAATAGTCATAAAGCTTTTGTATCTTCGTAAATAAATATTCCTTTTTAACTATTAAGCTTTTCCTTTTCGTTTCTAAAACTTCCGCCATTTTGGAAGCGTGGTTTTAGCGAAACTAAAAATTAAGAAATCCTGCGCTAATGGACCAGAATGTGGGATAGAGGAGTGGACTGTAAGTTTTAGCTGGTTGTAGGTTGACGTATAAGTAGTTCTGTACGAACGGTTCGCCGTTCACCCAATTAAGGAACAAATTCAACAGTGTTTTGGACTGAGTACGACTCACCTTTATGCTGCTGCGGCGGCCTCCTGGATGATCTAAACGGTCTTTTGGGTGGACCGTCGATCCTGGGGCTAGGCACGAGTGACACCACACGGTAATGCACAATTTGTCCTTATTTTATCAATTTTCACTCACGGAGTAAAGAGTTAGATAGTTCTTGGGATTACAATGGCGACCGAATATCGAATGTACGAGTGCGCGGGCCAGGCTTTTTGTTGATTGGCCCGCACAAAAGCATCTCGTCCTGATCGATGACAGATCGTGGGTAGGTCACGACCAATCACGCCCGAGTTAGCGAGCGTAAACAGCCAATTACTATTAAATTCGTTCAATCATGGGCTAGATACAGAACAGCTATTAAATAAATGTACTAAAGATAGCTAATCTAAGGAATGTAACCACTGAGTACGAACCTTCTGTGTGTGTATGTCTGTTGCCGTTATGACAACAAATAATTAAAATAAAAATAATTTAAAGGAGGCTCCCCTACTAGAACTACAATGTGTTTTATTTTTTGGCTTTTTTTGCTCGATCTTAGTAATGGCTACAAGTAGACGCGTATAATCTTGTATGAGGGTACGGAACCCTTCATGCGAGAGTCCGACTCGCACTTCACTGGTTTTTAATATTCCGATACCAAGAGTAGTCAAGTTATGACCATGATCCTACAAATATTCCATAATAAATTTTGACCACTTCGAACCGAACATTACTAAGTAAAACCATGTAGGTGGACAAAGAAAATAAAACCTCCCTCAATCCAACACTTTCGATCAACATAAGTAAACGGAGCTCCCAGCTGAACGTACATTCAGGGTTCCACGAGATAAAGTGGCCAAAATAAAAATCTTTCGCAGTTGACAAATGAGGGTAGTTTGTCAGCCGGCAGAAACACGGTTCCGTATGTATCATTACGGGGACAACGAATTGGGAATATTATTAAAAGTCTCGACTAACAGGGGGTACGATTTGTTATTTATTTTTAGGACGGTTTTTGTTGAATTTTGTGTCTTTCTTTATTAAGATATACCTACTAGGTTTTACTGGGCTGTAAGTTTTTGTGTAATTTGATGTTTTTCGTGAAAGAAATTGTCTTGTATTATGTTTGCGAAGATGCTTGCTTACTGCTACGAAATAAAAGCGCTATCAACGTCAAATTGATATCATTGACATGCGGTTAACTGTACCATGCAATACATACCTACACATAAAAAATACCTACCGAAAACAAAAACCCTCATATACAGGCTGTAACGGAATGTGATCATATTTTAAAAACTGTAGGAAATTCGCAATTATTTTTTACCTTCCGTACAAAATCGATCAGCTGATGATAACTTTATATGGAAAGTCTAATTTTTTTTTTTTGGAATTTTCTATTTTTTCTTAGAGAATGTTGTTCATAAGGATAGAAAACCGGTTCTTAAAATATGACCACACCTTTCCGTTACAGCCTGTATAGTTCTCGATTAAGAACGCTGTACTATGTTTACCAGCTGAATAAAAAAAGAACTCAATTTGGCGAGATCTTTTAGTAATTGATGAACCCATGCCCCCCACTCTTATAATCCTACTGCCTGCCTGCCTAGCTTTTTCCAAACTATCTTGGGGTCGGCTCCCAGTCTAACCGAATGAAGCTGAATACTTTATTTTACATGGAGCGACTGCCTATCAGACCTCCACAACCCAGTTACTGGGTAAAACGATACCCTTTGATAAGACTGGTTGTCTGACTTTCGGGCTTCTGACGAACCCGTAACGACTGTCAAAGATCCACGGTTGACATCTGGGACCAACGGCTTAACGTGCTCGCCTAGGCACGGAGGAGTCTCAGTATGTAAAGATGGTCACCCATCCATGGACCAACCCCGGCAAGCGTAGCTTAACCTGATGGATCGACCCGTGCAGCTGTTATTACTTTAGCCACGAGCTCCTCTTATAATCCTAGTATCCTGTAAGTTTGTGAGGATGTATGTTTGTTACTCTTTCACGCAAAAACTACTGAACGGGTTTTGACGAAACTTTACAGTAATGTTGCTTTTACATCGAAATAACACATAGGCTATAACTTATAATGAGGGGAAGTAAATAATTCCATGCGGGCGAAGCCCGACAGAAGCTATATACATATATGTTTTAAAATCAGCGAGTGTTGTGCACGCTGGTGAAAGAGCAGTGATTAAAGGCCTGGCTCTGGAACGGTTAACATGACGACCACAGTCCGACGAGCCATCATATCTGCTCCTAGGATTGTATAAACGTGGAATGGAAATCGAATAATTAATTACAGAATAATAATTGATTTCGCTGCCTTGAGCTGTGAAACACGTTTAAATCTAATGTGAGCATATGTTATGAGGATGGGCAGAAGTGAATGTATTGTGTTTGTTTATCCAACTGTTCTCTGATATATATATTTTATATTTACGCGTATACATATTTACATAAAGTAACACCTTTTTGTGTGTGGTCCATTACATTTTCTTTAATCTATTTTAATCTAATTAATCTTGGGGTGGGAAACTCTTCGCATGACCAGAGGGCTGGGCTTTTCTTTGGCTAAGACATTTATTCAACTTGGCAATGCTGCCAGTGTTCTGGGCACTTTTTCCTTTGACAGCGATGTGAATGATATATCTCAGCATATGCTGGGCGCCTTTTTGGCCAAGCAGCAAGCAGTTTATTTTAATTTGTTTTGCTAGTTTTTTTATACGTTCTTGAATGGGGCACAAACAAATATATTTTTTATATGTTCATGTGTGGGGCACAAACAAATATATCTTTATACGTTCTTGTGTGGGGCACAAACAAATATATTTTTTATACGTTCTTGTGTGGGGCACAAACATATATATTTTTTTCTTTCTTTCTATGTTATAAATGTGAAGGTCTGAACATCAACATGTCTGCTAATCAATCACGTCTCAACGAATGAATGGGTTTGAATGAAAATTGGAACACAGAAAAAATAAAAAATTGGAACACAGGAAAAAAAAATTGGAACCCTGGAAAAAAAAAGGTAGACCATGTCATAAAGGGTATTTTTTACCTGACTATTACGTTCTTTTGGAATAATTTTACCGCTATTAGGTAAGCAAGTACTGAAAAACATATACGATCGCAAATCCGTTTACCGAACATGGCGACGAAGTAAACACCATTTATTTCCTGTAAAAGAAAATGATTACATCGTCATTTCGCGCCGGTATAATCAAATCTGCAATTTAAAGGTCCTATGGTGCGTAACAGAGTTCCTAAGGGAGTCATAATTTACCGCTTGTGGCGTTTTTAGGGCATGTTAGAATAATGTGCTCAGCCCGCAACCGAAAACGACGTAAAAAAGATGAAACCTCCTGATCTTTTCCTTTAGATTTGATATAAATCTCCGGATGATTCTTTGCGAGACTTATCTTGTAAACGGATTTGAAATATTACTGGTTTCTTTTCTTGATTATATTTGTGTCAGTGGCACTAGTTTTATTCATTAGATAGATATAGAAGACATTTTCCTAAAATTCTTAGCATATTATGTCTGGGCAGGTCACCTGACTATCTGCGACTCCCGCATTTCCCTTAAACTTAAGGGGAAGATTTATAAAACAATAGTCAGACCTCCTGTCTTGTATGGTTCAGAATGTTGGGCCACAAAAGGCATGAATGAAAAGCAATTGCATGCAGTTGAGATGAGAATGCTAAAAGCAATGTGTAGTGTTACGCGCATGGATAGAATTAGGAATGAGTATATAAGAGGAAGTCTGAAGAAGGCACCGCTGACTGAAAAGATGTGTGGAAATCGGTTGTCGTGGTATGGGCATGTGATGAGGAGGAATGAAGAAAATGTCGTTAGGAAAGTCTTGTGTATGGATGTGGATGGCTATAAGAGTAGGGGAACGCCAAAGAAACGATGCTTGGACTGTGTGAAAGAGGATATGGGTAAAAAGGGGGTGACTACAGAGATGACGACTAATAGGTACGGAAGAAAAAAGCCACGTTGCCCTGACCGCAAATAAATTGGGATCAGGGCAGGAGAATGATGATGATGATCTTAGCATATGTCTGAATATTGTACAAACGCATTGAATGATGTTTGTCTTTTATCATTTATCATGACTAGTAACCCGCCTCAGCTTTGTACGGGTGCAAGTTATATACGCTAACTTTTCTCGATTATCGCTCTTTTTTTTGTGAAAGCTGCATTAAAATCCGTTGCGTAGTTTAGGAGAAGTTGGCGGAGAAACAGACACACGCGAGAAGCGACTTTGATTTATACAATGTATAGATAGAGATGACAGTTTTGCTTTAATCTTTAAAATAAAATAAAATAAATTCCGCGAGTAGGTTCCAATTGCCAAGTCTAATAGCTTCAAATTGTTCAATTTTCTTTGCTCGTGTCCTGTTTTAACTTGGTTCATGAGTTAACTAGATTTGAGTTAATCTAAGTGAATGTATCGAAACAATAGTGCTGCAATCAGTGCTGTGGCCTGTGCTCACGTATCGATTGTTTGTGCATTTATTATATTGGCGGACATCACTACCGACACAAAATAACTTTATAAGCTAGTGTTTATCCTATATACTGTGTATTTTTCCAGAACTAAAAGTAGCCTATGTTTCAGTGACATTGTAAGTTTTATCGATGGAAAAATTACACAATTCTTTTTTTTTTAAGAAAAATTTTGCACTCATTAGGAATAACTCCTGTATCGTGGGAACGTTCAGAAACATGTAAACTTACAGAAGACACCCAGACCTGGAACAACTATTTGTAGGCCATACAAGGCCAGGGCCAAGGTAGTAATTAAACCCGCGACACGCAGCGCAGCAGCCAATCGCTCTACTACAGTGCCAAGCATGCCGTCTATGGGCACTAACTATCGGATTACCTTTGACAAACAAAGTTTTACCTCTTGATAAAAATTCAGTTCAGAAATAATAATATTTAACTGGCTTCTAGATAGTAGCTGATAAATAGAAATAGCCTGAGAGTCGAAAAATTAACAAGTCGTTTAAAAACTGCAGCCCCTATTAAGTAAATGAACTACTGACATGCCATAAATATGAGAGGCCGTTAACTGACAGAACGCTAGTTATGAAAACATGCAGTCATACATACGAGCATGTCACTAAACAACACATTCCAGTAATACCAGTCGCAACAATACTAGTATCACAACTTGTCAAGAACTTCTCAAATTAAATAGGGATCGTTCCAAAATGTAGTTGGGAACTGTCCAATGAACCAGTGAACCAAGTGACAGCAAGGCACACACATGAAAGCTAGGGCTCCGTTTGGACCCCTCGAGTACGGAACACTTGAAAGCGAGAGACTTGAGCGATCTCCCACACATGTTCGCTTCTTCTCACGAGAGAAAGAAAGCGAGAGACGCGGACGAGAAATGTGTGCACGTACAGAAAAGAGTCCGCTACGCATTCTCGTACCACTCAGCCACAAAGCGTCGCTGCACATCCTCGCTCCCTCGCGCAGCTTTGGTGGATCATATAGATTTAACTAACTAGCTAGCATATTTTGTCTCACTGCTGGACAAAGACCTCCTAGTACGGATCAGTCCATCACTATGGGGTGCCAACTGAAAATCAGCGCTGGGTGTCCGACACCCAGCAAATGCTGAGATGGTAATTCTTTCGGTGTGTGTACGCTCAGCACAATTTTATTGTGTTTTGTGTACTATGTACTCTTTTCTTTTATCTATATTTGTTGCTGCTGTGTCTGTGTCTAATAAATGTTTTTAACCGACTTTCGAAAAAGGAGGAGGTTCTATGTTCGACTGTATGTATGGCTTTTTTTTTTTATGTATGTCCGCCGATTTCTCCGTCAGTTGTGGACCGATTTTCAAAATTATTTTTTTATCCGAAAGAATATACTCCCAAGTTGGTCCCATATAAATTTAATCGAAATTGCTTCAGCACTTTTTGAGAAACTGAACAAAAACGAAAAATATGTATACCTCGATGACGTGTTAGTGTTCTCCAAATTCCACGTTCCATGGTATTGGGGTTTTTAGTTCTGGGGTATAACAACTAAAAAGTGAAAAATAAAAAACTTTTTTACAAAAAAAACAACCGACTTCCAAAAAAAAATATACTAAAAATTAATAAATGACTTTAATTTCGGAAGTCGGTGTTTGTATTTTACTTCTTCGTTATTTGACACCGACTTCCGAAATTAAAGTTATTTATTAATTTTTAGTGTATTTTTTTTTGAAAGTCGGTTGTTTTTTTTTTAAAATGTTTTTTTATTTTCTATTCTATTTTATCATCTTCGCCTTGATCTGTGTGATGTCATCTGGCGTTTAATAAGACTCATTCGGTGGTTATTTTTGCCCATTTTCTTCTTTTTAAAATATGTTAATTTCAATGTCACTATGAACCTTTTGTTCTCATCTGTCTTATACCATCAACCCCTTTTTGCTGGCTCAGCGCCAAGCTGTAACCGAATGAGGCACGCACAAGAAACCCTGAATATATCACCGGCGCTAATAAAACTAGTGATCATAATAAAATATTGCTAATTGTATTGCCGACATAACTGCAATGGGGGATATCGTAATCGCTGTTATTTAGGGCTCATTAATTGACAGGGGCTGTGTGTAGTCAACGCTTTGTGGGTTTATCCATACTTATGTTATAAATTTGAAAATAACTCTGTATATCTGTCTGTCTGTTACCTCTTCACGTTTTAATGGCTGAACGGATTTGGATAAAATTTGGTTTAGGGTAGAGCATTTTTTTGTAATTTATTGATAGGCTTTCGTTTGGCCACTGTCTCATCTGATCCTAAGCGATAATGTTTTCAGCATTGGAGTAGTGGAGATGAATAGAAAGAATAAAATAGAATAATACTTTATTGTACACCTTAACAGTTACCCAGTTACTTGCCTAGAAGTAAAATATATTATCCACTCTTGACTTAAAGACCCTCAGGCTGTAGCTGGAATAAGATATAGGATATTTTTATCCCGGCAGTATGTTCCCTTGGGATCAAGATCAGCGACGCATCCAGGAACAGGGAGCGCGCGTGAAGCCATGCATGCGCATTAGCCACTGACATCATCTGACTATTTTTAGTAACTAGTTATAAGGTTGGTAAAATAATCTCGACTTTCTACAATAACGAAAATTCTTTTAATTGTGCGAGTATATTCTAATATATAAAAATTTCGTGTCACGGTGTTTGTGGTTGCACTCCCCCTAAATGGCTCGACCGATTTGAATGATTTTTTTTTTGTATTTTTGGTAAATATGAGAATAGGTCGCAAAGTATTTTTCATCCTCCTACAGCCACCCCCCATTTTTTAATAGTGATTTTTATAATTATGGCAGACCAACGTTTTCCGGCTCAGCAAGTAATCTACTATATAAAAGTAAGTCGGGTTTTCCTTCCTGACGCTATAACTCCAGAACGCACGAACCGATTTCCACGGTTTTGCATTCGTTGGAAAGGTCTCGGACTCCGTAAGGTTTATAGCAAAGAAAAATTTTTGGGAAATCAAATAAACAAAATTGCACCCGTGCGAAGCCGGGGCGCGTCGCTAGTCTATTATAACCATACCATCCATTTTACCAAACAGTAGAATTTATAAATAGAACATCAATATCCTTAAATCAGATCGTTCAGGAGGGTGGAAAAATAATAAACCCGCCATCAAAAACGAGGCAATAACAAAAAATCGGCCAAGTGCGACCCACACTCGCACAAGAAGAGTTAGTTCCGTACCATCGTACAAGATTATACGCGTCAACTTGTTGCCACTAAAAGACAAAAAAAAACGTTCCTAGTAGGGGCCTTTAATTTTTTATTTAATTTTTATTATTTATTGTAAGCGGCAACAGAAATACCCATTTTGTGATAAGTTCAACTGTCTAAGTATTACGGATCATAAGATACAGCCCGCTGACAGACAGACGGACGGACGGACATCGGAGGCTGAGTAATAGGGTTACGTTGGTTACCCTTCGGGTACGGAACCCTAAAGATATAGATCGACGCAATTGACTTTGACGTACGAGTACGTCAAGTAAGTGGCTAAAACGAATCAAAGTTCGCGGATTGATGATGAGATGAACCGAATGACGCCGTAATGTTGTTTTATAACTTTCTTCCTCGCTAAGGTGCTTATATAAATTTATTATCCACTGTTAGAAACAAAAGTATCTCCTCTTCTCATCAGCATAGAGTCGCTTTTTCCGTAATTCTCTGAAGAAAGCTCTGAAAGATTAGTTTACAGGCTTTTATATCTTTGTGAAATATTCTAGAGCAGCAGAAAATTGCATGAATCTGTTGATGCTACCACATAAAAATATAATGTCTGCTATAAACGCAGATTTTAGTGGTCCCTCGTATTTTTGATGTATTGTTACGGTTCCGTACTTATTTTTTTTTTGGAATTACTAGTAAACTGATATTGTTATTTCTGCCCGGGGGTGGAGGACAAATTCGAAAGAGTTACCTCGCCCCCGGGCGCGTAGGGCAGGGAGGAACAGGGGTGGGTTTTAGTCAGTAAGAGTCTGACACGCCCTTCCGCTCCACCCCAGAGCGGAAAGAGTCATAAGATGATTTCCCACCCCCCAAAAAAAAAAAAAGTGGTACTTAATATTTTGTTTGTTTGTCTGTCTATAAACTACAGATGAATTGAATTTATTATCGTACAAACTTAGTCGTAATACGAATAAAATATTGTTGCAACTGACACAAAACTTTTATTTACAAAAAACCCAACCACGACTTTATAAAAACCGGCCAAGTGCGTGTCGGACTTCGTTCATTTAGGGTTCCGTACCAAATGAGGGAATTATCAAAGAAAATATAATATAGTAAATAATAAACATTATCACCAAATTTCAAGTTCAAAGGTCCATGGGAAGTTAAAAATTCTTCAGAACAAAATTTTGTGAAAGACGACGGACAGACAGACAGACGGACATATGAGTGAGAGAACCCGAAGGGTCCAAACGGAGTCTTATCTCCGTTTGGACCCTTCGGGTACGGAATCCTAAAAACTCACTTCCTAAAACAACACTGCAACGTACCTACAAAATAACTTTAGTGTCAAAAGTCGGTATCTCTAATTTTTTTTAACACCTTTACACACAACAACACAATTAAATAACAAAATCAGTTAACAAATTGGCAAAGATATCGCTGAACATACCAACAAATATCCTCCTTGTTGAAATCGGTTAAAGACATTCTGATGACCAATCCAGCAGCAATATTTCTGTAATAACTACTCGTATTTTGCTTGATAGAATAGGGTCTAATCCCTTTACATTCATCCCGTACACAAGGCTCCCTGTATCGCAACAGCCATTACACACACAAATCACATACACTCACATCCTCTCATGAATATTAATGGTTTTAAAGTCTATTAGCCTAAACTACGCCGGATTTCTAGCGAACTATAATATTTACATGATATGGAGTGTTTATGCTAGGGAGTTTCTTGTTAGAATGGCTCAGCTGTGTCGTAGGTGGTATTTAATGATGAACTAGGGATATGAAGAGGATAGCTAGTGTTCTTCTGCCTGTTAACTACAAATTGTGAATGTTTTTTTTACACACAGAACGTTTCGAGAACACATTCATTTTGCGCACAGCTAAGGATTGGAATTCCCTGTCAGAGTCTCGTGTCTCCTGATTACAAAAAACTGGAGGTATTCAAGTCAAGAGTGAATAGGTTACTTCTAGGCAAGAGTGCTCCAACGTCAAGTACATAATCGCTTATCGTCACGTGAGATGTTAGTCAAACGCGATAAAAAAAAAGAATTTCCGTTATCGGATCAGAATTTTCAGATATTGGTGGTGATTCTGTTGTGCACAAACTAAACTTAATTTAGGCTATTGCTATCTTTTTCTCTCTAATAAAACAAGAAAGAGACGGACGTAAATTAGAGCTGTCAAATTTATTTTGAACTAATATTTCCATACAAATTAAGGGTACACGTAAAAACATGTCGTGTAAAAACACGGCGAAGCGCAAGGCGTAAACTAGTTTGACATCTCTAACTTAGTTCATAGCTATAGTCGTCCTTTTCTCGCACTGCCTTTTAGTAAAAGATAGCAACTCTCTAATTTTAGTTTAGATATTAAACAAGAGAATCCGCACCATTACCTAACGCAGAGAACAGTTGTAGCGCGGTGGTAATAGCCGCGACTTACTTATTGTGGGGGTCTTGTCGTGGGTTTGGTCCCAGCCAGCCGCTTTACTTTGGGTAATTTATTTCATCATTGCTACTCTCAAAACGGTGAAGGAAAACATCGTGAGAAAACTGGCAAGTCCTAGAACCAAAAATTTGAAGACATGTGACATCTAGCAATTAATACGTGTGGCGGATTACTGCCCACTCCCTCTCGCAGAGAGGGAGCGAGACTTTCAATATTTCCAATATTGGGTCACGTCTTGTATCCCAATATTGGGAACAGTAAAAAGCTGATTATTATCTACCTATTACATTTAAAAAATAAATCTTTATGGAGTTATTAGTTTCAAAGGGTTGATCTACCTCTCTTTTTCTATAATATCAAAATCAAAAGTCATTTATTCAAACTAGGCTGAGAACCAGCACTTTTTGAACGTCAAAGTTCTACATAAAGACAGTCCCCCAAAAAACGCCCGCCCGTCACCGCAATGTATCACTGCAATGTCTCTTGGCAATAAACCTATTTTAATTACTACACTGTTTGCTAAACGTGACCATTATTACTATTCCCCTTTGAACGTTCATTAACATTCATACCCTGCTGAGGTTGGTGACATTCACACAAATTGTGCCGGACAAAGCTCTTAAACGCAGCAGCGTATTTCAAAAGCTCAAAACGTAAAAATGCAGTGTCTATTCCGAGTGAAACCGCAGGGAAAACCTGTTGTATCAATAAATTAGCGTGAAACGTATCGCCGGGCGCGGGCGGGCCGAACAAAGCGACGGAATAACTCAGCGACGACGGGCTAAATGTGAAAAATTTAAATATTTTACAAAGAAAACTAGCGTTTTACGGTTTTTTTCACGAAATGGGTTACTTTTGTTCATTGTAGTTGTTATTTATAGCGAGAAAGATGCGACGGAATGCTACGTGGCTCATTGTGGAGGAAAGTAGTTTAGTCAAGGCGGGGAAAGAAGAATGGTTTATTGAGGTTTTGTTTAAAATATACTCGACGATATTAAACAGAATGTGTTTATCTGTCTGTTGTGACTTCTCAAGTTAGCGGTTTAATCAACTTTGATGAAAATAAGCAGAGTTAAGGCTCCGTACGTAGATGCAGCGTGACAATACAACAACGATGCGACAATGAGTGTTAATGGAATTCGAACAATTTCTGTGAAAACTCTCTGTGTAGATATAGTCAATTTAGAATAATTTCTATGAAAAAGCGCTGTCGCATTGTCGCATCTAAATTTATAATTCCTCCTCGAAAACAGGAAATGTTCTCCTATCATAAAAAGATAAGTACTCAATTCAAACATCCAACAGATTGAACTCTGTGATAACTAATGGGTAGTGTCGCTGCCATCAACAGGTATTCAAACGGGTAATCATAGATGAAAAGCGGGAATAGATTACCTAGTCAATCACAATTGAATTGTAGGCCGCATGTCGGTGGTAACACTTTGACCTTGACCTGCCTAGTAAAGAGTTTAAGGTAGAAAGAGACACCCTTTACTGCACATCATAAAATAAAAATAAAAAATAATAAACAATAGTAATAATCAACAAAATAGATGTAAAAATAATTGTACAAAATAGATGCAACTCTACGCACCTTTCTTGGGTCATGTATGGGGCAATGGAAGACGGTCCTTCGCTATCCAGGATGTCAACCAATCCAGGGGAATGATGAGCCTATATGGATTAAACGGGGAATATTTCAGGGCGACAGTCTGAGTCCACTTTGGTTCTGCTTGGCCCTGAATCCTCTAAGCACATTGCTGGAGGATTCGGGCCTGGGCTATCGGTTGAGAAGAGGTGGTCAGGCCATATCTCACCTTCTTTACATGGATGACCTGAAACTCTTTGCCCCTAACAACTTGCGACTGATGGAGTTACTGAAGGTAACTGAAACTTTCAGTAGCGCCATCAGGATGGAATTTGGTGTGGACAAATGTGCAGTCATGCATGTAAAGCGAGGGGAGTTTATGGAATCTGAAGGGATTCAACTCTCGGATTCCATACACCTCAGATCTCTCTCCTCGACCGAAACACACAAATATTTGGGTATGTCGGAAGCGTTAGGCATTAACGTTGCTGACATGAAGCAATCGCTGAAGGAGCGCTTCTTTAGCCGCCTGAAAAAGGTATTGAGTAGCCTTTTGTCGGGTGGAAATAAGGTGCGCGCCTTCAACGCCCAACCGTTGCATTCATGCCGGTTTTGATGTACTCTTTCGGCATACTCAAATGGACTCAGACTGAGCTCGAAGCCCTGGACAGGAGGGTCCATACGCTGCTGATCGCAAACCGGATTCATCACCCACGATCGTCGGTGATGAGATTGTACATGTCTAGCCCGCGGAAATGTGGAGGTCGGGGTTTTTTAAATAATAATCTTAATCTTTAATAATAATCTTTATTGAAATAAACATCATTTACAAAAAACCTATGAAGCCTCTGAAACCCAAGCTAGGTAAAAACCTGTATGTCAGATTTCAGCGCCTTCTCCCAATTTATTACATTACATTTTTTTACCAACTATGATTTTTAATTACAATTTCAAGCATGCAGAAACTAAAATAAAGATGTAAAATGTAGTGTGAAAGTTGTGTGTGAATGTGGAGTATGTGTGTGTGTGTGTGAAGGTGTGTGTTTATTTTACCCAATAAAATATTTTTCTGTTTCTTCGTAGTTAAGAGTAAGAAGCCAGTTCTTTATCTTGGACTTGCATTCATGAAAAGACAGTGGGTAAATGTTTAAAATTTTATTAATTTTATTATAAATAAAATTGCGATGTAATGAAATGCGAAGACTCTCCACAACCGCGAGGTGTGCAGCCTCAGAGAATATTTTCTTGAAACCGACCTGGGTATGCACCGCGATGTGGTCGCAGTGGACAAAGGAATCACCCCGTTGTCCATGGCTAAAGAGAACTGGCGCAAATCTGTAATACTCACTACTGATGACCGCAAGGAGGTATGGCAAGGCAAGGAGCTTCACGGGCTCTTCATGGGCCTGATGTAGATTTCTTGGCGTCTGTGCCCTGGCTACGTTTCAGTGACCTCTTCTCGACGACCACCTGTCGAAGCTGTCGTTGCGCGGTTGGATCAAGGGCCTGATACAGAAGGCAGTACTCCTCGATACGGCTCGCATTGTGAGGAGGTTCCTGTCTCTGGATCCCTAACCACCGGTAGCTTGGACTCTGCTCCCGACACCGGCGGACTACTGTTTTTTATAATTTTAAATGTTTTTTTTTTTTGTATGCTTTGCTAAAAATATTTAAAATTACAATTGATATGTGTAATAAGTTAATAAACGAAATAATAATCTCCCGGACCAAATTTCGATCACGGTGGCCAATCTCAACGGAGATTAGCCAAGTACGCAGGAGATATTATAGTGCACAAGTGTGTACGCTAACACAGGCGCACTCTCTGTTCTTTTACTCTAATCAGAGAGCTTAATCGCTATTAAATGCCAACGACCTTTAGTGGTTAGCTTGCGTGTTCTGTGTTGAGCTCACGTAAAGCGTCGTACACTCGCCCATCAAGGAGCCGCTGTCCGAGCTTAGACGCATTATTATTTTATTATACATAAAACAACAAATATTATACTAAAACACGTACCACGACTTTATTTACTAACACTTTCTGTTAATAATATGTATACTTAGGTTAAAGTATCTATGGTTCTATGCAACCCGAAATAAATAAATAATTATTATACTAAAAGATAAATAATTAATTTATCTTTAAAATGGTGAAGTGTTCATAAAAAACGCTTAAATATTTTTACGTGGTTCTCAATTTTTAATCCGCGTTAGACATACTCGTACATTTAAAATTAATACACTGTTTTAAAAATATAATTTCAAATATTCACCGAGACCAAGGCTAAGCTTGATAAATACTATGGGGACCCATAGTATTTATCAAGCTTAGCCTTGGTCTCGGTAATGGTTTTTATTCGCAAAAAATAATGCTTAATAAGCACACGAAATTCATTTTTTTCCATTTTTTCCTCAAATTACTGGGAAGTCTGATAAAGATAGCTGTCAAACACAAACTAACTGACGCAGCAAGTTCAAATTTTGACAGGAGTCAACTGACAGATGCCTGTTGACAGAAGTAGTGTTGCTTTTTCAGTAAAGAGGTCAGAAATTCTAAAAGTCACGGACTTATTGACCCGCCCTCGTACCTTTACAAATTAATACACTGTTTTAAAAATATAATTTCAAATATTCACATATCAAATTTCGAAGAAAGTTGTTTAGAGTAACATACATTTTTTTCAAAGAAATAAGACTAGTCGCTTAGACATGATTTTCAATTAAAAACCATTAGAAGTCGTGTAACTGCGCCTTAACCCTCTATTACTCATGAACTATGTTTATGTGTATGTTTATCAGTTGTCTAGTACCCATAACACAAGCTCTGCTTAGCTTGGGACTAGATGGCGTTGTGTGATAGTTGTGGAATATTATTATTTCGTTTATTCATTTGTAAATACATATAAATTATATTTTTAAATATTTCAATGAAAAAATAAAAAAAAAAAACATTTAAAAATATAAAAAATAGTATCCCACCGGTATCGGGAACAGGGTCCAAGCTACCGGTGGTCAGGGCTCCAGAGAGAGGAACCGCCTGACAATGCGAGCCGTGTCCAGAAGTACTGCTTTCTGAATCAAGCCCTTGATCCAGCCGCCTAACGAGAGCCTCCTGAGGTGTTGGTCGAGGCTCGTGGCTATTAAGCCATTGGCTGACACGACTATCGGTACAATGATCGCTGAGTCCACATCCCACATGTCGACAACCTCGCGAGCCAAGTCAATATACTTGATTTGTTTATCTTTCTCGGCTTTCACGAGGTTCTCGTCATGTGGGACGGTAATGTCAACAATCATTGCACGCCTCTCGATTCGGTCCACCACCACTATATCAGGCTTATTGGCTATAATAGTCCTGTCAGTGATGATGGACCGATCCCAGTACAATGAGATATGACCATTATCGAGAACTGGGTCGGGCGCATATCTGTAGTACGGCACTTCCGATTCCACAAGAGAGTATTTCAGAGCAAGTTGCTGATGGATAATCCTGGCTACGAGGTTGTGCCTATGCAAGTACTCACCGTTAGCTAGACGAGAACAACCAGAGAATATGTGGCGGATTGTTTCTCCCGGACGATGACATGCCCGACATATGTCAACCGTGCCGTCCTTCACAATAAATCTCCGGTAATTTTTCGTCATGATAACTTCGTCCATAATTGCACAGACAAAACCTTCGGTTTCCCCAAAGAGGTCACCGACACGCAGCCAGGCTACGGACGCTAGTTGGTCTACATCGGGCCCATGTAGGGCCCGGAAAAAGCGTCCGTGAAGTTCCTTACTCTGCCATACTTCTCTGCGATCGTTAGTGTCAAGCACTAGAGGTTTGCGCCAGTTCTCGTTAGCCAAGGAGAGTGGAGTAAGGCCCTTGTCCACTGCCACTACATCTCGATGCATACCCACGTCAGCAGCTAGGAAATATTCCCTTAGACTGCATACCTCGCGGTTGTGTAGGGTCTTAGCATTTAAAAAGCCTCGGCCTCCACACTTCCGCGGGATATACAGTCTCATCACCGACGAACGTGGGTGATGCATTCGAAATGCAGTCAGCAGCGTACGGACTCGCCTATCCAGGGCGTCAAGTTCTGTTTGAGTCCATTTGAGTACGCCGAAAGAGTACATCAATACCGGCATGACCCAACCGTTGAAGGCGCGCACCTTGTTTCCGCCCGAAAGAAAGCTATTAAATACCTTCTTCAGGCGGCCAAAGAAGCGCTCCTTCAACGATTGCTTCATGTCAGCAACATTGATACCTAACGCTTCCGACATACCCAAATACTTATAGGTTTCGGTTGGAGAGAGGGATCTCAGGTTTATGGAATCCGAGAGTTGTGTTCCCACGGATTCCACAATCTCCCCTCGCTTTACATGCATGACCGCACATTTATCCACACCAAACTCCATCCTGATGGCACTACTGAAGGTTTCAGTTACCTTCAGTAGCTCCATCAGTTGCAGATTGTTGGGGGCAAAAAGTTTCAAGTCATCCATGTAAAGGAGGTGAGATATAACCTGACCACCTCTCTTCAACCGATAGCCTAGCCCTGAATTCTCCAGCAGTGTGCTTAGAGGATTCAAAGCTAGGCAAAACCAAAGCGGACTCAAACTGTCACCCTGGAATATACCCCGCTCGATCCTTATCGGTTCGCTATTCCTCTGGATTTGTCGACATCCTGGATAGCGAAGGACCGTCCTCCATTGCCCCATACATGAAATCAGGAAGGTGCGTAGTGTTGCATCAACTTTATACAATTCCAGCACCCTCATGAGCCATGTATGAGGAACTGAGTCATAGGCCTTCTTATAGTCTATCCAACATGTCGACAGATCCTTTCGGAAACGCCGAACCTGTTGGCTAATGGTCATATCTATGAGGAGAAGCTCCTTAGTACCGCGGGACCCATTCCTACATCCATTTTGAGAGGCAGACATGATACAGTTACTATCTATATGTGTGTTAATCTTAGCTCTCAAAATGGATGTAAGAACCTTATAGACCGTCGGTAAGCACGTGATCGGTCTATAATTTTTAGGTTCCGCAGTACTACCTGATTTATGGAGCAGGTGGGTTATTCCTGTAGTTAGAAATTGGGGCAGCGACCCTGACTCTAAGGCAGACTGGATCTGAGATGCCAAGTGGGTATGCGACCTTGTAAACCATTTGATCCAGAAGTTGTGCAGCCCGTCCGGCCCTGGAGATTTCCAGTTAGCTAACGGACGGAATGCACGAGCTACATCTTGGGGGCTGATGATAATTGCCCCCATTTCTGGTATTGGATCGTATACGCGCTCAACATCCCGAATCCAATCGCCCTCGGTATGACAGACAGGCACCGACCAGATGCTGCGCCAGAACGAGTATATGGCGTCATCATCCGGCAGGTGCGTATTAGTCACACCTTGGTCCGGTCGCTCCCAATCCCTATACACCCACCTTTCATTACTTCGGAATGTGCGATTCTGGGTGTATCGTTCTACTCGCCGCTTATACCTGCGAATACGGTTTGCCCATGCATATACTTTCTGCTTCAGGAAGTCGATGCGCTCTGTGACACGGGACATATAGTCTCGGGAGCTGACATCAGTCCCCGAAAACGCCTGTCTCACAAAGCGCATCACTCTTGGGCGAGTGTTGCCCTCCCTGAAGCAGATTAGTTTGCCTATGAGTGCTCTGGCCCCACCAATACGACGCTCGATTCTGCACTGCCAAGCCGGCACGGCTGGCTTCGGTCGTGTAGCTCGGTCATTAGGAAATTTGACGTGAGCTACACGACATGCCGCTACAGCCGCGCAGTACAGCATCGAGTGTGTATCGGTGAGGTCTTCGCAGTCATCTAAATAATTTGACAACTGCGAATCCAGAGCAGCCACCAGCGCCCTATTCTTGTTATGCATGGGCAAACGAGGTAAACGTGGCCTAAGTTCGAGCGGCATGCTGCGATACTCCCGAATAGCACACTCCAAAGCACTCCTCAATTCATCATTGCAGTATAATATTATTATTATTATTATTCCATTTATTTTATAGTTTAAACATACAATTTACATTTTTAAATATTAAAATATCAAAATATAAAAACATTTCTGTCTGACATCTGACGGCACGGTTGGCGTAGTGGTTGAGCGTTCGACTGCTGCGCTGCGTGTCGCGGGTTCGATCCCCGCACGGAACAAATATTTGTATGGCCTACAGATAGTTGTTCCGGGTCTGGGTGTCTTGTGTAGGTGAGTTTAAATGTTTGTGAACGCACCCACGATACAGGAGTAATTCCTAGTGTGGGGCAACGTTTTTTTTAAAAAAAAAAAAAAAAAAAATATAAAAAATAGTATCCCACCGGTATCGGGATAGGGTCCAAGCTACCGGTGGTCAGGGCTCCTGAGAGAGGAACCTCCTAACTATGCGCGCCGTGTCCAGGAGTACTGCCTTCTGGATCAAGCCCTTGATCCAGCTGCGCAACGAGAGCCTCCTTAGGTGTTCGTCGAGGCTCTTGGCTATTAAGCCATTGGCCGTCACGACTATCGGCACAATGACTGCTGTATCCACCTCCCACATGTCGACAACCTCGCGAGCCAGATCAAGATACTTTGTTTTTTTATCTTTCTCAGCCTTCACGAGGTTCTCGTCATGAGGGACAGCTATATCCACAATCATTGTGCTACGCTGTCAGGCTTATTGGCAACAATAGTCCTATCAGTGATGATAGATCGATCCCAATACAACGTGATATTGCCATTTTCGAGAACTGGGTCGGGCTCATACCTATAGTACGGTACTTCAGATTCCACAAGATTGTATTTAAGAGCAAGTTGCTGATGGATAATCCTGGCTACAAGGTTGTGTCTATGCAAATAGTCTCCGTTAGCTAGACGAGAACAACCAGAAATAATGTGTCGGATTGATTCCCCGGGTCGGTGGCATGCCCGACAGATGTCAACCGTACCGTCCTTCACAATATATTTCCGGTAGTTATTCGTCATCATAACTTCGTCCATAATCGCACAGACAAAACCTTCGGTTTCCCCGAATAGGTCACCAAAGCGCAGCCAGGATACGGACGCTAAGAGGTCTACATCAGGTCCATGTAGGACCCGGTAAAAGCGTCCGTGAAGCTCCTTGCTCTGCCATACTTCCCTGCGGTCATTAGTATCCAATACTTTAAGTTTGCGCCAGTTCTCGTTTGCCAAGGAGAGCGGGGTGAGGCCCTTGTCCACAGCGACCACATCTCGATGCATACCCACGTCGGTTTCTAGGAAATATTCCCTAAGGCTGCATACCTCGCGGTTGTGTAGGGTCTTAGCATTTAAGAAGCCACGACCCCCACATTTCCGCGGGATATACAGCCTCATCACCGATGATCGTGGGTGATGCATCCGATTTGCGGTCAGCAGTGTGCGGACCCTCCTATCCAGGGCGTCAAGTTCCGTCTGAGTCCATTTGAGTATGCCGAAAGAGTACATCAACACCGGCATGACCCAACCGTTGAAGGCGCGCACCTTGTTCCCGCCTGATAAAAGACTATTTAGTACTTTATTCAGGCGGCCAAAGAAGCGCTCCTTCAGCGACTGTTTCACGTCAACAGTATTGATGCCTAACGCTTCCGACATACCCAAATACTTGTAGGTTTCGGTTGAGCAGAGGGATCTAAGGTGTATGGAATCCGAGAGTTGAGTTCCCACGGATTCCATAATCTCCCCTCGCTTTACATGCATGACTGCACATTTGTCCACACCAAATTCCATCCTGATGGCGCTACTGAAGGTTTCTGTTACCTTCAGTTGCTTCATCAGTTGCAAGTTGTTGGGGGCAAAGAGTTTCAGATCATCCATGTAAAGGAGGTGTGATATGACATGACCACCTCTTCTCAACCGATAGCCTTGTCCCGAACCCTCCAGTAATGTACTGAGAGGGTTGAGGGCCAGACAAAACCACAGTGGACTCAGACTGTCACCCTGGAATATGCCACGCTCGATCCTTATCGGTTCGCTGTTCTCCTGTATCTGCCGACATCCTGGATAGTGAAGGACTGTACTCCACTGCCCCATACACGACATCAGGAAGGTGCGCAGAGTTGCATCAACTTTGTACAACTCCAGCACCCTCATGAGCCATGTATGTGGCACCGAGTCATAGGCCTTCTTGTAATCTATCCAACATGTCGACAGATCTCTTCGAGAACGACGAACCTGTTGGCTAATAGCAATATCGATGAGGAGCAGCTCCTTAGTACCACGGGACCCATTCCTACATCCATTCTGGGAGGTTGATATGATAAGATTATTATCAATGTGGATGTTAATTTTAGCTCTCAGAATGGATGTAAGAACTTTATAGACCGTCGGTAAACACGTGATCGGTCTATAATTCTTAGGTTCCGCAGTACTACCTGATTTATGGAGTAGGTGGGTTATTCCTGTCGTAAGAAACTGGGGCAGCGACCCTGACTCTAAGGCAGACTGGAACTGAGCTGCCAAGCGAGCGTGCGACCTTTGGAACCATTTAATCCAGAAATTGTGCAGCCCGTCCGGCCCTGGAGATTTCCAGTTAGGCAACGGACGGACTGCACGAGCTACATCTTGGGGGCTGATGGTAATTGCCCCCATTTCTGGTATAAGGTCGCACGCACGCTCGACCTCTCGAGTCCAATCACCCTCGGTGTGCCTGACAGGCACCGACCAGATGCTGCGCCAGAATGAACTCATAGCGTCATCATCCGGTAGATGCCTATCAGATACACCTTGGTCCGGTCGCTCCCAAGCCCTATAAACCCACCTTTCGTTGCTTTGGAAAGTGCGATTCTGAGTGTACCGCTCCACTCGCCGCTTGTACCGACGAATACGATTTGCCCATGCATAGACCTTCTGCTTCAGGAAGTCCATACGCTCTGTGACGCGGGTCAGATAATCTCGGGAACTAATATCAGTCCCCGAGAACGCCCGCCTCACGAAACGCATCACCCTAGGGCGAGTGTTGCCCTCCCTGAAGCAGATAAGCTTGCCGATGAGTGCTCTAGCCTCACCGATACGACGCTCAATTCTACACTGCCAAGCTGGTACGGCAGGTCGTGTAGCTCTGTCACAATTGGTGAACTTGACGTGAGCTACACGACATGCCGCTGCAGCTGCGCAGTATAAGATTGAGTGGGTATCGGCAAGGTCTTTGCTGTTATCAAAACAATTTGATAGCTGCGAATCTAGAGCACACACCAGCGCCTTATTTTTCTTATGCATGGGCAAACGAGGTAGACGAGGTCTAAGCCCAGGTGGTGTGGAGCGGTACTCCCGGAATGCATCCTCCAAAGCGCTCCTCAATCGTTCATTGCATTGAGTACTCACGGATATAGCCGCGTCATCATCATCTTCACCAACGTAGTCGGGTCGCGGTGAAGCACTGGGTTGCAGTTGCACCGCGGCCGGTGGCAAAACAGGTGAGACACGGCTACTCCGTGATTCGAGGCGTAGTCGATCAAGTACGGCGTCATCCAGCATACGGTTACGCTGGATGACCCGCACCTGATCCGACAGTCGTTGGGCCGAAACGTTGACAGCTGGCTCAAGCACCTGAAACAGAGAGAGCATCCGACCACGGTACGCAGTCAGGTTACTTCCCCCCTCTGTAGCCCCAAAGTATGAGCGCATGACGTTTTCGTTAATACTTTGCGTCCATCGCATGCGCTGCACACTTCCACCGGCAGCGGGAACCCTATCAGAGGCCGGCGGGCCTCGAGGTTCCAAGCTGGCTGGTGGTCGGCCTCTTCCCCGTCGACGCGCAGGTGGTGGTGTCGTCGGCGGAGTGGTGTATTCGTCGCTCGAGCTTGACGCAACTGCAGCGGCCGGAATCACTTGACTCACGGCTGGCGCAGGTCCCGGCGGCTGCGAGGCGGAGCTGAGCGACGAACCCGAAGATGTTGGTTGTGCATTTTGTAAACGTGCCCGGCTTCTTGTCTGCATTTTCGGTCCATTACATTTTTATTTCCATGTCATGTCAATTTTGTTTCCGTATTGTTGTGGTGATTTATTATGATTATTTTTTCCTGGTTTTTTTTTGTTGATTGGACATGTTTCTTGATTTAAATATAAGTAAATTAAATAAAAATATCAGTGAGAAAATTTTCTTCGTCAGTCAAATTGACAGCCGGGCCACAGATTATTATTTATTAACTTATAATATATTATTATTATTATTATTCCATTTATTCAATTTTATATACATACAATTTTAAATTTTTAAATATTTAGGTACTTAGAAAAACATAAATAAATACAAAAACATTTAAAAATATAAAAAGTAGTTGCCCACCGGTATCGGGAATAGGGTCCAAGCTACCGGTGGTCAGGGCTCCTGAGAAAGGAATCTCCTAACAATACGCGCCGTGTCCAGGAGTACTGCTTTCTGGATCAAGCCCTTGATCCAACTGCCCAACGAGAGCCTCCTGAGATGTTGGTCGAGGCTCTTGGCTATTAAGCCATTGGCCGTCACGACTATCGGCACAATGACTGCTGTATCCACCTCCCACATGTCGACAACCTCGCGAGCCAGATCAAGATACTTTGTTTTTTTATCTTTCTCAGCCTTCACGAGGTTCTCGTCATGAGGAACAGCTATATCAACAATCATTGTGCGACGCTCTTGTCGATCTATCACCACTATGTCAGGCTTATTGGCAACAATAGTCCTATCAGTGATGATAGATCGATCCCAATACAACGTGATATTGCTATTTTCGAGAACTGGGTCGGGCTCATACCTATAGTACGGTACTTCAGATTCCACAAGATTGTATTTAAGAGCAAGTTGCTGGTGGATAATCCTGGCTACAAGGTTGTGTCTGTGCAAATAGTCTCCGTTAGCTAGACGAGAACAACCAGAAATAATGTGTCGGATTGATTCCCCGGGCCGGTGGCATGCCCGACAGATGTCAACCGTACCGTCCTTCACAATATATTTCCGGTAGTTATTCGTCATCATAACTTCGTCCATAATCGCACAGACAAAACCTTCGGTTTTCCCGAATAGGTCACCAAAGCGCAGCCAGGATACGGACGCTAAGAAATCTACATCGGGTCCATGTAGGACCCGGTAAAAGCGTCCGTGAAGCTCCTTGCTCTGCCATACTTCCCTGCGGTCATTAGTATCCAGTACTTTAAGTTTGCGCCAGTTCTCGTTTGCCAAGGAGAGCGGGGTGAGGCCCTTGTCCACAGCGACCACATCTCGATGCATACCCACGTCGGTTTCTAGGAAATATTCCCTAAGGCTGCATACCTCGCGGTTGTGTAGGGTCTTAGCATTTAAGAAACCACGACCCCCACATTTCCGCGGGATATACAGCCTCATCACCGATGATCGTGGGTGATGCATCCGATTTGCGGTCAGCAGTGTGCGGACCCTCCTATCCAGGGCGTCAAGTTCCGTCTGAGTCCATTTGAGTATGCCGAAAGAGTACATCAATACCGGCATGACCCAACCGTTGAAGGCGCGCACCTTGTTCCCGCCTGATAAAAGACTATTTAGTACTTTATTCAGGCGGCCAAAGAAGCGCTCCTTCAGCGACTGTTTCACGTCAGCAGTATTGATGCCTAACGCTTCCGACATACCCAAATACTTGTAGGTTTCGGTTGAGGAGAGGGATCTAAGGTGTATGGAATCCGAGAGTTGAGTTCCCACGGATTCCATAATCTCCCCTCGCTTTACATGCATGACTGCACATTTGTCCACACCAAATTCCATTCTGATGGCGCTACTGAAGGTTTCTGTTACCTTCAGTAGCTTCATCAGTTGCAAGTTGTTGGGGGCAAAGAGTTTCAGATCATCCATGTAAAGGAGGTGTGATATGACCTGACCACCTCTTCTCAACCGATAGCCCTGTCCCGAACCCTCCAGTAGTGTACTGAGAGGGTTGAGGGCCAGACAAAACCACAGTGGACTCAGACTGTCGCCCTGGAATATGCCACGCTCGATCCTTATCGGTTCGCTGTTCTCCTGTATCTGACGACATCCTGGATAGTGAAGGACTGTACTCCACTGCCTCATACACGACATCAGGAAGGTGCGCAGAGTTGCATCAACTTTGTACAACTCCAGCACCCTCATGAGCCATGTATGTGGCACCGAGTCATAGGCCTTCTTGTAATCTATCCAACATGTCGACAGATCTCTTCGAGAACGACGAACCTGTTGGCTAATAGCAATATCGATGAGGAGCAGCTCCTTAGTACCACGGGACCCATTCCTACATCCATTCTGGGAGGCTGACATGATACGATTTTTATCAATATGGGTGTTAATTTTGGCTCTCAGAATGGATGTAAGAACTTTATAGACCGTCGGTAAACACGTGATCGGTCTATAATTCTTAGGTTCCGCAGTACTACCTGATTTATGGAGCAGGTGGGTTATTCCTGTCGTAAGAAACTGGGGCAGCAACCCTGACTCTAAGGCAGACTGGAACTGAGCTGCCAAGCGAGCATGCGACGTTTGAAACCATTTGATCCAGAAATTGTGCAGCCCGTCCGGCCCTGGAGATTTCCAGTTAGGCAACGGACGGACTGCACGAGTTACATCTTGGGGGCTGATGGTAATTGCCCCCATTTCTGGTATAAGGTCGCACGCGCGCTCGACCTCTCGAGTCCAATCATCCTCGGTGTGCCTGACAGGCACCGACCAGATGCTGAAGAATGAACTCATAGCATCATCATCCGGTAGATGTCTATCGGACACACCTTGGTCCGGTTGCTCCCAAGCCCTATAAACCCACCTTTCGTTGCTTTGGAAAGTGCGATTCTGAGTGTACCGCTCCACTCGCCGCTTGTACCGACGAATACGATTTGCCCATGCATAGACCTTCTGCTTCAGGAAGTCAATACGCTCTGTGACGCGGGTCAGATAATCTCGGGAACTAATATCAGTCCCCGAGAACGCCCGCCTCACGAAACGCATCACCCTAGGGCGAATGTTGCCCTCCCTGAAGCAGATAAGCTTGCCGATGAGTGCTCTAGCCTCACCGATACGACGCTCAATCCTACACTGCCAAGCTGGTACAGCAGGTCGTGTAGCTCTGTCACAATTTGTATTAATTATTAATTTATTATTATTATTATTAACTGGAATTTTAATGATTTTTTGGAATCTTGATAATTACAAAAAAATAAAATACACGTATTTGTGAATTTTTTTTATTATTATTATTTGGAAATAAAATCACAAAAACAGGGAGTGTTGCTTTACGCAACACTGAAATAAGTAGTCAATATATATATAATACGGCAGCACAGTCATATGTTACGGAAGATGGAAGTTTCTGAAGCAATTCTTGGTTTTAGTGTACCATAAGGCTACCCCGCATTTTTCACCTACATTATAGGTAAATCCAACATACCTCGGAAACTTGCATCTGATTTTCTTAACAGACCATTGCGGCCAGTGGTCTTGCCGGACTGCTTTTGGAGGCACATGCAGAGCAGCAGGCGTATGCCTTCCTTGATGCTTTATTTTCATCTTTCCTTGGTGCTTTTTGGCTTGGATTTCGCTCTCAAGTGACCACCGACTGGATAAACTAGGTTTTATACCCATTTTGCAAAGGGTCACAGCGACTTCCTGACGAAAATCTGCTGAGGGTAAGAAGCCTGATTGAAGTCTTGTGTGGCAACCCTTTTGTAAAATAGCCATGCATTGGATATCGTGAGATCCAAATAATTATAAAACAGTCGCATGTGCCATCGTTTGCTTCGCAAACGTATTTTATATAATTATACCCATGATGCTGTCAAGAAGATCGACGCCACTCATGTGGCGATTGTACTCTCCCACCACATTGGGTCGCTTTATTTTTACATACCTTGAATTCTGTTTTTCCCATCCTCGAACATCAGTTTCAGGTTTTTACCTAGCAAAGGTAGACGAGATTGATGATTTTGTTATCCTTCCATGCGACAGTTGAAACATCGATACCGTTGTCGTCGGCTTCGTGTTCTTTTGAAAAGCCTTTATCTTTTTCTTTTTTTTATCTGTTGTATCTTTTCTGATGACAGCTCACAATCCGGTATTCTACTTCTTCTCATAGTACCGAGGCTGAGAATACCTTCTTTGGCCAGATATTCCATCAGACGTAGAGAAGTAAAATAGATGTCAAAATAGAGTTTGAAGTTCTGACGCCTTGGAATCATACATAGCAGTGCTCTCGTGTGATGGTGCAGTTTCCGTGGAAGAAGAAGGACGTTCATCAATGTTTTCTAGAGTGTCTATTATGGGATCCTTATCAATATCTACCTCTGGAGCCCAGATCTTAGAAGGTGTCCAATTTAGGAACAAAATCAGGATCGGCAAGGCTGTCGTCATCAAAATCACGGCCATCCTCAGTATCTGTATCATTATTTAGCGCAATTCCAATATCTTTATCACCAAAGAATTGCTTACAAAACATACTGAAGCATAAAAAAAAATCAATCAGCATATTCAACAAAATTTTACACTTTTGTCTGATGTAGCCTACGGGCAACAATCACATTTTTTCAGAAAAATAAATGAAAACGTGAAAATTATTCTAAAATAACGTAAGACTATAAAGTTCATACACTTACCTCTCCAATTTATCAAGATAGTTCACAAAACTTAAGCAGATTAATTTTTTATTATTTTTTTAAATCACAGTCAACCACCACGTTTCATAAATACCGACTGTCGAAATACAAATCTCAATTTGTAACCAGTAGCGCCCTCTAGTCGTATTTTTTGGTACTTGTTCGTTAGTTCGGAGTGTAGACTACGATTTACAGTGCGAGTTCTAGTTAAGAAATCAATATTATATTAAATTTCGAAGCGTTTATACGGTATGTTACCTACAGTCTACACTATGATACAGAGGGTTAAGCACTTTCCGAGGCACAAAAAAAAGGTGTGTCACACCACAAACTTCCAAAATCTTGCGCTACAGAGTAGGTAAATAATAGTACTTTTTACCTGACCCAGGAATTGAACTAGGACCTCACGCTCAGCAGTCGCGCTTAAGACCACGAGAACAACGACAAATAGATTAATGAATTGCAAGGCCAGCTCATACTGGTTTTGTACCATTGACTTTTTTCCGTTTATTAGCCAAGAATTTTTTTTACAACCATTTGTTAATCATAAACATTCCAACACAAACCATCGCGGGTTTAACAGCGGTATGTCAGTCGCATCAACTCGTTACTACTTACCACAACATACTTTTAAATAAAACAGTAGGTACATGCAGTCTATTGTAACTACATACTTCAATATTGTTGCACGTGTAAACCTTTCTATGAAATCTAAGAGGTTTATTATTCTTGTGTTCATCGAGTACAGCTTAATTCGTTCGATTTTTCGTACTATCGATGTTAGTATAATTTATCAAAAATAAATTGCTAAGGCGAAGTCAGGCACAAATCAAGTGCCCATCATCCCATTGCCTTGAGTCTTCATTTATTGTTATGATTTTTCCTCTGTTATTCATTTTGTTTATTTTATGATCACATTTATTTCGTCTTTGTGATGTTACAATACGATTCAGGGAGGTTAATTCGAGGTGGAGAAAATAACTTTCCTTTCTTAGAATGTACGGGTAAGTTATCCTACCTCTTAGCTGTCAATATTCAAGCTAGTGGCACTCAGGCAACTGAAGAAACAAAAACAAACAAACCCACTCCGGGTTTTAGTCAGTAAAAGTCTGACACGCCCTCCCACTTCACCCAGAGTGGGAGAAATCATTGAATGATTTACAACCAACCCTACAAAAAAAAAGGTTAGTAATAGATATAATTATTAAAGCGCTCTTCCTCCCTCCTACTTACAAACTGGCTCGCTGTGCCCGACAGGGCCCATATTCATTTTACCACCTGGGTGTACATTACGGATTCAATAAAGAACTTGAGATTTGATTTGATTTGAGATTTATTCTTAATCAAAAGTATTTTATTTTCTTTATCAAGGGTGAAACATTCAACAAGATCTTGTATTTCATCTCCCAAACATTCCTCAAAGTAATTCAATCACAGAACTTCAGACAGTTCACGGTTATCAATGTGGTTGATGTCTTCAGTAAAATAGCAGACTTAAACTAAAACAACAATTGTTTAGACCTACTAGCTATTGCCCGTGGCTTGGGTCGCCTGAAATTTGAATAATATGCCGCGGAAACATACTACGTGGATATAAAATATCTTGAACATGGGATCCCTTTATTAGTTTGTATGGATTACTTCTTAGTAATCCAATGAAAATCAGCAGATCCGGCAATCCGATGGATGCGAGACAAGACCGGCTGTTGTGCCGACACTTGGGAGACGCCTTTGTCTAGCAGTGGACATCAGTCTGTACAGGTTGACTATGGATAGTCTACCTGTGATCAAAATCGGTTCAGCCGTCGAGGCGTGATTGATTAACAAACGTACAAATATTGGGGCTTATATATAAAAAAAAACGGCCATGTGCGAGTTGGACTCACACACGAAGGGTTCCGTACCATGAACTGTGAAACGTGTTTTTTTGGATGTTTTTTTTGGGCTATATCTCATGATCCGCAATAGGTAGACAAATGGATTTTTACACAGCGTGTATTTCTATAGCCACTATAACAAAAACCATAAAAATATAAATAAATTAAAATAAAGGGGGTTCCTCTACTAGAATCGTGTTTTTTTTATGGACAGTGGAGTTTTGGTTTGGGCAGGTAGTCCCTTTTAATTTTTAGTTTATTTATTTTAAATTTTATTATTTGTTATAATAGCGACAACAGAAATACACATACTGTGAAATTTTCAACTGTGTAGCTATTACAGATCGTGAGATACAGCCCGCTGACAGACAAACGGACAGCGGAGTCTTAATAATAGGGTCCCGTAGTTACAATGGTTACCCCTTGGGTACGGAACCCTAAAAAGTAAACCATGTGATTAGTTGAAACACTGATAAACACGTTCTTAAAATTTGAATTGGGATCCGCTAATAATTATTAATTAAACTTAGCATATGGTTAGCGATTTCTATAAATAAGGCTGTCATAATTTACTAGATTTTTCCCGCTGCTTCGCTTCCGTCACCTACCCCAGAAGAACTGTACATTTTTCCCGCTGCTTCTATTTCGTCACCTACCCCAGAAGAACTGTACACTTTTCCCGCTACTTTGCTTCCGTCACCTACCCCGGAAGGACTGTGCATTTTTCCCACTGCTTTGCTTCCGTCACCCAGAAGAACTGTGCATTTTTCACGCTGCTTCGCTTGCTTCACCTACCCAAGAAGAACTGTATTTTTTTCCCACTGCTTCGCTTTCGTCACCTACCCCAGAAGAACTGTGCATTTTTCCCACTGCATCGCTTCCGTCACCTTCCCCAGAAACTGTACATTTTTCCCGCTGCTTCGCTTCCGTCACCTACCCCACAAGAACTGTACATTTTTCCCGCTGCTTCGCTTCCGTCACCTACCCTAAAGGAACTGTGCATTTTACCGCAAATATAAGTAGTCCATTTGACTCGATAGTATAGCATTCTATTTTTAACAGACTTCCAAAAGGAGGAGGTTCTCAATTCAATTGAGTTTTTTTTTTGTTTTTATGTATGTTACGCAATTTCTCCGCCACTTGTAAATAGATTTTGATGTTTCTCTTTTTGTTTGATAAATCATACTTCAGAGGTACGAGTAGGTCCCACATAATTTTTTATCGAAATTGATTCAGCGCTTTTTGAAAAAATCATATACACAGATGACGTTTTATTTGTCTCCAATTATGTTCAATTTCCATGTTATTATCGTCATCCATTCGGGCATAACTTTATTATTTAGTTTTAGTTCTGGGGTAGGTACCTATAACAACTAAAAAATGAAAAATAAAAAAACGTTTTTTACAAAAAATACTTACAACCGACTTCCAAAAATTGAAAAATAATTTATAAGTCGGTGTCGAATAACGAAGAAACAAAATACAAACAGACTTCCAAAATTTAAGTTACTTTGCAAATTTTAGAAGTCGGTTGTATTTTTTGGAAAAAAGTTTTTTGAAAGAAGTTTTGTAACCGGATCTCTTACAAGATTATCTCTACAAACAAACAAACACACTTCTATAGTATAGTACTTTACATAAGAACAACTTTGTAGAGTCCTACAAGTTTTGGTCAAAACGTTAAGGTCAAGAGACAGTCCGTTTGAGAGGGTAAATTGACCCGCTATGACCCGTTATGGGGTGCGGTCAGATATGGCAGCTATGGGTTAAATGATTTTGGGCACTGTTTATAGGCTGTTTGAGTTATAGTTTGAGGGTAGCTGTGATTGAGGATGACCGTATACTGGCCGAGGAAAGGACCATTCTACCCGACTGTGTCTAGAAAGGCGAGCATGGTATGTAAGAAGATGGGGTTTTTCCTTCAATTTGCTGGTGACAATAAAGTAAGATAAAGAATATTAACTTGTATCTATATTTTCTTACAGACACACAGCGGAAATTACGGTAATAGAAACAACAGCGTCGACTTATGTACAGTGCTCAATTACGTTAAGTGTCTATGTAGTTATATCACTCAGAAAAGATGTGCACAGGAGTATGTTGGATTGGCCGAGCTGGAGGTTTTCCTTATGGCGATCCTAAGCTATTAAAGAGATATGGTGAAGCTAAGCAGAAAAACCGGCCAAGAGCGAGTCGCACTCGCGCGCAAAGGGTTCCGAACAAATTATATTTTTTTAGGTTTTTTTTAAACTGCCTCCAACTTATAGGTTTGCCTGTAATCTATAAGTAAAGAATTATTTTCTTTCTTAAATATTAGGCCCAGTGGTTTCGGAGATAAGGGAAATGGTAATTTTTCATCTATTTTCTTAAATAACTTCAAACTTAGATACTTTAAAATATGAAAAAGAAATATATTCGAGACCCTCACAATGTTTGTTTCATTTGATATGTCGCACGACACAGTTTGAAAAACTTTGATTTTTAATTTTCCGATTTTCACCACAAAAGTGCCCCATATTCCAAATTAAATTATTTAGGATACCCGACCGTGTTTGGGTCACAGAATATATTCATGTGTGTACCAAATTTCAACTCTATCGGTCCAGCAGATTCGGAGCAAATTGGCTGTGGACAGACAGACACACGAGTGATCCTATAAGGATTCCGATTTTTCATTCGGACTTTCGGAACCCTAAAAATGTGACCCTTTTTACCCGACTACTTCAGAAGGAGAGTAATGTTTTTCGAGAGTATGTATGTACATAGGAGCTCGTGGCTTTTTTTTTTTTTTGGAGGGGTGGTACGAGTAAATCGTCCAATGACTTCTCCCGCTCTGGGTGGAGCGGGAGGGCGTGTTAGACTCTTACTGACTAAAACCCACCCCTGTTCCTTCCCTGCCTGTGTGCCCAAGGGTGCGGTAACTCATTTTCAGAATTTATCCGCTACCCCTAGGCATGCAGGCACCGGCCACGATGGGCCCCGTCAGTGGTGGCTGACACAAATCTCTTTGAGGCGCGCGTGGAACTCTACGTGCCGTCGACTCACGGGCCTGGTGCTGATCGGACGGCGAGCTACCCACTGCTCGCCGTCTGCAGGCCCGGATATATATCAGGTTAAGCTACGCTTGCCGGGGTTAATCCATGGATAGGTGACCATCTTTATATACTGAGACTCCTTCGTGCCTCGGAAAGCGCCTTAAGCCTTTGGTCCCGACTATCAATCGTAAATCTTTGACGGTCGTTATGGGCCGTCAGAAGCCCGAAAGTCTGACAACCAGTCTTACCAAGGGTTATCCTTTTACCCAGTAACTGTGTTGTGGAGGTCAGATAGGTAGTCGCCCCATGTAAAATACTGGTATTCAGCTGCATCCGGTTAGACTGAAAACCGACCCCAAGATAGTTTGGAAAAGGCTAGGCAGATTCATTGAATAAAGTAAGATAAATAAAAAATAGTAAAATAATAGTCCGGAATTCAAATTTGTGCCCGTTTAATTAAAAAAGGATGACTCACTAAAATTAAATTTAAGCTCAATGATAAATGATACTCGTACTTTAAATTAATCATGCTTGGTTAAACTTGTTATCTTGAATTACTGTTGTCGAGCTTTATGCTCTCGGGACAATAATTTATTTTCATTTTTGAATATACCGTACTAAAAGCTTTCTTAATTCTTTATTGTTCACCACACCTTAACATAAAATACAGTCATTACACAGTTCATGTACAAAGGCGAGCTTAAAACTCAAAGTTTTCTCCCAGCAAACCTTTGAGTGATAGAGTGAGATCACATTCAAGGGTAGGATTGTGTACAATATAAACTTATATAAATAAGCCCTATATATGAAATACATAAATAATACTATATACTAGTATATACAAATATACACTAATATATACCCTAATATGTCATTGAGAAAGGAAGTGCTCTTTTATTTTCCTCTTAAAGACCTTCAGAGAAGGGCTGTCGCGTAGGGAGTGGAAAAGAGTTCCAGAGACGCACTGTAGTTACTGAAAAGGAGCCATTATAGCGGCTGGAAGAGTGACGCGGAGTACGAAGGAGAAGAGAAGAGGCGGTGCGACAGAGTTTACCTCTCGGAACGAGGTACTCAAAGCGTTCACGAAGGTATTGAGTAGAAATAGAATATAGGCAAGGAGGATAGGCTTTGATGATATAACTTGAGATCATAATTTTATAATTAGGTACTAAAAGTTAATACGAGCGCAAATCCCGCCGACAAACTGTTACGCAGTTTAGTGGGTATAAGTAAATATGCAAAAGTATTCAGTTCCAAGTAAACATTTTTTTATCTGTGCCTAACCCACAGTTGGTTACGAATATGTTTAATTCTATTTTAAATATAAAAAAAATAAATAAAAATTAATTGTTAGTGTTAATATTTCTTTTTAAATTCTATTTTATTATATTTTTATATTACTGTCTTAGGTAACTGTTCTATTAAATGTATATTTAGTTTGTAAGATTGCACTGTGCAACGCTTTGGATTTTCCAATTTGTAATGTTGTTGTAAAAGACTTGTAAATAAATAAATAATATAATTAAAACCCAAACATTCGTATTCATAATCAATATTTTAACCCTCCTTTCTTAACGGCAGAGCAAAATATTATTGCCCGATACCGATTAAAAAGGCGTTCTATCAAAACCGGGTGAACTTCACCCAAAGTCATTAAGAACCAATTTTTTCGAGCTATTTGGAATAATACAGCAATCAATGGGAGAGGCGAGCTTCTTTATTGCTGCCTCAACGAGAAAGGGTCAAAAATTTCGATTGCAAAATTGTCGACTTTTGCTCAAGTTTGAAGTTGAACGGAGCGACTTAGCTGGCGTAAGTCAGGGAAGGTAGCGTTTTTCTGAAATAATTTTAATAAATATATTATCATGTCATATAACATTTTTGCATTGAATAGAAATCTAAATTGTATTTTATTACAAAATTAAAATAATCCATACTAAAATTATAAAGAGGTAAAGTTTGTGAGTTTATGAGGTTGTAGGCGGTAATCTCTGAATCTACCGAACCGATTTTACCCATAGAAAGCCACGTTAATTGTGAGTATCGTAGGCTATTAGTTTTTGAAATCCACATGGACGAAGTCGCGGGCGAAGTGCTAGTTACTATATAAATCATTGTTATACACATAGCACATTCTGAGATAATTATATCAACAACCAACAAAAATTTTGCGGTGCACAAATTAATTATTACAAAATATACATATTACAATGGCCCTGAATATTTCAATTACCCTGAAAATGGTTAATGTAAATTAGTCAATAAAAATTAAAAAAAAAAAACGAAAAACAAATTCAACATTACAAATGTCACAAATAAAATATTATAAGGTTTAAAATAATAAGAAAAAAGATGAGTGTACAGACAAAGACAATATTTACCAATGTCTACTAGAGTCAACAAAATAATATATCATCAAAAGTAAGCACCGAGGCAAACCACCAATTGCCAATACTTTACAATTGTTTCTGCATTTTAAGTACAAGTGCACCCAAAAGAGATAAAATACTTTATCACGCGGAATTACCCAGTTCCTACCTACCACGCTAGGTATCTCACCTATCGTTATTTCCTCATATTAAATAATTGTGTAATCTTGTACACACGAACAGGATAAGATATTTTTTTCATTAGAATAGAAGGTTATAGATCAGTCAATTATAATTATTTTACGTACATGTTTTGGAATTGCCGGAGTGTTTTGAGTCTTATGTATGAGAATTTGAATAATGTGCGTTTTGTATTTGCAGAATAAGTAAACCATTTCTATTTCTTCACAATGTAAATTTTTGAAATTTCAGCAAGCCTTGTTTATCTGTCCTTGGAAGCAATCCAATGAATTCTGACGATACTTTTTTATATTTTTGTATCGTTGATATAGTAAAAAAAACGCACGCGTTTAACCACTATCTCACCTAATGGTAAGCGATGATGTGTTAGAAGATGAAGCACGCTTGCCTAGAAGTAACCTATTTAAAGATAATTCTGAAATGGTCACACGAACAAAGTTTTAAAACATAAATGTGCCACACAAAAGTATTTACCTCCAGGAAAACCTGTCGTGAATACTTCCTGACTAACAGACATCCATTAACCTAGTCTATTTGACTCCTAAGCTTAGTAGTTTAATTTATTTCAGTGTCGGAGACTAATTTACCATGTCTTTAACTCAGTGAGTGGTAATTGATTGCTAACAAATGGCCGGAACACGTTTGTCTATTATTTCTTATTTCGAATCCTAACTCACCCTCCCTGAAATGCCAAAACATTTGGAAATAGCCGCGTGTTTCAGTAGTGCATGTCGATCCCATGTATTTTAACCGACTTTCGAAAAAGGAGGAGGTTCTATGTTCGACTGTATGTATGTTTTTTTTTTATGTATGTCCGCGCATTTCTCCGTCAGTTGTGGACCGATTTTCAAAATTCTTATTTTATCCGAAAGAATATTTCCCCGAGGTAGTTTCAAATAAATTTTATCGATATTGCTTTAGCGCTTTTTGAGAAACTGAACAAAAACGAAAAATAGGCATATCTTGATGACGTTTTTGTGTTCTCCAAATGTTTAAATTCCACGTTCCATGTTATTGGGGTTTTTAGTTCTGGGGTATAACAACTAAAAAGCGAAAATTAAAAAACTTTTTTACAAAAAAATACAACCGACTTCCAAAAAAAAAATACACTAAAAAATTAAAAATAACTTTAATTTCGGAAGTCGGTGTCAAATATCGAAGAAATAAAATACAAACACCGACTGCCGAAATTAAAGTTATTTTTAAATTTTTAGTGTATTTTTTTTATTACAAGCTTTTATGTATAGATTTATCATCATCATAAGCCTTTTAATGTCCCCACTGCTAGAGCACAGACCTCCTCTCTGAGATGGTGTGGACCATAATGAACCACGCGTTCCTAATGCGGGTTGATGGATGTCACATGTCTTCAAATTTTGGTTCTAAGCCATGCCGGTTTCCTCACGATGTTTTCCTTCACCGTTTTGAGGGCAGTGGTGATGAAATAATTTACACAAAATAAAACGCCAGCCTGGGTTCGAACTCACGACCTACATCTTGTAAGTCATCATCATCATCATCATCTCATGTTTGAGCTTGTTCGAGTCAAATCTTATAAGCTGAATTAGAACCACTTCCTCTTATCCTACAGTGTTGAATTTATACACGTTGATTCAGTTCTAATGACAATGTATTTTGAAGTGATAACTTCTTTAGCATCATTGTGATTTGAAAGTCGATGAAACGAAAAAGCGGCAGTAAAAAGAGATAGATACATAAATTCATAAGATTTAACGTGGGAGAAAACGACATAGGAAACATTATATAGTGTTTTGTTTTGTGTTTTAAAATGAGATAGGAAGCATTATACAGTGTTTTGTTTTGTTTTAGCCAAAATTTTTGAAGTTTTAACTTCTACCACGTGTGAATTGCACACAGGTTTTTTTATGGTAAGCATGGCCTGAATCGACATTCAGGATTAGCTCCAGTTAGAGGAATTCTTCAATGGTCAACATCGCTGACACGAAAATGTATGAATATAAAAAGCTTGTTCAATAACAATGTTTTTTACTAAGTTTTGACTTTTTTTAAGTTCCGACAATCGTTATCGTTGATAGAGAGAAGGGCACTTATAATTAGCTATAAAGCAAAGTCTGAATGCAAAAGTAGCTATAGCAAGAAGAAATGATTCTCGCTCTCGCTACCACTACCTTGATAGCATAGGTTTTAGTCTAGAAAATGAAACGTTTCCACCAAATAATCGTGATGTATCCTATCCAGTCATCTTATCTAAGTGTTTTGTTTGAAACAATTGAATTTGCGGAGGCTCAGACATTTCTAGACGCTATTTGGTTTGCCAGAAATCACGAATTCACGAGTCTACTTACATTCAATTGTTTTATTTAGGCGTTGGCCCAAATGATTGACGTTAGAGTTTAGAATTAATTTTGTTGATTTCTAATGCCTACCCAAGGACCCCTACAATATTAAGCCATTAAAAAAATCGTAGCATCTATAAATAAACTAATGAATTAAATATTTATTTGTTAAATTATACATGTATTGTAGTGGAAATTTACTATTGTGTTTTAGGTCCAATTCGAGTAATAAACGCGTAATTTAGTTTGTTTCTGCCTCAATATATCTTAAATAAAAGATTTCAGATTTAAACTGGACTAATCATTTATTCATGTTTTGAAATTGTAAACTCACTGTGATCATGTTGTTATCACTGAATCTCATTACGTGTGCGTTGAACAAACAAAGATGAAAAGAGATTTCATTGGAATAGTGCAGAACAAAACCTATACGATAGGCTTGCGCCAACCAGGGTTAAATTATTAACTCCAAGTTAAATGTTAACTTGGAGTTAATGGTCCCGCCCATTATGTACCTTCGTGCCTCGAAAAACACGTAACAGCTCCCCGGTCGTTTCGGATTGCCATCCCATCGGACTATCAGAGTTAAGGAACAGAGAGTAGACCTGTGTTGGCGCACAAAATTGTGCACTATAATATCTCTCGCGTAATTAGCAAATCTGCGTTGAGATTGGGCATAGTGATCGACATTAGGTCGGGAGAATTTATCTATTGGAAATAATAGGCGATTGAAATACTCTGACTTTCTCACGTCCGTCGCTTGTCGTTTATATCTTGCACGGCACCCAATCGAGTAATGTTCGCCGCGGCCCACTGACTCACGAAACGGATATTTTGTTTGGAGCAACTCTTTGTGGACTCAACATTGAGAATTTTGTCGACGGCGAGCTTCCGATATTTTCTCTTTAGATGTCTTTAATGGCGCCAAAGTTATCGGATTTTGAATCCATAGATTCAATTTGCTTAGTAAATTGAGCTCGTGGGCGGTTGAGTAAGAAACAGCTAAGTATTTGAGTAATGTGCAGGTCGGAATTAAGATGTTGGGTAGAGGATTGTCAACTCGTATGTAGGTGCTTATATTGAGGGGATTATGATAAACTTTGTACGTTGAGTTTATATGAAATACTAGCTGTCGTCAGCGTCTTTGCCCGCGTGGAATTAGTACTTTCGTCACTATAACATACAGCTTTTGCCGACTATAATATATATCTGTGCCAAATTTCAGCTAGTTCCGTTCAACCGTTCTGGCGTGACTCGGTAACAAATATCCATTCATCCATCATCCAAACTTTCGCATATATTATAATAATAGGGTTGACTAGCAAAATAAACACTAAACCAGATTTTATACAATGCACAAAAGTAAACAAAAGCACCTACATTTGAATAACAAGAATGTGTGAAACAGCAACGATTTTACAAAAATATCTTCCATATTGGAAATTCATTCCCATTACCGTAGCAAACAATATCCGCAAATATTTGAAATAAAATAAATACACAAACAATATTTTTTGGCAACATTATTCGAATACATTTCATAAACATCCCAAAAATATTGTATTACAAAAAAAAAACTTATGTATACTTTCAGCACAGAATAGGGTCACCCCGCAAATAAAATTGAAGTTTTATAACAAAGTAAAATAAGAATATCGAAGAGAAAGGTTTGTATCTTTACCCTTATGTATCTTGTGTGATATTTAGCCGGGGCGGAAGGGATGGCGACTACTAAATAATCG
This sequence comes from Polia nebulosa, assembly GCA_951329385.1. Lineage (NCBI taxonomy): Eukaryota > Metazoa > Arthropoda > Insecta > Lepidoptera > Noctuidae > Polia > Polia nebulosa. The sequence continues at coordinate 31,135,406 of OX589606.1, forward strand.
AGGGGTTGCAGGAACTCCGGACAGCCCTGACCGGACAATGCCGCGGTAGGGTTGTACCGCAGTTTTAGGGTTGCCCCAGACTATAAGATAAGTTGGATGCGTGCAGTAACTCGGTACGTAATGGTCGCCGGCATTTAGGCTTGATTGGAATTCGGCGATTTGTGTGTTCCGAGCTGTCTCGAGAATTGTTTCTGATTTGTTTTTTCGATCTGCGGGTTCTTATTCTATCAACACTTGCTACGTATGCGTCAGATACAAAAGTGAGGTTTGAAGTCAGAGATCTGAAGAGGAGCAGAAAATCATTTATCATCATCTTTTTCGCCAGCTATGTAAGGGCTGACTTCCAGTCTAGTTTGATGCAGTTGAATACGAGTATATAGCAGGGAGTGATTGGTATCAGACCTTCACAATCCAGATACTTAACATGAGATGCCTTGATCAGACTGGAAGGCACTACTGTTTAAAAGAGCCATCGCGGCCCCTGGCACAGGTAACTGAAGGAACAGGGGTGGGTTTTAGTCAGTAAGAGTCTGACACGCCCTCCCGCTCCACTCAGAGCGGGAGAAGTTATTTGATGATTTCCCACCCAAAAAAAAAAGAAGAGTGGGACTCAAGGAGTGCCGACAGAAGTGAAAACTTAAACAAAAATGCCCAACGCGCCAAAAGAAGTTTTCACTTCAAAAAGACTGGAAGGCAATCACCTATATTGATATTCTACCTTCATTTCTAAACCAATTTCAACGAGGTGCTTAAAAGCAATATCTCTAAAAGGGCTGTCAAAAAATCAACTCAACGCTACAGGATTTTCTCAAGATACAATTATTTCAATTCTGTTCGTTTTAAGCTTTGAGTTACGTCACGTAGACACTTAAGATCCGACAGCTGCCAAATAATACTGGATTATAAATATGGCCATGCTTTGGAATTATTGCTACAAGGAAACAATTCAAAAACAATATTTTGGTAATTTGCCGTGATTTGATATCCATTTCTGTAAACTTAACATTTTCAGACATTTTATTTGACCAATTATGATATAGACCTATATGATAGGTTCATAAGCAGAATTCAGGTCGACGCTTTCGTGGAAATCCATTGTTTCTTTTACGTAGAAATATAGGACTGAGTGCTTGTAACTCTATAATTGACTTTGTTTCGATCACTTAAAACAAGTTTTGATAGTTGCAGTAACAATTACTTGCGAAAAAAACCCTCATCGACACGATATACAGGCACTCTTCGTATGCCGAGCCCTTTCTCAACTAAAAATAAATAAATCTCTTGTTAATAGAACTAAAGACTGAACTTGAGGAGCTCGTGGCTAAAGTAATAACAGCCGCACGGGTCAATCCATCAGGTTAAGCTACGCTAGCCGGGGTTGGTCCATTAATGGGTGATCATCTTTACATACCGAGACTAATCCATGCCTCGGAAAGCACGTTAAGCCGTTGGTACCGGCTGTCGATCGTGGATTTTTGACAGTCGTTACGTGTCGTCAGAAGACCGAAAGTCTGACAACCGGTCTTACCAAGGGGTACCGTATTACCCAGTAACTGGGTTGTGGAGGTCAGATAGGCAATTGCTCCATGTAAAATACTGGTATTCAGCTGCATTCGGTTAGACTGGAAACGGACCCCGAGACAGTTGGGAAAAGCCTAGGCATTACTTACTACTAGTACTACTATACTACTACTACTACTATATTACTTTACTATTTTATTACTGGAACAAAAACAATTGTACAGTGAAACATTAACGGACAATTTTATGCACAACGATTAAAGACAATTCGAGTAACAATAGAGTCGATAGTATAATGTTGAGGTCTGGTACCCAAGGAAAAAATTAACTCGTGCTATGAGTAGTGTTGGCCCAGTGGTAATAGCCGCGACTTACGAGTTGTAGGTCGTGGTTTCGAACCCAACCAGGCGCTTTACTTAGTGTAAATTATTTCATCACCACTGCTCTCAAAACGGTGAGACATGTGACATCCACCAGCCCGCACTGGGCACGTATGGTGGATTACAGCCCACTCCCCCTCGCATAGAGGAGTCTTTAGTTCTAACAGCGGGAACACAAAATTAAATTGTTATGGGCACCAGTTAAACTACCAGTATATTGAGGGCTTCAAGTCCAGTCAGATGCCGTTGTATCTAGCATGGTGTCACTGCCTATCTGATCCAAAGTGTCGGGTAGCCGACTTGACAAATGACGGCCAGCATGGCTTAATGATCTTCCCGAGGCACGGAAGGATCTTGGCATGGAAAGAATTACACATGCAGATACTCGTCTAAATCAGTTTATTGTTATACCACAACTTCAAATGTGGCTCGAGTTCTCTTTGTCTTCTGAACGAGTAGCTGAGCATGGAAAAGGACGAAACTAAACTCATCGCCCCGTTTTATTACTCGACTGCGCGACCCAAGTGTGGGTAATGTGTTTATCCGCCTACTTACATTATTATAAGCATGTTTGTACCTTTGTGGCGCTTTAGAAACCGTCAAATTTGTATTAGCAAACAAATGTAAATCTAGTTTTTTTTAAAAGAATTATGTTGATTCAGTATTTTATCCACCGTTTAACTATACTATTCTAAAGAGGAAAGATTTTTTGTTTGTTTATTTGTTTATACTGAATAAGCTCCGAAACTACTGCACCAATTTTAACCATTTTTTAACCGACTTCAAAAAAAGAAGGAGGTTCTCAATTCGACTGTATTTTTTTTTATGTGTGTTACCTCATAACATTTTACTAGGTGAACCGATTTTGAAGATATTTTTATTTTAAAGCTGTTGTTTTAGATGTGGTACCATTTTAATTTGGTAAAGATCTGATAAAGAACTTCGGAGATACACAATGGAACTCTTCAATAAATGAGACCAAACCTTCCAGAATTGCTGCAATCGCATGTCTGTATATTGTTTTCACCACTTCACAACATTACATCACGCTGATACGCTCTGAAGGGGTACACAGATTTGTACAGTTCACCCTGATACACCCTAATTTCACTAACTATGTTCGAATTCCCTATTTTTGGGGCTATCAATTCGGGCATAACTTTATTATTAATTTAGTTTTAGAATGGGGTACAACAACTAAAAAGCGAAAAATCATTTTTTTTTTTACAAAAAAAAATACAACCGACTTCCATAAATAATACTAAAAAACGCAAAATAACTTTAATTTCGGAAGTCGGTGTCAAATAACGAAGAAACCAAACTAGAAACACCGACTAACATGGGATAAGGGCAGGAAGAAGGAGTCTAATGCTACACACATCATTTCATAACCGCCAGAATTTTTTATTTTTAACCGACGAAAAAAAAAGGAGGAGGTTCTCAATTCGACCGTATATATATATATATATAATTTTTTTTTTGTGTATGTTCAGCCCTCACTCCGTCATTTATGAACCGATCTTAATTATTTTTTTGATAGTTTTTTTGTTTTTTTGTTGGGTATACCTCAAGGGTGGTCTCACGTCAAGGAAATCAGGATCTGATAGTGGAATCCTGATAAAATTGAGAGAAAACCTCGAAAATTGTGGGCACGTTTATCGTTTCTGCACGTATGTTCGGCCCTCACTCCGTTGTTTATGAAGCGATTTTGATGATTATTTTTTTCTTAGATAGGGCATACCTCAAGGGTGGTCCCATGTCAAGGATATCAGGATCTGATCATGGAATCCTGATAAAATTGAGAGAAAACCTCGAAAATTGGGCACAAATATTGTTTCTGTTTACTTTTCATAACTTACGTCAGGTATTTGCATTTAGGAATCATCACATCATGAAACTGAGCTGATGATGGAAACCATACCTTTCCTAAACAATAGACGTTCGATATAAAAAACTGGTTTTAGTGACAGATACCACTTAATATGCTTTGAGAAAAGACGTCTTTAGAATATTGGAGGTAACCTCAACTGGCAATATTCTGGGAACCTCAGTGCCAAGAGGAATGATAAAGGATTAGAAATTAGCCTCAAAGTATTAAAAGATAATGCGAGTCACAAAAAAAAACATAAAATAAAAAACTTTTTAACAAAAAATTCAACCGACGAAAAGGAACTAAAAAGCAAAAAATAAATAAACCTTTTAAGTCTTGAGTATTGAGCTCATTTACCTATACCCTATACGAGTAAAATATCAAATTTTATGTAAACTAATTTTGAGTCGGCGCCATAATAAAATGATTAATTACATACATCTAGCCTTCTTCATTTCAACGTACATATAAAATTTAGATATTTAATAATCAGATTGTTGTTTGGCGCCGACTCAAAATTAGTTTACATAAAATTTGATATTTTATGTAGGTAAATAAGCTCAATACTCAAGTCTTAAAAGGTTTATTTATTTTTTGCTTTTTAGTTCCTTTACGTCGGTTTAATTTTTTGTTAAAAAGTTTTTTTATTTATTTATTTATGTACACAAAACACAAGAGAAAAAAAATAACAATTACAGAAAGAATAGTAAAAAGGTGTGTCACGGTATTGACGATTTGGATAAAATTTGGCATAGAGATAAGATAATGATAAGTAACATGTCACAATCCTCAGGTCCAGTTGAAAATCAGCATCAGGCACTAGTTGTCTGACTTTTATGCTGAACTGGACCTATTTGGCGCAGCCGTGGGGCACACACTTTTTCTTTTTTGTTACTTTTTAAATTATTAAGTTTTTATTTTATTAATTGTTTTTGTTTGTTTTTGTAATTATTGTTTAGTTTTTGTGTGTGCCTCTTTCTAGTTAATATTTTACTCGGTATTTGAAACATCCTTTTTCTGAAACAATATCAGGTTTACTTTGTAGGTAGTAATAACACAATTCACAATACGCCAACCGACAATCTACATGTTGTAAAGCCATAAAACCACTCTAGAATACATTTCCAGCTCAACTTTGTTCACTTTATTCCAACTACCCGCAATTTGCAAGACAAATTACACAAAGGCTATCTCGCTGAGAGTCAGGTCATATTATAATGTACTCTGTGAGTCAGGTGAACTTCGGCTTTTAAATAAATAAAACTGATGTCGCGACTCTGGTTCACTATACAGAACGCGGCACGTTTTTTGTAGCGGTTGGGTTGCGCGGTCCGACCCTAAGTATAAATCAGACCTTATTAATTTCATATCTACTTAGTACGTGTTTTGCAAACCTAATAATACTTATGTAATGTTTGACCGTGAGGGTGCCGAAATCAAAAAAATCGCGGGGACGGTACGGCCGACCAAATGTCCTGTGGGCCTCTGAATTTAAAAAATTAAAACTCACGCTCGTTTCAGCTTGGGTGTAAAGGGTTAACCGACTTCAAAATAGGAGGTGCTGTATTCCACCCGTATATATGTATGTATGTATGCTTGTTTGTCCGCGGTTTTCTTGAAAAAAAAATGATCCGATTCGAATGGGATTTTCGTTATTTAAAATATGCATATTTCTCAAGAAAGATTTTAATATATAAAACATTAGGATCTGATGAATATCTTCTGAGATAGACAGTGGAAATCTTCAATAGCTAAGAGTATATGACTCACGGTTGCTGCGATTGTGTGTATATGTATTGGGTATACAATTTATTGGGAAACCACAACTAAAAAGTGGAAAAAAACTTTTTTGCATAAAAAAGTCGGTGTCTGGTTTTGTTTCTTCGTTTTGTCGACGCCAACTGCCGAAATTAAAGTTATTTTGCATTTTATTTTTTGGAAGTCGATTCTATTTTTTGTAAAATACTTCTTTTTTCACATTTTGGAATTATGGTTTCGATTACGATATCTTCGTAATGAGAGATGAAGGTATTTTTAAGTGGTATTTACGTCTCTTTGTTTGTACATATGTACAGTATTAAATAATGTTGGGCCAAAACTTCATCACTTCCACGGCATCGTCTATGGCAGCACAGAGGTTTGGCTGCATGTTTACGGCCACAGAGGGCATGATACGAGGCACAGCAAATATATTGTGACATAATTCCTCATCTACAGAGTACTCAACCTTTTAGCGTGTTCATCCACATAAGGGGTGTTCCCAAAACAGTTACCACCAAAGTTGGAACACGCTGTACATAAAATGACAGCGTTGGCAGATAATTGACGCGGAACTTTACTCTTGGTTAAAAGCCAAGTTAGTACTGTGTTAGAACAACTTGTGTGCTCGGAAACATGGGAATATACTGACAGGGATACGTGCTCAGAGAATGATAAGTCATTTGTTGGTTGAATTGTTCATTCTATCTTCATTTATATAAACCACTCCAAGAACTCTTGGACATTAAAGACGTAAGTTACTGGAAGGTGAATCATAAATTCGTGAGCTGCACTATAATATTTTTGAGCCTAAATTACAAACAACAAGCCTTTCGTAGTGATATTACTATTTCTATGCATAAATCATAATTAGAACTATTACGACCTACGTGTTATCACACTCAAAAATCCTCCAGAGTCTGTGTTTCCTGATAGCTACAACCTGGGAGTCTGAATAGGTTACTTCTAGGTAAACGTGCTCCATCTTCAACCACATCATCGCTTACCTCCAGGTGAGATATTGGTCAAACGCGTGCCTATTAATGATTTAAAAAAAAATCTTCACTTGTATTAAGTTAGAAATGACAAATCACTTTTATATTCTTAGGTATATAGTTCAAAATAATTACATATAACAAGTAATAGCTTTACTCACACTCAGTTTTACACTTCATAAAAATGTCCGTCCGATTCGATGGTTGGAACCCGTATACCCGTCGGTAAGGTGACTCTAATAAATTTTATAATCACGATGTTAGTCAATTGAGCTACTATAACCATAGCGAATAATGTTAGTCAATTTAACTACTAGAACCATAGCATAAAAATGCTAGTAAACATCCATTTGCTAGCAGTAGACAAACAAGCTGATTATCATTTACTAGCTTCTGCCAGCGGCTTTGCCCGCGAGGAATTAGTACTTCCCCTGTTACAAACTTTTAACCGCTTTTTCACCCTCTTAAGGGCTGAATATCAAAAAACTATTTCTTAGTGGATTCCTACTCTTCACAAAGAACAGATCCTCCAAATTTCATGTCTCTAAAGAAAGAAAGAAAGAAACAATAGTTATTTGTACCTCACAACAAGAGCATGTTAAGTAAATACAAATAAAAATAAATTGTGCGAGGCCAAAATGGCTCCTAACTAGCTCTAGGAGGTCAGTGGTTTAGGCTTTGCGTTGACATATCAGTCAGTCAGTCAGGACTTTGAATTTATATAATTCTAGCTTCTGCCAGCGGCTTCGCCCGCGTAGAATCAGCATTTTCCCCGTTATAAAATTTCTACCCCTTATTCAACTCTTAAGGGCTGAATATCCAAAAACCCTTTCTTAGTGAATACCTACTCTTCACAAAGAACACAGCCTCCAAATTTCATGTCTCTAGGACCAGCGGTTTAGGCTGTGAGTCATCTGACTTTGAATTTTATACATACAGATATTAACGTGATCAAAAAGAGTAATTAAATAAGTTTGTTTACATAAGTTTTCAAGGAAGCACCATTTACTTTTGTTATTGCCATGTTGACTAGATTTTAGCCGACTGCCCTAGAAGGAGGGTAATGTTTTTGTAAAAGCCTGACACAAATTACTGAAAAATTCAACGAAAACTTTTAGACGCTTAAATGTTTTTCATGAAAACATGTAATAAAATCAACTTAAATGATAAATGATGTTTATTCAGTAAATAGGTTACAAGGAACACTTTTACACGTCAATGTTTTTTTGTCAGTTTAAGCTAGATGAGGCCGGTGTTTCCTAGCTGACTACCCTGAGAAGAAACACCGAAACAAACTCAGAGGTCAAAGTCTCTTTTAGTGTTCAAATCCATACAATGTGGACTGGTTAGATCCTATGAGAACCATGTACGTTTATGTCTGGGATGAGCTTTATGAAGAAAGCAACACACGAATTCGAGTGGACCTGTCCAGACAGTGCAAGCATTTGTCAGTCATCGCGAAGCTCAACTCAGAACTCTGAGGTGCTCAACGAACCGACGAACAATACCAAAGTAAGGACATTTGAGTAGGCCGCAAAAAATACTCAAACTGCCAGACAATCATAAAATCTACATGAATATAACGACATACATAGTTCTCGCATTCACATTATTCTATATGAGGACCATGCAGCTTAGTGTCTGTAGTGGTCTTTTGAAGAAAGAACCAAACATATTTGAGTGGACCTGTCCAGTCAGTGCAAGCATTTGTCAATAGTCGAATAGCTCAACTTAAAAACCACTAAGGAACTCAATGACATGACGAACAATACCAAAGAAAAGACATTTGGGTAGGCCGCAAAAGTACTCAAACTGTCAGACAACGTTGAAAATTACTGTAAAAAGGAGGAGAAAATAATAATAATAACCCACATAGTCCTCACATTTACAATAATTAAGTAATCAAAAAAAAATAAAAATATAATACTTTACAAAGTAAATATTTGTGTCAAACAAAATAGTAATCATAATATGTCAATCAAAAAATAAAAATAAATATAATACTTAACAAAGTATTCAAGTCAAAAAAAATAATAATTATAAAATGTCAATAAAAAAATAAAATAAAAAATATAATACAATACTATACAAGTATTCATGTCAAAAACGAATATTAAAATAAAATATATATATAAAAAATTTTTCATCAGTAAGTAGTACATATGAAAACAATGGCTCATGTATATCATTGAAGCAGCTCAATCCCACGCCTTTTTGTCACAATTTTACATGATTTATTACCCGAGTGTAATAGGACATGATTTCAAAAAATAAAACATTGAAAGCGAATTAATTTAATGTAATGAAGTGTTGCACGGTCACTCGCAGGCATAATTACTTGCAGGCGTTTCGAATAACTGGCATAATGTTCGAATAATTCGGATAATAGGTGTCACTTCATTGCCTGTGCTGTTTTCGGCACTCGCTGCGTAATGATATCAAAGGCTTTTTGTTTATCTTTTGTGTTCATGGGTTACTATTGGTTTGTTTTTCAAGAATTTATTGTTATGTTAAATAATATTTATTTCGCAAACAGGTTACAAGTAACACTTTTACACGTCAATGTTTTTTGTCAGTTTAAGCTAGATGAGGCCGGTGTTTCCTAGCTAACTATCCTGAGAAGAAACACCGAAACAAACTCAAAGGTAAGTCTCTTTTAAAGTGTTTTAATCCATACAATATGTACTGGTCAAATCATATGAGAACCATGTGCGTTAATGTCTGAGATGAGCTTTTGAGGAAAGCACCACGCAGGTTTGAGTGGATCTGTCTAGACAGTGCAAGCCTTTTTCAGTTATCGTGTACCTAGCTCAACTCAGAACTTTAAGGAGCTCAACGAACAATACCAAAGTAAGGATATTTAGGTAACCCGCAAAAGTACTCAAACTGCCAGAAAATCATGAAATCTACGTGAATCGACGACCTACATAGCTCTCATATTCACATTATGCTGACCATGCAGATTAGTGTCTGTAAGGGTCTTTTGAAGAAAGAACCAAACTAAATTGAGTCGTCCTGTCCAGTCAGTGCAAGCGTCTGACAATAGTCGAATAGCTCAAGTTAGAACTAATAAGGAGCTCAATAACTCGACGTACATTATCAAAGAAAGGAAATTTGGGTAGGTTTGGTCAGGCATTTATTTACGTTACATTTCCGTGTTTATGTCACAGATATTCATGAATGTACCAAATTTCAGTCCAGTAGATTCGGAGCAGATTGATTGTGACAGACGGACTGACATACAGACAGACATGTGATAATATATGGGTTCCGTTTTTCATTCGGACTTTCGGACCCTAAAAAGACTCATATGATTTTGAATGAAAGCTGCTAAACCAGTAATCACTTCTTCACACACAATTAGCCCTGCTTTAAAATTGTGGTCTTAACAACATGACCTGCCTACCAGCCAAACAAAACATCCTCAATCATAACCAATTGTCCTTCGCAATTAAATTCCATTAAAAAGTTAGTACTTGCCTACATAAGGGTGAAATCAAATCAATCAAAGTACGAGCGAGCGCGCGGTGTAATGAGAACTTTGAACTAACGACCGATGCGCGATGTGAACGGGCCTTAATTAATGGATCCTGTGTTAAGTTGCTGATAATGATGGATGGGTGGGCGCTGGCAGGTCAGTGCATGTTTGAGAAGGGAATTCTATGAGACGCGTTGTCAAATCCGTACATAGCTGTTTATGATAATATTAGCAAGGTAGTGAAATCTTTTTAATACTTACTAAAATGTTTTAGAAAAAAACCGGCCAACTGCATGTTGGACTTCGCACATTTAGGGTTCCTTACCATTATCACCGAATTTCAAGTTCATAGGTCAATTGAAAGTTAAAAATTCTTAGGAACAAAATTTTGTGACAGAGGATGGAGAGAGACAGACGGATAGACGAACAGATGGACAGATGGACAGACGGCCAGATGGACAGACGGATTCGTGATTGACAGCAGTAGGGCTGTGTTTGGACCCTTCGGGTACAGAACCACATGTAAAACATGCTTTCAAACACCTTTAATTGATACGCATTTCATAGGATTGTATAGAAATATATTTAGGAGTCCCCTTAATACATTTAGAGTGACGTCATTTTATCTGTTGTATTCTACTCGGCAAATTCTTTTATTTGATACCCGTATCATGGAAATGCATTAAATACATAATTATACATATAACTCGTCCGCTATCTTTGGGTGTCCACCATATTGGACTTAGAATGACATAACTCAACTAACTATGCATTATGATCCAAACTAAAAATGTACTTATGCAAAATTTTTTCGAAAACCGGGAAGTGGATCAAATATTACTTCTAAGTTTTTTTTTTACATAGTTACAGATGTTAGAAATCAATTGCCAAATCAATCTAGATGCAATGAGAATGAATGGTATACTTACATCAATTTGTGTACCTCAAAAAAAACCATCCTCTCAAAAAGTCCATTTAACGATATACACGCAAAGGCGGTGATAACGATACTGCGATTAATGTACTCTGTGATACTGCGTCTTTGATCAAAAGAGTTATTCAAATTTACTTACGTTTTTTGTAATTTGCAGGTCAGTTTCAGGTTGTATGTTGGTCAAAATATGGTTCGTGACCATAGCAAGTAGGTACGTACAGAACTGTAATCAATGAAATCATCAATACAACTCTCTGATAATATTAATGTCAAATGTCATGATTTCATGAAATACCTACTATATTAATACGTCATTAATACTAACAAAGAGTTGTATTGATGATTGAAATGATTACAGTTTTGTAAGTACATACTTGCTACGACCGCGAATCATATTTTGACCAACATACAAGCTGATATTGACCTGCAAAAATACGTAAGAAAAATTTAATTACGCCGGTTAGCCTGGTGTTTCCTTTCCTGTTTTTTTTTTTTTTTTTTCAAACAAAACCAACGCCAACGACCTAGAGCAGTTTGCTTGCGTATTTTGGGCTGAGCTCACGCAACGCGTCGTATGTCCACCCAGTAATAGGACTCGCCCATCAAGGAGCGTTGTCCGAAATTTGACGCATTATTAATTTATTACAAATTAAACAACAAGTAATAAACTAAAACACTGAGACTAAATTATAAATAATTAAATAATCTTCTAAATGGTGAAGGTTTCATTAAAATACGCTTTATAGTTTTAGCGTGATTCTCACATTTTTATCCGCGTTAGACATAACTTTACAAATTAATTACACTATGTTTTGAAAATATAATTTTAAATATTTTCAGATCAATTTACGACGAAAATTATCTAGAAAAACATTTTTTTTTTCAAAGAAATAAAACTAGTCGTTTAGACGTGATGTTCAATTAAAAACCATTAAAAGTCGTTTAACTGTGCCTTAATAGTAAAAAACTTATTAACAAAAAAATTAACCGACGAAAAAGAACTAAAAACCAAGAAAAATATATTTATTTGAAAAATAAAAAATAATAAAAAAGAATAAAAAAAATTGAAAAATATATTTATTTTTAAATATATTTTTTTTTTTTTTTTACTAAAAACCAAGAAATAAATAAACCTTTTAAGTCATGAGCATTGAGCTTATACTCGTACATAAAGTATCAAATTTAATAAACACTAATTTTGAGACGGCGCCAAACAACAATCTGATTAAGAGCCTACACCATCTCAGCTCAAATTCTAATTTCGCCCCCACTTCCCCGCGTGCCACTGCACTCTTTATCTCGCTCGCACACTTTTGCTCGCAGAGACGCGACACGCGCGGCCTTGAGGTCGAAGCGATTTCGTTAGAGTAAACTACACTATTATCGGACGAGTACTAAGAAATAAAATTATCAATCTAATTTAATTTTAACTTGTCATTTTATGAATATAAAATTATATATTATATCGCAAATACAATTTCAATGTATCTATAAACGATACGTTTCCAGTATAAGCTGACCTCTCAGTGTGCGGAAAGCCTATAAAATGCGAGATCAGCTTATACTGGACGGTATAGGTGATGTCTAGCCGTGCACACTATTTTATTTTACCTACCTACTTCTATAAAATACTAGTCAAATGCGAGCCAACTTTGCGCTGTGGGTTCCGCCAATTAGTTTTGTAGTAAGTTTGCGTTTTATAGTTTTAGTGTATGTATGTTATGTGACAGCCGTTTGCGCATGTAGGTAATTATGTAGGTTGTAGGTATATGCAAGTACCTAGGTATACATACATATGGTATACATAGGTTAGAAAAATCGATTCTAAACCACTACATAAATTGTAGAATTTATGCAGTGGTTTAGAGTCGGTTTAGTAGCAGTAGAGCTACAAAAAACTAGTCAAGTGCAAGTCACCATTGCACTGAGGGTTCTGTAGGTACATTGGCTTGGTAGTAAGTTTACGCTGTGCCATTTTAAAATCTTATAATAGGTAGCTTTCTCCTTGTATTACCACTTTCTTAGTTATTATGCATCTATATAAGAATGAATCGCCGAAATGTAGGTATGCGTATATCTTTCGAAGGACTTCACCAAATTGCATAATTCTTTTTTTGTTGTGTTCGTGATTCTCAGGACAAGGTTTGTATAAATATAAGATAGGTAGGTATAGGTAGGATAAGTAGGTAAGTATGCAGGTAGGTATGTAGGTAGGTATGATAAATACCATAAGTTTTTTTCAAAGTAATTAAAAATAGTCAAAATTAAATAACATTTATTTTTAATCGCTTAAATTTCTAATTTACATAGTTAGAACATGTCTGGAATTGCATAGCTCAGGTAACATGCATGTTTTATAAAAATGTTCTAATTTTAGTTCCATTTCAGAAATATTGGTCATCTTTCTATAATTTCGACTTTGATGTTTTTGTCGCATCCAGACCTTATTCCGAAAATACATTTTTTTTTGTACCGATAATATGTAATTGTCCTTGCACTTGTATATACCAAGGATGTTTTTTATTTACGACAAGTCCGTTTTGAGTTTTTCTCCAAAAATTTACTTCTATCTTATCTATATCTTAGCTTCGTCAAAAGATGTTTAGAATGCTGCAATGGGACGCTTGATTTCAAAGATTGTGTATATTCAGTGAACAGCTCATGTTCTCAGGTGATCTGCAAGAAAACACAACATTCATTATAAAACACTTTTTTTGGGGTATGTTATGTTATCATTCAATGACCGGCGTGATGGGCGTTGGTGGCTGCGCCAAAGTTTTAAACTTTTGCAGCTACCATCGTTGTACATTGTTTTTTTATCTGCCTGTATTTGTTGTTCTGTTCCTAATAAACGATTATAATAAAAAAAATATAAAAAATTACCTCCCGCTCTGGGCGGAGCGGGAGGGCATCTCAGACTTTTACTAACTAAAACCCACCCCTGTTCCTTCAGTTGCCTGTGCCAAGAGCCGCGGTAACTCTCTTTCAAATATACTCGCGACCCCGGCAGCATAATTTTGTCAACATGAATAAATAATACGGAACCCTAAAAAGTCCAACATTATGAAAATTTTATTATGAATTCGCCAATTTCGTGATAGTACCGTTACGCGTTAGTACCAAGCGGTAGTGCCATGGGGGAACAGCAAATTTCGTGATTATCACACACGTCTGATAGATAGGTACTTACAATTATATATTTTGTAACACATGAAGATTTGTTTCGTCCGAATTTATTTCTACAGTTTTCGGAGGTCATACCTCCGTCCGTCCGGTCCTGTAACAATCACACGGGACAAATAAATACCTACCTAGACCTCACATATTTTTATTTATGATTTGGCTATGGAACCCTAAAAATATACAAAAGAAGACTAAATCGTCCATAGAAACAGACTTGCCCTATGAATAACAAATAACAATTACCCACCCTACATTTTTTATTGAAATACAAATTTGGTGAATTGGTATTTGATGGTGGAGGGATAATTTTCCAGTACAAGCTGACCTCTCATTGTACGGAATTCCTATACAATGTGAGATCAGCTTATACTGGAAATTTATAGCTTGATAATTTTTTTTTTTGATTTTTGTTTGTCTTTTAAAAAAATGTTGCCCCACACTAGGAATATTCCTGTATCGTGGGTGCGTTCACAAACATGTAAATTCACATACACAAGACACCCAGACCCGGAACAACTATCTGCAGGTCATACAAATATTTGTTCCGTGCGGGGATCGAACCCGTGACACGCAGCGTAGCAGCCGAACGCTCAACCACTGCGCCAACCGTGCCGTCAAAATTATATAGCCATATGTAGTAATAATAATAACAGATCAGTGTTTTATGGCCTACAGATAAAACACACTGATCTGTTATTATTATTACTACATTGGCCTACAGATCTGCCCGGGGGTGGAGGATAAATTCGAAAGAGTTACCTCGCCCCCGGGCACTCGAGGCAGGGAGGAACAGGGGTGGGTTTTAGTCAGTAAGAGTCTGACACACCCTTCCGCTCCACCCTAGAGCGGAAGAAGTCATAGGATGATTTCCCACCCCCAAAAAAAAAAAAAAAAAAATTGGCCTACAGATAGTTTTGTCGGATCTGCGCGTTTGTGAATGTGAAGATTTGTGTTTGTAATCGCACCGTCTCCGATTCAGTTGAAATCCTGGAGTCGGCAACATTATAAAAATAAACAATTAGGTACTACATAGATACCTATTTGTTGTATATTGTCAAAACAATAACAAACCTATTTAGGGAACTTTTTAACTTTTTACAAAATTGGACACCCATTTTTCACATTTTTTATCAAAAAAAAAAGTGTACACCTGGATTTCGCCTGAATCGTGAAAGGTGCGTTTACAAACACAAATCTTCACATGCAGAAACACCTGCAACTCCTAACGCAGCAGCCAATCACCTGCCACTGCACCAAACGTGACATGTTTGTAATCACTAATACTGTAAGTAGATAGGTAGCTATATACTTACTTCATTACGTTTATCATGTTTTCCAGTTTCTTTGCGCCAACCCTTTCGTTTCTTATTTTTATTACGGTTATTTCCCATTGCACCAACACTATAAGTATAAGTACTACAAGATTTGTATTTTACGTAGTCTTGTTGCGTAATGTGTGCTCTGAGCGCAAGCGACACAGCCCTCCCGTTCGAAAGCCGAAGCGAGACTGAACGAGGGCGTCGGGCGCCAGGAAACAAGCTTCAAGACTGCATAGTTTAGGTGATAGTTTAGGTATTTTATTTTTACTGTGAAAATAATGGTAATTAAAAAATAAAAAAACTTGTAGGACCTGCTTTATAGTAAGTTCAGTTAGTATGCAAAGTTTCATGATCTAATTTTAAGCATTTTTTGAATGCTAGCGGTTTATTGTTTTCGGTTTAGAGGTAACTTTGGATTTTTTTTCTATCGAGAAAATTTTATGGAATCGTGTTTATAATACTTAACATTGATCCTCAACCTTGCCATATATTTATTTCAAAATTAATGCTGCAGTATTATCGACATAACGGAGGATCATGCTAAGCCATTTGAGGTAACATAGACTCTTAATCATCTAAATTTTATTTGAAAAAAAAAGAAAAAAAAAAAAAAAAAACAACCACCAAAACAACAACGACGAAACACGAATCACGAATCACGTAGAAATGAAATAGGCTCTACGTAGGTAATTAATCATTTTACAATTTGGCGCCGACTCAAACCTAGTTTATAATAAATTTGATATTTTATGTATAAGCTCAATACTATTCGTGCCTACAATTTTCGAGGGTCTCTCTCAATTTTATCTGAATTCCATCATCGGATCCTGGCTTTCTTGACATGAAACCACCCTTGAGGTATACCCTATCTAACAAAAAAATAATTATCAAAATCGGTGCATAACTAACGGAGTGAGGGCTGAACATACACAAAGAAAATAAAAATATATACGGTCGAATTGAAAACCTCCACCTTTTTATTTCTTCGGTTAAAAAACATTATTTAAACAAGCTTTTAGTCATGCACAAAATTTCGTGTTTGTACTGTTGACTGTTGAGGAGTTCTTCTATCTAGAGTCCTGGATGTTGATTCAGGTCATGCTTACCATAAAAATGCATTGTCATTGGAACTGAACCAACTTGTAACAACACCACTCCGTAGGATAAGACGAAGTGATTCTAATTCAGTTGGCAGGATTTAACTCGAACTAACAAATATTGAAAGTTAATTTATAGCTTGTAATATTCAGCACCAGGCCCGTGAGTCGACGGCGCGTAGTATTCCACGCGCGCCTCAAAGAGATGTAGTCAGCCACCACTGACGGGGCCCATCGTGGCTGGTGCCTGCATGCCTAGGGGCAGCGGATAAATTCTGAAAATGAGTTCCCGCACCTCTGGGCATTCAGGCAGCGAAGGAACAGGGGTGGGTTTTAGTCAGTAAGAGTCTGACACGCCCTCCCGCTCCACCCAGAGCGGGAGAAGTCATTAGGTGATTTCCCACACTACCCAAAAAAAAAAAAGCTTGTAATACCTGTGAAGCCCCGAAACTCACCGGTGAGTCGGACCAAAAAAAAAAAAAATTAAAGAGAATAAAAAAAGTAAAAAAATCGGCTGTCAACCCGGGTTGTCCTCGGGGTTTAATTTGACAACCCGGATTTTGCCATGGGGCTTCACAGGTTAAAACACGATTAAGTAAACTGAATGACCTTTCATCATCTGCCTAGCCTTTTCCCAACTATCTTGGGGTCGGCTTCCAGTCTAACTGGATGAAGCTGAATATCAGTATTTTACATGGAGCGACTGCCTATCTGACCTCCACAATACAGTTACTGGGTAATACGATACCTCTTGGTAAGACTGGTTGTCAAACTGAATGACCTTTACGATATAAAATTATTTTGATTAAGCTTTAAAACTATTTTGAAAACTAACAACCTTTAAACATGCCCTTTTTAAGGTTCCGTACCCGAAGGGTTCAAACGAAGCCCTATTGCGTATATTTTACTAACAAATACCAAAATATGGATTTCTCTCACATGTTACGGAACCCTAAATGTGCGAAGTCCGACACGCACTTGGCCGGTTTTTGTAAAACTTGAATGTTTAATTTAAAAAAAAACTGCTCAATCTTTTTCTCCCAAATCTCCAGAGTTTTCAGCAGTTATAAATCTCAAGCTAATTTCGCTCGCAGAATAACTTTGCAACTTGCCTAAAATAATTATAATTTAGTACTAAATACTATAATATCTTCAATTAAAGGCCCAAAAGGTTTTTAACTAACTTGCAAATCTCGGAAGCCGAGAGAATTAAACTGGAGTTTAGTTTACAAATGCCATTAATGTGAGAGCACTTTGTGTTTGGACGAACGCTTTGAATTTGATAAATGAAAGGCTTTGAAGGCCGGAGATTAATACCAATGAGCCTCTTAAATCATTATGTTTGTTTGAATTATAGGCGTCTGAACTTTCAGCCTTAATGAATAGAAGAGTGTTAAATAGGACACATCTTAATTGCACTGTGCCTCTGATAAAAACCAGCCAAGTACGTGTCGGACACGCACATTTAGGGTTCCAAACCAAATGAGGGAATTATCAAAGAAAAAATCTGATTTATCAATCTAATGGTATTTGTTAGTAAAATATACGTAATAAATAACAAACATTATCACCAAAGGGGAATGCAAAAAATGCCTGAAACGGACAGAAACTACTTAGTCCTTAAAGGATGATTCACGATACACCGTGCGGCCGTCGAGCCTTGGCCGTGGCCCGGCCGGGGCACGTCCACCGGGCTAGTCATTCATGCTACACCGGGCTGTCACCGTGCCGCCACCGGCCCCGGCCGGGGCACGGCCGAGGCACGGCCGGGGCACGTCCGGGGCACGGCCAAGCATGGATCAGTTCATACAAAAAGTATACTATAGATATTTGACCGTGCAATTGTTTGACCGGCAATTGTTTCCCGGCCGGGGCACGGCCGGGGCACGCCCGTGCCCGGTGCACACGTTCATGTTACACCGTGTCGCCACCGGGCCGAGCCCTGGCCGTGGCCCGTCCGTGCCTCGGCCGTGCCCCGTCCGGGGCACGGCCGCGGCCCGGTCTAGCATGACTCACTTCATATAAAATGTATGCAACAATCTTTGACCGTGCCCCGGCCGTGCCACGGCCGTGCCACGGCCGGGGCACCGCCCGGTGGCGACACGGTGTAACTTGAATCATCCTTAATTCTATTTAGAATAAAATATGTATATTGAAATAATTCTTAAGTTTGTTTAATTATGGTAAAAATACAACGATCACTAAATATGGAGGTCGTGTTTATTTGACATGAGTAAGTCACATTCAGCCTAAAAGGAATCGTCAAATGATCTTTATCGAACTATTTTATACAACTAATGCACAGTTATCATTAATTAAGTATAATTCGACTTGTAGGTACCATACATCTAATTAAAATAATATATGTGTGTAACTCAAGTCGAAAACGCAAAACAATAAACAATAAAAATAAGAAATGCAGTAATATCAAACTGTCACTAAAGCAAAGGACATGTGATACATACAGCCTAAATACGTTTTCTATTTAAAAAATAATTGATTTAAATTAATAATGACGAGCATATTTTATTTTAATTAGACTTACGGTACATATAGGTCGTATAATACTAAATTAATTATAACTGGGTAGGTACTAAATGTATAAAATATTTCCATATGGATTATTTGATGATTCCTCTATGGCTGAATGTCACTTACCTATGTCAAATAAATACGACCTTCGTAAAAATGTAAGCGAACATCAAGTTCTAGTTCTAGTTCCAGTTCGTTCAAGTTCTAAACTTTTTACAAAAAAACTACTGACTGCCAAAAAAGAAAACTTTTTTACAAAAAAAAAATACACTGAAAATTAAAAAATAACTTTAATTTCGGAAGTCGGTGTTTTTTATTTCTTCGTTATTTGACACCGACTTCCGAAATTAAAGTTATTTTTTAATTTTTAGTGTATTTTTTATTTTTGAAGTTGGTTGTTTTTTTTTCAAGCTTTTTATTTTTAACTTTTTAGTCGTTATACCCCAGAACTAAAAACCCCAATAACATGGAACGTGGAATGTAAATTTTAAACATACTCGTAATTGGAGAACACCAAAACGTCATCAAGGTATGCGTATTTTACATTTTTGTTCAGTTTTTAAAAATACGCTGAAGCAATTTCGATAAAATTTATGTGGGACCACCTCGAAAGTATATTCTTTCGGATAAAAAAAGAATTTTGAAAATCGGTCCTCAAATGACGCAGAAATCGGTGGAAATACATAAAAAAAAAATACATACATACAGTCGAACATAGAACCTCCTCCTTTTTAAAAGTCGGTTAAAAATACACTAAAATTTAAAAAAAAACTTTCATTTCGGAAGTCGGTGTCAAATAATTAAGAAATAAAATACAAACACTGACTTCCGAATTTAAAGTTATTTCTTAATTTTTAGTGTATTTTCTTTTTTGGAAGTCGGTAGTTTTTTTTTCGTAATTTTTTTTTTTAATTACTATTTACTAGCTTCTGCCAGTGGCTTCGGCCACGTAGAATTAGTACTTCCCTCGTTATAAATTATAGCCTATTTGCTAGTTTAGACTATAATCTATCTCTGCGCAAAATTTCGTCTAGATGTGTTCAGCCGTTCTGGCGTGATTGAGTAATAACCATCCATCCATCCATTCAAACTTTCACATTTAAAATATTGGCAGGTACTAGAATGACCACTGCAAGGGATAATTATCTCATAGGTGCAGAGAAAAATCTGAATACGAGTACATTAATTGCCACGCTATCTCTCTGTTATTACCAATCAGATTCAGAACAGATTGTTAGAATTAAATCTCCCCGCGCCTTTTCCCAACTATCTTGAGGTCGGCACCCGTCTAACCGGATGCAGCTGAATACCAGTATTTTACATGGAGCGACTGCCTATCTGACCTCCCCAACCTAGTTACTGGGTAATACGATACCCCTTGGTAAGACTGGTTGTCAAACTGAATGACCTTTACGATATAAAATTATTTTGATTAAGCTTTAAAATTATTTTGAAAACTAACAACCTTTAAACATTCCCTTTTTAGGGTTCCGTACCCGCTGTCGTACGACTGTCAAAGAGCCACGATTGACAGCCGGGACCAACGGCTTAACGTGCTTTCCGTGGCATGGAGGAGTCTCGGTATGTAAAAATGGTCACCCATCTATGGACCAACCCCAGCAAGCATAGCTTAACCTGATGGATCGAACCGTGCGGCTGTTACTACTTTCGATTGTTACAATATTCCTATATAATTTTCGAATTCGTATTTTTAACGACAATTATCTTGGATTTTCACAATATCAAGATAAACGCAAGGGATTAAGATACTGACAACTAATTTGATAATATTCACATAATGATTCAGTGGTCTGCAGTAATGGAGACGAAACACTTGTTAATTTTGTGCGTGACTGTGCTGGGCCTGGTGCTGGCAGGGAAGCATGATGTGTACTCAAGGTATGATTTATTTATATTATTATTTATAAGAAGTGGTCTCGATTTGGGACTCGGTCGGATGCAGAAGCACACAACCGGCCGGTCAACATCACCATTATTTTGGTTGAAAAACTCCATTGCTGGATATAAACCACCCCAGCATCGCCACAATAACCGACCATCTCATATTCAGTTGATTGCTGAATCCGTGGTAATCCTTCCAAGGGCACGCTTAACTTTCATTATATTTTGATTAGTTAGCCATTCTGCTTGACAGTTTGAGTTGCCCTCTCTGTAACTTATCACTGTATGTGTGTGTCGTTTTCGCTGATTTGGGCATTTTGCGTGATAATCTGCTGTTAAAAGTCTTGAGCGATGGTATCTCCATACAGTGCTCGCCATTATGTTTTAAAATATATTACATTTAAGGCTGTACTACCGGCCAAGTGGCGCCCTCATTGAATAAAAAATCGTAGCATAGCCTAGAAAATAAATATGAAAGAATCCAACGTCACGTTTGTTACAAATAGTATAAAGTATTTTTACGTTGTTAACGTTTTGTGTAACGTAAAAATACTTTATCCTCTTTGTAACAAACGTGACATTGGATTCTTTAATATTTATTTTCTAGGCTATGCTATGATTTTTTATTCAATGAAGGTGCCACTTGGCCGGTAGTAGACCCTTCACGACAAATAAGCATGGGGAAGAAGTCCAAGAACTGCAAGGAGAGATGTTGGTCTTCCGGTGGGACATGGATGAGGCTGACTCAGGAGCGTGGGCATTGGCACGAGACAGGAGAGGCCTATGCTCAACAGTGGGCGAAGTTAGGCTGTGGATGATGAAGTATGAGGTGCCATTTTTGGCATCCTCAGTCAATAGATGAAACTTTCGCCTTAAAGTATCCTCTACCACAAAACTTACTGTTTCTTCCGCAGACATTCAGTCTACAATGTCCAAGTCCGCAACAAGTCGGACCAGAAGCTGCTGCATGACTTGGAGCACCAGCTCAACCTGGACATCTGGCAGGAGGGTGTGGCAGGACTGAGGGAAGCCCAAATCATGGTCAGCCCGGTGAAGAAGGGGGAGTTCTTGCAAGCCTTAGAGGTTCATGGAATTGGATACTCTCTGCATTTGAACGATGTTGCTGAGTAAGATTTTGTTTTGTTCAGCCCATTTTTTATTCCTTACTTATTAGCCCGCTCTGAACCTCGATCACGTCTGATAAAAAGCGATGAATGAGCGAGCATAGAAGATTTTTGTTCCCCCTTGCTTTCAATACTGGTAGATCACTTACAAGAGCACATAAAAAAAGAAAAAACAAAACAGAGCACCAATGCTGGCTCTTCAAATAGTTCTGCTATTGTCGGATTACTTTCATCAGTATAAATGCTCTATCTAAGGATCATGCCACCTATTCAAATCTTCAGTCAGTGTTACTTGGAATTTTAAACAATTAAAATGATCCTTCTGAAACAAACCAAAATAACATTATGTTACGTGGAATTTACTTCTCTACTTTGTATTAGTGCTTACGTTATAGCTACATATATATTGACCAAAGTCCAGCTTTAGAGTAATAAAGTTAAAATATTTTTAAGTAATACCAATTTATCCTGCAGGGCTTTCGAACTTCACGACCGTCAGATGGACACTTGGAGGTCTACCAGGCACAACAGAATGATATTCCAAGACTACCCGCGATATAACCAGGTAAGTTTCACACATTCAGAGCTCGAGAGTGATCAAAAAAGTCTCCGCGGCACGGACGGAACTAAAGGACCACGGGTGGGTTTTAGTCAGTGAGACTCTCGTCCTCCCACTCCACACAGAGCGGGAGAAATTATTTGATGATTTGCCACCCATTATAAAAAAAAAACCGGCCAATTGCGTGGCGGACTTCGTACATTTAGGGTTCCGTACCAAATGAAGGAACTTCAAAATTAATAGAAATTTAAAAAAAAATATTGAGTTATCAATATACTAGCTTCCACCGGCGGTTTCGCCCACGTGAAAAGTATGATTATAAATTTGAGTGGTATTTCCAGAGAGTAGCACGTTAAAAAAACACTGTAGAAATCAAAATCCAAAGTAAGTTATTATTCAAATTAGGTTGCGAGCCAGAACTTTTTGAACGTCGTTCTACATAAAGACAGACCCTTCACCACTTCCTAGCTTCTTGCCCGTGACACCATCTGCGTAGACATCCGGATTGAGTCCAGAGAAAAATCAAACATTTGTGAAAGATTAAAAGTTAGTACGGGCTAGGATCATGATAAATTAGAATTTCCTACATTAGCAGGGCTTACCAAAGTTGGACAGCAATTTTTTGCGCTACGCCAAACATCTCTTTTCTATGGGCAAGCTATTTTTTTTGCGTTTGTATCTACGTTTGGTGTCGAAGTTTTTAACCGACTTCGAAAAAGGAGGAGGTTCTTTGTTCGGCTGTATGTATGTTTTTTTTTATGTATGTCCACCGATTTCTCTGTCAGTTGTGGACCAATTTTCAAAATTCTTTTTGTATCCGAAAGAATATACTCCCGAGGTAAAATAAATTTTATCAAAATTGCTTGAGCACTTTTTGAAAAATTGAACAAAAACGAAAAATGTGTATAGATAACGTTTTGGGTTTCTTCAATAACGAGTGTTTGAATTCCACGTTCCATTTTATTGGGGTTTTTAGTTCTGGAGTATAACAACAAAAAAGTGAAAAATAAAAAACTTTTTTACAAAAAAAACAACCGACTTCCAAAAAAGAAAATACAAATCGAAATCAAAGATATTTTTTCATTTTTAGAGTATTTTCTTTTTTGGAAGTCGGTTGTTTTTTTTGTAAAAAAGTTTTTGGTCGTTTATGTTATATTAACATTTTCATGGTTTTGGCACCCTGGTAGTTTACCTGCGGCTTCATCCACGTGCAGGTCTGAAATTTCTCTTCTTCTTGATTCTGTATTCCTGGTGGTTTAAGAATTTATACCGTTCAGTTCAGAATTCCAGCCCCGAAAATACTTATTTAAGATTCTACCTCTTATGATCCCACTCTTGGAATACTTTTTATGATTCTGATCTCCTGGTAGTGCGTGAATCTATACCGCTCGGAAATTTTACTTCTTCACGATTCTGTTCTCCTGGTAATTTGTGAATCTTTCTCTACCTCCTACCATTCCTGCCCCGGAATACTTTTTGTGTATCTGGTCTCCTGGTACTTTGTGACCGTATACCGCTCGTTCAGCCTGACTTTGGATTTCTACTTCCACCTCAGCCTTCGCTAAGTCTTGTCATTTACCGGGATAAAAAGTAGCCTACGTGTTAATCCAGGCTATGACCTGTGTGCAAAAAATTTCATTCAAATCCCTTCAGCCGTTTTTTGCGTTATGTTCAGCCAAACATACAAACATACAAATATACAAACAAACAAACAAACAAACAAACAAACAAACATACAAACTTTCGCATTTATAATATTAGTAGGATTTGTGCTCGTTATTAGTGAAATATTTAATCTACGCGGACGGAGCCACGGGCAAGAAGCTAAGCACCAATTTAGGATATGTTCGGGACCCAATAAATGAAACAGTTTGGATATGGTAAACTATTATATTTAACACGGTAAATGTCTGCGCGGACGGAGGCACGGGCAAGAAGCTAAGCACCAATTTAGAATATGTTCGGGACCCAATAAATGAAACAGTTTCGATATGGTAAACTATTATATTTAACACGGTAAGAGTAACAAGATAGGTACCCCGACACACTGAGCAAGTGTGTGGCCCCTACAGTCTTTTGTAGAACTTTGACATTCAAAAAAATCTGGCTTTCAGCCTAATTTAAATATTTTGATTTCTACAGGATTTATTTTACGTGCTCCTCTCTGAAAATACCACTCAGACTTATTATAATTACACTTTTTACGCGGGTGAAGCCGCGGGTGGAAGCTACGTAATAATAAACATTACCTATCACCAAATTACAAGTTCATAGGTCAATGGCAAGTTAAAAAATTCTTCAAAACCAAATTTTGTGACAGACGGCGGACAGACAGACAGACAGACGGACACGTGGTTGATACCAATAGGACTCCGTTTGGACTCTTCGGGTACAGAACCCTAAAAAGATGACCACTCGGAGGTCTACCAGGCACAATAAAATCCAGGACTACCCGCGCTATGACAGGGTAAGTTTTATTCCCTATTTGTACTGATAGTTTTATCTACTTTAGCAAGATGAAAGAAATAGAAGACGATAGAAAATCGGGCTAGGTATTTGGTTAAGTGAGAACAAAAAAGATTAACATCTGGAGGGTGAGCTATGCTGATTCAGTAGTTTAGTCGCTAAACATATCATGTGACTAATTGGCAAGTCTATCAGCGATAATGATTGTCTAACGTCCATAATGTTTGGAATTGACCACTTTTTTTCAACCTATGACTCCTCCGCTCTGGGTGGAGCGGGAAGGCGTGTCAGACTTTTACTGACTAAAACCCACCCAGTACCTTCAGTTGCCAAGGGCCGCGGTAACTCTATTTTGAATTTATCCGCGACCTTGTAATTGACCACTTGACGTTCGGTATTTTGAACTTTTTAATATTGCTAAAAAACTGGTCCAGGCCCTATGGTGTATTCCCACGCAAATACCATTGACGCGATGTCAACTTTATTACACGGATTTTAATTTTCTGTAGTTTAAAAACCTAAAAAATACACTTTATTTTTTTATTTTTCGTGTTCTTTTTTTTTTCTCAGCATTCCCTTTCATTTGATACCCGTGTCATGGGTATACATAAAAACTAGTCCGCCGTCTTTGAGAGTCCACCATATTGGAATTAGAATGACGTTACATAGCTAATCATCCATTGTCATCCAAACTAAACGTATACGCAATTTTAGCTTAACCGGGAAGTGGGTCAAATTCAACTTCTAAGATTTGTTTACGTAATTATAAGTAAGTGTGCTAAAAATACCTGACCCTGGAATATAAATAATTAAACTAATAAACTAAATTGCTCCCAGCGGCTCAGTTTTACATATAGTATGATTAGTTTTCAGTAACATGTTCATAATTTCAGCGATAAATCATAAACTAAATTCACTAATACATTGCTAATCCGATGTTTGCGTGATTGACCCAAATGGAATAAATTTGTGTTCGATCAAAGGTTCGTGGTTTGATTTCAGCCAGTTTCGGCCAAAACCACTGATCTCGGCTGAAGTTTCAGTTTCGGCCAATAAGTGGCTAAATGTTCTGCTCGACCAAAACTAGTGTCTTTGAGCTGAAGGTTGTGCTATAGACCTCTTTTGATTGCTGTCACTCACATGTCCGTCTGTCTGTCTGTTCGTTGTCTGTCACAAAATTTTGTTCAGAAGAATTTTTTAACTTCCCATTAACCTATGAACTTAAAATTTGGTGGTAATATTTATTATTACGTATATTTTACTAACAAATACCAAAATATTGATTTCCCTCATATGGCACAGAACCCTAAATATGTGAAATCCGACACGAACTTGTCCGGATTTTTAATGGTTTCATGGTTTTACAAGACATTTTTTTTTATTTGTGGCAGTTTATCTTTTGCCACGTGGTTTCAGCCGAATCTGAATACAGAGTCGAACATTCGGTTTCGGATTCGGTAGAGAACCTTGTTTTAATCGGACACTAGATTAAAATACTACAACATTATCTATTCATTTGCTAGTAAAAGCTTTGCGGGTTATTCTGAACTCATTTGTTATACGATGCCGATTCCGCACACGTAATTAAATACATTATGAATGGGTTTCTATTATTTGTTCGAGATTCATTAGGTTTGAGCGTTTTATTGCGTTTATAAAAGCACTGTAGCAATAAATTATTTTTTTCATCGTTTTGATTTGTTATAGTTTAGGTTTAAGTCATAAGTCATTTATTCATTTGTTTAACATAGGTGCAATAACAATGGTGTATCAAGGTAATAAAGAGTGCGCTATGTTATGCCATAGTGCGTACAAATGTTTGTAAGTAATCAGGAAACCAAGCCAGCCAAGGAAGCCTGGACTGTTAAAAAAACAATTATAAATATTTGCATAATACAAATTAATTAATAATAAATACCAATAGAAATCAATGTCAATAAACACAGAAAAAAATAATAATTTAAAAATAAAATGCCATACCTGTCAAGTCACTAACCCGGGCCTGAGGACGGCGAGTAGTGGGTAACTCGACGTCCGATCAGCACCAGGCCCGAGAGTCGACGACGGCGCGTAGTGTGCCACGCGCGCCTCAAAGAGTTGTCAGCTAAAGGACGGGGCCTGCCACGGCCAGTGCCTGCCCGGGGGTTGAGGATAAATTCGAAAGAGTTACCTCGCCCCTGGGCATGTAGGGCAGGGAGGAACAGGGGTGGGTTTTAGTCAGTAAGAGTCTGACACGCCCTTCCGCTCCACCCTAGAGCGGAAGAAGTCATAAGATGATTTCCCACCCCCTAAAAAAAAAAAAACCTGTCAAGTCACAGACTTAAAACAAACTAATAAGACAATGTCAATATACAATACTAACGTATAAAATACCGATATCAATGTATACAATAGGTACTAATGTCAATATACAAAGTTATTTATAAGGAAAAACAATACATCTATTTTATTAGCATGTCAACATTCATCACTAGATTTGTGTTAATGTTGTAATTAAATTTTTAAAATCAACATAGATGTTGTCTAGCTTCCATGTGATGTAGACTATTTGTATGTAGATGGATGTTTGGAAAAGTTGTTTTGTTTGTAAACTTTCGCATTTATAATAAATTATCGAGTGATTTATTTGGTTTTTACTTTTTTCAAAACTAAAACAAATATTAAAAAAGAAATATATCGAGATATCTTAATTATCTACAAAATAACCATTTTGACATTTAGTTTTTAAAGATTATTTCTTTTAAATGTTGTCCGTAAGTGCGGTTAACATGGTCCATTCTGCAGTTCCAATTTTAGATGACGCGTCCGAAATTAACTGTTCACCAAATTGTTCTCACCAGCCATGGTTTCAAGTGGCACCGTCTTGTTGGTACCAAATGTCCTGGAGATCACGGGCTTCAATTTCAGGAAACAAATAGTCTGACATCATGGCACGATGAGGGTTTGCCATTGACAGTTACGTTCTGGCTGGCTTAATTTTTGAAGAAATATGGACCAAGTTAACCGCAGTTAATGACAATATTTGAAAGAAATAATGTTTAAAAAAACTTTTTTACAGAAAAATAGAACCAACTTCCAAAAAAAGTGCAAAATACCTTTAATTTCGGTAAAGTCGGTGTCAAAAAATGAAGACACAAAACCAGAAACACCGACTTCTTTCTACTTTTTTGTTAAAAAGATTTTTATTTTTCACTTTTTAGTTGTGGTTTCCCATTAAGGCGCAGTTATACGACTTTTAATGGTTTTAATTGAAGATCACGTCAAAACGACTAGTCTTATTTCTTTGAAAAAAATCTATGTTACCTAGAGTAACATATATTTTTTTTACAATTTCCGTTATAATTTGATCTGAGAATATTTGAATTATACTTTTATAACATAGTGTAATTAATTTGTACAGTTAAGTTTAACACGGATTAAAAATTGAGAATCACGCAAAAAGTTTATATCGTATTTTTATAACACCTTCACCATTTTAAAGATCATTTAGTGTTTTAGTTTAATACCTGTTGTTTTATGTGTAATAAATTAATAATGCGTCTAATTTCAGACAGCGCTCCTTGATGGGCGAGTCCTATTACTGGATAGTCGTATGACGCGTTACGTGATCTTGGCATAGAACACGCAAGCTAACCACTCAAGGTCATTGGCAGTTAATAGCGCCTTAAATTGTGTTTAAAATATATCTGCTGATTTGCTGTAAATTTTTGAAGAGTTCCGTTGTCTGTCTTCGAAACCCATCATCAGATCTATATGAAATTTAAGTGGGACCATTTCGGAACAAACCCCTCTCGAACAAAAAAAGACTTGCAAATTCGTCAATATATTACGAAGTTATGCCCGAGCAAACATAAAAAAATATATACTCGTATATATATAAACATCCTAATTGATAACCTCATTCTTTTTGAAGTCGATTAAAAAACTAAATGTCAAGAAACTAGTTTCTTTAACATTTTTTTTTTAGTTTTGAATAAAGTACCTACCTCCAAATAAAGCACCCGATATTAGTAGGCAGTAAAATTTCAAAAGAAAAAAAAATACTTAGTTGGGGGTTGGTTTTGGAATGATTATTTTTCATCAATTTTCTTAAATAACTTAAAAACAATATTTTTTTTATTTAAAAAAAATAATATTTGAGACTCTTATAATAAGCCCCTCCATTTCTATGCAGCGCGGTACTGTTTGGAAAACTTTTGTCTTTTCAGGCCAAAAAAAATCTATTATTTTATAACTCTTACTGTAGTAGTTATATCGTTCCACAGATCTACGAGTACCTGGAGAGAGTTGCTCGCCAGTACCCCAACTTGGTGACTTTAGTGGAAGCTGGAATGAGCTACGAAGGTCGTCAGATCATGTATTTGAAGGTTTGTGACAAGTTTATATATTTTAGCCTAACCTTTTAACAAGTCCGGGATCACGACTGATTATCGTTGTTTTTTTTTAGTTAAGACCGTAGTATTGTAATACAAATTAATGAAGAAAAAATTGGAATTTTAATGAATGATGGGTAAAATCACAGATAATATAATACTAGCGTACAGATGCCTTATCCCATACAAAGAAACGGTACCGCCGTAACTACGGGTTTTCGTCTGGCACAAGTAACTTTTGTTCTTCGTTCGGGCCCGTCCTCTACACCTCGCTAGATGGTGTTAGCAGCGACGGCTTGCAAGCTGAATGAATTTATCTAAAGTCTTACCAATATTTTCTCACACATTGAGGAATTACTTTATAGTATTTTTGGCACTTCATAGCAGTTTTACTGTGTCAAAATGTGTGACTATTCAAATTTTAAAGAGGCGAATGGATAAACTCTAAAACTTCAAACAGCGCCATCTATTGGTACAAGAAATATAGATGTCTGACGAT
This sequence comes from Polia nebulosa, assembly GCA_951329385.1. NCBI lineage: Eukaryota > Metazoa > Arthropoda > Insecta > Lepidoptera > Noctuidae > Polia > Polia nebulosa. The sequence continues at coordinate 31,165,396 of OX589606.1, forward strand.
TCTTTCCAATAATAAAATAAAATCTTTACTTTTTATTTTATCAAGAAAAATAAACATTACCCTCCTTCTGGGGCCGTCGGGTAGAAAAGTTTCCGTTGTCAGTCCGTCCGTCTTTCAGTGGGCCGTATCTCAAGAACCATAATAGATAGTGTTCGCGCGCTTTTGGCGGCAGAAGGGTTTTGATTGGAGAATTTCAAATTGTGCCACGGCATTGAGCAGCTGTGTGACGTAATTGCTCCTAATTGTCTGCTGGCGTCGAGCCCCCGCCGCTGGCTTGCTGGCCAGCCGACCGCTTGGTCTCGTCCATTCGCTCCTGAGACCCCCCAAACACAGCATTTGCTCATGGGACCCCCCGAAGCAGCATTGCATCGCCGCAATAACCCGCTCCGCCATATAAATCTGTTCGAAGTCACGCCGCTGTGCCTCACAGAAATTTAACTCATTACCGCGTAATAAAAAAAACAAAATAAAGGCCTAAAATAAATCTACTCTAACCCATAATAATAAACAAATAAATAGTTTCATCAAACGCAAGAGAAAAGAGGTGTCTACAACTTCTCATCGAGTTCGCCGTGCAACACAGAGGAAATTCAGGTTCATCAGCTCGTGAGTACCACTGAAAACTGTTTCCCAGTCTTATCTAGAAGCTGCCAAAGCGTATGATAATTCTTTTTTTCTTAACCGTCATTAAAGTCGCGTCACCATAATTTTGGTCCATTTCGAACCGGATTTTGGTACGAGTACCAGCATATCCTAATTACATCCATAAATTCGCGCTACCTTAGTCATACCTACATAATTATGTTAGGAACTGTGCTATTAATCCGTTATTAGTCAATTCGCTTTCTGTTTTATTGTTCGCAAACATACCCACGAGGGTGCGCTTATATTTTCTACAAGAAAGCCCAACACACACACTTACTCAGCACGCGGCACACTACTCTGACACGCTAGCGTCCCTCGACTGTAAGAACATCCATGCTATCTTTGTCTCTGAGTCTTGGCTAAAACCATGTCTCCCATCCACATCCTATTCCTGGCCGGGTTTTCAACTAATAAGAAATGACCGCGCGCGTGGCGGTGGAGGTGGTGTTGCTATATAGCAATATACCTTCACTCGAACATTCCTTTTTCAATTATTAATATGTCAGCACAACCTCCTCCGTCAAACACGGGTGAGCATCTCTTTTTGGAAGTCACTCTGAACCTTACAAAAATCCTTCTAGCCGTTTTTTACAGCCCTTCATCTCAAATAAATTTCTTCTCCTCTTTTGAAAACATCCTAGAAAACCTGATGCCCTCTTACAGTCACACAATCATTATGGAGGACTTCAATACTTGTTTATTGAAGAACGATTCCCGCTCCTCTTCTCTTCAGTCAGTACTTCAGTCTTTGAATTTATCCATTCTTCTCTTAAGTGCCACACACCATTTTCCAAATTGTAACCCTTCACTCTTAGACCTTGTTATTGTTTCCTCTTCTCAACATGTTGGCAAGCATGGCCAATACCCAGCTGACATGTTTTCCTATCATGATTTCATTTTCCTCTCATACCAAATTCGGCCTCCTAAGGCAAAACCTTAAATTCTCCTGCAGCGCAATTTTAGTGGAATGAATATAGATCATCTCCGAAGGGATGCCAGCAGCATTGACTGGGCACCTCTGGTTAGCGTTGAGTCAATTGACGATAAAGTAAACCTCTTGACGGCCAACCTTGTGCAGCTGTATGATGTTCACGCACCCATACGCGCAATAAAGATTAAACATCTTCCGGCTAACAGGCGACATCAAAGACTTAATTCATAGGAAAGCTGTTATCAAAACAAAATTTAAATGTCGTCCATCGTCCCCGAACTGGGAGAGACTTTTGGATGCACGAAATCGCTGCAATAGGGTGTGTAGAGATGCCCAACGACGCCATATCCACACCTCAGTTGAAAATGGAGACCCAGCTAAAGTCTGGAAATTTCTTAAATCCATAGGAGTTGGGAAATCTCGCCAAGAGTCGATTCCTAAAGACCTAGATATTGATCTACTGTATCAACACTTCTCGTCTTCGTCCTCATGTAATGAGACCTTGAAAGCAACTACATTAAACTATCTATCAAAGCTTCCAGCTCCGGATCATTCCTCATTTGGTTTTAGTCAAATCTCTGATTGTGATGTTAGGAAGAGCATAGTTTCAATCACCTCTAACGCAGTTGGCAGTGACTGTGTCAGTCGAAAAATGATGCTTCCTGTCCTCGACGAAATCCTTCCTATCCTTTGGTATATCCTAAACTACTCAATATCCCATAGGGTCTTTCCATCAACTTGGAAAGAGGCCAAAATCACTCCCTTACTCAAAAAGGCAAATCCTACTTCCTTTTCCGAATACCGTCCTATTTCCATCTTGCCATTCCTCTCCAAAGTCCTTGAACGCCTTGTCCACAATCAGCTTAGTGCTTTCTTTGTAAGAATAGTCTGCTGAATCCTTTTCAGTCCGGATTTCATCCTGGTCATAGCACAGCTATAGCCTTAGTGAACGTTACCGATGACATACGGACATACGACATGGAACGAGGGTATGTGACGATTCTTTGCTTACTAGATTTTAGTAATACATTCAATACTGTCGTTTTCGATATCCTGCTTGGCATACTTCGCTCGCTTAACATATCTCCAACAGCGATTGACTGGTTTCGCAGTTACCTGTATGGCCGCCGGCAACGTATATGCATAGAAAATTCTAACTCTTCCTGGTGTTATACAACTGCTGGTGTACCTTAGGGTGGCGTGTTATCTCCTCTACTCTTCGCAATATTTATAAACGCTATTTACAAAAAACTTCTATCTTCCTACCACCTTTATGCAGACGATTTACAAATCTACAAACAAGCTGCCCTTGTAGATCTGGCTGATACAATTATTGCAATAAACAAGGATTTGTCTACGGTCTGTGAGTGGAGGTGGCTTCAGGTAAGTCCGTTGAAGACCAGGTTATTGTTGTTGGCAGCTCTAGGATGATTCCAAAAGTAAATTGGTCACAGCTTCCCCAGGTACAATTTAACGGAACTACTATTCCAATATTTGAGAAAGTAAAGAACCTTGGGGTTTGGATTGACAAATATCTGTCTTGGAGTCCGCAGCTACAGGACGTAAGCCGCAAAATTTTTGCATCTGCCAGGTCCCTTAGACGATTGAGGAACTTTCTTCCCACTGCCACTAAAACTGCGCTTGCACACTCCCTTCTGCTTCCCATCCTTGACTATGCTGATGTCTGTTATCTCGATCTCACCCAGGCATAACTAGTAACTTGAGCGTCTTCAAAACCTTTGCATAAGATTTATATTTGGCCTGCGCAAATATGATCACATTTCTGAAATTCGCACAAAGCTCAAGTGGCATCCCATACGTCTTCGCCGGGATTCTCATATTTTATTTCTGCTCTACAGTATTCTGTTCAATCCTACAACCCCCTCTTATCTTAAAGAACGTTTAAAGTTCCTGATATAATATATATATGATGACACACATAATAGATATCTGAGGTCATCGGAAAACTTGAGACTAGAGATGCCGATGCATTCCACCAGCTTTTACGACAAATCGTTTACGGTTCAAGCGGTGCGGTTATGGAATGCCTTGCCCGTGTCGGTAAGGCGTGCATAATCCTTGTCCACTTTCAAAACAATGGTCAAAAATCACTACCTCTCTCTTTAATCGTTTTTACTAGGGTTCTATGCTTTTTGTTTCATAATTATTAATGTATATATTTATCTATAATGTATTTATTGTATACGTATATTATTATAAATAGTACACCTAAGACTACCTACTTATCAGTACTGTATTTCCTTTCCTCTTTAAAATCCATCCAAAGGTTGTCTTGAAAAGATCGCTTTTGGCGATAAGGCCGCCCGTTGTGTCACCCTATAAAAATAAATATATTAAAAAAATATGAAGAAAGCATTACCTTTCTTCATATTTTTTTTTGTAATTTATATGGTGGTGGTGGTCTATTCTATTCTTATATGAATGCAGTGAATTAAAAAAAACTGACTATTAAAGATAGATTTAAATTTGTTAAGGAAAACAAAATGTCTATAAACTGTTTGGGTAAACATTCGGCCTCTAATTGTGGGTCGTCACATACATGTAAATATTGTGGTTAAAGACATAATTCGCTATTACATTTTGAAAAGATTCGACCGTCACAGTCTGGAGAGAGCTGTTATTATTATTATTATTATTTTTTTTTTATGTTTGATAGGCTCGCGTTTGACCACTATCTCACCTGATGGTAAGCGATGATGTGGTCGAAGATGGAGCACGCTTGCCTAGAAGTAACCTATTCACTCTTGACTTAAAGACTCCCAGGTTGTATCTTACAGGAAACACAGACACCGGTAGAGAATTCCACTCTCTAGCTGTACGTGCAATGAATGTTTTCTCAAAACGCTTTATGCGTTATACTATGAATTCGACTGTTTGCGTTGGTGACGAGACAAGACCTGTGTGTATGCATGCCCGCTTGGACTTGCCACTGCGTGTGACGTCACAGACCTCATTAGTGAGCCGCAGCGCCGATTCTGGCAATTTAAACGCGTTTTTGAACGATTCAGCTGTTTTGCCAACCGCTCAAGTAGAAACCGATTTATAATGAGGTGTTTGGTAGACAGTGGTGTTCAACATAATTTGATCACTTCAGCGTGTTGTAAAAAAATTTAATTAAAAATGAAGCCGTTAGTTAACTCGTCATTAAAATCGGTAGGTACAATGTCCGCGACGATTAGAGGCTACGTAACGCTTACAACGTGAACGAATCTCGTTATAGGTTGAAAATGTTAGTAATCGATTATAAATTACAGTTATGTTACCGAACATCTCGGTACCTGCGTCATTGACGAATAAGAAAGAAAGAAATAAAAACTGTTTATTCACGTGAAAGCGACGCACACACATTTTAAATACATAAACAATTAATACAAAATATATCCTAGACGGTTATATGCGCCACTACCACGCGAAACGGCTCAGCTTTTTTGCAGCGGAACGGACACGAATCCACGGCGCTGATTTTCAGCGTGAGCCAGCGTGTCGTAGTCTCAGAACAATAAATAAAACAAATGTATTAGGTAGCCATTGTTCCGAGGCACAGAACAATAAAATATCAAGAGGACACAAAAATAATCAATTTAAAGATTTACCGCTTGCTGACGAATGCTGGAATGTGTCTAGGAATATCAATGCAATTCTAGGTGCGCAAATATTCGCGCTCATTCTAAGAGGAGAAAGGGTTATTCCTCAACCGCTGTCGTCAGTCCAATTATCATACAGGTTCACATCTTCCTACGTCCCTATTAAGACAACGATATTGGATTATTTCCTCGCGAAACATTATTCGGCAGCGCATACGTTAGTGTAACTTCTGCTTAAGACCTTGTCCAGAAGAAGCGAATTCATTCGCGCGAATTCATTCGCGCGCTATTGAGATACTAGGCACGAATACATCGCGTCCACAAGCACGCGCGAATTTAAAATACGCGCGTAAATCGCGTGCATAACGCCAGACCCTCGACTCGCGCGTGATTCGCCCTTTCTGGACAAGCCCTTAAAGTTGCTCTATCGCTTCCCAAACCTATAATGTTAAATTTACCCTCTGCTCGTGTGCAGGAAACCAAGGCATTCACATTGCAGTGGATTGCATTACAGGTCTGGATGCTGTCAGGCGTTTCCTGGCTAGAAATATAAGTTATAGGCCCACGGCCTATAACTTATAATTTATTCCGATGATGAAACAACTTTCATTGGCGCAAAGCGTCAATTAAACGAATTGCACACTTTTCTCGCTTCTAAAATTACTGTTTCCGCGTTCCAAAGGGAATCCAAATTTGGGAATTTGGGGAAGCAATATTAAATGCATGAACCCCCATTTATACCGTTGCATGGGTCAACAACTGCTGTGCTACGAAGAACTGCTAACAGTACTAACTCAAATCGAGTGTATCTTAAACTCACGCCCATGGTGCTTACTATCTGATCAAACACATACGGGCGTGAGATTGACGTATCCGTAAGTCTTTGTACTAGGGAAAAAATATTAGACAACTTAGTACAAAGCTACTGGAAGCGATGGCATATGGATTGTTCGCATACGCTTCAAGTTAGGAACAAATGGAACACTCCTGACAGACTGATTCAACCGGGTACCCTTGTTCTCATCCATCGAGATGATACCCTTCAACTTCGTTATCATGCATCGGCATCATTGAACAAGTATATCCTGCAAAGGATGGAGTCGTGCGCGTAGCGTCAGTACGTACAACTGCGGGAACTTTTAAGCGGCCTACCATTAAGTTGTGTCCACTTCCATTGCAATAATTAATATAAATCATTAGTCGAACAGTTGTGACAGTATTTTGTGTATGTATATTGTTCTCTATATTTGTAATGTCTCCTCTCTATCCTGCATTTTCTTTTGTTTCGAAAATCCCATGGATTTCCAACGGCGGGAGAATGTTCACGCGGTTTTGGCGGCAGAAGGATTTCGATTGGGGAATTTCAAATGGTGCCACGGCATTGAGCAGCTGTGTGACGTAATTGCTCCTAATGGGCTGATGGCGTCGAAAACCCCCGCCGCTGGCTTGCTGGCCAGCCAACCGCTTGGTCTTGTCCATTCCCTTCTAGGACCCCCCAGACACAGCATTTGCTCGTGGGACCCTCGAAGCAGCATTGCATCGCCGCAATAACCCACTCCGCCATATAAATCTGTTCGAAGTCATGCCGCCGCGCCTCACAGAACTTTAATCGAGTTTCTCATTACCACGTAATATTTTTTTTTCTTTTTTTCTGCCTAAGGTCCATGCCCATGCCCATGTTACTAGGGGTCGTCGCAACACGTTTTTTTCTTCCATTCTGTCCTGTCAGCCGTCACGCGATCACTTAAAATAAAAATACAAAATTTAGGCCTTAAATAAATCTACTCTAACCCATAATAATAAACCAATAAATAGTTTCAATCAACCCAAGAGAAAAAAGGAGTCTACAACTTCTCATCGAGTTCGGGGTGCAACACAGAATAAATACAGGTTCTTCAGCCTGTAAGTAGGTACCATTGAAAACTGTTTTCCCAGTCTGATCTTGAAGCTGCCAAAGCGTATGATAATTTTATTCTTCATTTCCCTAACCGTCATTCAAGTCGCGTCACCAGATAGAGAGTTAAAATTTTCACAGTGTTTATTTCTATTGCCACTACTAAAAACGTACAGAACCTTTTTTATGCGAATCAAACTCACACTTAACCGGTTTTTTTATTGTTATTGTTAGGCTCGCGTTTGACCACTATCTCACCTGATGGTAAGCGATGATGTGGTCGACGATGGAGCACGCTTACCTGGAAATAAATAATTCACTACTAACTTATATAGCCCCAGGTTGTAGCTATCAAAAACACAGATTCCAGCAGGGAGCTTCATTTTGCTAACAACTTTGTATTTATTTTCAATCGTGCCCAGATTTCGACCACCAACTTCGAAGACAAGAGCAAGCCAGTGTACTTCCTGACCACGATGATTCACGCGCGCGAGTGGGTGACCACTCCGGTGGCTCTCTATTCCATATTCCGCCTGGTGGAGAACATCAGGAACGAAGACAGAGATGTGCTGAACGATGTGGACTGGATCATCATGCCGCTGGTCAACCCTGACGGCTATGAGTTCACGCATACCAATGTGAGTATTAATATCAAGCTTTTAACTGCGGCATTGTTCGTGGTCTATCTCACAGGAACTGGGAGTTACTCTGCGATAACAAGTATCTCGTAGCTTTATATCAGATAAAAAATTTCCAAAATGGGATCAAGATTTGTAGAGATCTTCCTCTTTATAGTATTTCTTTAAGAGTTTCGATAGATGAATGCCGTTGGCCGCGGTTGGCATTGGTAGGTCTTTGACAACCGTTGTGAGTAGTTAGATGCCAGAAAGTGTAAAAAACAAGCTTACCAAGGGGTATTGTATTACTTACACTATATAGTAACTATATAGGACTCCATAAAAAAAAGGTGGTGGCAGTCACTATCTGACCTCCACCACCTTTAATTTTTTTTTAGTAGTCGCTTCATTTTAGCATCAGGTTAGACTGGAAGCTGACCCAAAGTTAGTTGGGAAAAGTATAAACAGATGGCGAAGCTTTAGACTTCAAGCTTGTGCTTCACATTTCTGCTGTAGTGACCAATAAAAGAGGGAAGAGTGACCACTCATACCTCCTGGGTTCACCTGCTACTGGCAGCTTTAGATCTCTCCCACACACACGCGTAAACCGCAGAGAGCGATGGTCATCAGAGTAATCAGAGGATATCGCACGAGAAGAGCGATTGTCCGCATTGTGCGATGTCCAGCCAATACGCAAGCCGCCTTTTAAGAACGAGGCTTACTGGCCGGATCCCCGCCCTGGGATCTTGAGCCGAAAACACTGGCGACACTACACCAGTGGCACGAGGCGGCGAAGACTGCGACAGATTATGCTCCGCCGGTTCTTGTATCTTGCATCTACTGCCGGATTCATTACAATCGAGGCAGTCTGGCCGGTATATGACCGCTGGCTCGACAGAAAGTATGGCTCCTTAACGTTCCGGGCGACGCAGGTGCTCTCGGGGCACCGCTGCTTCGGAAAGTACTTGTGGTGCATAATACAGTGAGCCGGACGCTCGGTGACATCAGTGCGCCCACTGTACGGTGAGCACCTATTTAGATAGTATTATTTTACTATTGAAAATATCTAAAGTATTTTCGCATACCTATCCAAATTTTTATATCTGCTTAGCATTTTCCCAACTAAATTGGGATTGGCTTCCAGTCTAACCGGATACAACTAGATACTAGTATTTTACAAGGAGCAAATGCCTATTTGACCTTCACACACACAGCTACTGGCACACAGTTACTGGATAAAATGATACCCCGTGACGACTGTCAAAGACCCACCAATGCTAACTTCTATCTTTTAATGCTAACTTTTTAACACTTTAAAAGAGACTTTGACCTCTGAGTTTGTTTCGGTGTTTCTTCTCAGGGTAGTCAGCTAGAAAACACCGGCCTCATCTAGCTTAAACTGACTAAAAACATTGACGTGTAAAAGTGTTCCTTGTAACCTATTTACTGAATAAACATCATTTATCATTATCATTTAACCAGGACCAAAATTAACGTGATTTCTGAAGCACGTGGGAGTCCTAATAAGTAATTAATGGGCGTACCCACAGATCGACCTCGGCAAGCGTTACTTAACCTCAAATATCGACCTGTGATGCTGTTATTATTAAGCCATGAGCTCTTGCCCAGATGGTCATAAATAATAATTATTTTTCTAGGAACGTCTTTGGCGTAAAACAAGATCCAACCATGCCAACGACCCGGCCTGCCTGGGTGTGGATGGCAACAGGAACTTTGAAAGAAACTGGGGTACCATCGGGGTTATAATGGAACCGTGCTCCGACATCTACCCTGGGCCTGGAGCCTTCTCCGAGCAGGAGACTAGAAACATGAGGGATATCATGTACGAATATTTCGACAGGATGCAACTGTTTATGGACGTTCACAGCTATGGAAAATACGTGACCTTTGGTTATGGTGATGAGAGTTTACCACCCAATGCCGCCCAGCTGCATCAGGTGGGATCAGCCATGGGGTCCATGATCGATGCGAGGAAGCTGCCTGAAGCTGGGTTCTACCTCGTGGGGAACAGTGCGATTTTGATGTATAATACGTCTGGCTGTGCTCAGGATTTCGCTCAGGTAAGTTGATTAGATAATAATACACCCTGAAAACATTATTCTCATAAGAAGGCATGGTCATATTGGAGTAAAAAATATACTGCTCAAGAATAAGTAATATTGGTGAAAATAAATATCAAAAACATATTTAAATCAAATTTAAATTCCGATAAGGAGTTAGTACGAGTATATCCCTGAACACAGATAAGAATATTAATAGGTTTTTTATATCAAATTATCGTCAGCAGAAATTATTTAATCCGCTCTTTATCATAAAATTACTATCGTCAAGTGTAGAGATTTCAATATTTAAGCAAACTTACTATCGTTTCTTTGATAATATTATTAATAATACGATAGTATAATAATTATCAAGCCTCACCCATCTCTATTATTATCAAAAGATATATCTTATGAATTACAATACGGATGTTGAGGATCTGTGGCAAAACGTCAACGTCAGTAGTTGTCAAAGTTGACTTTTCTATTAAAAAAGGTTGATTAAAAAAGGTGGAGTCTTTAGGACGTGATAATTATGATCTTTTATTTTACACATTTCTAAATCCGCAAACGAACCGAAATATTATCAAAAAACCATCCAGAGATTGAGCGACAGACGCTGGGCGACCGTGAGCTTGCTGGACAACGCAATTAGTTAGAGGAGTCACTTCTAAGGTGACCTCTGTTTAGTACAACTCACTACAATACCGCTGCCCACTAGCGTAATTAGGCATTTAGTATCAACTGGTGGCCTGAATGATATTCAGCATATGCGACTAATACAACATTTAGTAAACTACTGGCTAATGCTTTAGCTATTCATACAAAACTTTTTTACAATAAAAAAACCGACTTCCAAAAAAGAAAATACACTAACAATTAAAAAATAACTTGTGATGTAGGGAGGTTACGTGGGAAGTAAAAATGACAACACGTACCTCGGTCAACATAAAAAATATATATATTATAGAGAAAGGGCGTGGGAAGGTTGTAATCACAGTATTCAGCACCCCCTGGGAGATGGCACGGTACTATCCTTTTTTTTTTTTTTTTTTGCCGGGGTGGAAAATCCTCATGGATATCCTTCGCCTGGGTCAGGTGAAGGGGTCTGTCAGACTCTTACTGACTAAAAACCACCCCGGTGTTCCTTCCCACACCTGGACCGGGGATCGTGAGAGCTAGTACGACTTCCATGATCCCCGGCCCGCCTATGCGGGCCACCTCTGGCTCGCGGGGAGAGGACACCTCACTCTCCCCGCGCGCGCGACGTCTAATAGGGGCTACAATCTTGTGACGTATGGAGGTTACGTGGGAAGTAAAAATGACAACACGTACCTCAGTCAACATAAAAAAATATATTGTATAGAGAAAGGGCGTGGCAAAGTTTGTAGCCACAGTTTTCGGCTCTCCCTGGGAGATGGCACGGTACTATTCTGGTTCAGCCTGGTGACGGATGACTCGGGGGAGCCATGTTGCGTTCGCCCCGGAAATGTCGGCCGGCAGGTGGTAGCACCGGCTCATATGGTCGACAGGAGCCAGGAGGAATCAGCCGGCAGGTGGTCGGGCCGGCTCGGAGACGGCTAGCAGAAGCCACGCGATGGAGGACGATGTAGGTGCGTGCGTCGGAGCGTAGGACTGCAAATCTTCCTCTCCATATTCAAGATTCTGGGATTCTGGAACTGGGAACTCCGAATCTAGGACTCTGAATCTGGGCCCCAAGAACGGGGTTAGTTTTCACATAATTTAAGTAAGGTTGGCAAGTATTTGCCAATGTAAACTGCTGCTGCCAGAATTGGCGGAGATCAAGGGTAAAGTGTCAGACGTGTTCAACAGAACAAAGAGAACGTGAATCTTCCGCCGCCGCGCCGGTAGCTTGCGAATAAAGGAATTAAAAGGCCGAACACCGCCTGTGCGGCCCCTTATATCCACACCGTCATTGACAGATGACAACGAATCCACAGACAATGAATGTTTTCAGCCAACTAATATTGTTTATGTTTTCTTAAATTAAATTAGTGGCTTTTGGTGTGAAATGAGATTGTAACGCCACTACGTTACAAACTTTAATTTCGGAAGTCGATGTTTGTATTTTTTTCTTCGTTATTTGACACCGACTGCCGAAATTAAAGTAATTTTTTTAATTTTTATTGTATTTTCTTTTTTGAAAGTCGGTTGTTTTTTTTTTTGAAAGATTTTTTTTTTTTTTTTAAAAAAGCTTTTTAGTTGTTATACCACAGAGCTAAAAACCCCAATAATATGGAACGTGGAATTTAAACATACTCGTAATTGTAGAAAACAAAAACGTCATCTAGGTATACGTATTTTTCGTTTTTGTTCAGTTTCTCAAAAAGCGGGAGTAACTTCTTTCACTGCCATTAATAGGACTCGCCCTTCAAGGAGCACTGTTTGAAATTATATGCATTATTAATTTATTACAAATAAAACAACAAGTACTAAACTAAAACGCTGAGACTAAATTGTATATAATTAAATGATCTTTAAATTGATGAAGGTTTCATAAAAAAACGCTTTGTAGTTTTTGCGTGATTCTCAATTTTTTATCCGAGTTAGACATAATTTTACAAATTAATTACAATTACTATGTTGAAAAAATATAATTTCAAATATTCTGAGATCAAATTACGACGGAAATTGTCTAAAGTAACATATATTTTTTTTTAAAGAATTAAGACAAGTCGTTTAGACGTGATGTTCAATTAAAAACCATTAAAAGTCGTTTTACTGCGCCTTAAGTCGATGTAATGCTTCTGAATGCCATTGCCGTCCTACAAATAAGACAAACTATTTTACATAGTACACTTCAACTTCTATACTTCAACAACATTAACTAACAAAACTTTTTCATCCAGTCCATAGGCATTCCATTCTCCTACACGCTGGAGCTGCCGAGCTATGGGTTTGACTTTCGCGTGCCTCCTACGTACGTAGACCAGATCAACGAAGAGACCTGGCATGGCATCGCCACGAGTGCCAGGCTCGCCAGGTCTTTCTACAGGGCCCGGTTTAACGCTGCTGTTAGACCATAAGAAGCTGAAAGGAGGCTGAAGAAATGGCTGGTAGGAGGAGTGACAACTGGGGTCTGGGGGGGGACACGCGTCGACAAAGAGCATAGATATTCCTATTGTGAGACTCCCGGGAGTCTTGCGTTGATTTGTGAAATAACTTATTTTCATACAAAATGTTCTTTTTTAATAAATTAAATCTTTATTCTTGACTATTCCGTGTTTTTTTTTTAATTGACACAAAAAAATCGCTTATACCTACTATGGGATCAATGGCAGAAATAATTTCAAATGCACTCGACTTTTCGAATATTTTCCGACAACTTCACAACTAAAACCGTATTCAGCTAATCGAGGTTGATCTGATATAATAATATTTCATATTGAGAAATGAGACTATGAGTACCTAAACGAGAGTATGAGTATGAAATGAGACTATGAGTACCCAAACGAGACTATGAATATAAAATGAGACTATGAGTACCCAGCGCCTGTTAAATAAAACCAACAATTTGATTAGATTGAACAGATAAATAAACTCAAATGTTAATATAAATGTACCAAAGTCAGAATAAACGAATTATTGGATACTTTTTATCTGATCAAATAGCAATCAACTCACATCAATCATTTATGAGAATCGAAGGAGCTCAAATCAATCAAATAAATTACTTAACAATGTGACGAGACATTTGATTGTAGTATTAGGAGAGACCTGCGTTTAGAAGTAGACTAAACTTTTGAAAATAAATTTAGAATTTGCTCTTCATCGTAACGTATTTGTTTGTAAAAAGTTTTCTCTGGCCGAACTGACTCGATCATAAAAATTCTTACACTGATAGAAAATTACAACACATAATCACGCTAGTTTCGAGTAAATACTACGTAGTAGCATTTACTCGAAACTAGCGTGCTTATGTGCTACTTAGTAGCATGTGTATTCCAGACTTTAAGAAAAAATGCCCGGTTTCTACGGGTTGCTATGGTAACGAAGCTAAGGGAAAAAGCTTAAATCTAAAAAAGTTTTGTAATAAACTGCTCGTACAGAATGATATTTTAATCCGTGGTGCTTCAAAGTGAGGTTTTCCCCAGTTGTATATATTCTTTTGCCCTTATTGTGGAAGAAGCAGTGGCCTAGCTTCATTCTGTCTCCTGCTTGATGACGAGTAAAGTATAATTTAAGTTTTTCTTTCATAATCCTTCGTTGTTCTTTTCTGATTAGTTTGGTTGCAGGACCCAAGACCGTTTAATCGTTTCTCCAAGACTCGTTGAGTTTCATTGCCTCGGCGTTTCCTGGTGGTCGCCACTGCTGATTGTGGCTTTCAGGAGTTACACTGGTTCTGCGCGGATCGCCCAGAGGACTCCACCGTGTCCATACGGTGGAGGTCTGCGTCGCGCGGGCGGAGCACCGCCGTGTAAGAGTGGATGCGATGGGCGGCACCTCTCGTGTACTGCCCTGGTCCAGGCCATGGTACGGAGCAACAGGGAATGGCAAGCAGGCTCCTCCTTCTGCGAAGCAGTAATGCTTGCAAAGGAGGAGGCAGAACGGGTGAGGGAGACTCTACGGAGAGGCACTCACGCCCCCAGCCGCAGCCGCCGCATGAGACGCCTTGGGCGTCGGAGGTCGCTGGACGATCTCCGGCCACCGTAGACCCAGACCGCGAGTAATGGGTAGCTCACCGTCCAATCCAGGCCCGAGAGCTACCACTGACGGGGCCCATCATGGCCGATGCCTGCATGCCAAGGGGTTTTTTTTTTTTTTTTTTTTTTTTTTTTTGGTGGGGTGGGAAATCATCTTATGACTCTTTCCGCTCTGGGGTGGAGCGGAAGGGCGTGTCAGACTCTTACTGACTAAAACCCACCCCTGTTCCTCCCTGCCCTACGCGCCCGGGGGCGAGGTAACTCTTTCGAATTTATCCTCCACCCCCGGGCAATCCTCCACCCCCATGCCAAGGGGTAGCGAATAAATTCGTAACGGAGTTACTGCTCCCCTGGGCACTCAGGCAAGGAAGGAACAGAGGTGGGTTTTAGTCAGGAAGAGTCTGACACGCCCTCCCGCTCCACCCAGAGCGGGAGAAGTCATAGGATGATTTCCCAAACCAAAAAAAAAGGAGTTGACGTGGTTGCGAAAATGTGACGGGCTTGTCTTCATAAAATTATGTAGATAAAAAGCAAGACTGGGCTTTAGCTGTTTTGTTGCAGTTCGTGTAAGTGGAGGTTGCTTCTTCACGTCAGTTTCCATTTTACATCATCCCACTGCTGAGCAGACATCCAGGCGCTTTTGCTTTGTTCTTCAAATACTGGTATGTATCCACAATCTACAATATGCATTGAATTATGTTTATGGTAAGGATAGGGCCACAACTTGGCCTGATGTATTCGGCCCGACTAGTCCGAAGCAAACTCGTCACGTGATCGGCTATCTTCGGAAGCGGTCGTGTACGCAAATAGTGGAAATATTACAACCTGGTCGGTAGTTACATTTTAGAGCTGTTTGGGGGTTTGAAATCTCTTGGGCCGCGGGGTCTAAGTGCTTACACACTATTTAAAGATTGATAAAATCGTAGCAAAGCGTAGAAAATAAAGATTATAGAATCCTATGTTGCGTTTGTTACAAAGAGGGTTAGGTATTTTTACGTGGTTAAAACAATACTCAAAATGTTTCGTATCCAAAGTAGTAGGCAAAAGTACCAAAAACGGCCAATTTTGACACGTTTAAACCACGTAAAAATACCTAATCCTATTTGTAACAAACGCAACATAGGATTCTTTAATCTTTATTTTCTATGCTAAGATAAGAATTTTTATTCAATGAGGGCGCCACTTATGGTAGGTAGGCCCTTAAGCCAACGACCATACAGGGTTAAGCATTGCCGTACAACGTGGCAATGCTGCCAGACTTTTGGGCACACTTTCAGTTGACAGCGATGCGGTGCAATTTTTGACGTCATATTTTAAGTTTTATTTAGTAACGAGTTTTTGTTTTGATTATAGTTAGTTAAGTATTTTATAAGTATGAACACATTACGTTAATTTTCAGCGACAGTACCCATTTAAACCAGTTTAAGCCGCTTCCTATAAAAAGTGTACCTATTCCTCGCATACGAAGTTAGGTTCAAGGAGTTTTACTATCCAATTTGATTAAGGGCTTTCTCGCGGTCCAGTGGCGCCCTCATTGAATAAAAAATCGTAGCATAGCACAGAAAATAAATATTTAAAAATCCAACTTGACGTTTGTTACAAAGAGGATAAAGAATTTTTACGTTGTTAAAACAGGTCTCAAAATGTTTCGTATCCAAAGTAGTAGGCAAAAGTGCCAAAAACGGCCGTTTCTGACACTTTTGCTGACCTGTTTTAACAACGTAAAAATTCTTTATCCTCTTTGTAACAAACGTCAAGTTGGATTTTTTTATATTTATTTTCTGTGATAAGCTACGACTTTTTATTCAATGAGGGCGCCACTGGACCGCGAGAGGGGCCTTAAATCAATAAATGCTACTACCAACCGGCGATTCACAGGCAGATTACAAAAAAACCTGAATAAAACAATATCGATAAAGATGATAAGCCAGTAGATACCTAATTAATAGTTTTTATCTCAATCTCTTAAAGTGGCTAAAACACCTATTAAGTATTAAAATTGGTAGAGAAACCTATTAGTAGTTCGGTGCAGACATGATAATAATACACTGAAAGAAAGAAAGATCGATATAGTTTTCATCATACAACATCATCATCTGCCGAGCCTTTTCCCAACTATATTGGGGTCGGCTGCCAGTCTAACCGGATGCAGCTGAATACCAGTATTTTACATGGAGCGACTGCCTATCTGACCTCCATAACCCAGTTGCTGGGTAATACGATACCCCTTGGTAAGACTGGATGTCAGACTTTAGGACTTCTGATGACCCGTAACGATTGTCAAAGATCCACGATTAACAGCCGGGACCAACGGCTTAACGTGCTTTCCGAGGCACGGAGGAGTCTAGGTATGTAAAGATGGTCACCCATCCATGGACCAACCCCGGCAAGCGTAGCTTAACCTGATAGATCGACCCGTGCGGCTGTTGTTACTTTAGCCACGAGCTCCTCCTTTATCGTACAACATATAAAATTGAAATAAAAACTTAGAATTAATAGTGTCACTAAAATTAGTGATCTTTTACAGACAACTTTTGGATGGATTTGACAGAGAAGCCGAAAAGATACGCAGGTAGTGCGTGGTGTATCATTTTTTTTTGTTGGGTTGGGAAATCATCCAATGGCATAACTATGAATGATATCAGGGTTGTCAGATAGGAAACATCGGCCTCATCTAGCTTAAACTGACCTAAAGCATTGAAGTGTAAAAGTGTTCTTTGTAACCAATTTGCTTAATAATTTACCATTTAATGAAATCACTGGCAGTACTTATCATTATGAATAACTTTTACAATGGGAGGAAATATGAAATTTTGAAAAAAATAATCAGCATACAGCAACCTGTATGCTGATTATTTTTTGAATTGCAACCAATTATGTGAGAAATCATCAAATAACTTCTCCTACTGTGGGTGGAGGAGGAGAGCGTGTCAGACTCTTACTGACTAAAACCCACCCGTATTCTTTCAGTTACCTGTGCCAGGTAACTGAAAGAACTGACTATTTTAAACACTTGTGCGATCCAGGCAGACAAATTATACTGACATTTAAACCGTCCTCATGAATTACTCTGTCTATTGGTGAAAACCGCATGAAAATCCATTAAGTAGTTTTTAAGTTTATGGCTAACAGATAGACAGACGAGGCGAGGGACTTTGTTTTATAATAAATGTAGTAATCACTTGACAAAATGTTAGATTGAACAACTCATTTTTTTTCGCGATTTCTGGTTTGATCCCTTTGTAAGTTATTCATAATACTTATTATTGCCAGAGTGTTGACTGTGTAGCCATTTAGCGCGAATAGACACATCTGTGATATCTTTGGCAGTACTTCTGGGTGGTAGCGCGCGATATCGGCGCTTGTGATTAAAATGACGATATCTCTGTTATTTTGATGGGAGCTGTATTTAAAAGTTATGTCTTGGGATTCAGTATTTTTGTATTGCCCTCTCCACTTTGTGTATGTCGCAGCCATATGGTTGAATTCGTCATTCAATTGGATGCCTAGGCCGTTCATTAAACGCAATTATTTTTAATTAAATTCAATTAAATGGCTAGGCCGATAGTTAATTCAACTAGGACCTTTGAAGATAACTGACCAAGACTCAGCCAAGTGATTCAAAACTTCAAGTTAAATGAAAAATGATGAAAGATGGGAGGGGTTATTAAGATATAAAATCATAAATATCTCGAAAACGGTAAGTCCAATCGCAAAATAACCAAAATTGGGTAAAATAAAAAAAGGGAGCCTATTCCTTTACAAAACGCCGTAGAAAGATCCATAAGATCTAAATTCATAAAAAAACAACCCGCTACGAGTGTTACGACGGTCAGTGACGGTGACGGTGACGGTGACTCACGAGTTCAATAGTTTTTTCCTATTTCCCTCCAAAAACGGCCGTTTCTGACACTTTTGCCTACTACTTTGGATACGAAACATTCTGAGACCTGTTTTAACAACGTAAAAATACTTTATCCTCTTTAATATAACAAGTGACGTTGGATTCTTTAATATTTATTTTCTATGCTATGCCACAATTTTTTATTCAATGAGGGCGCCACTTGGCCGGTAGTGGACCCTTTTTTTTTTTGGGGGGGTGGGAAATCATCTTATGACTTCTTCCGCTCTAGGGTGGAGCGGAAGGGCGTGTCAGACTCTTACTGACTAAAACCCATCCCTGTTCCTCCCTGCCCTACATACCCAGGGGCGAGGTAACTCTTGTGAATTTATCCTCAACCCCCGGGCAGGCATTGGCCGTGGCAGGCCCCGTCCTTTTGCTGACAACTCTTTGAGGCGCACGTGGAACACTACGCGCCGTCGACTCTCGGGCCTGGTGCTGATCGGACGGCGAGTTACCCACTACTCACCGTCCGCAGGCCCGGACTCGCCGTCCGCAGGTCCGGGTAGTGGACCCTTAAGATGTTTTCTCTTCAAAAAATATTATTTATTAGTGATTCAATTTATTTAAATGGCGTAGTCGGGGCCCCTAAATGACTAGACGACATCCAGCCATCTGGTTAAACGTTACGTTCAACGACTTGGCTGGTTATCCTTCATTCATTTAATTGAATTTTAATGAACGGCCTAGGCGTCCAATTGAATGGCGAACTCAACCAGTTAGCGGCAACATACACAATACAAAACTAGGTAGTATAAAACTTAAAAAAAAAATGAAAAAGTCTGAATCAAATGAAAATTAGGCTTCTGTATTTTTAACAACAGATAACTTTATACTTAAAGGTTGCATAGAACTTAAATGTCTTACTATCAACCTCTTGAGTTAACAGCTCTACATTATCGTATCTTAAAAAAAAAACTACGTGCTATTAACGAGACCACCGTCCTGTCATTGTATAATTAGTATAACTATTGAAAACAAAGGAAATACTAAAATAACTGTTCCACAGATAAAAAACGCAAGGTGAGCGCATGCGTCCTGTTAAGAATGACGTGTACGCGCGACGTTGCCGCTCCGTGCATGACGTACCACGAAACGATTTCCTACTGTTGACACAGAGAGGCACCGTGTCACCAGTTTTAGTGCAAATCTCTATTGGATTCAAAGGTTATGTATTTGACAGAATTATCACTATGATAGGCAGCGACATAAAAATCTACTTCAGTTTTATAAGATTGAAATGCTTATCTCAAAAATGCAAAGCACGTAGTGATGGCCGGAAATACCAATACTCTGTCCCTTTTCCGCACTCATAGCTCGTATTATATCCATCTCTCTCTCGTGAATAGGAATGTGAACAGTCTGTAGTTTGCATTATCTATGTTTGTATTTGACACACCTGTGCACAGTGTTTTTCTGTGCCGCAGATTATTTAGTCAGTTGTCAGTGAGTGAACAGTCGCGTGCGCACCAAATGTTTACGTTTTTTATTTAGTTTTGTTGTGTTTTGACAAGTAATAGCTCAAAATGTTTATGTCATACGAAGTGTTTGCTACTTTTGGGATATCTGCAGTAAGTTAAAATGTTTTTATTGAGTACTTTTTTGGTTATCTTTATTCCAATGCGTACTTTGGTTAGGAAGTTATTGGTTGTGAATAGTAATGAGGTTCGATTTGATGACTTGATCACGTTGTCTTGTGTCTCAATCTATCAAAATGATACAATTTTTCACAAATTTGTACTGAATAGCTATTTTTTTAATGAAACAGTTATGCTAAGTAACTGGAATCCTTTTTTTAAATGGGAAAGTGGGCGTTTTTCATAAAGTTTTATGTGATAAGTAATGAGGAATTTTTCATTAAAGTTATTGAGCATAAAACACCTTGAAGGCGTAATTCATCGGTAATGAAACGTCGTTAATTAATTAAATTTAATTATAGTTGCATAAATGAATGTCGGATACGATTAAGATTAAATAAACCATCAGGAACCTAAGGAATAATATTTATGATTTAACTTCCCTAAATACTTACCTACATGTAATTCTAATTATGTACCAACCTAACGTAGATACGACTCTTTCATCTGCTTTCTGAATTGCGAATTTGAATTTAAGAAGCTTGAAGCCAGCATTCAAATACCTAGGTAGAGTTTGCTCCCTCACGATGCGTTACACAATATCCGAGATAGGCACTGACGGCAAAGCATTGATAAGGGGGGAATGACTTCATGTCAGGTAAATCACGACCCTCAGTAGTAAGGTATAATATGACGCGAGGGTAGAAAGTAGGGTTTGACAACTTCAAATTTTCAATTGATCTAAGGCGAAAGAATCACCAAAATGTTTAACGTCAAAATTTATTAGTCTCCCAAAACGCTCGTGCGTCACCACTTCCTAGTGTCTTAGCTGAGAAGAAGTGACGCAACGTAACTAACTCCCCAATACACTCCAACCTAAGAACACCAACATACCAAAGATAAACGTATCATTAATAATATTATATTTTAAGCACGTAGGTACTTGTTGAATTGTTTATACCTACATTCATTCAACGTTTGCATTCACATTTGCAAGCTATTAGTTATAAGTTATTACAATAGGCGAAGGCAAAACCTTCTTAGAAAATGTTAGTACCCTAGCCAAAGAAAAACCTTATACACGATCGCCCAAAGTAAGTTTATGATTAGGCCGAAATAGATTCCCAAAATCAAAAGTAATTTATTCAAACTAGGCTGTTCTACATAAAGACAGTCCCCCAAAAACAGCCGCCCATCACCAATTCCTAGTGTTTTAGCTGTGAAGAAGAAGTGGCCAACAAACTCCCCAGCAACACATCTGTCTGTTAAGTTTGAAGAACTTGAATCTATATAATTATATGCAACAATCTTAACATTATTTGTATGTAAAAAAGCAGTACCTACCTATCATTATATCTACCAATCAATCAGCTTCCCACTTATATTGGGGTCAGCTTCTAGACTAACCAGCTGCAGCTAAATACTATTATTTTACACGAAGTGACTGGCTATCTGAACTCCACAACCCAGTAACTGGGTAACACGATACTCGTTGGCAAGACTGGTATTAGGCCTTGTGGCTTCTGACTACTCGTAATGACAGTCAAACATCTACAAATGAGAGTCGGAATATATATGTGTTCCGAGGCATGGAGGAGTGGACCGTGTTCGACAAGCGTTACTTAGCCTTGAAGACCAGCTCGTGTGGCTCCTCCTCTGTTCCCCTCTTCACGAGCAATCCTATCCTGCTAATATTATAGATGGTTGGATGGATGTTTGGTACTCAATCACCCCAGAACGGCTGAACGGATCTGGATGAAATTTGGCATAGAGATAGATTATAGTCTGGAATAGCACATAGGCTATAATTTATAGTGAGGGCATTACTAATTGTACGTGGGTGAAAAAGCTGGCAGAAGCCAGTCACACTAATATTATAAAGGCGAAAGTTTGTTATTGTGTGTGTTTGTATGTTTGTTACTTTTTCACACTAAAACGGAAATTGGTATGTAGGTAGGTTATACCCTGGATTAACACATAGGCTACGTTTATCTCGGTCTACGCGGGTGTAACCGGTGGACGCAGTTAGTGTTATATATTTATACAAAAGTTAAAACATCTCATCACCTTTTAATTTCAGATCCTGTCATTCACACTATCAGTAACTCTGCTGCTGATCCTGGCAGCCAAGCGCGGTCTTCTCCGGGTGGGTGCTGGCGCCAAACCTGCCAAGTTCAACCCTCTTCTTATACCAAGTGCGCCAATCACCGCCAAGATCGTCGAGATGACACCTCTGAAGGATCAACGAGCTATTTAGAAGGAGAAAGGGATATGGAGAAAGAGAGCGAGATATTTGAGGGATCCTGTAAAAAAAATAGCAATATTTGTTAAAACAATATCAGGTAGCTTTCATTGGATTTGATAACAATTTGTAGAAAGAGCTATTGGAGGAACCATTAGTTTCTAAAACATTGTATTGATACTTTCAATTATGTTAAATTGTTTCATGTATTTTTTGATACTTACTCAAAAAATATTGTTAATTTTCCGTCCATGCTCAGAATAGTCACAAAGCATTCCAAAAAATATAGTCTTATAAAAAACTGGCCAAGTGCGTGTCGGACTTCACATATTTAGGGTTCCGTATCAAATGTATTTTTGACAATTTGTATGACTTTGGGTCAACAAGATCCTTATACTGTGAAAATTTGATGACTATAGCTCCAACCGTTTGGCTGTAAAACCTGTGTGACGGACGACTGACAGACAGACAGACGAACCCGTGACTGACAGCAATAGGGCACCGTTTGGACCCTTCGCGTACGGAACCCTAAAAATTGCCACAATTCATTTTGTGGGAGTGATGAAATGATTGGATGGATTGTTACCTTTTGATTTTATGACTAGTCGAATAATTTTTTTTTGAAAAAGTTCTAAAGAACAAGTAATTATATAAAGTCTATGAAATTAGTATTTGAATAGAGAATCTCTTTTATCATGTGTTTGTAACATTAATAATTCATTTGGCTAGGATATCACGTATTCATTAATTAGGTTAAGTCACAATCTATCCAATTTTATGGTAAATGTGGTAGGCAAACATGATATCTCAAAATAACTAATAACCTCCATTCCCGACGTTAGTTTGCAATATTATGCCTTCTATTATTTCGAAAAAACAAAATATGAAACCCGGAGTTATAATCATCAAGAATTCAAGATCTGAAGTAGTTCAATTTCGAGAGGAACTAAGAATTTAAAGATTAAAACTTGCCAAACTAAAAATAAAATTGACAACAGTTGTGTTAAAGTACCTAGACTTTAAGTCGAAGTTGTAAACTTCTATTTTTCAATTTACAAACCAACCTTACACATACAAAATAGAGGTTTTGGGTTTCTGATGATGATGACTCAAGAATTAATATTTAGTATTTTGTACTGTGCACAAAAATGGTCGCTTACTGAACAACTAAAGTCCAAACTCAAGATTTATCAACGGGCTATGGAGCGCAACATAATAGGTGTTATAGGCGAACAGATCGCGTTAGAAACATCACCCTGCGCTCCTTAACTCAAATGGCAGATGTTGGTGTCAAAACAGCTAGGTTGAAGTGGGAGTGGGCTGGCCACGTTACAAGAATGCACCCAGATAGGTGGGCAAGGATCGTCACTCATTGGACTCCAGACCGCGGCGAAGGTGGTGTGACGAAGTGATTATGTTTGCGAGGCAAACTTGGCCAGAAATCGCCAAAAACAGCTTTTGCCGCTGGGCACTGCTGAGTGCGACAAAATGTAGGCTCACAAAAAAAAAATCGAATCTTGTTTTCAAAATGGAAGGCAAATTATTGTAAACTTACTACGTAAGTAGGCATATTAGTAATTATTCTAAAAACAATACTTACCTTTGTTAGAAAGCCAGGCTTTCAGGCATTTTCAAAGTATTGTGTAACTTAAGGCCCTACTACCGGCCAAGTGGCGCCCTCATTGAATAAAAAACCGTAGCATATCATAGAAAACAAATATTAAAGAATCCAACGTCACGTTTGTTACAAAGAGGATAAAATATTTTTACGTTGCTATGGTCTCAGAATGTTTCGTATCCAAAGTAGTAGGCAAAAGTGTCAGAAACGGCCGTTTTTGTCTACTTTTGGCTACTACTTTGGATAAGAAACATTCTGAGACCTGTTTTAACAACGTAAAAATACTTTATCCTCTTTGTAACAAATGTGACGTTGGATTCTTTAATATTTATTTTCTATGCTATGCTACGATTTTTTATTCAATGACATGCCATATATCCGCCAAGTGGCGCCCCACTTGGCGGATATATGGCGTATATAAAGATATGCGTACTTATTTACCAATTAAATAGCGATAAATTTTCTCACATCGAATATTCACCATCAGTATCTATTTAAACTAGGTTAATTACCAATAACGTGAACTAATTATTATGATATTACTTACTTATCTTGAAGTGGAATAATTAAATGATTAAATTAACATACCTGGTAATTAGTTCGTAAGTGCCATAATATTATAATTACGAAGAGCATGTATTTAGAACTTGGCTCAATTTTCACTGATTATTCGGAATTGTTAATTGATTTGTATTAGAAAAAGAGATTTTTAAACCTCTAAAATCCATGCTGTTTTAAATTATTGACAGTGCAACATTTTGTCAAAATAACGTAATTGACACATTTTTAACCGCTGACTCAATATTATTTTTTGAACAATTTTATGTTTTATGTAAATAAGCTCAATATTCAAAACTTAAATGGTTTATTTATTGTTTAGTTCTTTTTCGTTTGTTTAATTTTTTGTTAAAAAGTTTTTTTGCGACAGCTGGTAACTGAAAACGAAAAATATAATTGTGAAAGAAACATGCAAAACAAACAATCCAAACAGAATTGTCAGATTGTTACCTATCGGCTTTATTAAACAGGCCTCAGATTTTTGTCAATTTTAGTCAATCTTTCAATGTAAATTTTTCCAAATTAATAATTTTTTAATGGACTTAGTCATTTCAGCTCGCTCCTGATGCTTTTAGCAGAGCAATTTGTCGCTGATATGAGTTTGAGTATGTAAACGAGTTATACGATAAAGTGATTATTTAGCACCTTGTGAAACTTCGTTATTAATAATCACTTATGAGGGTCTAGAAAAACCAGCAAAGTGAGAGTCGGACTCGCGCATTGAGGGTTCCGTACCATCGTACATAATTATAAGCGTCTGCATATTGCCATTATTAAAATCGAGCAAAAAAAAACATTTTTCTAGTACCCCGAGCCCCCTTTCATTTTTAATTTATTTTTATTATATTTTTTGTTATAGCGGCAACAGAAATACATAATTATTCTGTGAAAATTTCAACTGTCTACATTATACGAATCATGAAATACAGCCCGCTGACAAATATACGGACGGACGGACAGCGGAGGCTTAGTAATAAGGTCCCGTTGGTTACCCTTTGGGTACGGAACCCTAAAAAGTGACTTTCTATCAGGGACAATATGTCAAAAAGTCCGAAATTAATGGATTGGCAAACGTTACCAAAGTGTCAAGTGGTCAATCCCAAATATTTTGACATTAGTTTGACTTTCATTATCGCTGTTTGAATTTAGGTGTAATTTTGTACTTACCAATTTAATTTCAGTTATGAGTATTTTAGTCTGGTCTGTCAATTAACTTTGTGGTTAACGTACCTATTAAGTAATAACATCGTATAAACAATTTCTATGTATTAAAGAGGTGTTTAAATAAACTTGGAAAATTAAGAAAATATTGTTTTTTTGTCCTGAAGGAAAATAATTATGTTATCTTTTATGCATTATCCTCAGGAAGTCTGAAAGTCTTGAGCATGAGACGTGAAGGAATTATGAAAAAAGTCGTTAAGATATGAATGTAGTACAATTGAAAAGATCCTCCGACAAGACGGGTGTTGTGTCTGGTCCGGGCAACTGCCCGATAGCTGATTTCGGACTGTTGTATATGTTTAAATCGCGCGGAGAACTCTGTTTGCGCGATGTAGTGATTTTGTTATTTTAGTTCGTGTGCGGCGTCATAGATGTTGCTACACCGTGTTCCTTCAGTCAATTCTTGCTGACATCTCTTTGAGGCGCGCGTGGAACACTACGCGTTGTCGACCCGGGTCTGGCCCTTAGCATGCGACTCCTGACGCCCAGCGGCGTCATCAGAAACTCTAGTATTTCTTTGAGTAACACTTCTTCAAATTAATTCTTTATTTTTGTTAATGAAGCATAATTATTGAAAATTGAAAAAAAAAAAATTAAAAGTTTATTGACGATATAAAGGAACAAACCTTACCTACATACAAATCCCAACAGTCCTGTGATTTGTGTCTAATTTCACAAATATAATTACTTATGTAGTTACAAATACATGTGTATATTCGTTATGCGGTTGTTTGAGCTTAATTCACACTGACCTCCGTACTAGTAAAAACTGTATCACGGCAGGTCAGTCTTACTCGTTCACAAACACTCACACACTTCATACACAATTACCGTTATATTAATAATTAATTTGTATTTAAATGATAAACAATATGAAGCTCTGATTTATGAGTTTAGCAAAATATAACGATTAGTATGTATCATTTGAAGATTTGATGACAAAATAATGAAGGTAGTTATAAAATATTAAAAGTATATATTCCAATATATATTATCCCAAGAATACTATAATAAGAAAGGTAAAAGATAATAATTATTACGGAAGATAGTCTTTCTTGAGGCACTTGAGACCCTAAATATTGTAACGATATGCTTCAGATGGAGAAAATTTAACAGAGTGGAAAGTGGAATGGTAATGAGTTGCCGGGTGAGGATTAAAATTAAACCAAATGTCTAATATAAAGAGTTTTAGACGACTATATTTAACGGTTGGTTACCTGAAATGCTTTTCAAAAAATTATCGTGTGTAATTATAGGTAAAGTTTAGATCATCTATCCCGTCCTTTTTAGAAACTTTTATTTATAGACATAATTTAGGCCAACCATCCTTGTCCTTTTTACAAACTTTTATTTATAGACATAGTTTAGGTCAACCATCCTTGTCCTTTTTACTAACTTTTATTTATAGACATAGTTTAGGCCAACCATCCTTGTCCTTTTTACAAACTTTTATTTATAGACATAGTTTAGGTCAACCATCCTTGTCCTTTTTACTAACTTTTATTTATAGACATAGTTTAGGTCAACCATCCTTGTCCTTTTTACTAACTTTTATTTATAGACATAGTTTAGGTCAACCATCCTTGTCCTTTTTACTAACTTTTATTTATAGACATAGTTTAGGTCAACCATCCTTGTCCTTTTTACTAACTTTTATTTATAGACATAGTTTAGGCCAACCATCCTTGTCCTTTTTACAAACTTATATTTATAGACATAGTTTAGGTCAACCATCCTTGTCCTTTTTACTAACTTTTATTTATAGACATAGTTTAGGCCAACCATCCTTGTCCTTTTTATAAACTTTTATTTATAGACATAGTTTAGGTCAACCATCCTTGTCCTTTTTACTAACTTTTATTTAACTTGCAATGTTTCTTAATTCGAATCAAATCATGCAAGCTGAATTAGAACCAATTCCTCTTATTCTACGGAGTTGAATTATTTTTACCCGACTGCGTGACACAAGGGAGGGTAATGTGTTTATCAGTCTATGTAATGTATGTATGTATGTATTTTTGTTCCTTTGTGGCACTATAGAGACCAAATGCGTAAGCCGATTTTGATAATTCTTACGTCAATTGATTCGTCTTAACCTTGTGAGTGCTACTAAATACATGACAATAATCAAAATACAATATGGCGACAACCAAATGCCATATTGTAAAAAAAAAGAAAAAGTCGACGAACTATATTAAGTCACTCGAACCCTTTAGTTTATCAAAATAAAGGGTTCGAGGAGGCGATTCCAAAAATATAACTCACTAAAATGTAGAAGAAAAAAAATTGAAAATAACCGACAGTAAAAAATA
The DNA here is from genome assembly GCA_951329385.1 of Polia nebulosa. Classification (NCBI taxonomy): domain Eukaryota; kingdom Metazoa; phylum Arthropoda; class Insecta; order Lepidoptera; family Noctuidae; genus Polia; species Polia nebulosa. Next base: position 31,193,241 of record OX589606.1, read on the forward strand.
ACTAAGAAGTTCCAAACAATTCACTTTTTAAGCAGTCTGATGCAGATGTTATTTTAATTCAATTATTGATTTCAGGCCATCAGGGGACTGCTTGAAAAGTGACTTGTTTGGAACTTTTTAGTTATTTTTTACAGTCAGGTTTTTTGAAAATATTTTTTTTTATTACATGTTGGTTCAGTCCCGATGACAACGAACTTTTATAGTAAACTTGACCCGAATATATATCCAGGATTAGCTCCAGATATAGCAACTCTTCAATGGACAACGGTACAGACCCGAAATTTAGTGTAAATACTTAAAAGTTTGTGTTTAAAAACTTATTTTTTAACTCTATTCTGCACTTTGCTGCTAACTACTAACATTTAAACGGGTTTCTACAATTCTTTTACGTAGGTAATTCCTTTCAGAGGAGACAAATGACAATGACCTATCTACGAGTACCTAATTCTAGATGAGCTCCGAGGCACCGCGCAGCGCTTAGTCGAGCACCGCCGACTAAGTACCCCCGTTAGCTCCGTGTGACTAATGCGAGAAAACTTTCTCCTTGTTTTCTAAAGGGTAATGTCACGGTCGCCGTATATTAACAGAAGATGATAAAAAACTTTTTATGTGCCGTCCCTCGACATCGGGATCTCCCGGAGTTATGGCCCCCGGGCATGTTACTACCCATATTTCATTTTTGAGGTCGAAATCGTCAGAACTTTCCTTTTTTGGGCACATGTGTGCTCGCTGTATTTTTGTTTTCAAACTTTTTATGAAGCCTAAATAGGGACCTGAGTTTAAATTGGTTTAGGGAAAAACTGTAAATGTTAAATATTGTTCCGTTTTCAGAACAATTGAAATACGTTTTGTTCTCGTTTTTTTGCTCTAAATAAAGAGCTGCTAACATTTAACTGAGGTAGAATTCAACACTGTTGTTCGGATAACTAGTAAAAGCTTTTGTCGCGTCAGATGAAAGTGCTATTTTTTATTGAAACTAGAAAATTAAAATGAGAATAAAAAATCCTGAAAGCAGTTACAGATTAAATTAAAGGCATAAATAGATTTGTGCGCACTCTGCGACGCTGATGTTGGCGCCATCGTCGCTACAAATTAAGGGTCGAACATTTTCTCGTTCGTCTCTTCGTCCTCGATGTCTCAACCCAATTTCCTTCAAAAGCGAGGCGATGGAATTCGATTGAGCGACGTTTTCCGCTGGCTGGCAGCTGGCTTGATTTTATTACGGCCTCCGTTGCTCAGCTAAAGCTCTTTAGTGGCTTTTTAAAAATATTCACGATTGGAGGGAAATGAGGTCCACGAGGCTTGTGAAATAGTTGGAATTGGTTTACGTTAGGAGGTTGTTTAGAACCGTCCCCCGGGAGGCTGGCAATCTTCTCGGATCGGGGCGGGAAAGTAAGCAATTGCGGCGTGGTGGCAGATTTATCTAGTTATACTAACTGGTGGAGCTGTTCGGGAAAGTGAAGGTTTTGAGTAAAGTTGGTTTATTTACTTAACTAGGTAAGTTATTTCTTGAAAGTTTATATTGAAATTTGTTCTTATGCATTAGCTATAAGATTGTTTCTTGAGAGTCGGTGGCAGTATTCATCATCATCATTTCAGCCGAAAGACGTCCACTGCTGGACATAGGCCTCCCCCAAGTGTTGCCAAAACGACCGGTCCTGTGCGTCTCGCATCCATCGGCTACCCGCAACCCTCACCAGGTCATCGGTCCGCCTTGTTATAGGCCTTCCAACGCTGCGTCTTTCGGTATGCGGTCGGCAGCAGTGAGTTACGAATGTTACGATCACCATTGCAATATTTATCTTCTTTCCATAATTTTTGACACGTTCTTCCTTTTTTGTTGTAGTTGTGACTGCTGCACACTAATTGCCCAAATGCGTTATTCGGGCAAAGGGCTCCCCACGTGGCTTCCTAGTGAAAATAACGTGTAAAATTCTGACCTTAACAACTCCCGTCCAAAAAATGCTGAGAATAAATTTCCCAACTATCTCCGGCAACTACATTTTCTGCCACATAAACAGTAGTAAAATAACACGGTTTACCAAAAAACTAAGCTTACATAAATTACATCCAATATCATAACTAACTTGATAAAATAAACAAGTTTGGCCCACCACAAAATAATGCCATACATGAAGTAGAGGGCCAGGGTCGCGGGTTTGTTTGAAAGAGTCACTGCGACCCTGGCTCAGGCATCTGAAGGAACACGGTTGGATTTTTAACCGACTTCAAAAAGAAGGAGGTTCTCAATTCATCTATATGGTTCTTTTTTAGTATTTATTTCTTTTTTCTTTACTGTGACTATATGTCACAGTTACAGAATACAGACCAAGTTGTGATTAGGATTTCTTTTACATGATAACGTTTTTAAATATGTACTACAATTACTACTGTACACAGGATTCAACATTTAAGCAGCTTCAAAGATGTAACTGAAGATGACATAAAATATAAAAAACTTTTTTACAAAAAAATAGAACCGACTTCCAAAAAAAGTGCAAAATAACTTTAATTTCGGAAGTCGGTGTTCCTGTTTTGTGTTTTCGGTTTTTGACACCGACTTCCGAAATTAAAGTTATTTTGCACTTTTTTTGGAAGTCGGTTCTATTTTTTTGTAAAAAAGTTTTTTATTTTTCACTTTTTAGTTGCAATTCATAGACATACGATAGCAGCAATCGCGGTTGATTTGCTGTCAATTTTTGAAGAGTTCCGTTGTCTGTCTCCGAAACCCATCATCAGATCTTTTTTAAATTTAAATGGGACCATTTCGGCATAAACCCCTTTCGAACAAAAAAAGAATTTTGCAAATCCGTCAATATATGACGGAGTTATGCCCGAACATACATAAAAAAAACAATGTTTGTGCACACCCAAATCTAGGCGCACACTTAATTTAGGCCTAAATTAAGTTTTTTGTTGTTGTTTGTTGTAAATTAAGTTTGATAATGGTGAAAATTTTATAAGATTCTGTTGTGCACAAACTAAACTTATTTTGGCTATTGCTATCTTTTTCTCTCTAATGAAACAAGAAAGAGACGGACGTAAATTAGAGCAGCTGTCAAATTTAGTTAACTAATATTTCGTAGGTCGACTAAAAATAGTTTGACATCTCTAACTTAGTTCATAGCTATAGCCGTCCTTATCTCGCACTATCTGTTAGAAAAGATAGCGATTCTTTAATTTTAGTTTAGTTATTAAACAAGAGAATCGGCAACAATATACAATACGTTAAGGTGAATGTTACGCGATTTCTCCGCCACTTGTGAATAGATTTTGGAGATTCTTTTTTTATAGGAATTGGCCTATCAACTGCAATATATCCGACTCGTAGTTCTAGAGATTAGTGTATACAAACTAACAAACTATTTAGTTTTATTATAATTGGTATAAGTATGGTTATAAATCATAGTAATCATAATAGGCGGGTAGCCGATGGATGCGAGACGCAAGGGACCGGGACCGGTCGTTGTGGCGATAGGTACTACTTGGGGGAGGCTTACGTCCTGCTGTGGACGTCTTTCGGTTGAAATATATTTATAGATATAGAATTAAGAGACGATGATCTTCAGGCCTGTTTACTCTGAAGAGGTGGGCAGAGGGGTCATTTGTAGATCTTTGACTTTGTTACGGGTAATTAGAAGCCAGAAAATGAAACACCAGTCTTGCCGAAGGGTATCGTGTTTTAGTTCACTGTCTACTGTCTAAGAATATTTTCTTTTATCAGAATTTCAGAGAGCGATTTTTTATAGTCAGATTTTAGTTTTGAAGTTATTTTTTTATTATTTGGGGTTACATTTTGTGAAATAATGTTTTTTCGAAATGTTTCAAGCTTACCCTTTAATTTAATACCTAACACGGCACCTTTCTAAAAAACCTTTTTTTCCGAAAGGACGAATGAAAAACGGAACCCTTATAAGATCACTCGTGCGTCTGTCTATCCATCCGTCTGTCCGTCTGTCCGTCTGTCCGTCTGTCACCGCCAATATTCTCTGAATCTGCTAGACCGATAGAGTTGACATTTGGTACACACATGAATATCTGTGACCCAAACACGAACTTGTACCTACCCTAAATAAATTAATTTGAAATATGGATCACTTTTGGGGTAAAATTCGGCAAATTAAAAAACTAAATTTTTCAAACTGTGTTTCAACCATTTCGGAACAAACTCCTTCCGAACAAAAAAAGAATTTTGCAAATCCGTCAATAAATGGCGGCGTTATGCCCGAACATACATAAAAAAAAAATACAAACATCCGAATTGATAATCTCCTCTTTTTTGAAGTCGGTTAAAAATAGATGAAAATGACCATTCCGTTCCCCTCACTTATCTCCAAAATTATTGGGGCTAAAATTTTGAAAAAACACAGGAAGTAGTTCTTTGCTTAAATATTACAGAAAAACATATAAAAAGTAGTTTAAAAAAAAGCATGAAAAATATATGATTTTTTCGCAACTCAAACTGGACAAGAGCGAGTCAAACTCGCGCGTAAAGACGCGCGAGTTTGACTCGCTCTTGGCCAGTTTTTAACCGACTTCCAAAAGGAGGAGTTTATCAATTCGGATGTTTGTATTATTATTATTATTTTTTTATGTGTGTTCGGGCATAACTCCGTCATATATTAACAGATTTGCAATATTCTTTTTTTGTCAGAAAGGGTCCCATTTAATTTTCATATAGATCTGATGATCGGTTTCGGAGACGACAACGGATCTCTTTAAAAATTGACAGCAAATCAACCGCGATTACTGCGATCGTATGTCTATGAATTGTTAACACAATTTAATGGAGAACCACAACTAAAAAGTGAAAAATAAAAAACTTTTTACAAAAAAATGCAACCGACTTCCAAAAAAAAGTGAATATAACTTTAATTTCGGCAGTCGGTGTCAAAAAACGAAGACACAAAACCAGAAACACCGACTTCTGAAATTAAAGTTATTTGCACTTTTTTTGGAAGTCGGTTACATTTTTTTGTAAAAAAGTTTTTTTTTTTAATTCACTACTTTACATAGGTATGTTTTATAAAGAGTGTCATAAATTGCATATAACCAACGGACAATCAAGACACTTTCAACGATATCTCATTTCTCAAATTATGATAAGTAGTTTTGAAGTTATGAGGGAACAGATGAAAATATATCAATCAATCTGCCTTGCCAACTATCTTGGGATTAGCTTCTAGTCAGAACAGATGAAATTACATTGTAACAAGGCAGTGTTAAAGCCTTGTTTATTTTATGACCTCCTTTCTAAATAACGTTCCTTTGTATCTAGTTTTAAATCCAAATTCAAATAATACTTGCCTTCTCTGTCTAGCCTTTGTTTTTATTTAAAAAATCAGTTCAAATTGAGGTGCCGAGCTAGAATAAGCTCCTCCTTATCATTGTCATTTTTTGACTCTTCAGAAAACGACAGTTACCAGTTTGTAAGAGTTACTAGAACAGTGAAGTGCAGCTTTTATAACCATGCGGTTTCAGGCATGTGTCCTGGCAATAATACAATTTGTACCTTTACCTAGTCACAGTGTATGCTGTACGTACGATTAATTAGTGGTTCATATAATCTAGCCTTCTTTAAATATTGAAATACACGTATTAACTCGTCGTGTCTTTATCTTAATTAAACTCCTTCTCTACAGGTCACTCCTACGTCCCTCCTCATCGTGTCACTCCTCAAAATCATAACCCTCCTTTTGTCTTCGCCGTAGTTGGGTAAAAAGATTTGGCAGATTGGTTGTAGGTAATTACGGTAGAAATTCCAGATGCACAAACCCATTATCAGTTTAATCGATCTATCTGAGGTAACACGGTCACAGTTATTAGAGGCTTTAGTTTAACCATCGATCATATTTTGAAAGCTGTTTGTGGCTTCAGGTAGTCTTTTCTATATATTATAATGTACTCTGTGGGTAGTCTGGAGTTCAGGACCCCAAAACTTTGGCAATCTGGCCGAATTCATGTGAATAGGTGCTCTCAAATAAATGAGTCGGTTGGAATTAAATCTGAATTAGGATACGTAAAAGTATAATTATAATCCTTTCATATTCAAATGCAGCGGTTTTAATTCAAAGCCAACCTCTGTATAATTAGGAGCTAGACATTAAGGTGAAATGTTCAGGGTAGGCCGCGAAATTCAGATTAGTAATCTTTAGGTCAGGTCAGGTTGTATGTTGGTCAAAATATGATTCGCGGCCGTAGCAAGTACGTATTTATAGAATTATAATCATAAAGAATCATCATTACAACTCTCTCAGTTAGAATTGATGTCGAATGTCATGATTTCATGAAATATCGCGGGTTACCCTGGCGCTTCCCTCTTAAGCGAGGCTGATGATGTAGTTAGGCTATCATGTAGGTGGACACGGTGGAACTAACGGTGGAGATCTGCCCCGCTTGGGCAGATCACCGCCGTGTCCTCGTGGAGGTGATCGGCGGCAGTGACCTCTCGCGCCCGGCCCTGTTCCAGGCTATGGTACGAAGTGAGAGGGAATGGGAAGCAGTCTCCTCCTTCTGCGAAGCAGTAATGCTCGCGAAGAAGGAGGCGGAACGGGTTAGGGAGACTCAACGGAGTCCCCCTAACGCCCCCACCCGCACCCGCCGCAGGAGACGACTGGGCGTTGGGGGTCGCGAGACGATCTCCAGCCACAGTAGACGCGAGGCTGCGGACGGCGAGTAATGGGTAGCTCGCCGCCCGATCAGCACCAGGCCCGAGACGTCGACGGCGCGTAGCGTTCCACGCGCGCTTCAAAGAGATGTCAGCAACCACTAACCTGACGGGGCCCGTCATAGCCGAGACATGCATGGCAAGGGGTAGCGGATAAATTCGAAACAGAGTTACCGCGCCCCTAAGCACTCAGACAAGAAAAGAACAGGGGTGGGTTTTAGTCAGTAAGAGTCTGACACGCCCTCCCGCTCCATCCAGAGCGGGAGAAGTCATTGGGTGATTTCCCAACCCCACAAAAAAAAAGGCTTTGTGTGTCAGTCTCATAAAATATATACCTAAATTATTTCTTTTACATTTTCAAACGGTTTTCCAAAACAAAAATTAAAGAAAAATATGGAAAGTAGAAACTTTTACAAACACAAAATATTTTAGAATAAAATGGCTCACAGCTTCGTACTTAGGTTTATAAAATTAACAGCAAATGTTTTTGTTTCAAAAACGTTTGTGTGGTAGTTCTAATAAAAAGAATTAGGTAACTATAATAAAAAAATAACTTATCTTTGATATTTCTATATAAATAGGATTTTATAAATTGTATTAGGTTCTTTACTCTGCTGATAAATATTTTTCATAGTTTTTTCTTGAATGTTCAAGATCAAACACCCATGTGCTGTCGAAGTTTCTTATAATAGCTTTTATACATTAATTAAATTGAAATTGATCTCTAAATAATCTAGCAAATTTATAAAAAGTTAGAGATTATCTAAGACTTTTCTTAATTCAGTTTTTCTTTCGTAAAAATCTCTTTAAACTACAATTATAATCTTTCGTGAGCATCTTTCGTATGCTCACGAAAGATTATAAGAAATTTTAATATTTTGGTTGTACAGCTACATAAAAATCCAAGGTAATTAATTAAACCAGATACCACATTTACTTTGCTCGGTATAAATCTTTATCTCTCTCTCTCTCTCTGTGGTCGATCCCTCAATATCTGAGGATTACGGTCAGCATAAGGGTTGCATCTGGAGTGGATGATTTGCCTCCACCGGTTTCTGTGCAGCGCGTCTTTTACGACCGTGTAGAATTTGGAGGAGGACGATTCTTTCACTTGATCGGTCTACCTGGTTGGTGACCAGCCGCGCGATACCTGCCTTCGATGTTCCCAACCACAATCGGTTTTTATACGGAGCTGGGTCGATTGATGCCATGGTGCGTTTTGCAATCTAAGATATTCTTAGTATTCGTCTCCAGCACCACATCTCGAATGCGTCAATTCTTTGTCTTTGCCATGCCAAGATTGTCCATGTTTCGACTCTGAACAGGAAGATAGGGCATACCAGGGCTTGTATCAATCTGATCTTGGTTTTGATAGGTACCAATTTCTCTTTTCTTCCTGATGTTGTTCAAACGGGTCATAGCATATTTAGCTATTTTGAGTATAAATAGGTATATATAGTTCGCTTGAAAATATAAACGGGAGGCCTTTGACCGGCTGTGGGACAGCATAAGTAAAAAAAAGTAAGTTCATTTATACAAGTTTATTAACTGTTTTGGTGTACAATAAAGTATTATTCTATTCTGTTCTATCTGGTATGGTATTCGTCAAACTTAATGATGTGTGCGAAGTTAGCTGCGAGTGCAACTGCGCGCAGGTACAGTCAAGTCGACAATAATTTAGACCATTTAATGATTTTTATAAGTGTGTGGAAACTGTGTGAATATTTATTAGGGGTGTATGGTACCTACTTATTTGTCAGTTTGGAAGTTGGTGGTATTGCCACACGCCATTACATTTGACGAATACTATACTTAGCCATAACAGGTACAAACCTCTCTATCAGTTCATGAATTTTCGTAATTGCTTCATACGCAAACAAACAATGTTGGTTCTTTAAATCTTAGTTTTTAACTTAGTTCACTCAAGCAAGACTCGGAACCTAAAAAGTACGACTACGAAATTTTCCTATCATTATCTTGAATGCAAAAGATTGAATGAATGAATGGAGTTTTTGTTACTCAATCACGTCAGAATGGCTAAACGAATATGTTTGATATTTGCACAGAGATAGATAATATTTTTGTTATTTTTTTATTTAGATTTTTACGAAACACAACGAAACACGAACACGACGACGACGACGACGACGACGACAACACGACAACACAACAACGACGATTACGTTTTTCTTAATCTTCCGCTGTTCTTCAGAATTCTGAGTTTCATTGCCTGGGCGTTTTTTTCTGGTGGTCGCCACTGTTGACTCTGGCTTACAAGAGTTACAGTGGTTAGGGAATAGTGTGCTTGTCCCAAAAAATAATAATATTCTAGAATAGCACGAATTTATAGTGGGGGAAGTACTAATTTGACGCGGAGCCGCTGGCAGACTCAAGTTTAGTAATAAAATCAAAACTAGAAGTACACTTTCTTTCATCCGAGAAACCTCGACAAAAACCCAGAGACAAACTTGTCTCGTATATAAGTCTCGGAGCAATTTACCGCCGACATCGAGATCCATCCAACCCTCACCGCTAACGGTCCACTCTCCACCGACCGATGAAATCGAATTAGTTGGGGACGAATCGGACCCCATTGTTTTGTGCCTATACACTTACTGTTTATTCAGTGGGGTCGCGACGACCCGCGGTATTGACGGGTTAGGGTTGACTAGTTCTTGTTTAGTTTTAATGCAACTTGTGAATGGGGTTATCTACAAGTTTGTATGGGTGTTTTGTTCAGTTAATTCGGTTTTCGGTGAGACTTTTGTATGAGTTTTATTTTTATCGATGATGGGAGAATGTTTGAAAGTTTACGTAAGATGCTATCTTTGTTTTGGTGGCTTTCAACATGAAAGTTTAGTAGTAAAGTTATCATATATTTTGAGCTGGTGTAATCGGATGCTGTTTTGTGATTTAATTTGTTTGCGACCAAGCCAGGGCAAAGGATCCGACTTGAGGAGACAAGAGTGTGGAAGCGTGTCCGTCGGAACCTCGGCCCAGCCTGATTGCATATCGTCTGCAAGTACGCAGAGCTAAAGAATAATTTATAAACGTTTTGAACAACTTACCCAAGGTTTCCGAAGTCTTTGTCCAAGGAGCAATCTGGGTAAATGTGTATATGTCAGAGTTAAATGGGAAGTGTAGTGTTTGTCAGTAGTTATACCATACTCCAAAGGTGACTTCAAAAAGGCGCTGTGATTTCACTAACGCGTAGTCTCTCGCGGACCAAACAAACTTCCAAGTATTTTTACAAAATAACCCGTTTCACCTCTACATCAACTGGGGCTTCAATCAAATTTAGTTCAATAGCAAACAATTAGGTCCAAAAACAATAGATTCAGCCAGATTCGAATCCCATTCCCAGAATCTACATCTTCGACCCATTTTTTTACTACGGTCGAAACCAACAAGTGACCGATGACAGAAAAAAGTCATAGAGTATAAAAAGAAAGGGTGTGACAGCTGTCACCTCTCAAGATTGCGTTCGGAAATACACTTGGAACGAACAAATTTGTTTAACTTTTTAGGGTTCCGTAGTCCTAACAACGACAAGGAATCCTTATAGTTTCTATCCGTCTGTCCGTCCGAAGCATAGCGTAGAGATTGTTAGTACTAGAAAGCTGCAAATTTGCATGGGTACATACCCATATGCCACAAAAACGAAATAATCAAATTTTCAAAAAGGTTTTTTTTTTCTCGCCTATCCTATAGTGTGTGACATAGTAGTGTGAGGAAGGTTTTTAAAAATCATTGCGGGGTTGCGAAGACTATTTTTCGATTCAGCGATTCGTTTGCGAACTATTATTATGACCCAACTTATAAAATAATACGGGTGACTACTGAATCCTACACTAAACGTGGCCCGACACGCATTTGGCTGTTTGTGTTGTATATAATGAATGGTGGCTGCGCCACCATTCATTCGTTAATAAACATCAGTGCGTATTCAACCGCTAAGTGTTTCACTAGTCCCTGTCTCACGTACTAACAGTGGCGACGAAGTACCCTCACGATTAAATTAAAAAAAAAGTGCATCGTGGCTCTTTTTGGGTTATTAACCAGTTTTAACCATGTGTGACGTCCACTTGTCACAGGGGTAAGCACAGATCGTTTAATAAAACAATAGTTTGTTGTCTTTATATACTCGTAGTACATCGGTTGTACGTCCGCTCAGTAAGAGTGACAGCTGTCTAGTGACACACCTCCCCCCCGCGGACCTACCTCCGCTTCTATATTCTTTAATCATCACACCTCTTCCTTTTTAACAAATATTAATTTTTCAGATTTTTATAAATACACACAAGTGAAACTGAAAACTTAAACTCATATAAAGGCAATTGGAATTAGACTACTTAATGTAGTTCACACCTAACGTAAAAATAAATTTAAATTAATTCGTCTACTTTCAACTTTAATCAAATAATTGACGCAGAGGTTTCAAACAAAAGAAAGTTATACATTGTTAATTACAATGAAACAAACAAGATTGACAAATAATTATACTATTCGTTGTCTGAATCGCAATCGCTGGTATCGTCACAATCAGGTGTGTTTTCTCTACACACTTGCCATTTACCTTCAACTCTTTATAGATGCACAATATTCCTCCTCAACTCTTGTCCGATTTTATCGTTATTTATGGTATATTCAGATCCTCTAGAATTTATGACCGTATGTAGTGTGGGGTTAAAATTTGGTGTCAATTTGTTTTCTTTTTTTATTCTCCTTGTCCCTGACCCTTTTTTTTTTGAAAATCTATCTTTATCCAAACAAACATTACCTGAATTTTCGATTTTTTTTTTCGATATTTCGAAATTACGAATTAGCGGTTACGAAAACACAATGAATATCAAACGTATCCGACAAGTACCTACGTGGCTTAAAGCGAAGGGGCGAGGTTTAACTCTACTTGCCATTGGTTTATTCTTCATAACTAAAAATAAGAGTTGTTTCCCAGCAATATTTTTTTTTTTTGCGCAAAACTACTTTGTTAGACGTACAGTATGCACAGTTAACGACTCTGATGTGTCTTTTTCAACCCTGTTTATGTTAATCATAGGATCCCAAACATCAGATTGCAAGGCTTCCTTAACGAGTTGAATTTCTGTATCTTGTAATGACTTCTCTGTAACAACATTCATCCCTATTTCACGAAGCCTTGCACACTGTATGATTTGGTGAATGTGGTGCTCATCCTCAAACGGCTGGATTTTATTTATTGTACATAATCGCGATAGACATTTAGTGATGTTTGTTTTTCCAGGTGTGTGAACTACCTTGAAATTGTTTGCCTGCCTGCCTGCCTAATTGATTTTGATCTGTTACCAAATATAACTTCCAGCGGCTTGTGATCAGTCAACAAATCAATAGTTTCTTTGCCGTTTAAGTACATTCTAAAGTGCTCTACAGTCCAAACCAGAGCGAGAGCATCTTTTTTTTCTGACAGTAAAGTTTGTCAACTTCTGTAAGTCTCTTATTGCCATAAATAATCACCCATGGTCCGCAGACTGAATGAGAATCGCTTCTAAACTAACCGGACTAGCATCTGCCATGACTGTGGTTTTTCTTTTGGGTCATAATATCTAAGTGTATGGATATTACTCAAGAAGTTTTTTAACACAAAATACGACTCTGTTTGTTTAGGACCCTAATGTTGACTAATCTCGGCATTTTTTCCTAATTTTAGCGTTAAAAGCCTCCTAAGGGGTTTTGGATTTAGTCACCATCTGGGATTCTGGGATCCATTTGTTGACATAGTTTATTTGGCTCCCTAAAACTGTCTACAACCTTAACGCATTTGTCAAGGGGTTCAATCCCTTCCGACAATAATTCATGTTCCAATAATTTTATGCTCTTGACATTAAATACGCATTTTTTTTCTGATGTATTACAATTTTTTTTTCTTTAAATAAATGCAGGACATGTTTGATAGGCTCAAACGCATTGTGTTCTGCGTCATCTTTGCCATATATGACAATGTCATCAATAAAGTTGACGATGCCATCACAGAAAAGAAGTATTATTTCTACATTTTTTTTTTAGGAAAATACTCTGGCGCACACGATTATGTCAAACATGAGCCGCTTATATCGGTACCAACCTTGACTCGTTATAAATAAAGGTTGTTATAACTCTTGAGTCCTCGCTGATTTCGGTTTGATGAAGTACGTCTTTAATGTCGAGCTTGGGAAAACCCTTGCTTTACCAAAATTTGTTAGTAGCTGATCCACTGTCGCCAATGGATGGTTTTCCCTCACGATAGCCTTATTTGCGCATCGCATGTCTACGCACACTCTTACATCTCCTTCCGGTTTGAGGACGGGCACTATTGGTGATACCTTTCCCGAAGGTTTAGTAATAGGTTCTATTATATATCCAATTTGATCAATTGGTCAATCTTTTTGTTAATCTTTTCTTGCAGGGGAATGGGTACTCACCGACAGGGCTGGGCTACCGGTTTGATTGTTTTGTCTATTGAAATCTCAAGCTGCACGTCTTTAATTTTAGGGAAACTTGGCTCGCTTACCGGATTAACTCCTATACCGAGTTTAAATACTTGTACTGCGATAGCGGTGTCTTTTCCTTAAAGGTCTCGAGTGCCGTTCTCAACGACATAGAATTTTGCAGTCTGCTGTTAGTCGCCTACTTGAATATCTGCATCGAATGCTCTAATTATTGTCAACGGTGTGCTGCTGCCGTAAGCAACAAATGTTTTATTTAAATTGATAATTTGATTACCGATAGTTATTTCGCATTTTTAAGATAATCCTAAGTTGTTTCACTCAAGAATTTTACACTTGCTGCCAGAATCAATAATCAAATAAACTTTAATACCTCCCATATGACAGCTTAGCGTCGTGTCATCATTAAAATGAAAAATATAGTGAATATTATTTTTGACAGGATTCTCCTTGACGTTAGGTTTATCGTTGTCTTGCTTCGTCAAGTTAGGCTTTATTTTAGGAAACTTGTGTGTGTTTTGATTTTTCCTTTTAGATGCTCGAATTTTGCATTGATTTCTATGGTGTCCGATGAAACCACATTTTAGACATTGGTGCCGACTCTGGTTTGTACAAACCAAACACAATTTACGCTATTGCTATCTTTTTATCTCTAATAAAACAAGAAAGAGACAAACGTAAATTAGAGCCGTCAAATTTAGTTGAACTAATATTTTCATACAAATTAAGGGTACACGTAAAAACATGTCGACTAAAACACGGTAATGCGCAAGGCGTAAACTAGTTTGATATCTCTAAATTAGCTCATAGCTATAGCCGTCCTTTTCTCCTACGACCTTTTGGTAAAAGATAGCGATTCTCCAAATTTAAATTAGTTATTGAACAAGAGAATCGGCACCCTTGTTTTAGTGTACACATCATATATATTTCTAGAGACTTGCTATTTCGTGTCTGTTTTATTGATACTTGAAGCCTGTGTATCCTGACCATAATCGTTGAGTTGTCTCTCTACTGCTTCTACAGCATTTACTTCTGAAATAATTTTAACGAGACTAACCGAGTCACCTAAAGTGAGAACTTTCTTTACGAGCTCCTTGAAACGACAGTTTTCGATAATTTAATCAATTAAGTTGTTTTCTTCGCAAGAGAACTTGCATTTTCTACTTTGGCGACGAAGCCGTACTTACTTGACGAGGCAAAAAGTAGTCGTCCAGTTTTTTAAGAGTTCAGTTGTTAACATCTACATTGATTCCCACTGCTTCGTCTATCACTTTACCAGGGATATTATAGTATATCTCCTGAAGTGTCAAACCTCCTACATATAGTAGTGTGGCCTTTTTTTTCTCTGGGTTTGATATATTTAATGCAACTTAAAACAATTCAAACCCCCTCTTCCATTTTTCCCATCGTATGGACGCAGGATCGCCTTCGCAATGAAAAGCGTCCAGGGGTGGTATGTGGGACATTTTTGGGGTAATCTACGCCAATTTGCTATTGTTAATACCAATTGACAACCAGATACTAGGAGTGAGGCGTATTTATCGAAACAGTTTAAAAAAAACAGGATTTTAAAAGTTTTATTTACACTTAACAGGTATCGCAAAACCAAAAATACAGTTCCAGTTCCTGCCTGTTCCACAACCTACAACAGACCAACCAAATTAAAACATTGCCGTAACTGGTGTCTATATGCTCTTCTAAAACTACTTTACGGGTGTTTACGTTATTAGAAAGAAAACTGACCTGGAACAGTTTGAATCAATTCTTTTCTCTTCTAACTTATTTTATCAGAAAGAGATAACATCAGTTCCTACTTCACTGAATGAAACTAGGTACTATATTATAAATCTGTTTCAATCAAATAGTCTTTGGTTGCAACGGAACAGGCTGTTATTTTGGAACAGATTTTTTTTTTAATATTTTTTTTTATTACTTCCAGTCGATCATTCAACTTACTACCAATGACAGAACATTTCCAATTTCGCTAATTATATATACAAAGTTGATACGACAGAGGGGCTTTCCTTTAAACTGCCTATACTAGGTACTATTTTCAAGCTCTGTACCAAAAATCAATTAAATCGGAGCAGTAGTTTAGTCACAAACGATTTTTTAAGTTTTGGCCTCGTTTGAACACGATGTATCTTTCCTAACAGCTGATTATGTCTATACGCACAGGTCATGCACCTTAAAACGATAAATCTGAGTATAACCTACGATACGACGCGTTGTTGCCGTTCTCACGCAAGTCACAAGTACATTTTCACTATAAGATGGCAATGCAAACAAAGATAATGGGTATAAAGTATGGTATACAGGGTGGTTGCGTTTTAATCTGAATTGTAAGCTATTTAGTTTGTTTGAAAAAAAAAAAACCTCATTTATTATTATTTTTATTTTTATACCGTATCGAATTAATACTAAACACGTATAGTATACGTAGTTTAATTTAATGCCCCTCTGTCACATCAACGTTGTATGTATGATACAATTTTATAAATATTTTTTTTTTTTTAGTTAGTACCTTTGCTTTGGCGTTTTTAGTACCAGTCGATTATTTGACTTCCTACTACTTATGATGGAAACACCATTTCCACTTTCGCTAATTATATACAGAGTGGTGATGACAATACGACATTTAATTAAACCTGGCATACCTCAAGACGTTCTCAGTCTAGTAGTGGTGTTATTTTAGAAAGGCACACCTTTCTCAGTTTTGTAATCAAAAATTTACCGTAGGTAAATATGTAATAAAAATGATATTAGCAAAAAACTTATTGAGCCATTTTGTGCCTATCGCAAATAATTAACCAAGTGCGTATAAGTTGCACGTAAACACCGCTTAGCATATTGCTAAATTATGGGATAACATTTCCCGTTTGTTCACTCCTTTTCCTTGTTTTTTTTTTGATTTTGGTATACTTACACAAAACCTCGTCGCCACTTGTGACGTCCACTTGTCACAGGGGTAAGTACAGATCGTTTAATAAAACAATAGTTTGTTGTCTTTACATAGTACATCGGTTGTACGTCCGCTCAGTAAGAGTGACAGCTGTCTAGTGACATACCTACCCGCGCGGACCTACCTCCGCTTCTATATTCTTTAATCATCACACCATGAAACACAAGCGTGGCAGGAGTATAAGGGGCGGTTGACACAATGGTTTATCGCCAACGACATCAGTGGGGCCAACGATTCCGCTGGCGTCAAACGGCGGGCGGTCTTATTGAGCGCACTCAGCGAGCCTACATACAAGCTTGCAGCTGATCTGGCGCTGCCTAAGGATCTCCAGGTAGTTCCATTTGAAGTGGTTATAACTTTAGAATAGAATACATTCGTAGTGTTGATAATTGTGCCGATTACTTATCTCGCGCGAGCTTATGCGACGACACGGAGGGCCACACGGTGAGCGGATTATCAGAAATCGAAGATAGGGCTACTTATGTCAATTTTGTAGTCGACGCTAGTTTGCCTATTACACGAAATACATTACTTGAAGAAACACAAAAGGATGTAAAGTTGGCTAAAGTGGCAAACTATATTTTGAATGGGTGGCCTAGAAAAACCGATCATAGTGTTACCCCTTATTTTTTATGTAAAAACCAACTTTCCGTAGAGAATGGGATAGTCATGCGTGGCCACAAAGTGGTCATACCAGAAGTTCTGCAGAGTAGAATATTGTCCGAACTACATCAGTCACATTTAGGCATAGTAAAATGTAAAGCTGACGCGCGAGGTAGGGTATGGTTTCCGGGAATTGATAAAGCAATCGAAACAATGATCGCGAGCTGTAATATTTGCGTACAGCTCAGGCCATCTCTGGCGTGTGCACCACTTGCTGCGTGGCCGCACCCTCAACAGCCATTTTGGCGTGTGCACATTGACTTCCTTGGCCCAATCAATGGTCAGACATATTTAGTGATAGTGGATGCGCATTCAAAATGGCCCGAAGTTTATAAAGTAAGCAACACATCAACGGCAGCAGTCATAGCAATACTATATGATTTCATGTCAAGGTTTGGTCTAATTCACTCGTTGGTCAGTGACAATGCCACATCTTTTGTATCGGAAGAATTATTAAAATTTTGCAAGTCAAATGGAATATCGCAAGTGACATCTCCCGTTTATCACCCAGCTAGTAATGGCCAGGCGGAGAGCTATGTGAAAGTAGTGAAGAAGGGCATAAAGTCTTGTTTAATGATGACTAATAACTCGAATGATAGATACAAAAACTTATTAAAATATTTATTTTATTATAGAAATTCGGTACACGCTATAACGGGCTCTTCGCCAGCGCAATTAGTGTTTGGCCGAAAACTTCGTCCGCGCTTGGATTTGTTAAATACAAACACGCCACCGCCGACATCATCAGACACTCTCTCTAATGTTGTGAAACACCATCAGTGTTTGCAGAATAAAGCTTACGGAGGCACAAATAAACGATGTTGTAAGCCAGGTGATAACATTATGTTTAAAAAGTTTAATTTAAATAAGAAGTTCACTTGGAACAGGGGTGTTGTTATAAGACGCATAGGGAAAACAGTTTACTTAGTAAAAGACAGTGTGACATTAGGTCAGCTGAAAAAACATACAAATCAGCTTATACCCTACAAAGGAACGGACCACGGTGCTGACAAACAGATTCAAACTAGCACAGTGGACATACCCGATCCATCACCGGATTATGACTTGACAACGTGTCACGACGAGTCTGCCGCTGAGAAACCGCTCAGTGAAGCACAAATACCAGAGAGGGGGGTACAGTGTTTTTTTTTTTTTTTTTTTTGTGGGGTGGGAAATCATGCAATGACTTCTCCCGCGGGTGGAGCGGGAGGGCGTGTCAGGCTCTTACTGACTAAATAAATAAATAAAATAAAATAAAAATAAAATCTTTTTATTTCAGACACATTTGGCCCATAACATTGATAGTATTACACCTAGAAACTATGTTATATTTAAAAATTAAATTAAATTCAAATCAAAATCAAATACAAAACAAAATTGGAATTAAAATAAAATACAAAATTAAAATTAAAATAACAATCAAAGCCAAAATCAAAATCAAATTAAATTCAAATTAAAATCAAATTCAAAATAAAAATTAAATCAAAATTAAAATCAATAGAAAATAAAAATAAACACAAACAAAAATTAAAATCAGAATCAAAATTCAATTCAAATCAAATTCTAAATCAAAAGAGAACAAACAAAAATCAAAATCGGAATCAAAATCAAATAAAAATTAAAAATTAATTCAAATATCTGCCACCCCCTGGGGCCCCGGGCACACGCACTTGTGCTTGAACCCAGTGCCCCAGGAGGGGGCTGTCCAACTTGTGGCTGAGCACGTTCAGGATGATGTTGACGCTCCCACGCGTGCGGAACATCAGCGAAGCGATGCGGCGCCGCAGCACAGTGTGAAATCCGTCTGTGTGCGCGTGTGCAAACATCGCAGACGCACTACAGTAGCGTGGGAGCCCCACCAGCACCCTGAACGCGTTATTATATTGTATTCGGAGAGCGTTGATGGCCCGCTGCGTGTAGTTGACCCACAGATTGCAGGTGTAGAGTGTTTGGCAGAATGCTTTAAACAGAGTGACCTTAACCTCTAAACTACACCTCGCAAATCTGCGTGCCAACATGTTACAGCGGACCGCCAGCGCTCTCCTCTCCCTTTCTATGTCTCCATCGTCTTTTAAATCCTCGGTTACCACATGGCCGAGGTATTTAAACTCTCTCACTCTTCGGAGAGTGACAGCGTTAAGCAGTACAGGAGCCACATCCCCCAGTTTACGACCCCTGGCTTGAAATATCAATAGCTCGCTTTTCTGTACATTGTACAGGAGACCGTGTACCCTCGCATACTCCTCACACACGCCTATCAACTTTCTGAGCGCAGCTATTGATGGGCTGAGCAACACCATATCATCTGCATAACTAATACTGTTGATACAGTGACCATCGATCGAGCATCCTACCCCGATGTCGCTCAGCTCAACAATCAACCCGTTCACATACAAGCTGAAGAGTGAAGGAGATGTTAACCCCCCCTGTCTCACTCCACACTCCAACCTGTACTCGTCAGAAAGTTTGCCAAGCCACCTAACCTGGTTAGTTTGGTGGTCATACCAATATTTAAAAATATTAATTAACTCACCCGGCACACCTGTATCCTTCAATTTACGCCAGAGAATATCATACCTAACCAGGTCAAATGCCCTGGATAGGTCAAGAAAAGCCGCATACACAGGCGTGCTCCTATCCGTGTAATACCTGACAGTCTGCTTAAGAGACATAATAGCACATTCTGTCGAAAGTCCTGGTCTAAAACCGAACTGTGCATCATTTAAATTTAGGTGTTTTTTAAGCTGTCTCTCAAGCAGGCCGTCAAGCACCTTAGATATGGTTGTAGCTAATGATATCGGGCGGTAGTTGCACTTGTTGGAATTATCTCCAGTCTTGTTTTTAATTATAGGCACTACCACCGTTCTCATCAGCTCATTTGGCAGGTAGGAATGCCTAATACAGAGCGTAAATAACAGTCCCAGGAGCCTCGGGAGGTGTGGCCCCGCATGCTGAAAATGTTCGACGCTAAGGCCGTCGTGCCCAGGCGACTTCCCTCGAGTCATACCCTTTATTATTAGAGCTACTTGTTTTGCTGTGACACGCTCAGGCACCGCTGACACGACGACCTCCGCATCCGTGATCTGCTCACCTTTTAGCGGAGACTCCACTTGAAAGTGACATCTAAACATATCAGCAATGTCTTTCGGTTCGCTGATGCCGTTGACACTCACCGGGACGCTAGGTTTTGGGCTTAACTTTTTTGTTTGTTGCCAAAATCCTTTAAAATCTTTGTTCTGATGTTTGGTAGCTAAAATATTCATTTTTATTAATTCCTGGTTATTCTGACAATAATGTAGTTTGCTTTTGAATTTTTTTCTCGATTCATACATCTCATTATAAATGTTACCCCTGTTAGGTCGACCATAACACACCCAGGTTAAAAACTTCTGCCTAGCCTCCCTGTGAGCGTCACGAACATACTTGTTCCAGCCGACAATACGACGACCGCGGTGCCGTCCGCCGCTACCCCCACGACCCACATAGCTATCAACAGCCGCCTCCTGCAATGCTATCACAATGTCACAATAAAGCGCGTCTATCGCTGCCAAGTGATCCTCGCTACTATCACTACACATGCTATCACAACACTGATGGAATTCGTAAGGGAAGTCAAGTTCCCTCAGTTTATTGTTACAACATTTAGAATATTTTTCTATTTGGCTTAAATCCCTGTCTCCCCATAAAACTTTATTTGTTTTGGTGAGCGATGGCTTAATGGTTTGACAAACTGATTTTATGTTACACTGAATCTCTACTGGATAGTGATCAGACCAGAAAATGTCGTAGCATACCTTTACTGAAGAAACCGTCTTTAATACAGCGTCAGTAACTATACAGTGGTCAAGCCACCTGCAGCTGCCGTGCGCTTCACTCACAAAAGTATAGGTATTTGAATTCAAGCCCAACATCTGCAGGTCCACACATGCCCAGTTTTGCTCATTACAAAAATTTTGGAGTTCATTGCCAAATAACTGCCCCGGATGAGCGTTAAAGTCCCCCATGATAAATACATTTTCAATATTGTTACTCTCAACTATTGACGTAATTTCGCTTAAACATTGAACAAATTCCAAGAGATTGTCTGGAGAGTCGGTAGGCATATAGATACAAAAAACGAGTATTAACCGTTCCGACACACATACTTTAATTGCACTTATTCGGTTACTTTCACACTGAATCACAGACACATAATTACACTTGCTGTTTCTCCATAGAAGTGCTACGCCGCCGTAAGGCCGCCCGCGCAGTATACCGCTTGTAAGGTCTACCGCAGATTTGCCGCAGAAACCAAAGTCATTATTTATTTTACCGAGTTCGGGTATCTCGTGCGGCAAGAGCCAAGTTTCTTGTAGTGCAATAATATCAGCAGTTTGGCAAAGCCGTCTTACACACTCTGAGGATCTTTTAAAAGACTTACAATTGAAACTGATGAATTTTAAACTTTCATTGTTTGTTGTACTACCCATTTAAATTTATTTTTACACCAGTATCAGATTTGTTACGTCTGTCTAAATCTCGCCTGCCGAAATCCACGAAACGGCGGAAAGTTATACCATCAGGCCATAAACTGCAGTCCAAAAACAAACTTAGTTTCTCCTTAGGAACATACATTTTATATGAGTTGTATTGCTTTTGCTGCTTGGGTTCTATCTTCTGTAATGTGATGTCAACGTTTGTTTTGCTCTTTATGTAGGCAACTATATGATTTTCGCAGGTTTCCTTATGCACGTTATTTATAAATAGAGGAACACTGATATTGGCAGCCTTAAAACTTTCAACAATTTCGGTGCACGTTCCTTTTTTACCTATAAATCGATTCCTGTACCTTTTTCTTTGAACAACTTGCCATTCTTCGTCTGTGCTCTGCCTAAGTAAAGCGCTCCGCGGCTGAGGCGCTCGAATCAGCTGATTGTTCGCTGCGCCACCGTATACCGAAGTATTAGTAGTATTAGTCACCGCGCTAGTAGAGGTACCTTGTGTTTGTTTCGCAGTGAGCAACTCCGGCTGCGCGCGCGTTCGAGACAGGGACAGTGAATGCTGTGCTTGTGTGTGTTGATCTACCTTCTTATCAATAACGGTGGAATGATTATTATCGCTCACCGGCTCATGTGTAATATGTATAAATCCTGAGGGGCCACTTTCGCGGTTGAATTCTGCGCTGTCAAATATGCGATTCGCACCTCGTGTTTTGTTGACAAAATTGTCCTGTTCGAAATTATTAACTATCGATGTTTGCTGTAGATTAATGAATTCATTTTGTAGTCTTGAAAACTGGCTCACAGGTGTATATGTTTCCTTAATAGTCTCAATCTCGTGTTTGAGTGTAATAAGGTCCTTCAATATTCGAGTTGCGTCCAAATGATCAAAAGTGACTGGGGGTAATTTTTGTAGGTCACGGGCGACAAAAATCGGCATCTCTTCAGGATCTTTCTGTTTTATTAGTGTGATTATGTCTTCTAGTTCTACTAAAACCCACCCCTGTTCCTTCCCTGCCTGAGCGCCCGGGGTGCGGTAACTCATTTTCAGAATTTATCCGCTACCGTGTGACCTAGTTTCGTTCCCATCTGAAACACCACGCTCAGAACCCGAGTCAGCAGAAGGAGATGAAGAAGAATTTTTCGAGGCTTCTTCCACAAGTGGGACGGGGCAAGCTGCTACTGAGCCAGAGCACGAGCACGCAAATTACAGATCGGATTTGTCAGGCAGAGAGTTACGTCCGATTCCAAGGGTTAATTATAAACCTTTATTTTGTATAGATTTATAAGGAAAAAAATTGTTGTTACCTAAAGAGAGGGAAATGTTGTATATGTGTAGCTATACATGCAGTGGCTGCGCCACCAATCATTCGTTAATAAACGTCAGTGCGTATTCAACCGCTATGTGTTTCACTAGTCCCTGTCTCACGTACTTAACAGTTTGACTACTATCTCACCTCATGGTAAGCGATGATGTGGTAGACGATGGAGCACGCTTGCCTAGAAGTAACCTATTTACCCTTGATTTAAAGACTCCCAGATTGTAGCCATCAGGAATCACAGACTTAAATTATTAAAACGACCGATATCGTAGGTTTTGTTTGACCCGTATGTCAGGAAAGTAAATATGTATAGACGTTATATTTTATTTATGAAACCCTCCGTCTTAAAATTTGAATAATGACAGCAGCTCAGTCAATCTGCCTAGCCTTTTCCCAGCTATCTTGGGGTTGGCTTCCAGTCTAACCGGTTGTACCTGAATACCATTTTACTTGGCGCGACTGCCTATCTGACCTCCACAAACCAGTTACTGGGTAATACGATACCCCTTGGTAAGACTGGTTGTCAGTTTCGGACTTCTGACGACCCGTAACTACTGTCAGAAAATTCCCGATTGACTGCCAGGACCAACGGCTTCACGTGATTTGTGAGGCACGCAGGAGTCTCGGTATGTAAAGATGGTCACCTATCCATGGACCAACCCCGGCAAGCGTAGCTTAACCTGATGGATTGACCCATGCGGTTGTTATTATTTTAGCCACGAGCTCGACAGCAGCTCAATATAAATTAAAAAAAAAATACTGGCACTTATAATGCACTTCAGAAAAAAAAGAAAATAAAATCTTTATTTTGTCAGATTCTCC
The DNA here is from genome assembly GCA_951329385.1 of Polia nebulosa. Taxonomy (NCBI): domain Eukaryota; kingdom Metazoa; phylum Arthropoda; class Insecta; order Lepidoptera; family Noctuidae; genus Polia; species Polia nebulosa. The sequence continues at coordinate 31,216,616 of OX589606.1, forward strand.
GATAAGCCCCGGCCCCCGACAATATCAACACTCCTTCAAACAAAAAAGATAAAAAAAATAATACAAAATAATCTGGTTAACGATCACTTTGGTCCACTTTTATAAAAACGGGCATATTCAGAGAAAAGTACAATGCATTCATTTTTCCTTACATTTTCTTTTCTAAAGCCCGATGTCATTTATAAAAGGAGTGCCTATATAATTATGAAGAAGGTATGAAAAGAGCATCGTGGTAAATATAGTTCAAAAGGCCCACTTTTTGCAAGGTTTGAATCTTATAAAATTGTTATTATTGTGTGACTTTTTCATACTCCAACACCATTTGCATAGCCTTTTTAACAGGTTTTGATTAGCTTCACCTGTAACTAAATCATCATCATCATCATCATCATTATCATCATCATGATCATCATGATAACATAATACTGTAACTAAATAATAAAAGTTAATTTTGACCCACTTCTTGGTTTCCGTTTGGATCACGATGCATGGTTATGGTTAGCTAAGTGACGTCATTCTAAATCCAATATGGCGGACTCACAAAGCGCATTGCCATGATATGCGTATCAAATGAAAGAGTTTTCACGCTAAGCGGGTTTTCTTAAACTATATTATTATTTCCGGGACATGTTAGGGTCAGCTTCCAGTCTAACCGGTTGCAGCTGCAACCGGTTACTGTTACTGGACATAGCTACGTACCAGTATATTTATTACATGGAAAAACTGCATCTATAACCGCCACAATCATTTTCTAGGGTAATACGTTACCATGTAGGTAGTATCACGAAAGCAAGAATGGTGGCAGTGGACTGCGCACGTTGCCCGCAGAACGAACGGTCGATGGGGCCGAAAGGTTCTGGAGTGGCGACTACGTACCGGAAGACGGAGCGTTGGAAGGCCTCCAACAAAGTGGACCAATGACCTGGCGAGGGTCGCGGGTAGCCGATAGATGCGAGACGCACAGGAGCGGTCATTCAATCTATGTCCAGCAGTGGACGTCTTTCGGCTGAAATGATGATTATGATGAGTGATTGATAGATTCTCAGGACCAGCTTTACGTGTTTTTCGAGGCACGGACAATCTCGGTATGTAATGAATGGTCCAATGCCTGACCTCTGCAAGCATTAATTAACTTTGAAGATCGTCCTGTGCCAATATTATAATGGAGAATTTCATACTCTATCGCAATTTCAAAAGAACTAATGTCATGGAAATCAAAGCTAAGTTCAATAAAAAAAGGTGTAAGTGACGCCAATACTGATGAATCTTCTGTTTGCTCTTATACCGTGGTCTAAAGGATCTCAGCGGCCAGCGAAGGCAGTTTAAAGGAGAATGTCTGGCGAAGGTAAGAGCTCACGGGGACCGATTATAATAACGGATAGCTTAATTAACTCTGTGCCCTGCTCGGTTATTTAAAAGAAAATGAAAGTAAACGGGCGTATTGAATTCGATGTTTTAACGCACATTCTTTGTAAGAATTGGAGTTACTATTGCAAATGAACTCTCGAGATTGACTTTGTTTTGTTTGGGTACAGTACTATTAGGTTTCAAAATTGCTGGAGTCTGTGTTTCTTGATAGCTAGAACCTGTCTTTAAGACAAAGTTAATAGTTGACTTCTAGGCAAGCGTGCTCCATCGTCGAATACATCAACGCTGGTGAGATAGTCATGTTAAAAAAAAAATCCCAAGAATGGTCGACCAATACCAAAAAAAATTGGCCAAGTGCGTGTCGGATTTCGCACATTAAGGGTTCCGTACCATATACATATATTGATATTTGTTAGTAATGTATACGTAATAATAAACATTATCACCAAAACCAGTAACAAAATTTTGTGACAGACGACGGACGGACAGACGGCCATGTGAGTGACAACAATAGGGCTCCGTTTGGATCCTTCGGGTGTGGAACCCTAAAAACATAAACACATAACAGTGTAATATTTAAAATGAAAAAGTTAAATAAACCTTATCCCTAACCACTAACCTTAACCCTTAAAAGTTTCCTCATCATTTAGATCATAAATGTATAGAATATGTCAAAGATGAAAGTTAGAAAGGGGGCTAATACTAAAATGACCATTAGTAGAGAAATATAATAATATTAGTTTATTAATAATAACAGTATACAACGTTGATGTGACAGAGGGGCATTAAATTAAACTACGTATACTATACGTGTTTAGTATTAATTCGATACGGTATAAAAATAAAAATAATAATAAATGAGGTTTTTTTTTTTCAAACAAACTAAATAGCTTACAATTCAGAGTAAAACGCAACCACCCTTTATACCATACTTTATACCCATTATCCTTGTTTGCATTGCCATCTTATAGCGAAAATGTACTTGTGACTTGCGTGAGAACGGCAACAACGCGTCGTATCGTAGGTTATACTCAGATTTATCGTTTTAAGGTGCATGACCTGTGCGTATAGACATAATCAGCTGTTAGGAAAGATACATCGTGTTCAAACGAGGCCAAAACTTAAAAAATCGTTTGTGACTAAACTACTGCTCCGATTTAATTGATTTTTGGTACAGAGCTTGAAAATAGTACCTAGTATAGGCAGTTTAAAGGAAAGCCCCTCTGTCGTATCAACTTTGTATATGAAAGAAGAAGAAATGTTTTGTCGACCTTGTTTATGGCAACACAAAGTTATATTATTTTTAGTCTGTATTAAATCATAGGTCTATGTGCCTCGCTAACTAGAAAATCCAACGTGCATTGTGTGTAAGTCTGTATCGGTAGTAAAAACGGAATTAACTAGCAAATCGTTTCAATTAAGACCAGCCATCATACAGTCCACAGAAAGAAATACAAGAAACAAACAGACCTCAAATAAAATTGAGATTATGGCAAAAAACTTTTTGTGTTCCAAAAAAGTAAACGTTTCACCCGCCCGTCTGTTCAACCCAAGATTTTAACAAAACCGTTAAGGGACCATTTAACGGCCAACGCTCTCGTTTTCCCCCGGCTTCACTCAACCTTCATAATAATCTAGATTCAAGAATATCATGAAAAATCAACTCGCTAACGTGTCCCTAAAAGAAAGACAAGATATTTTTATAAAAGGTACTTTTTTTGTCAACGTAGCCAATTTGGTTTTTACTCCGTAATTTTCGTAGACGTTTTTGCTAAGAAAAATATACGTAACGTTCTTAATGAACTTTTTACAAGGGTTTAATATTGTTAATGATGTTATCTACGGGTGATTTCTGAGATGAAACAATTTATAAACTACAAGTTGCTTGTAAAATGTTACCAAATATGCATTCTTTATCATCGTTTTAGCCAAAAGACGTCCACTGCTGGACAAGTGCCTCCCCAAACGTCGCCATATCGACTGATCCTGGGCCTCTGGCATCAGCGGACTCCGTATCGACTGGTCCTATGCTTCTGGCATAGGCGAACTTCATATCGACTGGTCCTATGCTTTTGGCATCGGCGAACTTCATATCGACTGGTCTGGTACCTCTGACATCAGCGACCTCCATATTGACTGGTCTTGTGCCTCTGACATCAGCGACCTCCATATTGACTGGTCTTGTGTCTCTGACATCAGCGGACTTCATATCAATTAGTCCTGTGCCTCTGGTATCACGGGACTCCATATCGACTGGTTCTGTGCCTCCGGCATTCAGTGGACTCCGTAAATTGCATTGTTATGTGGGAAATCATTTTATTACAAGGTACCCTCGTAATCATTTTATTGTAAAGTGCGGCAAAATCGCATACATGCGTGAAGCCCAAAACCGCAACAATACAAGATACTTCCATTTACACCCAAATTGCGGAAATACGATTAAACTGGCATAATAACAGTTGTTCGTTTAATAAATTAAAACATAAATCAAATGACAAAGCCTGCACACGTTCAGTCCTTGTGACCAAATGTTTAACTCATATTCAGTTAGGCGGATTTATCTGCGGACTTACGGGGTTTTACCGTTGCAAAATAATTATTATGAATGTATGAAATTAAAAAAAAAAAAACCATGTCTGTAAAAAAAACAATCTTTTTAGTTCCAAACAAGTTTATTCTGTAGATGGAATTTAAACTTGCCTCGTCATACTCGGTTATGCAAAATCTTTTGAATGTTCTCTTTAGCAAGAAGATTAAGGTCCTAATCGCTTCTATAATAATATCAGCTAATTTTGCCTACGGGTTCCGCTAGAAAGGTGAGAATAATCTCATGGGAACCTACTACCGAGATAAAAATGTATGCTATGTCGTAATACAGGACATGGGCATAGACGGGAAGAGAACCAAGGTTACTGACCTATCCCGAAGAATCGCCAAACTTAAGTGGCAGTGGGCAGGGCACATTGCTCGCAGAACAGATGGTCGATGGGCTCGCGTACCGCAAGATGCTGCGTTGGAAGGCCTGCCACAGTGGACGGATGACCTTGTGTGGGTCCCGGTTAGCCGATGGATGCAAGACGCACAGGATTGGTCGTTGTGGCGACAGTTGGAAGAGACTTAAGTCCAGCAGGACGTCTATCGGCTGAAATGATGATGATGATGATGAATACTGCACATACGTTATAATAGATGATCCGAGTTCCAAATTTATTCAAATCCGGTCAGACGTTGAGACGTGATTGCCAATTACTTTCAAACATACAGACTATGACATTAATATTATAGTGTGGCCATTCCGATGAATACACCTTGTATTAGAAGAAGTAGATTATCGTTTCTAAACAACAATACTTCCCTTTAAAAAGAACCTCTAAATACCCCCGATTCATAACAAACGTACCTCCGCCGCACCCGCACTTACTCCCCCCGGGGATCGTTACATGACAATAGGAGCCGGTGACGTCATTAGCAAGATGGCGCCGAATTAACTTGTTCAACACTCAGCGGCAGATTAGCGTAATTGTCGTTACAGTCGTCCTAATATTTCATTATGCTTGCTTTTATTGAGTTAGGTGGAGGAAGAAAAGTTAATGAGGTTTGTCTTTTTTAAGGGATTGCATGTGAATAGCCTTTTTGTAATTATGAGTGTCAAACATGTCAATGGTGGATATTTTGCTTTTTTTTTATAGGGTGTGAAATCATCAAATAACTTCTCCCGCTCTGAGTGGAACAGGAGGGCGTGTCAGACTCTTACTGATTAAAACCCACTCGTGTTCTTTCAGTTGCCTGTGCCAGTGCCGCAGTGACTCCTTCTATCATTCCCGCGACCCTGGCAGGATGCAGGGTATATGCTTGCTTACGTCTACGACCTTCTCTTACGTACGATCGCTTTTAGCGATAAGACCACCCATTTACACGCTCTATTAACTCCTGAGCAGGAGCTCAAGAGTTCACTAAAAAATCCCGCCAAAAACCTAGGTACAGTAGGCGTAGTATGGCGGGATTTTTTCGAGTGAAGTTCAGTGGCTGTTTTAATTATTCGCAAATATCCTAGTGGATATTGTGATGTTAAATTGTTGTAGTTTTGTGTCTGAAGTGTCTACGCAAATGGACAATTATATGTGGAATCATTGAAACAGGCGCGATCTTGGTAAAATAAAGCTGAGAATTTTGTCGTAGTATTGAATACCTCAGCGAAGCTTACCGAGAAGGCTGCTCGACTCATTTGCTGACAAATACAGTAAAACCAACACAATTTTGTTGTTACACCTGCATTTTAATGGGAAAAAAGTGACAGTATTTTGTATCTGAAATTCTAAAACTAAATACTTCCATAGCTTGACACTGACTAAAAGCACAAACCGTGGGAAGCATAAATTAAAAAAAAAATTGTGTACCTAATTTGTTGGGGTGCACTATAAAAAGGATTCTAACTAATCAGAATTGTTACAATCTGATTTATGAAGCTTCGATACGATAGACGAAGATCTGTATGAAATGATACGTAATTTATTATGTATTATCTCTCCATGCATAAAACGTTATAGGAACACATTCATTATACGTGCAGCTAAGGAGTGGCATTCCCAGCCAGTTTGTGTTTTTTTATAGTTACAACTGGGAGTCTTTAAGTCAAGAATCAATAGGTTACTTCTAGGCAAGCGTGCTCCCTCTGCGACCACATCATCGCTTACCATCAGGTGAGATAGTGGTCAAACGTGGGCCTATCAACGATAAAAAAAATTTAACGAAAATAATAATTATTAGAACTCAATCATCAAAGTTTTATATGCCTGACATCTGAAAAAGTCATATATTTGGTTTCTTTTATTCGACATTATCTTGAAAATCAAAAATGCTTCCAGCAGTGAGATTCATGACTCGCAATATAAAACTAACTCTGAAATAGTAGTTGATCATAGTGTACTTATAACTTTAAATCTGAATAGTTGTAACGTAGTGGCGTTACAATCTCAATTAAAATTAAACATAGGGAAAAAAACAACATCGACCAAAAGCCACTAACTCAATTTTGAAAAATCATAAACAATATTAGTTTGCTGACAACACTATTGTCTTTGGATTCGCTGACATCTGTCAATGACGGCGTAGATATAAGGGCCACTCAGCTGGCATGGAGTCCTTTTTCTTTTTTATCCCAACTGTTGGCGGTGGATTCACGTTATCTTGTTCTGTCGAACACTTCTGAGACTTCACCCGTGAATCTCCCGCAAAATTCTGGCAGTTGCAGTTTACATTGGCAAATATTGGTCAACCTTAATAAATTGGGTGAAAACTACCCCGTTAATTGGGGTCCCTGAATCGGAGTCGCAAATTCGGATCAGATCAGAAAACCTGAAATGGAGAGGGAAGATTTGGAGCCCTACGCTCTGAGCACGCACCTGCATCGTCCTCCATCGTGGCCATCCTGGCGCAGTGCCTCGTGCCGTCACCACTAGGCCACTTACAACAATGGCGGCCTCCACGCCGGGTACTTATTTACCCGCGTGGCTCCTGCTAGCCGTCTCCGAGCCGGCCGACCTCCTGCCGGCCGATTCATCCTGGCTCCTGTCGACCCTACGAGCCGGCGCTACCACCTGCCGGCCCACATCTCCGGGGCGAACGCAACGTGGCTCCCCCGAGCCATACGTCACCAGGTTGAGCTAGGGTAGTACCGTGCCAACTCCCAGGGAGTGCCGAAATCTGTGACTGCAAACCTTCCCACGCCCTTTTCTCTATTCAATATTTTTTTTTATGTTGACCGAGCGACACGTACGTTGTCATTTTTCACTTCCCACGTAGCCTCCTTACGTCATATAGTAATAAAAGTGTCAGATTCTGATTCCATCAAAACTGGAATACAAATCTGTCGTTTATATAAATCCCTTCTAAACGCTATATAAAAACATGAAGCTTCTTAATCTAAAAGCCAAAAAAATGGACCACTAAACCCAAACACTATTTTACTTCTAGATGTTTATCGAATAAAGCTAGTTACTCCTCTCACATTACCTACAATATTGTATGAATGGCGCGTAATATCACAGAATATCAAATAACAACTAATACACTTATGTCAAGTGTCAAATGCCATTAGTGAATGTTGTCGAGCATGTTGTATCTCGTATTATGAGCCGCGTTAAATATTAACGGTAAGTAGGGTTTTTTTTTTTTTTTTTTGGGGGGTGGAAAATCATCGTATGACTTCTTCCGCTCTAGGGTGGAGCGGAAGGGTGTGTCAGACTCTTACTGACTAAAACCCACCCCTGTTCCTCCCTGCCTCGAGTGCCCGGGGGCGAGGTAACTCTATCGAATTTATCCTCCACCCCCGGGCAGGCATCGACCGTGGCAGGCCCCTTCCCTTGGCTGACAACTCTTTGAGGCGCGCGTGGAACATTACGCGCCGTCGACTCTCGGGCCTGGTGCTGAACGGACGGCGAGTTACCCACTACTCGCCGTCCGCAGGCCCGGGTCTACGGTGGCCGGAGATCGTCTCGCGGCGTCCGAACCTCCTGACATCTCAGGCGGCGGTTGCGGCTGGGAGCGCTAGGCGACTCGGCTGTGTTCGAGTCTCCCTAGCGTATGCCGCCTCCCTCTTCGCGAGCATTACTGCTTCGCAGAAGGAGGAGACGGCCTCCCATTCCCTCTCGCTCCGTACCATGGCCTGAACCAGGGCACGGCGCGAGAGGTCGCTGCCGCCTATCGCATCCACGAGGACACGGCGGTGTTCTGCCCAAGCGGGGCAAACCTCCACCGTATGCTCCACCGTGTCCTCTGGGCGATCCTCGCAATGGAAACACCCGGGGGTCACCTCCGCCTTGATCCGACACAGGTACTTACCGAAACAGCCGTGTCCGGTGAGCACCTGCGTCAGGCGGAAGGTGAGGGCGCCGTGACGCCTCTCCAGCCACTCCTCAAAGAGGGGCACTACCGCCTCGATGGTGGCGTGCCCAGCGCTGGGTTGCGACAGTCGCTCTCTCCATGTCACCATGAGATCCTGCCGGAGCTCGGTCCGCCGAGCCGCGAGTTGTCGCGGCACGTTAAGTAGGGTTTGTCTTTCAAATGAAGATATCGGAAATGATTGATAAGTTAAGTATTTTAGATGGTTTCAATTTGGATGTGGAGAATAATAAAAATAAATCTCACACCTATTTTCCATGGGACTAATCAGAAAATCATCCTTTAGCGAAATCGGTCCAACCGTTCACGCGTGATGACGTGACCAAGGGAAATAAGGATTAATTTTTAAATATTTAGATAGATATTGTAATGTTTAGATGTTAATGAAAAAGGTTGAAATCAACCTTTTTATTTTGCACTCTTAATGTTATTATCCACTCGTTACATTTCATTTGAGTATTCCCACACTATTGTCTTCTGAAACTATGTTCATAGTCTCGGTGTTATTACTTGTACTAATTTCAATAATGAGTTTACATCCCTTATTATAATGATTCGGCTTGTTACAGTTATAACATATTTTGCCAAAGGCTGGGCAATTTCTGGCCTTGTGCCGAGTCCCACATTTTTTACAATTATACTCGTACAACACATCCCCTTTACTACTAGAGTTATACTTAACTTTTGATTTGTCTTGAACTGTATTATTGGACTGTGAAACCTGTACTGCATCCGCTGCTACTAGAGGCTGCTGCTGATACATCATCTTGATATGGTTTTGAGATAACTCCGAGAGTCTGCACATGTTGACTGTTTTCAGTAGATTTAGGTCATTGACTTCCAGCAATTTTCTTTGGAATATCTTATTGTGAATACCCAAGACAATCCGATCCCTCAGCATTTCTTCTTCTTGATCTTTGTAATTACAAGTTTTTACGAGTTTTTTTAGATCTGTGTAGAACAAGTCAAAATTCTCTCTCTCTTTCTGACATCTTTTGTGAAATATGAATGTTGAAATAAGTTCGTTTTGTTTCGGTTCGAAGTACTCATCCAAACTCTTCAATAGTTGGTCGTACTTAACGGTTTCTTCTGTTTTAAGTACATTAAAGTACAATTCTTGTACTTCATTCCCGGCACAATTGAGTAAAACGGCTGCTTTTCTTGTTTCACTCAGCTTTTCCAATCCGGCCGCTGACTCGAAAATTTTAAACTGTTGTTTGAATAGCCTCCATTTAGGGAGAAATTCTTCGGTTGTATCAAGTTTTAAAAGTTGCGGCATACTGTACTCCACTCCTGCCATTATATTAACTTCTTTTTGAATCTATGTTTCGGTCGCGGCGTCCAAGTTTGTTTTAGTCGTGCTCATAGCCACTTTTTACAATTATGTATAAATATATGTTTTTACAAGCATTTTTCACAACTTGATGTCAGGCCTTTACCGGCTGCGCCATGTAATGTTAAGATGTTAAAAATAAACGACGATCATAATATAGTAACGTGTTTGTTTTTACACTCGTTAGCCCTGGTCACCATATGACCACAGATTCTCAATATTTTTTTGACAGATCTTTTTATATTGGCGAGAACTAGTGTTGCGCTCGTCGCTCTCTACTATAGATATCATGTTGATTAACAACTTCCTAGCCTAGTTTTGATTTCAGATTATTTATTTATTCATTTGTACACACACCAACAAAAACTAAGAATGTAAAAAAAGGTAATAATAAAATATGCTTACAGAATTTAAATGACAATGATACAGAGTTACTTTTGCAACGTGTGAATAAATAATAAATAATGTAATGTTATTTGCTTATTTAGTCACACAAGTACACTCAAAATCTCTCTCACACACACACATATACACACACCATCACACAGACACACACACACACACACACACACACACACACACACACACACACACACACACACACGTATTTATTTGTTTTTTTAATGTCTCTGTTCCAGTAAATGAATGGTTCAAATACTATCTTCGGGGCCGCTCGCAGTCTGTTCGGTCTGATGAGGATTCCTCTGAATGGTGTGATTTGGCTGCGGGTGTACCTCAGGGTGGCGTCCTTTCTCCTCTTCTTTTCTCAGTTTTCATAAACGCCATTACTAAGGTACTAAGCTCTAACTATCATCTTTATGTAGACTACTTGCAGGTATATCGTCACTTTAAAGTTGGTTAACTTGCTGGGGCTCTGGATGCCATCAATGATGACCTTGAAAACATGAGCAAATGCACTAAATCCTTTGGATTATTACTGAACCCTACTAAGTCTCAAGCGCTCATTATTGGTGGCAGATACATGCTCAGCCTTTTAGATTGCCAGTCTCTCCCGCCAGTAGTATATGATTCGGTGTCCATATTGTACTCGAAAAGCGCCAAAAATTTAGGCATCTATATAGACACCAACCTCTCTTGGAAGCTTCATGTTGTTGATCTTAGTAGGAGGGTCTTTTACTCTTTTCAGTCTCTTAAACGTCTCCAAAATTTTTGACCATTTCACACTAAGGTCACTCTTACTCAATCTCTTCTCCTACCGCTAATAGACTATGCGGATGTCGGTTTTCTAGATGCAACGGAGGTACTCCTTAACAAACTCGAGCGACTGCAGAATTTGTGCATCCGTTTCATTTTTGGCCTCCGAAAATACGACCATGTGTCGGAGTTTCGGACCAGATTGGGGTTGCTGCCGATTCGGCGTCGGTGAGATACCCACATCTTATCTCTTCTCTGTACTATCCTGCATAATCCAAATTTCCCTCAATATCTTCGTTAACGATTTGTGTACTTCGTTCCGAGGGGCAAACCTTGTCAGAAGAGGATTGGCAGTGCAATCCTCTTCTCCTTCGTACTTCGCGTCACACTTCTAGCCGCTATAATGGCTCCTTTTCTGTAAATGCAGTGCGTCTCTGGAGCTCTCTCCCACACTCCCTACGTGACAGCCCTTCACTGGAGGTCTTCAAGAAGAAAGTTAAAGAGCACTTCCTGTCAGACTGACATAATATTGATATATATTGGTATTTATCTAGTATATATATTTAGATAATTATACTTATTTATGTAAGTTTATGTTATACACTGGATCCTACCCTCAAATGTGATCTCTCTCTATCACTCAAAGGTTTGCTGGAAGAAAACTCAACATTGAGTTAAGCTCGCCTTTGTACATTAACTATTTAATCACTGTGTACTATGTTAGTAGTTTGTAAAGAATTAAGAATTAAGTTAATGTCTGGGATGAGCGTTTGAGGGAAGCAACACGCAGATTTGAGTGGACCTGTCCAGCACGCGTAGCATGACCACCATAGAAACAGGTTTTGTCGACGTAAGAATAGACAAAATGACAGATTGTAGAAAGGTTTCTAGTAACATAATAATAATAATAAGTTAGTAAGTACCCACTACAATGATGAATTGGAGAGTGCTTTGGAGTGTGCTATTCGGGAATATCGCAGCATGCCGCTCGAAGTTAGGCCACGCTTACCTCGTTTGCTCATGCATTACAAGAATAGGGCGCTGGTGGCTGCTCTGGATTCGCAGTTGTCAAATTATTTTGATGACTGCGAAGACCTCACTGATACACACTCGATACTGTACTGCGCGGCTGTAGCGGCATGTCGTGTAGCTCACGTCAAATTTCCTAATGACAGAGCTACACGACTGAAACCAGCCGTGCCGGCTTGGCAGTGCAGGATCGAGCGTCGTATTGGTGGGGCCAGAGCACTCATAGGCAAACTAATCTGCTTCAGGGAGGGCAACACTCGCCGAAGAGTGATGCGCTTTGTGAGACGGACGTTCTCGGGGACTGATGTCAGCTCCCGAGACTATATGTCCCGTGTCACAGAGCGCATCGACTTTCTGAAGCAGAAAGTATATGCATGGGCAAACCGTATTCGCAGGTATAAGCGGCGAGTGGAACGATACACCCAGAATCGCACATTCCGAAGTAATGAAAGGTGGGTGTATAGGACTGGGAGCGACCAGACCAAGGTGTGACTAATACGCACCTGCCGGATGATGACGCCATATACTCGTTCTGGCGCAGCATCTGGTCGGTGCCTGTCTGTCATACCGAGGGCGATTGGATTCGGGATGTTGAGCGTGAGTTCGATCCAATACCAGAAATGGGGGCAATTATCATCAGCCCCCAAGATGTAGCTCGTGCAGTCCGTCCGTTAGCTAACTGGAAATCTCCAGGGCCGGACGGGCTGCACAACTTCTGGATAAAATGGTTTACAAGGTCGCATGTCCACTTGGCATCTCAGATCCAGTCTGCCTTAGAGTCAGGGTCGCTGCCTCAATTTGTAACTACAGGAATAACCCACCTGCTCCATGAATCAGGTAGTACTGCGGAACCTAAAAATTATAGACCGATCACGTGCTTACCGACGGTCTATAAGGTTCTTACATCCATTTTGAGAGCTAAGATTAACACACATATAGATAGTAACTGTATCATGTCTGCCTCTCAAAATGGATGTAGGATAGGTCCCGCGGTACTAAGGAGCTTTTCCTCATAGATATGACCATTAGCCAACAGGTTCGGCGTTTCCGAAAGGATCTGTCGACATGTTGGATAGACTATAAGAAGGCTTATGACTCAGTTCCTCATACATGGCTCATGAAGGTGCTAGAATTGCATAAAGTTGATGCAACCCTACGCACCTTCCTGATGTCATGTATGGGGCAATGGAGGATGGTCCGTCGCTATCCAGGATGTCGACAAATCCAAAACAATTGCGAACTAATAAGTATCGAGCGGGGTATATTCCAGGGTGATAGTTTGAATCCACTTTGGTTTTGCTTAGCTTTGAATCCTCTAAACACACTGCTGGAGAATTCAGGGCTAGGCTATCGGTTGAAGAGAGATGGTCAGGTTATATCTCACCTCCATTACACGGATGACTTGAAACTTTTTGCCCCCAGCAATCTGCAACTGATGGAGCTACTGAAAGTAACTGAAACCTTCAGTAGTGCCATCAGGATGGAGTTTGGTGTAGACAAATGTGCAGTCATGCATGTAAAGCGAGGGGAGATTGTGGAATCCCTAGGAACTCAACTCTCGGATTATATAAACCTGAGATCCCTCTCTCCAACCGAAACCTATTAGTATTTGGGTATGTCAGAAGCGTTAGGTATTAATGTTACTGACATGAAGCAATCGTTGAAGGAACGCTTCTATGGCCGCCTGAAGAAGGTATTTAATAGCCTTATATCGTGTTCAACGGTTGGGTCATGCCGGTATTGATGTACTCTTTCGGCGTACTCAAATGGACTCAAACAGAACTTGACGCCCTGGATAGGCGTGTCCGTACACTGCTCACTGCATTTCGAATGCATCACCCACGTTCGTCGGTGATGAGACTGTATATCCCGCGGAAGTGTGGAGGCCGAGGCTTTTTAAATGCTAAGACCATCCACAACCGCGAGGTATGCAGTCTAAAGGGATATTTTCTAGCTGCTGACGTAGGTACGCATCGAGATGTAGGCGGTGGCGGTGGACAAGGGCCTTACTCCACTCTCCTTGGCAAACGAGAACTGGCGCAAACCTCTAGTGCTTAACACTAACGATCGCAGAGAAGTATGGCAGAGTAAGGAACTTCACGGACGCTTTTTCCGGGCCCTACATGGGCCCGATGTAGACCAACTAGCGTCCGTAGCCTGGCTGCGTGTCGGTGACCTCTTTGGGGAAACCGAAGGTTTTGTCTGTGCAATTATGGACATGACGAAAAACTTTCGGAGATTTATTGTGAAGGACGGCACGGTTGACATATGTCGGGCATGTCATCGTCCGGGAGAATCAATCCGCCACATAATCTTTGATTGTTCTCGTCTAGCTAACAGTGAGTATTTGCATAGGCACAACCTTGTAGCCAGGATTATCCATCAGCAACTTGCTCTGAAATACTCTCTTGTGGAATCGGAAGTGCCGTACTACAGATATGCGCCCGACCCAGTTCTCGATAATGATCATATCTCATTGTACTGGGATCGGAACATCATCACTGACAGGACTTTTATAGCCAATAAGCCTGATATAGTGGTGGTGGACCGAATCGAGAGGCGTGCAGTGATTGTTGACATTACCGTCCCACACGACGAGAACCTCGTGGAAGCCGAGAAAGATAAACAAACCAAGTATATTAACTTGGCTCGCGAGGTTGTCGACATGTGGGATGTGGACTCAGCAATCATTGTAGCGATAGTCGTATCAACCAATGGCTTAATAGCCAAGAGCCTCGACCAACACCTCAGGAGGCTCTCGTTAGGCGGCTGGATCAAGGGCTTGATTCAGAAAGCAGTACTTCTGGACACGGCTCGCATTGTCAGGCGGTTCCTCTCTCTGGAGCCCTGACCGCCGGTAGCTTGGACCCTGTTCCCGATACTGGTGGGATAGTATTTTTATATTTTTAAATGTTTTTTATATATTTTCAATTGAATTTTATTTTTAAAAATATAATTTATAATTATGTTTACAGAAAAATAAACGGAATAATAATAAATTATTTTATTTCGGACAACTAAGAGATCCATAAATTGTAAGTAACAGGTTTGCACTTAAACACTATTGTTAGTAACTCAACTGAAGACGAATTAATGAGAAGACCACCCATCAACTTAACGAAATACTAGGGTATGAGTCTTCTCACAAATTGCCTTACTAAAGTGGAGGAAGTATCGGCCGCCACGGCCTTCAGGATGCTATTGTGACTGCCCCTTATTCTGCTCAAGAGCAAGGCCGTTTTCTTGCGGATGATGGCATGAAACCCATCGGTATGGGTTACCGCGAACATTTCCGAGGCACTGCAAAAACGAGGCAATCGCAACAGCATCCTAAAAACATACACATAGTTGACCCAAAGATTACCGGTGTAAAAACTCTGACAATAAGCTTTAAAAAGCATTATCTTTACTTGATCAGTACACCGAGCAAATCTTCGTGCCAACATATTACCCCTGACCGCCAGAGCCCTACGAACCCGTTCAATGTCAACATGGTCACTGAGGTCGTCGGTAAGAAAATGCCCAAGATATTTAAATTTTCTCACTCTACGTATTGACGTACCGTTTATGTCAAGCTCGAGTGTACTTTTCTGGCACCTACCAGCGACCCCAAAGACAATGTATTCACACTTTTTGACATTATAAACGAGTCCATGTGCAGCAGCGAAGGTCTCACATACACTAAGCAACTTCATAATCGCTCCAGGTGACGGGCCCAGCAGAACCATGTCATCCGCATAGCTGATATTGTTGCAACAAACACCATAAACCTCTCATATCCGACACGCATGCTGCTGAGCTCGACAATGAGGTCATTAACATATAGATTGAAGAGCCGGGGAGATGACAAACAACCCTGCCTCACCCCGCATTCCAACCCATATGATTCCGAGAGCGCATAAGATCATTTAACGCAGTTTGTCTGGCTATAATACCAATACTGCAGCACACTGAGCAGTTCTTCCGGTATACCCATACTCCTCAACTTGCTCCAAAGCACGTCGTAAGAAACAAGATCGAAAGCCTTGGAGAGGTCAAGGAAGCAGGCTTACACCGGCTTCTTACGGTCAGTGTAGTATTTGACAGAATGCTTGACACTTAGGATAGCACTTTCGGTTGATAGTCCAGGACAAAACCCAAACGATGCATCGTGCAACTTAACATAATTTGCCAAACGCGAGTCAAGCATACTGCCCAACACCTTAGCCATAACCGTTGCAAGAGAGATTGGGTGGTAGTTGCTAATGTCCGAGATGTCTCCAGTCCTATCCGTCATGATGGGTACTACAATGGTCTTGATTAAATCTACTGGCAGATACGAATGGCTGAGACACATCGTATAGAACAAGGCCAGGACCCTCGACATATGCAAGCCTGCATATTTTAAATGTTCTATACTAAGTCCATCATGCCCAGGTGATTTGCCCCTACTCATACTATTTATCACCAATTTTATTTGCTTCGAGGTGAAGCGTAGTAGCGGCTCCTGCCCCCGAACATGTGACACAACTCCAATTTTCGATACTGAGGGACCAAGTGGAGACCTTTCTTTGAAATAGTCTCTAAATAAGTTAGCAATGTCCCCATGCTCAGTAACCCACTACCTCCGCCGCCAGACCAGGCCTAGCCTCCAACTTAGCTGTGGACTTCCAAAATGCACAGAAGTTCTTTGTAGGTCGTTGTTCTGCTAATACGTCCAGTTTAAATTGATCTTGCCTAATTTGACAGTACTTTAGTCGTCTTTTGAAAATTTTACGCTTCTCGTACATTCGATCGTTAGCAGTCCCAGAGCCAAAACCCAAAGTCGGAATCTAAACCTGGCCTCCCGGTGAGCGTCTCGAACATGTTTATTCGACCCACATAACGGACTACCCCGCTTAGGTCTCTTTTGTACTTCATTAGATAATTCTAAAATTAGAGAAGATTGGTATCAGAGATAAACAGCTGAAGCTGTTTCAAAGTTATCTGACTGATCGAACACAGTGCGTGAATATCGGCGAGCATATAAGTAAAGATCTTCCCATAAAATACGGTGTTCCGCAGGGGAGCATCCTTGGACCCACGCTCTTCTTAGTGTACCTTAATGAAATTTTCAAATTAGAAATCACAAACGGCAAACTTGTGGCTTTCGCAGATGACACAGCAATTATTTTTACAGGGGACACTTGGGAGAAAGTTTTTAGCGCAGCACAAGTAGGATTTGATGAAATAACTAAATGGCTTTCTGCTAATACCCTGTCACTTAATGTAGATAAAACCAAGTACCTAGTATTCAACATTAAAAAACCACTAAAATTTGACAAAAGTAAATTTTACATTACCGCTCATAATCACACAACTAAAACTTCAGTTGTATGCAACTGCCCAAAACTTCAAAATGCACCTACTATCAAATATCTAGGAGTGATACTAGATGAAAGATTAAGTTTTGTACCGCATATTAAACTATTGACAGGGCGAATTCGGAAACTAATCTATATTTTCAAACATCTAAGACACGTCGCGGACCCTAAGATTTTAAAGATAGTTTACTATGCCTTGTGCCAATCTTTGATTAGTTATTGTATTTCCTCATGGGGCGGTGCCTGTAAGAGTAATTTAATAGTTCTTGAACGCGCGCAGAGAGCAGTATTAAAAGTGTGTACCTTTAAACCTTTTCGTTACCCTACCAAGGAACTATATGAATACTGTGAGGTTTTAACGGTGCGTCAACTCTTTATTCTTCAAATTATCCTAAGGCAACATTCATTAAACACAAATGGCGACCACGTTTCTATAAACTCCCATAATCAGTCCACTCGTAGGCTTAAACTTCCTTTGGGTGTCACTCTCAGGACTTCCTTCAGTCAGAGATTTTTTTGTTTCCTCGGACGATTTTTGTATGCCAAGGCAAACAAATTATTAAATATTAATCATAAACATGACTGTAAAAAAACTGTGATTGATTGGCTACTAAAACTTACCTATGATGGGACAGAGAATCTCCTTCATCCAGTTAAGTAACTAATGTAACAAACACATATACACGCACACATACACCTTTACACATACACATAAATACACACACACGCAATACTCACATACACATATAACCACAAGCTTAGTTTACTACTAGGTCAAGCGATTCTACTCTTTAAAAATTTGGTATTCCATATTACTAATTAAATGTATTAATATTGTCACGGCAACTTCATCTAACATGTAATATCATGAACTCCTCTCACTGTGTCACTTAAGAGCAGCTGGTACTTATAGCTCAGGGTTTCCTTTTTTAAGTACCAGCAGTACATCATCTGTCCATTCTTGCACATAAATTTGTACTAAGCATGTATATCAACTAGTTTGTGAAACAATAAATACATTATTATTATTATTAGATTCCCTCGCTGCCACACAAAGGAATTCCACAATATTCTTGTACAACTTATCAAGGACAAGTTTGTGATCATCCAAGTTGCATGAGCTGTGACTGCACATCAGAAACTCTTGTGGAAAGTCTTTCTCCCGCAGTTTATCATGACACATATCATGATAACTCTTTATTTATATTTTATTTCTGACGCCCCAAACAACAGCATTGCGAGGTGTAGCTCAGGTCAACAACTTTGGCCTAACTACATCTAAGTTAACTGTAATATATATAGGTAAGTGATCAGACACATAAACAACTTCATCAATACCTACACTAACAATTGTCTGCCAGGCTGACGAAGAGACCAAACAATTGTCGAACCACCTCCTACAGCTGTGAGCCTCGCTAATGAATGTTTGAATTATATCCTAACATCTTTGTATCAGCACATACCCAGGATTGGTCGTTACAAAAAGTTAATAGCTCATCATAAAATAATTCTTGCGGATATGCATTAAAATCACCCATTATATATATGTTTTCAACACCATAGGTCGCAATTATTGCACTTACCTCACTTAAAACCTCTGTAAACAAAGGCAGGTTCTCTAGTGAGTTTGTAGGCATATATACGGAAAATACAACAATAGTGCGACTACCAGAGACAGCTTTAATGGCCACAGGCAGACTCAAACAAACCCTTCCTCCAGAGAATGGCCACTCCTCCGTACGGGCGTCCCCGTAGAAGCCCTTCTGAAGTATCCACAGCAGACCTACTAATGAATTCAAATTCTGGACTTATCGTTCCTAACATTGAGATATCATGTGGTAACAGCCAAGTCTCCTGTAAGCAGATCAAATCCATTCACATATTTTTCTTATATTATCAACTGATCTTTTCGCAGATTTACAATTAAAACTAGTTAATTTTACTTGACACTTATTTAGACAATCCATACTGAATTATATTCTAACTAACTTTACGAGCCTCAGGAGCCGAACAAATTCGGTACATAAAATGTACAAACCGTCTAAAATTAAAACATATCCATCTTGTGTTTAGTTTAGATACATGTAGCGTTATACTTTTTATACGACTTGATGATAAGCTTTTTTAAATATACACTTTCGTTAGTCTTACTTTTAATGTAGCTAATAATGTCACTTTCAGAGGCCTCCGTATTAACGTTCGATATTAATAACGGGACTTTAATATCAGCCACACGGAATTTACTGTCCAGTACAATAGAAGCACGACCTTGTTGGCTCGCGAATTTATAGGGTTTCGAACGCGAACGTTTATTTTGCACTATTTTCATTCGAATCACTCACCATTATTTTAGAGACAACCTTATTATAATTATGTATCGACGGCATACTCTCACATTGCACTGTTGTTTACTGCAGAAGTACTGGCAATGATCCTCCGCTCACCAGAGGTGGGAGAATGTCCTATACATGGCGATGTTAAAACTGAAGAGAGGAAATGATTCTATTCTTCAGTCGAAAAAGTCCACAATGTAAAGCATGATACTCGGGTAGAAAAGATGTCAAGTTAGATAAAAAGAACTTTGTCTATTCTTGGTAGAATAGAGGTAGAATTGGTCATGCTAAACCTGCTGACAGTGCAAGCATTTGTCAGTTATCGTAAAGCGCAACTCAGAAGTTTGAGGAGTTCAACGAACCGACGAACGTGAGGACATTTGGGTAGGCCGCAAAAATAGTCAAACTGCCAGACAATCATAAAATCTACGTGAATATAACGACCTACATAGTTCTCGCATTCACATTATGCTATATAAGGACCATGCAGCTTAGTGAGAAAAACATGTCTTAAATTATAATATGATTATGAAATTACAGTTTTTTTTTCGACTGTAGCAGAAAGAGGGTTTTTGCGATGAGTTTCCAGGTTGGAGTTAAGTTTGATGTTAATTATTAATTAAACTTTGTTCGTTACCTACCTTTTTAAACCGTACTAAGCTTTTTTCTCGACAAACTACGGGATGGCTTCTTTCGGCCTAGTAATAATTTATGATAACAAATTATATTTTAGCTTTCATAGGCTCGCGGTTGACTACTAACTCACCTGCTGGTAAGCGATGATGGGTTCGGTTCACTCTTATCTTAAAAACTCTGAGGTTGTAGTTATCAGAAAACACAGACTCCGGCGGGGATTCCACTCTGCTCTGCTAAGCTGTACGCACATGAATGTGTTTCCATAACTATGTGCGTGTGAGTAGAATGTCCACCATGTACCGGTGGCGCATCGCCGTACGTGGCTTTGCGAGATTAAATTATGCAATTCCGACGCACACTCCCCGAAATGTAACCGATAGAACACTGAGAGGCTGGCAACTCGGCGACGATGCTCAAGACTTTGGAGCCTATCATTGCCGACACAAGACAAAAAATCGTGTTTACCATTTTTCCTTACTCGGCACAAATCTTTCTACCATTTTATAAGTATTTCAACAACATCTCACCGTGAAATACCAGTAAAAACAAACAAGTCAAACGCCAATGAATCAATAAAACAATATTACGTTCTATCGCTTAATAAGATTTCTTGAACTGGTGAGAGCTCACAGAATACTAAGGTTAAAGCAGACGCAGTTTCTAGAAAAGACAGTAAATTTTGCTATCGTTTTGACAGAGTTTGACTCTCACACTGTTAGGCCACCGTGCACATCGAGGTTCAGAGGAGACCCCTTTACAGTATCATCAGACATGTAATAATAGCATGAGTTGTGCAGAGGGGGTTTACGGGTGGTCTTTTAAGGCGGAGTTATACGACTTAATGGTTTTTAATTGAACATCACGTCTAAACGACTAGTCTTATTTCTTTGAAAAAGATCTATGTTACAGTAATAATTTAATAATGCGTCTAATTTCGGACAGCGTTCCTTGATGGCCGAGTCCTATTACTGGGTGGACGGACGCCGCGTAACGTGAGCTCAGTGCAAAACACGCAAGCTAACGTCTCAAGGTCAATTGCTTTTAATAGCGCCTTAAATGGTCACGAGGCCCCTTTGCATATGGTGGTCTACGGGATGATTTAAGTTAGTTAAAAATCCCACACTCCCTGGTCTTTCCTCAGAAAGACCGCCTTTGGAAGGATTCCGCCCGATAGCAAAAAATAAGGTTAAATAAGAACTAGTCAGACAGACTATCTGACAGTCACAGATCTTTGACTCTTTAAGGGTAGTCAGAAGCCTGAAGGTATGCTTGTAGGAACTGGACCATTTATCAAGAGTTACCCAGTTCCTGCTGCAGCTAGTAGTGGTCTGACAGGCAGTCACTCCTCTTTGGCTTAGACTGAAAAACCAGCTGCATTGGGTTAGACTGAAAACTGACCTCAATCAATGTAACTAGCCTTTTCGCAACTATCTTGAGGTCGGCTTCCAGTCTAACCAAATGCAGCTGCATGCAAAATACAGGCAGTGGCTCCATGTAAAATAGTGATATGCAGCTGCATATTTTACATGGAGCCACACCTCCACACACACAGCCTCCACAACCCAGTTACTGGGTAATACGATACCCCTTGGTAAGACTGGTTCTCAGACTTTCGGGCTTCTGACGACCCGTAGCGACTGTCAAAGATCCACAATTGACAGCCGGGACCAACGGCTTAACGTGCTTTCCGAGCCACGGAGGAGTCTCGTTATGTAAACGTGGACTGAAAACTGACCCCAATGTATTTGGGAAAAGGCTAGGCAGTGCACTGGAGCAAAATAACGACAGAACGACACGTAGCGCGAGTCGCGGATAAATTCGAAACAGAACTATCGCACCCCTGGGCACTCAGGCAAGGAAGGAACAGGGGTGGGTTTTAGTCAGTAAAAGTCTGACACGCCCCCCGCTCCACTCAGAGCGGGAGAAGTCATTGGATGATTTCACATACCACAAAAAAAAACGTAGCTTCGTCTAGCGTCCTAAATCATTGACTGTCGGAAGTAATTGTTCTTTCCCTCGAAAACAGTTTTTTTTTAATTAAAGGTACCTTAAGGCGTTTCTGTACCCATTACTACGTATATGCAAAATTTCATGATGATCGGTTCAGGGGCATATAAATCAAACGAAATTAATCAATATCGAAGAGAAATCTGGGCTTGACTTACCTACACACAAATCTTAATATTAAACAGTTTTTATATTTGCTCAATATGTCCCTCCAAACTTCGTAATAAGATATCTGACGTATGTCATGTCTCGTGTAGCGGTAGACACGGATCTGTGTCGAGTCACTCGTGTCGAGTCATGTCAATGGACACGAGTATTTTATATTAAATCTGTGCTATTCTACTCGGAAGATTATTGGTATTGGATTAGAGATTGGAGCCCTCTCAAAAGGCTTATTGTTTTTTCAATGAATTTATTATTACATCCATTTGGTAAGTGCAAGATATTTATATATAAGAATATGGTCTGTCGTGATTTGGGAATCATGTCGAGTCACGGATTGGAGCTTTTGTTATTTTAGTGGTATCAAAATGAATGATTGAAGTTAAAATACAATTTATACATCATCACCATTTCAGTCAAAAGACGTCCACTGCTGGACATAGGCCTTCCCCAAGTGTCACCAAAACGGACGGTCCGTCTCAAAACTATCGGCTACCCGCGACCCTCACCAGGTCATCGGTATACCTTGTGGGCCTTTCAGTGCTGCATCTGCCAGTACGTGGTCGTTACTCCAGAACTTTTCGGTCCCATCGACAATCTGTTCTGCGACCAATGTGCCCTGCCCAATGCCACCGATCGTATTGTATAGCAATTGTTACAATGCGGTCAAATCTTCAATCTTTTATCGCAATATCATAGATATTTTTTGTATCCAATATAATCACGATCAAAAATAAAAATAAAACGTCAAAAAACATTTTTTTTTAATAACAAACTCTCTAAGCAAGACAAGACAAAGAAGAAAAAAATACATCTCAACATTTATCGGGACACGACAGAATTGAAATCGAGAACCATTCTAAAAAAAAACAACGTTGCTCTTAAGAAAAATATTCAAAGCTTCACAAAGTATCGAATAATAGCCATCGAGTAGATACTCTCCCTTCAATACGGCTGAAAGAAGCTCCTGATTGCATTTATAGTCGCCATGTTGCCAGATGACTGTCTATATACTCTATATAAAAATCGTAACTTCTCTACGAAGACGTAAAAAGCTTTTATATGACACGATAGAAGATCTAACGACCACTTAAATACTACAAAAGGCGGGTCGGGAAACCGATTTTTAGTAACTGGTACAGGCTGTAAAAAAATTGAGGGGTTTCTGGATCGCCTTCATCTAAAGTTAAGATTGCCTGCCATTATTATTAATGCACTTGTGACCCGCCCCGGCTTCGCACGTGTACAAATTATACACCTAAACTTTCTCATGAATCACTTTGTCTATTGGTGAAAATCGCATGAAAATCCGTTCAGTAGTTTTTGGGTTTATCGCGAACAGAGAGAAAGACGTGGCCGGGGACTTTGTTTTATAGTAGTATATAGGTGATAGTGATTAAGGATAACTTAACAGTATCAAAATTTTTACAATATTATTAAAGTTTATTTTCTCTAGGAACATAAAGCCCATTCGATTTTAGCAATATTATAGTAAAATCCGAAGGGGCCTAACGGAGACCTATTGTTGTCATTCACGTGTCCGTATGTCCGTCTGTCTGTCTGTTTGTCCGTCTGTCCGTCATCTGTCACTAAAATTTCGAAGAATTTTTTACTTTCCATTTACCTATGAACTTGACATTTGGTGATAATGTTTATTATTACGTATATTTTACTAAGATACCTATACCAAAATATTGATTTTCCTCATTTGGTACGGAACCCTAAATGTGCGAAATCCGAGACGCACTTGGCCGGTTTTTTCATTTCGTTAGCATACAGCCACCCTTTTTCCTACCCTGTATTTCAAGTAGATCTGTCAGCGACAGAAAAAATGGAAGCCTCGATTATTCAGTTATCTTTCTGCGTGACTATCCAGTAGTGTCCCACCGAAATACCGGTAATACAAAAACCGTAACCGAATCCGAAACTGACGTGGTAACAGCAAAAACTGGCCAAGTACGTGTCGGACTTCGCATAATTAGAGTTCCAATCATCAAAGTAAAAATCTAATTTATCAATATATTGGTATTTGTTAGTAAGATATACGTAATAATAAACGTTATCACCAAATTTCAAGTTCATAGGACAATGGGAAGTTAAAAAATTCTTCGGAACAAGATTTTGTGACATACATACAGACAGACGCAAGAGTGATCCTGTATAAGGGTTCGTTTTTACATTCGGAGGTTTGGAACACTATAAAGGTGCGGTTTGCTCAAGGATACCCTCCGTCTGGGGAGAACAGGTGGTTATTTCGGTCTCCTACCGCATAAAAGGTGACCGATATAGCCCGAAGAATCGCCAAACTGAAGAGAGAGTGGGCAGGTCTCGCAGAACAGATCATCGATGGGACCGGAAGGTTAATAAAAAATAGTGCGTCGACTTGTTATTTGTGTAACCAAATGCATTATTAAAATACCCTAAAATAGCAACTCCAGCTGTCAAAATTACGTCTGAAGTAATAAAATAGTGCGAAAGTTGAGGTTATTTTATCCAAGTTTGATATTTTTATCTCCGAAAGTATTTATTTCCTAAACTTGAAACTTCGTGAAATTGCTCAAGTAAACAAGTACTTTGCACAAAAAAAATTAAAGAGTCTACTCAAATGTCCTTATTGTAAAGTTGAGCCCAAGCTTATCACACAGAAATGCACTTTTTATGAAGTAGGTTTGTAAAGCATATCAACGGAAACAAAATATCAAACAAGTGATGTGACATGCATCTGTTTTTTATTTATTTCTACCTACCTATTTAACTTTTTTTTTTCTTTCCTTTTTTTTGTTAAACTTGTTACTAACATAGAAATATAAGATCTACTAACACTATCGATAAGGGTTAAGACTTAAGTTAGCAAAATCATATTGTTGTGTATGTCGTTAATTTGTAGCAAATAAATACTTTTTCTTTCTTTCTTTTTCTTTAAATACCGACAACTAAGTAATAATAGCCACAAGAGTCAATCTCCCAGGTTAAGCAGTGCTTGCCGAGGTTGGCCTATGGATATTTGACCAACTTAACATACCGAGATTCCTCTGTACCTCGGAAGGCAAGTTGAGCTGTTGGTCCCGGATGTCATTTGTAGATCTTGGACAGTTGATCTTATGAGGAGCCAGGTAATCTGAAACCAGCTTACCAAGGAGTTTTGTGTTACGCAGTTGCTGGATTGGATGAACAATTGCTTCATGTAAAACACTGGTATCTAAATGCATAGGTACACTTTGTCTAGGAGCCGATCCCAACATGGTTGGAAAGAGTCTAGGTAGAGTATTGACAAAAACATACCTACTTGCCAACATGTTACATTGTCAAAGTTATGGCTCCATCAATGAATGATCAGTGATTTTGCCTATGTTGAGATAGTAATGGTCAGTTTTTAATATAAAACCGTCATA
This sequence comes from Polia nebulosa, assembly GCA_951329385.1. Lineage (NCBI taxonomy): Eukaryota > Metazoa > Arthropoda > Insecta > Lepidoptera > Noctuidae > Polia > Polia nebulosa. The sequence continues at coordinate 31,242,273 of OX589606.1, forward strand.
CAACCATTGCTGTGTTTGTAGCAATATAGCATCCGTTGTTCACCATGCTAAAAAGGACAAAACCTTTTAGGTTACAACTAACAACAACACACAACACAACACAACAACACACAACACATACAACAACAACAACAACACAACACACAACAACAACACACAACAATACACATCAACAAACAACAACACACACAACAACTACAACACACCACACAACAAACACAACTAATTCATAATAAATTATTTTATTTATTCATCAGCAATAACACATACTATTCTAAACATTTAGTAAGAACAACTTTCTTGTCTTACATTATTATTTACCTGCTTAACTTCTCACATTTCAGGTTCCTGATGATTGTTATATCAAAAAGATAATCACCCACATAAAAATAAGACATGACTGACATCGAGGTGGAATCTTCAACAAGAACACATCCTCGAGGATGAACTGGCTGATCTGTGCATACATCACATGTTTAGAGTCAGACAACACTGAGTTGACCACATCCTCGGCCAACAAAATGTCAGCAAACAAGTGACCGTGTCGCCGGGTCAGGACCTCAAGAGCAACCAAAATGCAATTCAGCTAGTAGAGGACAGCCAGGACATAACTGTTCTAGCTCTTCCACACAATATGACTAAAATAAAAGGAGAGGAGTTTTCAAACTACTTTCTACTCATCTTGCTCACTTTATACAGTACTGTATGGTCTATCATCATCATAGATGGTCATTCTTATTTATTTGTTTTCAAATTTTTTTTGTGACAACGATTCATTCTTGTCTAAGTTTCAGCAAATATAAAAAGTAATAATAAATCTATTAGTATCCATCGAGGTAACTAATAAATATTAGCAAACCCGTAGAGGCAGCTTATGATAACTATACAACAAGTATTCACAAAGCTAGTTTATCACACAATAAACTATCTATTAGTATACCGTGGAGCTAACTAATACTGAATATACAATTAACTACTTGTTAATATACCGTGGAGGTAACTAGTAATGATTACACAAGCATTTATAATTATCACAACAAACTATTTATTAGTTTACCATGAAGGTAACTCATAATGATAACATAATTAACTACCTGTTAGTTTACCCTGGCCCTGCAGTCTCGACATTGATACCAATCGCTACGTCCTAACGATTGGTCGCTACGTCGGAAAAATAATTGTTTTTCTTGAAATATGTACAGAGACCAGCAGATCAGTTGATCAGTTTTGATGAAAAATAGCGCTTGCAAGTTAAAAATTACGCCGTCTCTGTACATATTTCAAGAAAATCAACTATTTTTCCGACGTAGCGACCAATCGTTAGGACGTAGCGATCGCTATCGATGTCGAGACTGCAGGGCCGGGAGGTAACTAGCAATGTTTACACAATAACCTATTAGTATACCGTGGAGGTTGCTAATAAATGATTACAACAAACTATCCATTAGTTAACCGTGGAGATAGCAAATGAAGAATACTCTCATGTTATCCTGCTGGGTTCAAGGTGTACAACTACACCGAGAGCCTGGTTCCTATATCCTGTCAAATCAAAGACTTCGTGCCTGTCACGGAGCAATGGACCTAAACTCCTTATCCTTTAATCCTGTCAAATCCAAGACTTTGTGTCTATCACAGAGCATTATCTTCCCATGAGAATGAAAATATTCAGCCAAGAGCTGATTACCTACACACTACACTGAGAGCCTAGTTCCTTTATCCTGTCAAATCAAAGACTTCGTGCCTGACACGGAGCAATAGTCCTAAACTCCTTAACCTTTATTCCTATCAAATCAAAGACTTTATATCCATCACAGAGCGGTGTTCCTGATCCTATCCTTTAATCCTGTCAAATCCAAGACTTTGTGTCCATCACAGAGCATTACCTTCCCATAAAAATGAAACTATTAAGTCAACAGCACATTTTACAACTTGTAAACAAAATAATTCTTTAAAATATTTGAAAAAAATTAACAAGCAATATAGGCATACCTATGCTATACTTACAAAAATACCTAAAGCAATTAGCAGTGAATGAGTATGTGTGTATATATCGATGCATTCAATATTTTAATTTAAGACAAATCGATTATTACCTACCTATTACAAATCAAGAAATATTGTAAGACAATACAGGCAACAATATTCTGCATACATGACTGAAAATAGAACTGTACAGCCAATAGCTAACAACAGCTAACTACACTTATTTTCAAATACAATTTTAGAACAGAATACTCGTATCTAATGCAAATAGCTGTGTACATATGAGTAGATGTTTGCACATTACCATTTGAGACAAAGTAAACCACAACAACTTAGTAGATTCTTGATCTAATAAAAGTAATTATTCAGTGATAGATAGCAACTGACTATAACCAATTACAAATCATCAATCATGACCGAACATGGAACTATATTTAGCTGAAAGCTGAACCTGCAATGTCAATGAACTCAAAAACATACTGCAAGTTGAATACCTACTTGTAATGTGTTAGTTGTGTGTTACATAACTGCATTCAATTAAAGGCAAACTAAGTAAATAGATGTCAGATTTATAACAAGCTGTCAATGGTAACTTAAACCTACTACTACCATATCCTACAGTTCAATGTTTCAGTGTTGTAGGATCATAAAAATAACAATAATCTGCCGACGAAATCTATCTCAACTATTTCAGACAACAACAACAAACCGTGAAACTACACTGAGGGCATCAGCAGGTGCAGAGCACGCACCAGCTGTCCAGAATGGCCGTGTCGCGGCGAAAGCATCTGGCTGCTAAGAAAACCATAATTACTAATTATTTAATTAATATTTGAGATTATAATGTTAATTCTGCCCTCTATGAGTTACACTTTCGATTGTGACAGGGACTATATGTTCCTATTTCTTTTAATTTTCTCCCTATGATTTCTGCTGCCAAACCCGTAGGATACTACTACTGATTCACTACAATTTTGTACTCAAACTTTAGCGTTAAAATCCCCCATGAGAACGCTGTAGTGGGCCTTAGTAGTACAATGCAAGGCCCTGGAGATGTCCTCGAACATTAACTCCACTTCATCATCCGAGTGTGACGAGGTCGGTGCGTAAACCTGAATAACCTTGAGGCTATACCTCTCGGTTAACTTCACAACGAGGTACGCTACCCTGTTCGAGACACTGGAGACTTCCACAACGCTATCAAAAAGGGATTTATTTATCAGGAACCCGACTCTGCCTTGGGATAGCTGATCTCACTCTCGAAAATATAAAAGGTGGCCCGATTCAAGGGTTATGTGTCCTCCCCCTCTCTTCGGACTTCACTCAACCCAAGAATGTGCCACCTTATTCTGCCGAGTTCTTCTTCAAGCTGCGCTAGGTGTTCGTCGAGCCGTAGTGTGCATCCGTTGTACCTTGCCAAGGTCAGTTGGGTTTGGTGGCCCTTCGTAACCCGGGGATTCTTCGCACCCCCTACCTTGCCGTTACCGTGACCGCCGCCAAAATCGGGAATAGCAAGGTGGCCGGGAACTGGGGGCCGTGGTTGATTATGACTTGCCATTTGAAGGGTTTGTCCATAATCGCTACGCTGGGCATGTGGGTTGGCGATCGCAGATCGCAACTTCTCGCACTAGTAACGCTGCTGCCCGTCACCAGTCTGTGCCACTTACCTGCGAAGTATTTATATAGAATGAGTATACCACCATTAATCGGTTGTCAGAGCCTCGTTTGTTGTTCAGCAGGGTGCACCACGAGCAGGTGAGGTTGATTTGGGGCACTGAGATGGTAAATGTGCCCACATACACCCCACCACAACTAAAAAGTGAAAAATAAAAAACTTTTGTTCAAACAAATACAACCGATTTCTAGAAAAAGTGCAAAATTACTTTAATTTCGGAAGTCAGTGTCAAAAAACAAAGACACACCGCCAGAAACACCGACTTCCGAAATTAAAGTTATTTTGCACTTTTTCTAGAAGTCGGTTGTATTTTTTTGTAAAAACTTTTTTACCGGGGCTAGAATCTTAAGCGGTATAGATTCACAAAATACCAGGAGACTAGAAACACAAAGAGTGTTCCGGGGCTGAAGTCATGAGCGGTATAGATTCTCAAACTACCAGGGAGGGGGCTTTTTTTTTTTTGTGGGGTGGGAAATCATCCACCAGAATCCAGAGCGGTATAGATTCATAACCTATCAGGAGATCAGAAGCACAAAACATATTCCGGAATTGGTATTAGGAAAGGTAGAGATTTACAAATTACCAGGAGACCAGAAACACAAAAAGTATTCCGGGGCAGGAATCGTAGGAGATTGAGGAAGATTCACAAATTACCAGGAGAACAGAATCGTGAAGAAGTAAAATTTTCAAGCGGTATAGATTCACGCACTACCAGGAGATCAGAATCACAAAAAGTATTCTAAGGGTGAGATCATAAGAGGTAGCATCTTGAATACGTATTTTCGGGGCTGAACTCCTCAGCGGTATAGATTCTTGAACTACCAGGAAAACAGAATCATACCGAAGAGAAATTTCAGCCTGCACGTGGTAGCAGGTAAACTACCAGGGTGCCAAAATCATGAAAAAGCTACGTTTGACTTTTGTTACGTTTGTTTTGTTTGTTTGTTGTTTGTTTTGTTTCTTTTTGTTTGAGTTTTGTTTTGTCGAAGTCAAACGTAGATACAAACGCAGGTAACCCATAGAAAAGAGATGTTCGGCGTAGCGCAAAAAATCGCCGTCCAACTTTAGTAAGCCCTGCTTATATAGGAAATTCTAATTTATCATGATTCTGGCCCGTACTAACTTTTAATCTTTCACAAATGTTTGATTTTTCTCAGGACTCAATCCAGATGTCTACGCAGATGGAGTCACGGGCAAGAAGCTAAGAAGTGGTAAAGGGTCTGTCTTTATGTAGAACGACGTTCAAAAAGTTCCGGATCGCAACTTAATTTGAATAACTGACTTTGGATTTTGATTTCTACAGGGTTTATTAACGTGCTTCTCTCTGGAAATATCACTCAAATTTATACTCATACTTTCACACGGACGAAGCCGCGGGCGGAAGCTAGTTTAACATAAACAAAAAAACTTCGACAAACGCAGGTAGCCCATAGAAAAGAGATGTTCGGTGCAGCGCAAAAAATCGCTATCCAACTTTGGTAAGCCCTGCTAATGTAGGAAATTCTAATTTATCATGATCCTTGCCCGTACTAACTTTCAGTCTTTCACAAATGTTTGATTTTTGTCTGGACTCAATCCGGATGTCTACGCAGATGGAGTCACGGGCAAGAAGCTAAGAAGTGGTGAAGGGTCTGTCTTTATGTAGAACGACGTTCAAAAAGTTCTGGCTCGCAACCTAATTTGAATAACTGACTTTGGATTTTGATTTCTACAGTGTTTTTTTAACGTGCTACTCTCTGTAAATACCACTAAAATTTATAATCATACTTTTCACTCGGGCGAAGCCGCGGGCGGAAGCCAGTTATATATTAATGTATTTAGAAAGGCTATGCATGGGTAAAAACATCTGTTCCCAGCGGTTGATGACGACCTTTGATCTCCTTCTCCATCACATTTTGGGAGTTTAGGTTCGACCCTAAGTATCAAAATGCTCGTACACCCTCAATCCTTACATCTCCCACAGTGACTGCTGTAGGGGTATTGGGCCATGAATGCATCCACTGACTGAACTGAGACGTGTGGTAGTCTATGGCCCCTTTCTCTTTACTCTTCTAACTGCCAAGTGGCACCCTCATTCAACAAAAAATCATAGCATAGCATAGAAAATAAATATTAAAGAATCCAACGTCACGTTTGCAAAAGTGTCAAAAAAGGCCGTTTTTGGTACTTTTGCCTACTACTGTTGATACAAAACATTTTGAGACCTGTTTTAACAACGTAAAAATACTTTATCCTCTTTGTAACAAACGTGACGTTGGATCGTTTAATATTTATTTTCCATGCTACGTTACTACGTTTTAATTTATTCAATGAGGGTGCCACTTGGCCGGTATTAGGGCCTTAAGTTTGAGTTTTCGTGTGACAACTTCCAGCACTAGGTTGAAGATGACTGTCGATAGGTCACCTTGTCCCTGTTTCACTCCAGAGAAACACGAACTCGAAGGGTAAGGAACCATTTGCATGCGAATCTGTCACGCACTTGACTGATTTTTAATTATTTATCTAACGTTATACTGAGTTATCAGTGTGAGAGGAAACACGTTGCATTCACGAGAACTGGTGTCATGGACCTTTTCTTATCACCAGTCTATAAAAACCTAAATGTTGCGAAAAAGATTAATTTGTCTTTAATAACTCAAGAGCGGTCACCAGCTGCGGTCACGCTTTTGTAGAAATATAACTTTGCAATCTGAAGTATAGAAAATGTATAGAGCGGTGTGTGTGCTAGGGTTACTGGCGCTTTACGTGAGGTTGGCGCACTCTTGGGGTGAGTACGTATGGCGTGGTTTATTTCCTTACTATAAACGTTTTTAAGATTCTGTAGTCAACAAGGAACCTCTATAGTTTCACCATGTCCATCTGTCCGTCTGTCCATCCGCAGCTTAGCTCAGAGACTTTTAGTACTAGAAAGCTATCATTTGGCATGATACGAGAATACATTTAATCACGCTGACAAAGCGGTCAAATATAATCACGAAAAAAACTTTTGGTTACCTCCTGTACACGTAAATTGGAGATGTTTTTTTTCTCGTCGTTAAAACTCTTTTGTAGAAAGATTTGTTCTCATGTGTTTAATTTTTCCATATGCCAAAGTTTCTTCACGACATGTTTTCGACACGCTAGCCATTTGCGGGTTCTATCGCTCAGTGAATTCGGTCGTAACCGACACAAAGATTATTTGGATTAATATCAAAATGGTTTTTGGAAATTAACTTACCTTTTATTGTTTTTATTTGGTCGTGGGAAATCATGCAATGACTTCTCCCGCTCTGGGTGGAGCGGGAGGGCGTGTCAGACTCTTTCTAACTAAAACCCACCCGTGTTTCTTCAGTTGCTTGTGCCAGGGCCGCGGTAACTTTCTTTCGAATTTATCCGCGACCCAGACAGGCATCGATCCTGGCGGACCAGGTCAGTTTTTGCTGACATCTCTTTGAGACGCGCTTGGAATACTACGCGCCGTTCTACTTATTTAGTGTTGGGGTGCAGGTTTAATAGAAATGACCATTTACGACTGTAGTTTATTAGCGACTGAACACCTCTCTGTAAGTATCACGGGCGCAGCCGTGCGTCACAACTAACATTACGCTGAGCAAGCTTGTACATGTGTCCCTACAGTAGCCCCCTTCTTAAAAGAAGTACTTATACTAATGTATATCTATTTTTTAACAACAATATATTATCATAAAAATGTATGTCTAATTACATTGTTTTATTTAATCCAAACACTATTGTTAAAACATTACTCAATCCTATTTAATGTTGAAGAAAAACATGATACATATAACTGGGTTACGGGGTACAGTCGGTGGCGGCACTGTTTGCACCTTTACTACGGGTGGGCTCCAACCGGCCACGACCGCTTCCTTCTGAAACCAGCCTCGTACCCGTTTCTTACACTGGCTTCTGACCAAATACAGTATCAAAAATCCCATGAGAATAGCGCACACGATCACAATTATTTCCAAAGATCCAACTCTTTGTCCAATCGACTCATTAGACACCGTTTGCGCTAAAGCTACATTGCTCTGCTGTGGTTTACTTTGGCCCCAACCCATTTTAGTTAGGTACAGAGATATTTTATTACTAATAATTGTAGGTCTTATTCACACAATGAACAAATTACGTTTAATGCTAAAATACTATTTCTATAGAACATTCTATAATAATTATAATTTATCTTAGTCAGTAATTCTTTATGAAACTTATACATTTCGTTGACCTAGAAAAACATAGGTACGTTAACATGCAAGAATTACATTATTTCATTGTTTATTACAACATGCTCCAAAATTGTCAATATGCAAAACAATTAAAGTGTTACATTGGTACTTGTTGTTTGAAATCGTACACTTAAAACTTATATTATTAATTTATCAAATTGCTTAAATAAAATCTTTTTTTTTCTAGGTAGGAATCGAACCCACTTATTCGTAACATTATGGCTCACTGTACCTAAGTTACAACAGTTTTATTTTACAAATCTTATCGGCTGCCTAACCGTTCTACCACTGCGTGTGGTATAAGTTACACGCTTAGAGCTACTAGTCTTATCACTAAACAGTTTATTATTATGATTAGTTACAACACTATCTTTTTTCCTGCTGTTTTAGTGGAAGGGTTCCTTCGTTAACTATGTATGCCGGTTTTAATCTATCTATTGATATTTTTACACGCTTATCTGCTATTTGTAACATGAAATATTTTTGCTCCCTCTCTAAAACCTGATATGGACCGTCTTAAGGAGGTTGTAAGGATCTTTTAACCAGATCTACTCTCACAAAAAAATGTGAACAAGTCTGTAAATCTGAATGAACAAAAATAGTCCTCGCATCTCTCTGTTTCGCCGGTCTTGGCCTAAGGTTTTCGATAATATTCCTACTTTTGCTAACATATTCGTTTGAATCGCTAACGCTTATGCTATTGTCACCGTAAAAATCGCCGGGTAACCGTAATGTCTTTCCAAATGCTAATTCTGCGGCACTGACACCAGTGTCGCTCCGCGGTGTCGCGCGTATCCCAAACAGAACTGTCTGCAACTCTTCAACCCACGTGCCACTGTCCCTTCTGGCCATCAGTGCTGCCTTTAACACCCGATGAAACCTTTCTACAGTGCCGTTCGCTTGCGGGTGATACGCTGTAGTTCTTAAATTATTTATTCCTAAACATTTCATCAACTCACTAAACAAGCTACTCTCAAATTGTCTGCCCTGGTCTATAGTAATTCTTACCGGGCAACCGTACCTCGTAATCCAGCCTTCGTACAACGCCTTGGCTACCGTGCTAGCGTGAATGTCCCTGATTGCAAAAGCTTCTGGCCAGCCTGTCGCCCTATCAACCGCCATAAGGCAATACCTATAAATCATCAGGTGACGTAGGCAATGGTCCTACTAGATCAACATGTATGTGCTCAAATCGTCCACTGTTTTCGTATTGTCCTAGTCCCGATACAGTATGACGTATTACCTTCGACTTTTGGCATTGAACACAGGTTTTGGCCCATTTTCCTACGTCTGTGTTCATGTTCGGCCAAAAATACTTAGACGTCACTAATTTCCGAGTAGTACGAATTCCAGTGTGGCACAAACTATGCACAGCCTGAAATGCCCTTTTCCTAAAAGCTACTGGTAGATATGGCCTTGCAACCCTAGTAGATACTTCGCACATTATCTTACTTTGACAGTCGGGTAAAATAATTCGCTTAAATTGCTTCACTTTGTGTTCTGCCGATAAGAGCAACGTCAGCTCGTCGTCAGTCCGTTGCGCTAATGCTAATTCGCTGAAATCGAGCGCTGTCGGGCATTCAACCCGAGACAGTGCATCCGTTACAGTATTGTAATTACCGCTGATGTGCTGAATATCTGTTGTAAACTCACTGATAAACATATTATGTTGTCTAACGCGTCTAGTTGTCTCTTTATCACTGGGTTTTTGTGTGAATGCATAAACTAATGGCTTATGGTCCGTATAAATTGTAAACGATCACCCTTCTACCATATAACGAAAATGCTGTACCGCTAAATATATAGCTAGAGGCTCCCTGTCATACGTGCTATATTTTAGTTGCACATCACTGAGTTTCCTAGAAAAATAACCTAACGGGCACCAGTGTGAGTCAACCTTGACTTGCAACACGCCACCAACGCAGTCGTTCGACGCGTCCGCCCATATAGCAAGTTCAGCGTTCATCACCGGATACGATAACACAGTTGCATTCTGTAGGCTAGTTTTGCATTTCGCAAACGCAATGTCTGCTTCTGCCGACCAGTTAATTATAGACTTATCTTTTTTTAACATTCTGTAAATACTTGTTCAACACAGATTGATATTCCGCTGCCCTAGGTAGGCCCTAGGTAGGTAATTTTTTTTAAGCCTAGCTATATATTTTAACATGGTATTACAAGGCTTAGATGCACAAATCCAGATAGGTTCAGAAGGTCAATCAGAGTCTAATTTCTACTTATGTTACATAGATGACATCATCGTAGCTAGCAAGACGCCCGAGCTCCATAAGTTACACATAAAGGCGATATTTGAGCGATTAAATCGATTCGGTATAACTATCAATATGGCGAAATGTAGTTTCGGAAAAGAAAAGCTAGAATTTTTAGGTTACGAGGTCATGGCATCAGGAATCAGACCATTACCAGATAAAGTTCAGGCAATAATCGATTTCCCAAAACCCAAAACGGTAGATCAGTTACGACGTTTCTTGGGAATGATAATTTTTTATAGGCCCAAAACTCGGGAATACGCGAAGAGACAGTTACACTGCCCAGCTCTTTCTCAACGGCATCTCCAGACATGCTCTTCGCATCCTGCGCACGCGACGGAACACTTTGTTGAAGACTCATTTTCGTTTCAGTCTATCCACGCACCTCACCAAATTATAATAATAATGTTCACAGGGGTCACCACTTTAAGGGATATTACAGTTGGGTAATAATAATAATAATATAATATTCCACAACTATCACACAACGCCATCTAGTCCCAAGCTAAGCAGAGCTTATATAATATCTTAATATCCAGTCTACGTGTTCTACTTATTTAGTGTTGGGGTGCAGGTTTAATAGAAACGACCATTTACGACTGTAGTTTATTAGCGACTGAAAACCTCTCTAAGTATAACGGGCGCAGCCGTGCGTCACAACTAATATTACGCTGAGCAAGCTTGTACATGTGTCCCTACAAGACCATTACTCACCGTCCGTAAGCCCGATTCTGATGATTCTTTTTTATTTGAAAGCTGGAGCTTCTCATGTGATCCCATTTAAATTCATCAAGATCTGACGAGTCGTTTTTAAATACAACCAACTTCCAAATAAAACGGAAGTCGTTGTTACCAGTTTACTTTTTTCGTTGTTTGACACCGACTTCCGAAATTAAAGTTATTTTGCATTTTTAACCGACTACAGACAAAGGAGGAGGTTCTCGATTCGACTGTATTTTATTTGTATGTATGTTACATCAGAACTTCTTTTTATGTGAACTGATGGTGATGATTCTTTTTTTGTTTGAAAGAATGCTTCTCATGTGGTCCTACTTAATTTTTATTTGTGGAAATCTGATAAAGAACTGAAGACACACAATGGAACTCATCATAATAATAATAAATAATAGCAAACCTTCCGGAGTTGCTGCTATCGCATGTGTGTTTATTATTAAATTCATAACATAACATCACGCTGAGACGCTCTGAAGGTCACAAATTTGTAAAGTTCACCCTGATACACCCTAATTTCGCCAATTAAGTTCATAGCTTTGAGGTTATCAATTCGGGTATAACTTTATTGTTTAATTTTAGTTATTGGTTACAACAACTAAAAAGTCCAACAAATAACAAAGAAAAAAAACTAGAAACACCGACTTCCGAAATTAGTTATTTTGCATTTTTTTTGTGTTTGTAAATAGTTTTTTAGTGTTCGTTTTTTAATGGAAATCGGTTGTATTTTTTTGTAAAAAGTTTTTTATAAGTACTTGGTGCCACTGTCTGTCTAATCTCCTCAATCCAGGAAACATGAATCTGACAACCAGTTTTGAATGGACAGCCGGGACCAACGGTTAAACGTGCTTTCTGAAGCACGGAGAGTTCTCAGCATGAAATGAATGTCCACCCAACCCTCGACCATTCGCGGCAAACAATGTGTAATCTGGATGATCGATCCAAACGGCTGTTATTATTTAAAATTAAATTTAAAAAATCATTTATTAATTCAGGTTACACACCCATTGCCAGTACATTTAAATTAACAATATCAAAAAGATATTTAAATTAATCATTAAAATAAAATAAAACCACGTGTAAGTGTAATATTTAGCAACTTGTAGTTATGATTGTTTTGTTTATGATCCTTAAAAGCGTTTTCATCCCGATTGCATGCCATCTGGCATTACATTTTCTTACCTCAAAGTACTTATTCCCAGAGTGATTAGCGTTTAGGTCAAGTATTTATCTTTTGTTTCAGACATCGCCGTAAGCCTTAAAGAACAACTCGTGTTTTATACCAACGGCACCAAAACAAACACCGTGAATTTAATTTCACGAAACCCTACCGCTTTAGTTTATGATGAACTTCACAACATGATTCTGTATGTCGACAAAGAGACCGACAACGACACTATATGTGGATATAATTTATCTTCAACAGAAAATAAATGTTTTATCAAAAGAAACGGTAGAAACATTCACGGCCTCGCCTTCGACCCAGTTTCAGAAACGATTTTCTTTACCGACACAAATGAAAGAAGTATTAATTCCATTTCCTTAAAACCTGGATATAATAACAATGTTTACGGAAATCTTTTATTTAAGTTGGAGAACCGGATCCCGACTAATATAGCTGTGGACAGTTGTACAAGGTACTCGTACATGTATTCATCAGCATGTTTCCTGCCCTTATTCCATGTTACTTGGGGTCGGCGCAACACGTTTTTTTCTTCCATTCTGTCCTGTCAGCCGTCACGCTATCACTATCTCCCTTTTCTTTCATATCACTCCTCACACAATCCATCCATACTTTCTTTGGCGTCCCACTCCCTCTCCATCCATCCACATTTATATTCATAACTCATTTAGTTACATGTGTTTCATCCCTCTTCTTCACATGATCATACCAAGATAAGCGGTTCCCTTTCAACTTTTCTGTGACAGGCGCCACTTTTAAACTACCTCTAATGTACTCATTTCTCACTTCATCAGTCTCGTTACTTCACACATCCATCTCAACATTCTAATCTCCGTTACATGTAATCTTTTTTCATCTATCTTTTTCACAGCCCAACATTCTGACCCATACAGTACGACAGGTCTAATCACGGACTTATAGATTTTCCTCTTTAACTTAAGGGGCATCCATCGGCCGCAAGTTGTTCCAGCGACCTGTCGCCATTTCATCCATCCTGAGTTGGTCCTGTGCGTTACGTCTCGGTCTATATCGCCATTCCCCTGAACAAGCGACCCGAAGTACCGAAAGTCGGAGCAGATCGGTATAGGCGTTCCGTTGAGAGTTACAGGCATAGGACTGGAGAGACCGCCGATATCGCAGAACAGATATTCTGTTTTGGTTCTGCTCAATTTCAGGCCCACACTCTCCAGTCTTTGCCACCACGTCTCCAATCTGCTCTGGACCTCTAAGCCGCTTTCGGCAACCAGCACAATGTCATCAGCAAGCAGCATCCACCAAGGAGCCTCTTCCTGGATGTCCGACGTCAGAGCGTCCATTATCATCAGGAAGAGGTAAGGGCTGAGGGCCGACCCCTGGTGCAAACCGATCGCTACACTGAAACTGTCAATGGTGCCCAATGCAGACCGGACTTGGGTACTGCATCGACTGTACATTACTCGGATCAACTGCACATACTTCCTAGGCATACCTTTCTCCTAATATGATTGTTTAATAAATAATCAAAATCTATTTAAAACGTTATTCAATAGTTACCACTACTCAATTTAATTTACAGATACATTTACTGGACAAACAAAATCACAAAAAATAACTATGATAATTGGGAGCGAGCTCGATTTAATGGTTCTGAGACAGAAGTCTTTTTTGCAGGAAAATATTTTGAATCATTAAGCTTGGCCATTGACCTGCAAACACAGAAGATTATTAATTTTGAGTTTTGTATTGAATGTAATTACTATATAACCAATAAACTAGTAGAAAAAGGAGACTATTTACATTCCTATATAAGCTTTACTGATTTAGATGGACAAAATAACCGAAACATATTATATTCGAATGCAGTTGAAAACCTACCAAAGGTATTAACCGTCTCAAAGGATTACATCTACTATACAATGAGTAGCAATGGCACCGACTCTATTTGGCAATTACCAAAGAATGCAATGACGGAAGTAAAACCCAAAGAAGTCATTAAGTTCGACCGTTCGAAAAAAACGTTTGGTATTATAGCTAACTATAAAATAGAGGACCAAATTAAGGGCATCCAGGTTTGCGGTTCCCTGTCGAGTCTGATATCAACAATCACGGTAGCACCTGGTCACATCGATGAGCGACCCGATACATCAGTCTGTGAGAACTATTGTCTGCAAGGTCACTGTAGTTTCAATGATGATGGACTTCCTAAATGCAGGTATGCTCATTTCTTAATGTTTTATAATTCTTCGTCCCATCAAACCAAATCCTGTGGTCGATGTGTCACGGATATTGCTAAAACAATGGTACCTGTGCCTTGAACGAAAACAGTGAACCAGTCTGTTAATTTAAAGGTGATTATTAAAGTGATAGATGCGAGGTATTGCCGTGTCTGAATTATTGTATCCAAGGCAGCTGTAGTTTTGTTTATGACGGTTTGCCTAAATACGTAAAAGGAACTCTGCTTATATTTATCTATCTTCATGAAACAAAAATATATTTATCTGCAACTATATAGACAGGGTGACTGGTAATTAGTGACCGATACTTAAACACGTGATTGTACTCATAATTATAAACAACTTTCCCGAAGAAACTATTTTTTTATACTTATTCACATTTAACACAATAACAACGGTTTGAAATACGCGCGCGCGTGAGGGCAGTGACCGCCGCAATCAGTATAGCAAACTTTTAAGAAACTAAAACTAAAAATAATCTAAAATATAGCGTCTAAAAAATCCTTCGCATCGCTGTCCACATACTTATCCTGTGTCCAAGTAAAAAGCCAGCCGATGGCTCACACAAAATAGTGTCAACAAGGCGTTTAGATAGTTTTTTAAACAATGTATGAGCAAATTAAAACAGGTCAAATATATTGTAGGTCCTCTGATGGGTTTCTTGTCAAAATATATAATGCCATGTGTTTGACATATTCATTGTTTCAGTTGTGATGTCGGCTACTCCGGGCCAAGATGCGAAATCAACATGTGTCAAGGATACTGCCTGAATAGCGGTGAATGTTCACTGAACGAAAAGGATTTACCGGTCTGCCGGTGTGATGGTAACCACGAGGGATCAAGATGTGAAGCTGATATAAACGACACTAATACTAATTGCGGCGCTGAGAAAAGAAACGGAACTTTAACTTATTTATTATCGATTTTGCAAAAACCTTCATCAAAAATGTATTTGACTGTTGAACTTTAAAATAATAACTTAGTTAATTTACATATTTAATATGGTGATATTCCTCGAGGTGTAGACAGATACTTAGACGTATTTGAATTCACTCGTTGAAGTGTGTACCTTTTTCAGTAGTAAATTAAGTTCTTTGTTGTATCGCAATCTTAAAATGTGTAATGTCATCTTAATATTCTTAAATACGAACATATTCGTTTGCGTAATCTTTTAATTTAGACAGTATTTATGTATGAATTTATATCAGAGTAAAAGTCAATATACTTTAATATTTTTTTAATTTTTAATAGATTATAACTACAATACATATATTATTATACTAAACTAATAAATAACTTAATAAAATAATATATGTACAAGAGGCATAAAAAATCCGGTAGGAGTAAAGCTCATTGGGCATCAAAAAATTTCGTCCACCTCGCTGTCAATGGGAAAAGTGCCCAGAACGCTGGCAGCATTGCCACGTTGAATAGCAATGCTGATTCGTTGGCCGAAAAAAAGGCCAGCCCTCTGGTCACGTGAAGAGTCGACTAAAAGTTTGCCGATGTCACGGAAAACTCGATGAGCACTCGGACCCCATGGCCCTAGTGTTTCAACCCCAAACGGCTCAAACATATAACTCCCAATAAGGTTGTTATATTTGCGCCGTTTGAGGTTTTCTGCACCTGTAGCAGCCGCCCCAGCACAGCCCGCCGTGCTAAGAAGATGAGATGGCACAAGGGTGTCGACACATGTTGCATCCCACACCAAAGGCCTACCCATCTTCCAAGGCATTATAGTCATCCCGTCGGGCCTCTAGTAAAAGTTGCCTTACCAAAATAAAAAAACATGTGGAAGTTGAGGCAAAACAACCTAAATATTAATTTAATATAATTTTTTTTCCGTAATTTTGACATAAAACGATATTTTTACTGAAAATTGGATTCATATTTCAATAAAGAATGTAAATAAAATGCACTTAAACTGTCTTGAGTTTTATTAATTTTAACAAAGCAACACTAAGGTACACAGTATTAGCATTAGGTAGGTGTTATAAATCTACTAGTATATCACAATAATAATACTATGTGTTTTAAGAACATTGAGATCACAAATTTAAGTATTTAGTCCTATTAATTATTATAATCAATATAAAATGTGAATATGTTTACAAAACTAGTAACATTTCAGTCACAACTCGATGCTCAGTAATAATTAAAATTAAATTTACCTCTTAGGCATTTAGAAAACTATACGTAACAAAAAGAAAACTCCTATAAAACGAACTTAAATTCAAATTATAAAAATAACAGTAAATCAACTATACTCTATCAATTATAGCATGGTTCTCCTGACGGCAGGTAACCAGATAAGAAACTAAATGAAATAACAAGAACAAAAGGAAAAAAAAATAGTATGAATCTAATAGCCGTCAGGGAACCATCCTATAATTTGACAGAGCATAAGTAGTGTGCGAAAACAACTTACAGCTAGTAATATTTTCAGTCATCATCTGCATTATAATAATGAAGTAACAATTAAAATAATAGGAACCAGTTTAAAGCTCTCATTGAATAAACCGAAATTAAAAAGAAACTTCTAAAAAAAACAACATAAAAGAATCTGTATGTTGTAATTATTATTGATCATCTTCAATATCTGATTCAGGCAAGGTATCTTTTGCATTAGTAGCCTTTGGGGTAATGGAGTATTCATGATGGAATGGAGCAGGTATTACTTTATCTTTACAAAGTTTCATGAGATCATTATATTTGGCCTCTGCGATTGGCAGTCATGATCGGTAGCAAGGCATCAGTGGACCTTTGGTTTTGGATTGAACTTCGACATCATACAATTTTGCATTAACGTTCATGGAGTCTTTGATAGAAATCATGGAAGGCTTATTTTTCTTGACAGTCACGACACGAACTTTGCTAATTTTCCCTGTTAAATTCCCTTTGAAGTATTTATCACCAACGACGTCCCATCTATTAAAACTTTCAAACGTCAATGCTTCAACTTCATACGGAAAAGGTTCTTTTTTTGCCGTTGCAAATACAGTGTACCATTGTGAAGGCGCATGAATTATAGTTTTTTTAAGGTTGTTCTCTATAACGAACAACCTTAACACAGACACGCACCCTTACACCACACACAACCTTAACCTGAACAGGACACACATTATGCCTGTTAGTAAATAATTATTTTGTATCGTCTGAAGTTTATTACACTCCTGCAAAGTAGAATGTATCATGGCTAGGACAGTGCGATTTCTATTCTGCCCAGGGCAACAGTCGCAGTATAGAAGGTGTTTTATATTTTATCTTTCATCCACAGATTTTATGTAACTGTGGAAAATACTTGCGATTTCATTTGCACCCCTTTTCCCGTTGCTTTCATTCCAATAATAGCAAGTTACTCTACGTGTTCCGTTTTTGTAGAAACATAGATTATAATAATAATAATAATAAAGTGAAAGCTGAGAAAGACAAACAAATCAAATATCTTGACTTAGCACACGAGGTTGTCGATATGTGGAATGTGGACTCGGCTGTCATTGTGCCGATAGTCGTTACCGCCAACGGCCTGATGGCCAAAAGCCTCGACGACCACCTGTCGAAGCTGTCGTTGCGCGGTTGGATCAAGGGCCTGATACAGAAGGCAGTACTCCTCGATACGGCTCGCATTGTGAGGAGGTTCCTGTCTCTGGAGCCCTAACCACCGGTAGCTTGGACCCTGCTCCCAATACCGGCGGACTACTATTTTTTATATTTTTAAATGTTTTTCTTTTTTTTATGTTTTCTTTTAAAAATATTTAAAAATGTAAATTATATGTAAAAAAATAAATAAACGAAATAATAATAATAATGATTTATTTGTCAGATCAGTACAATCCATATTATAGTTAGTAAGAACATAAACAACTTACAAACTAGTGTTAGTACATAATAATAATTTCACCTATGTCAAGTATTACATTCAAAAAACATGTCCGATATCAATACACATGTCAGAAATAATAATAATAATATGTCAGAATAATAGTAATAATAATAATAATAATAACACACAGTAACAACACAACGACACACTATTTCTGGGCACGGTTTGTAGGCAACACTTGGGTCCTCGTCCAGTGTTTTAATATGAGGCCATCAGTCCTATCCGCCACAGTCATCAAGAGACTGTTGGCGCTGCCCCGCACCCGCCACATCAGGGAAGCGACACGCTTACGTATGATTGCATAGAAGTCATCTATACGTGCCTCAGCGAACATCCCTGATGCACTGCAGTATCGCGGCAGCCTCAACAGTGCCCTGTATGCGTTATTGTATTGGACTCGTAAGGCGCTGTAAGCCCTCTGCGTGTAGTCGACCCATAGGCTGCAAGTGTAAAAAGATTGGCAGTATGCCCTGAACAGAGTCAACTTAACATCATTTGAACATTTTGCAAACCTACGGATCAACATATTGCTCCTGACTGACAGCGCCCTACGTTCCCTCTCCATGTCATTATTATCGGTCTGCGTAGCAGTGACCCAGTGCCCCAGATACTTGAAAGAAGTGACCCACTCTAGAGCGGTCCCCCCAAGTGTAATAGGTGGGACATCATAGCTTTTAGTGCCTGCATTGAACATCAGACACTCGCTCTTCCTTGCATTATATCTAAGGCCCTGGGCCTCCGCATATTGCTCACAAACCGATAACAGTTTCCTGAGGGCGCTGATCGATGGGGCCAGCAGCACCATGTCGTCGGCATAACTTATGTTGTTGACAAATGTTCCGTCAATTGAACAACCTACCATAGTGCTGCTGAGCTCACGAATCAGCCGATCCACATACAGACAGAAGAGCTTCGGTGAGGTCAGGCCACCCTGCCTCACCCCACACTCCAGCCTGTACGGATCGGATAGCGCGCCTGCCCACCTCACCATATTGGTTTGATGGCTGTACCAAAACTTAAATAACTCGATCAACTCACCTGGAAGCGTTGTCTCATCATACATCTTCTTCCATAAAACACCGTAGGACACCAAATCGTAGGCTTTTGATAAGTCCAGAAAACACGCACACACAGGGGTTTTCCTGTCCGTATAGTATCGAGCAGTGTGCTTGAGACACAGAACAGCGTGTTCAGTTGAAAGGCCAGCTCTGAAGCCAAATTGAGCGTCATGAAGCGACAGATGTTTATTTAACTGCTTGTCCAGCACACTGTCCAACACCTTCGCAATTACCGTAGCCAACGATATGGGCCTGTAGTTATTTATGTCAGAAGCGTCCCCAGTGCGATTTTTAATGATAGGCACCACCAATGTCTTCATTAGATCAAGCGGAAGGTACGAGTGTGAGAGGCATAAATTAAAAAACAACGACAGTACTCTGGGCATATGAACACCCGCATATATATAGATTATATACCGCTATTTTTCTTTAATAATAAAGCAGCATTGACTTGCCATGTGGAGTATTCAACACCTTCTCCAAGTCGAAGCTTGCACATAATGTGGAAGGATCAGTTTTGTGTATAGATTTATGAGTAGAAATTCTATTTAAACTTTCTTCTTTCTCAGTTTCATGATCTTCCTTTACTTTCTTTCTTTTTTTGGATCGCTGAGATGTGCTTGTTGCAACTGTAAACATTTCAGGCACTTGTCTTTTTTAGGGACATGAAATGATATATTAAATTAAGAATAATAATAATAATATTCCACAACTATCACACAACGCCATCTAGTCCCAAGCTAAGCAGAGCTTGTGTTATGGGTACTAGACAACTGATAAACATACTTATATATTTCTAAATACATACGTATTATAGATAAATTACACCCAGACACAGAACAAATGATCGTGCTCATTACACAAACATTTGTCCTGGGTGGGAATCGAACCCACGACCTCCGGCATAGCAGTCAGGGTCACTAACCACTAGACCAACAGGCCAGTCATTCGAATTCTTCGCTAAATATTTTTCGGAAAATCTTTTCACCAACTATGTCTATGCCAGCTTTCACGTTGCGTTCTTTATAAACTCTGTATGCGTGTGCAATATTTTTGTATTCCTGCGGCAAGTAAACCCGGGCAGAATCATGACGGCAATAATGTGAGGGGACGGCTGGTAGGCTTTTGATGAAATTGACGGCAGACTCTTTAGTACTATAGGTTGCTCCAAATAAACGTGCAATAACGGTCATTGACCCACCTACATTTATTGACATTTTAAATTTGAAAAACGGAATTAATGACTCAAAGCTGTCCCGAATCAACATCTCTCGTGATCCTTAACATTGTCTAATAATGAAATACGATTTATATTTAATTGTTCAGGTACCTACGAAGAGTTCCTCTAGTTGTTACAGTGGATCCTTTACTGTTCGTGCTGTACGCCTTTGGAACTCTCTTCCACACACTCTTAGGGCTAGCCCATCATTGGAGGTGTTTAGGAGAGGAATTAGGGAACACTTCCTGTCGGCATGACCCGTAATATGTTTTGTAAAAGGATTTCTTTGTTAGCCATACTCATAGTATTTAGTATGTTTATGTATCACATATTTGTTTAGTTTATTTAAGTAACAGATTTATTTTAAGTTTTTGTTGTGCACTTAAGATGTACCTACCTACTTATGCAAATGTATTTTTCACCCTGAGGTTTGCTGTAAGAAAACCCAAATGCTGGGTTAAGCTCGCCTTTGTAACTAATTGTTAATTTGTGTTTTATTTATATGTTATATGTGTACAATAATAATAATAATAACGACGTTATGATGACGAATAACTACCGGAAATATATTGTGAAGGACGGTACGGTTGACATCTGTCGGGCATGCCACCGGCCCGGGGAATCAATCCGACACATTATTTCTGGTTGTTCTCGTCTAGCTAACGGAGACTATTTGCACAGACACAACCTTGTAGCCAGGATTATCCACCAGCAACTTGCTCTTAAATACAATCTTGTGGAATCTGAAGTACCGTACTATAAGTATGAGCCTGACCCAGTTCTCGAAAATGGAAATATCACGTTGTATTGGGATCGATCTATCATCACTGATAGGACTATTGTTGCCAATAAGCCTGACATAGTGGTGATACTCGTAGATCGACAAGAGCGTCGCATAATGATTGTTGATATAGCTGTCCCTCATGACGAGAACCTCGTGAAGGCTGAGAGAGATAAAAAAACAAAGTATCTTGATCTGGCTCGCGAGGTTGTCGACATGTGGGAGGTGGATACAGCAGTCATTGTGCCGATAGTCGTGACGGCCAATGGCTTAATAGCCAAGAGCCTCGACCAACATCTCAGGAGGCTCTCGTTGGGCGGCTGGATCAAGGGCTTGATACAGAAAGCGGTACTCCTGGACACGGCGCGTATTGTTAGGAGATTCCTTTCTCAAGAGCCCTGACCACCGATTGCTTGAACCCTATTCCGTTACCGGTGGGCTACTATTTTTTACATTTTTAAATGTTTTTATATTATTTTATATTTGAATATTTAAAAATGTAAATGGTATGTACATAAAGTAAAATAAATGGAATAATAATAATAGTTATTAGGGAAAGGTCAATGTATTTTATTGCAAATTTATTTGAAACATAGTATAGGTTTGGTTTTGTTGGGTGGTTCACATTTTCTTCGCAAGTCTTCTTTAGCACTTCCCGAGGAAACATTTTTTACCGTGTAATATATACACTTTTGTGAAATATCTAATTTTGCTGCCAAAAACTGTAAGCATACAAATCTTTTTCCTTCACCATCAGTAATGCAATACTTATATGTGTAACTGCGCAATTCTGAACTACTAAGTTTACGTTTAACGTTCCCTTTGTCAGTCATGCCAACCAACCAGTCTCTACGGCGTTCAGGGGTAAGCGTCCAAATATGTTTATTACTTGTTGCCTCTTTTCATCGTTTACGTTTTCACAATTGTTCCTACATTTCTTACCCTTACAGAAAAGATGGTCAATTAGTGCCAGAAGAATCAAATAAACCTAATCCATGGTTTAATTGATTTTTCTGTCATTAATTGACCATCTTTTCTTACGTATTCTTTTCCTGTTTGTTTCGAAAGAGCCCTTTCCTTTCTCGTGTTTTTCATCACTCTTTTTAAACCTCTTTGTCCTAACTTCTCGTTTTCTGTATTCAAATTTTCTGTTTCATTTTTACTTGACTCTTTCCGCTTCTTTTTCTTATTCTTTCCTGTTTTCTTAGTCTGGTCTTTTTCTTCATAACTGTCTGACGTGTCAGATCCTACCCATTCGTCAGAATCAACTGCGCCATTATCTTCACCAGGACAGAATAAAATGGAAAAATCTTCATCAGACAACAGCAGTCAGTCAGTTCAGTTGTTTAAGCATTAAAAAACGAATTTATTTGTTAGTTCAACTTACAGTTTTCGTGGTTGTCATAAGGTAAACGTAAGCGGTACCTCAGTTGACAACGGAATTGCAGCGTGCGCGTGTCGCCCAAGCGACGACCGGCCGTGCACTGAAGTATCTAAGTTACTTTGAAACTAACTTCACTGCATGCTCAAGCGACTGCTCACGCATTATCCGTAGGTGTAACCGACGTTTTTTATGTGAATAATTTTAGGTAAAAATACACTTTGCGCCTGTGCGTGCACTACCATAGGATATAACCAACATTGGATAATCGTATACGTTCAAGTAAAAGTTGCCTAAATAATAAAATAACACTTGGAAACGGCAGGTAAAAATTGACTAACCGACAATCAGTTGTATTTTTAAGTAGGTAATATTTGCTGAACCAGTTGAACATTAAAAAACGAAAACTGCCAATCCTACTAATATTATAAATCCGAAAGTTTGTATGTTTGTTTGTTTGTATGTTTGTTTGTTTGTTTGTATGTTTGACTGAAGGTATCGCAAAAACGGCTGAAGGGATTTGAATGAAATTTCGCACACAGGTAGGTCATAGCCTGGATTAACACATAGGCTACTTTTTATCCCGGTAAATGACAAGACTTAGCGAAGGCTGAGATGGAAGTAGAAATCTAAAGTCAGGCTGAACGAGCGGTTTACGCTCACAAAGTACCAGGAGACCAGAAACATGAAAAGTATTTCCGGGGTTGGAATCATGACCGGTAAAGTCTCGCAAAGTACCAGGGGACCAGAATCATGAAAAGATATTTTCGGGGCTACAACCCTAGCGGTATAGCTTCGCAAACTACCAGGAGACCAGAATCAAGAAGAAGGGGCTTGAATCCTGAGTGGTATAGATTCACAAGCTACCAGGAAATCAGAATCACATAGTATATTCCGAGGCAGGTATTATGAGATGTAGAGATTCACAAATTACCAGGAGACCAGAAACATGAAAAGTATTTCAAGGACTGAAATTATGAGCGATAAAGACTCACAAAACTACGAAAAGATCAGGATTCACGAAAAAGTAGTTCCGGAACTGGAATCATGATAGGTGTAGATTCCAAAACTACCAGGAGACCATAGTCATGAACCAGTATTTTTGGGGCTTAAATCCTAAGCGGTATAGATTCCTACGACCTACCTACTAGGAGATCAGAATCACAAAATATTATTCTGTGGCTGGTATTATGAGAGGTACAGATTCACAAATTACCAGGAGAACAGAATCATGAATAAGTTTTCCGAGCAGTACAGATTCACGAACAACCAAGACATAGAAGAATTACAAATGTTACCAAAAGGCTGGGATTATGAGCGGTAGAGGATTCATAAATTACCAGAAGACCAGAATTATGAAGAAGTGATTTTGGGGTTGGAATCATGAGAGGTATAGATTCTAAAATTACCAGGAGACTAGAGTCGTGAATCAGTATTTTTGGGGCTAGAATCTTAAGCGGTATAGTTTCACAAAATACTAGGATACCAGAAACACAAAGAGTGTTCCGGGGCTGAAATCCTGAGTGGAATAGATTCTCAAACTACCAGGGAGGGGGCTGGAATCCTGAGCGGTATAGATTCATAACCTACCAGGAGATCAGAAGTATAAAACATATTCCGAAGCTGGTATTGGGAGATGTAGAGATTTACAAATTACCAGTAGACCAGAAATGTGAAGAAGTAAAATTTCCGAGCGGTATAGATTCACTCACTACCAGGAGATCAGAATCACAAAAAAAACCCAAAAAAAAGGGTGGGATCAAAAGAGGTAAAAAAAAATCATCTTGAATAAGTATTTTCGGGACTGGAATCCTGAGCGGTATAGATCCTTAAACTACCAGGAAAACAGAATCATGAAGAAGAGAAATTTCAGACCTGCACGCGGATGAAGCCAAAGGTAAATTGGAAGTAAAAGGTGGTGAAAAAGTTAATCCTACTAATATTATAAATGCGAAAGTTTGTATGTTTGTTTGTTTGTATGTTTGTTTGTTTGTTTGTTTGTATGTTTTTATGTTTGTATGTTTGGCTGAAGGTAACGTAAAAACGGCTGAAGGGATTTCAATGAAATTTTGCACACAGGTAGGTCATGGCCTGGATTAACACATAGGCTACTTTTATCCCGGTAAATGACAAAACTTAGTGAAGGCTGAGGGTAGAAGTAGAAATCCAAAGTCAGGCTGAACGAGCGGTTTAAGCTCACAAAGTACCAGGAAACCAGAAAAATGAGAAGTATTTCCGGGGCAGGAATCATGAGCAGTAAAGTCTCGCAAAGTACCAGGGGACCAGAATCATGAAGAAGTGTTTCCGGGGCTTGAATCCTGAGCGGTATAGATTCACAACCTACCAGGAGATCAGAATCACAAAATATATTCTGAAGCTTAAAGAAGCTTTTTTTTTTTTAAATCAAACTACCAGTTCACAACCTACTAGGAGATCAGAATCACAAAACATATTCCGAGGTTGGTATTAGGAGAGGTAGATACTTACAAACTACCAGGAGACCAGAAAGATGAGGTGAAGTATTTCGAGGACTGAAATCATGAGCGATAAAGACTCACAAACTACCAGGAGACCAGAAACACTGAAAGTATTCCGGGGCAGGAAACGTAAGAGGTTGAGAAAGATTCACAAATTACCAGGAGAACAGAAACGTATATAAGTAAAATTTCCGAGCGGTATAGATTCACGCACTACCAGGAGATCAGATTCACAATAAGTATTTCGAGGCTGAGATCATGAGAGGTAACATCTTGAATAAGTATTTTCGTGGCTGGAATCCTGAGCGGTATACATTCCCAAGCGTATAGACTACCAGGAAACAGAATCATGAAGAAGAGAAATTTCAAACCTGCACGCGGATGAAACCACAGGTAAACTACCAGGGTGTCAAAATCGTGAAAAAGTTATTTTAATATAAATGTCTACGCAGACCGGAATGTCTACCGTGTTTTTAGTCGACACGTTTTAACGTGAACCCTTAATTTGTATAGAAATATTAGTTTAACTAAACGTCTCTAATTTACGTCCGTCTCTTTCTTGTTTTATTAGAGAGAAAAAGATAGCAATAACCTAAGTTAAGTTTATGCACAACTGAATCGGCACCAATATCATCTAATAATGACGCAATCAGTTAGATTGATGTGCTCATCAGTCTCACTCCGCCCTAATTAGAGACAAAATATCACCGTGTGTACCTACGAGTACGTGCTCACCCGCCAAATTTAACAAGTCCCTAATTCCGTGTCATGTGGCTTGTTACGTCGTGACGGCTTACTTGGCATTATTTATAAGGTTCCACAATGGTGTGGTGGTTGGAAGTGTTTCAGTAGATTTGCATGGTTCATTTCCTGCCTTGGGAAGTGACGTTGTATCAGCGATAAATCCAAAATGTTTGTACTTTTTAGGGGTCCGAACATCATCATTCTCCTGCCCTTAGCCAAACATCCGAATGTTAAAACGGAAACATTATAGGATTACTCGTGCGTGTGTCTGTCAATCTGTCCATCGATCTGTCACAGCCAATTTACTCCGAAACTACACGACCGATTGATTTGAAATTTGGTACACACATGAATATCTGTAACCCAAACACCAAACTGTAATGTGCTACATATCAAATGAAAGAGCTCATTGTAAGGATTTCAAAAATATTTTATTCAAAATTCAAATGTATAATTTTAAGTTATTTGAGAAAATAGATGAAAAATAACCATTTCGTATCTCCGAAACCAAACTATCCTCCGTAAAAAGATTGCACGTGGCGGCGATAATAATAATAACATTTTATTGGAACTAGAAAACACAAATTACAGTCAAACTGGACGATAATGACTGCATGTTACAAACTGTGTCGCAGCCATTAACGCCCATACAGAAAAGTTTATGCGACAATGCTCCAGCGTTGAGACATAATTCTTAACTTATAAAGAAAATTACAGAGGAAAATAATAATAAACTCCACACATCTATCTCAAGATGAAATGTTGAGATGGATGTGACGAGAATGGATAAAGTGAGAAATGAGTACATTAGAGGAAGTTTAAAAGTGGCGCCAGTCACAGAAAAGTTGAAAGAGAACCGCTTATCTTGGTATGGTCATGTGAAGAGGAGGGATAAAACACATGTAACTCAAAGAGTTATGAATATAAATTTAGATGGATGGAGAGCGAGGCCAAAGAAAAGATGAATGAATTGTGTGAGGAGTGATATGAAAGAAAAGGGAGTTAGTGATAGCGTGACAGCTGACAGGACAGAATGGAAGAAAAAAACGTGTTGCGCCGACCCTAAGTAACATGGGATAAGGGCAGGAAGATGATGATGAACTCCGAAACCACTAGGTACTAACCACACACCCAAAATTTTGAAAAAAGTACAGAATATAGTTATTTACTTATAGATTATTGGAAAACCTACAAGTAGTACCTTTATGTCGTTTAAACCGGAAAAAATATGATTTGATCGGAACCCTTTGCGTGCGAGTCCGACTAGCTCTTGCCCGGTTTTTTGAAATTCGTTATCGTCAGTTAGTCGATTTTGGCGTTATTTTAGAAGCATTAGCATTATAACCTTTTTAACGTTCCCACTGCTGGGCTTCAGACCTTCTTCTGTGAGAGGGTGTGGGCCTTAATCCATCGCCTGGGTCTAGTGTGGGTTAATGGATGTCACATGTCTTTAAATTTTTCGTTCCAAGACATGCCGGTTACCTCTCGATGTTTTCCTTCACCCTTTTGCAGTGACGATGAAATAATTTACACAAAGTGAAGTGAAACTTCTATGACTGTATAAATAGGCCGGGCGGGCGTCGATTAAGTCCGTCACAATACAAGCGATTACGAAGAAAATAGTGATCATTAGTAAATTAGTGTTTGTGTAAATAAATTGTTTAAGTTAATAAAGGATATTTGGTTTAATTTTCGGTGTAAAATAATTTATCCCATACCCAGCTCGAAACAAATTAGTGTCAGAAGTGAGGGATAGATTACGCCAATTATTACGGTACTACTACTACTTGTACGGTATTCGTCCAAGGAGTCAGCGGCAGCAAGACATGGATCAGAAGCGGTTTGGGATTCCCAGAAACTACGGCCTACGACAGACCCAGTCGCTGGCCCATATGCAGTTTCTTCAGCACCAGCGTGGCCAGACATGTCTGCGCTAATGACGCTGTTGCAGGAATAGGCTCGCCGTCAAGAGGAGTAGGCCCGCCGTCAAGAGGAGCAGGCCCACCGCCAAGAAAAGCAGATGCTCCTCATAAAATATCTTCACTAAACACTTGGCAAGGAGCTCCAGGTGATGAAGGAGCAGGTTGACTAGCATGAGAATCGAATCTCAGAAGCTGAAGTTCAGATTGCTGGGGTGAAGAAGGCTTTAGGTGATCTTAGGGCTGGAGACGGGGTTGTGCCTTCAGTGGCTGCGTGGATCCACGTGGAAAGTGCTTCCATTCAACGGAACATCTTCATGAGGCCTCCGAGACCAGGCCCTAACCATACTTGAAGCTCTTGGCAAGGATGTGACCTACGAGCTGCTGCTGGAAGCCTTAGAGTCCAGATATGGTGATGTGCACTTGGAGCACGTATTTCGAGGTAAGTTAAGGGACCATGTTCAACGTAGTGCCGAAAACCTACAGCATTGGGTTTAGCATACCAATGCGCCCCTGCACTCATCAATGGCAATCTGGTACAGGCATTCTTCGATGGAATTCGTGACTTGGAGGTTAGAGCCGCTGTACGATTTGAGCATCATGAGACACTGAAGGATGCCTTGGAAGTAGAGGCAGTGAGGCAAGACCATCGAACACACCGTTTCAGGGCGGTTGTGGCATCTCCTGTACGCGATCGTCCGCAAGGGTTTAGCCCTTTTTTTTTGGGTGTAGGTGGGAAATCATCCAATGACTGCTCACGCTCTGGGTGGAGCGTGAGGGCGTGTCAGACTCTTACTGACTAAAAGTCACCCCTTTTTTCCTTCTTTGTTCCTTCCCTGCCTGAGTGCCCAGGGGTGCGGTAACTCATTTTCAGAATTTATCCGCTACCCCTAGACATAAGGGTATAACCCTAGGTGCTACACTTGGGGTGAAAGGGGTCATCTTCGGTCAAGCTGTCTCAAGCGAGAAAAGCAAACAAGGTCGCCTGATATGACTGCCCAGCAACAGCAGGGGAACGAGTAAACGCCAGGACTGGGGAACGGGTGCCAGCTGGTATTGAAAGAGCCCCGAGGGTCTCGATCTCAAAGACCTATGACGGAAACAGCCTAATCATCAAAGGCGAAGTCAACGGAAAACCATGCAAATTGACGTTAGATACTGGAGCATCTCACACGGTCGTCAATTCTCACCTAGCAAATCGATTCCTTGGGGACTTCTTGGATAACCACGAACGCATACAATTACTGACAGCTACCGGTTAGCACATAATCGTCCGAGGCAGGAATCAGGTGAAATTAAAATTAGGAAACAAAATTCGGCATAATGTCATCGTGGCCGACATAGTGGACGATTGCATCCTGGAGATTAGACTTCATGCGAAAACATCGTTGTGAGTTCGATGTTGATAAAGGATTATTGAAGTATGGTACAAAGGAAATCTTCATGGAAGGTGTACCATCAGGAAAAGTATTCCACTTGATATTTGACGTATCAACACTTTTGGAAAACTGCTACTTAACTGAAGTAGAAATGGATAAGACTAAGAATATGTGACTTCAGTACGCCGACATTTTCTCTACAAATGATGCTGACATAGGAAGAACAAGACTGGTTCAGCACAAAATTAATACTGGCAACGAGTTATCAATCCGTCAACGACCAAGAAGATTGGCAAGGAAATGAAAACGATGATTGAGGGCATGGTGAAGGACGGTATCTTATAGCCTTCTTCGAGTCCATGGAGTTCTCCTGTAGTTCTTGTGAAGAAAGAGGATGGCAACATGCGCTTTTGTGTGGACTATTGACGATTGAACGACGTCACGAAAAAGGACAGCTACCCACTGCCTAGGATCGACGACACATTGAATACGCTGACTGGAATGAGGTGGTTTACCACGATAGACCTGAAAATTGGCTACTGACAAGTAGAAATATACCCTAAGGACACCGAAAACTGCATTCGCAACAAGAAAGGGCTCTGGCAGTTTAAAGTTATGCCATTCAGATTGTGCAATGTTCCTGCGACGTTTGAAAAGCTAATGGAGCAGGTACTTGCTGGCCTGACCGAAGACGCATGTCTTGTTTATTTAGACTACATCATTATCGTGGGTCGTACATTTGAAGATCACCTTAAAAACCTCAATCGAGTGCTGTCAAAAATCCGGAAGGTAAATCTTAAGTTAAGTCCAAAAAAGTGCTCATTTTTCAAACGACAAGTGAACTTTTTAGGACACATTGTTTCGGTGAAAGGTGTTTAGACAGATCAGGCGAAAATCGTCGCCGTCAAGGATTGGCCAGTTCCAAAAGATAAGATGCAGGTCAGAGCATTTCTGGGTTTGTGCTCATATTATCGACGGTTTGTCATGAATTTTGCCGACAGTGCAAAACCTCTACTCAAACTCACTGAGTAGAAGCAACAATTCTGTTTGGACGAGAACTGTGAAATCGCATTTCGGAAATAAAAGAAACGTCAGTGCAATACACTTATTCTGGGATATCCTGACACTAAAAATGACTTCATAGTTGACACAGACGCAAGTAATACTGGAATTGGACGCGTGTTGTCTCAACGGAAAGGAAACAAGTAAGTTGATATAAGTTATATCTCCGTTTCCTTTACTACAACAAATCTTTATCCAAACCAGAAAGATATTACTACGTTACGAGACGGGAGCTACTAGTCGTAGTAAGGACATTACAGCACTTCAGTAAATATTTGATAGGACGGAAATAACAATTGCAAACTGACCATGCTGCGTTAAAATGGCTATTGCAGTTCAAAATCCAGGGGAACAAGTGGCAAAATGGATTAAACTACTACAAGAGTTTGACTTCGTAACTGAACATCGCAGCGGGAGAAGTCACGGAAAAGCAGATGCACTGTCTAGAAGACCTTGCCTTGAAGACTATAAGCACTGTACCAAGCAAGAGACTAAGGAAGTAGTGCTCGTGAGAACGCTAAGAATGGATCTTAGTATTGAATGGAAGGAAACCCTACAGCTTGCTCAGCAAAATGACATGGACTTGAAACCGATCTTCGAATGGATTAAAGCTGGTGCTCCTAAACCCAAGTGGAGTGATATTGCGATAGGCTTTGAGTTCTATCACGACGAGTTATTAGGCACAATAGAATAGCTTGGTTATCCAGGATGAAATCTTGTGCCGTAAATGGGAAAAGCTCGACGAGACAACTGTCATCTACAAATTGTTGTCCCCAAAGCCAAAATACCGGAAGTTCTACGACCATAATGGATGTTCAGGAGGACATATGGGAGTAGAAAGAACTCTACTGAAGATACGAGAGCAATTTTACTGGATTCACTGTCGAGAGGATGTTGAGGACTGGTGTAGCAAATTTACCAGTTGTGTGGCTGTGAAAGGACCCCAGCCACGCAGCAGAGGTGCTTTAAGGAAACAAGTACTTCAAGGTTTTCATGGATTACTTCTTTTATTCTATTAAAAAAAAAAAAAACTAAGAAGTTACAACAGTCGGAAAAAAATTTGTTCAGGAATTTTTTTGTCGTTTTGGAATACCCTTGGAAATTAACAGCGACCAAGGGCGGAATTTTGAATCGCAAGTATTCCAGGAGACTTGCCGAATGATGGGTACTCAATCTGATGGAATGGTAGAACGCTTCAACCAAACGTTGGAGAGATAGCTGGCAAAAGTTGTGGAAAGTCGGCAAAGGGATTGGGACAAGCACATACAGCCATTTCTTCTGTCTTACCGTAGTTCAGTTCATGAAAGTACGACTGTGACACCAGCCTTCGTCAACTATGGACGAGAATTACGGTTGCCTGCAAATTTAACCACCGCAACTCCTCCTGATGTCCCACGCAGTGTAAGTGATTATGCGAATGACTTGCGTAACAAGTTGAATGATTTATATGAGCGTATCAGACAATTCAGGCAAAAAATGTGTGATAAGATGAAGACCGAATACGACCGGAAGGCAAACAATAGATGTTTTGACTAGGGTTCGTTGGTGTGGTTGCATAACCCAGTGCGCAGCAACGGGAAGTCTCTTAAATTGCAAGCAAAATGGGATGGACCATACCGAATCATGACCAGGATCAACGATGTTACCTACCGAATACAGAAGGGTCCACGAGGTGCACCTACGATTGTCCATGTAGACCGATTGGCGCGCTACTACGGGATTAATGTTGCTCGGGACGAGCATGTCTAAAGAGGGGGCAATGTTACGTCGACCGTATTACACTGGAACGTTCGAGAATATGGTCGCAGTTTCCAGAAGTTTCCACTACGTTCGAGGACATTCCATTGTGGTACTGTGTAGAAGTTCCTAGATGATTCTAGAATATTCCACTATGGGATAGTTCGGCAATGTTCTGGAAACTTCTATGACTGTATAATAGGCCGGGCGGGCGTTGAGTGAGACAGTCTGTTTTCGACTACGGATGCAAACGGATGCAAAAACAAGCGATTACGAAGAAAATAGTGATCATTAGTGAATTAGTGTTTGTGTAAAAAAAATTGTTTGAGTTAATAAAGAATATTTGACTTAATTTTCCGTGTAAAATAATTTATCCCATACCCAGCTCGTAACAATATGAATTGCTGATGCAACTTGGATAAAATAATTGTACATATGCATCATTTTATTTTTTATAAAATATTTATTACCCTAAAACAATAACTATTGTTAAATCGAATGTTTAGAATTCAGGTTTTAATAATTGCCTTATAAGAACTATTAATTTTTTTTCCACGCTAAAATACTTTTAAAATACGTATTCATGTAAATACGCGAACTTATTACATTTTAATAAAACAATGCAGTTTTCATCACATCATGGCGAGTGTTATAAAAGGTGATATTTGTTCAAACTCAATTCATGATAAATGTCAAAAATATTCAGACACAATGGAACGTTGACGTATTATTTCACTTAACAACTTATTGTTCAAACAAAATTGTAGGAATTATTCATTTGTTTTACTAACAAAATAATGTATTTACATACTGAAAAGTTGGTATCTAACCAGGCCTGACAAAGGAAACTGATTGAAGTATTAGGATAGGACCGAGGCTAGTGGATGAGTTGAGAATAGTAAAGTACTAAAACTGAAATGGTCAGAAAGGCAAGTTGAGCAAACCGAGCGAGTGAAGTGAACGCAGAATACGTATTCTTAAACTTAAAAAAAAGTTTGGCATTCCGGGAGTGCCGACAGAAGTGAAAACTTTAACAAAAATGCCCAACGCGCCTAAAGAAGTTTTCACTTCAATCCAAATAGCGGTGTCGGTGTCGGTGAGTTTGATTGTTTTTTCACATCTCAAGAATTCCCAACGCATTTAAAGAAGTAGATACTGCCGAACGTTTCAAAACACTGCCTAGCCATTTTCAAGAAAAGGAGCGTGTGTTATGTTTACATATTCGCAAATAGAAATGGAATCTTCACAGTCCGTATTACGGTGCGTAAAATCCAATTTGGGTCATATAAGAGTAGCTATATAGTCCATATATAGCTGTACATAGCCCATAGGATAAAAGGAGCCGTGTCAAAGTACGGCGGATATCTGTCACAGGCCTCAAGACAAATGGGCTCTCAGGGGAAAAACTGCATACTATACTACTCGTAGTTCCCTCGTAGTTCGGCCTCCCCGCTATTGTGATGTGAGGAATTGGAAAGGTTTTTACTGTATTCAAATGTTTACGTCTGACCCCGTTTATTTTGCATAAAACTTTGCATCTGTAGCTAGTTTTAAACGTTTTGAGAACACATTCATTGTGCGTACAGCTAGCGAGTGGAATTCCCTGCCGGAGTCTGTGTTTCCTGATAGCCTGGGAATCTTTAAAACAAGAGTGAA
This sequence comes from Polia nebulosa, assembly GCA_951329385.1. Taxonomy (NCBI): domain Eukaryota; kingdom Metazoa; phylum Arthropoda; class Insecta; order Lepidoptera; family Noctuidae; genus Polia; species Polia nebulosa. Next base: position 31,275,845 of record OX589606.1, read on the forward strand.
TAGGTTACTTCTAGGCAAGAGTGCTCCATCTTCGACCACATCATCGCTTACCATCAGGTACCCGCGTCCCCCAGGAACCCGCCCACACGCGCGCGCGCAGGTGCCCGCGCGCGCGTTTAGTTGCGTCGCGTGCCCGCGTTTGACCACTATCTCACCTGATGGTCATCAACACATCAACAATAAAAAGAAATAGTTAAAAGGGTGTTTTATTATGATATACAAAGAAAAGAAGAAACATACCCAGATATCGTTGATGAAAGTCTGTCTGTACAGGAATCCGTACAAAGTTATCATCAGCTGGTCAAAATTAGTGTGGAAGATATTTTTTTTTTTAAATATACTATTACTTTCTTCAAGAAAGATTTTTTAGGGTTCCGTACCCAAAGGGTAAAACGTGACCCTATTACTAAGACTCCGCTGTCCGTCCGTCTGTCACCAGGCTGTATCTCATTAACCGTGGTAGATAGACAGTTGAAATTTTCATAGATGATGTATTTCTGCTGCCGCTATAACAACAAATACTAAAAAAACAGAATAAAGTAAATATTTAAGGAGGCTCCAATACACCAAACGTGATTTTTTTGCCGTTTTTATAGATAATGGTACGGAACCCTTCGTGCGCGAGTCCGACTCGCACTTCTTAGGTTTTTTTTTTTATCTGTGGGCAAAAGCAGTATTAAAATGTTACCACCCCTTTAAGTTACACTCTGTATATCTAATTGGCCTGTTATGTCCCACTGATGGACAGAAGCCTCTTTTTAGGGTTTCGTAGTCCTAACAAGGACAAGAAACCCATATTATAGTTTCGGTCTGTCCGTCTGTCCGTCCCAGGCATTGCTAAAAGACTGTTAGTACTAGAAAGCTTCAACTTTGCATGGATATATCATCATCACCTTCCTGCCCTTATCCCATGTTACTTGGGGTAACACGTTTTTTTCTTCCATTCTGTCCTGTCAGCCGTGACGCTATCACTAACTCCCTTTTCTTTCATATCACTCCTCACACAATCCATCTATCTTTTCTTTAGCCTCCCTCTCCCTCTACATGCATCCACATTTATATTCATGTCTCTTTTGGTTACATGTATTTCATCTCTCTTCTTCACATGACCATACTAAGACAAGCGGTTCCTTTTCAACTTTTCTGTGACTGTCGCCACTTTTAAACTACCTCTAATGTACTCATTTCTCACTTTATCCATTCTCGTTACTCCACACATCCATCTCAACATTCTCAACTTCGCCACATGCAATCTTTTTTCATCCGTCTTTTTCACAGCCCAACATTCTGATCCATACAGTACGACAGGTCTAATCACGGACTTAAAGATTTTCCCTTTTAATTAGGGCATCCGTCGCTCGCAAGTTGTTCCAGTGACCTGTCGCCATTTCATCCATCCTGAGTTGATCCTGTGCGTTACGTCTCGGTCTATATCGCCATCCCCTTGCACAAGCGACTCAATATATATCCATTACATGGAAACATAATAATAATTATGTTAATCACGCCATGATAACGAAATAATAAAAACTTGAAAAATATTTTATTTACGGTAGCTCCCATGTAAAGTGGAGATGACTTTTTTTTGTCACCTAACTTATTCTGTGGGGTATCGTTATAGGGCTTTCAAAATCACTGTAGGGTTAGACCGACTATTTTTCGATTCAGTGATTCGTTTGCCAAATATAAAACTTTAAAGTGATTTTTTTTCGAGTAGATCTTGTGTCCCCCCCTTTTTTTGTAGGGGTGGGAGGTCATCCTATGACTTCTCCCGCTCTTGGTAGAGCGGGATGGCGTGTCAAAATTTTACTGACTAAAACGGTTTCTTCCCTGCCTGAGTGCCCAGGCGCGCGGCAACTCTGTTTCGAATTTATCCACGACCCCTGGGCAGGTGTCCCTCCCTAAAAACTAAACTACTAGCTTGAAAAATCTTAATAAATTTGTGGTAACTATCACGGCTAAGTTAGCTCTGTTAGTGTTTAGAGTAATAGTCGCCAATTTATAAAATGTTTCTACTTGTTTTACAAAATACAAAATCGTTGAAAGACAAAATTACTTACTTAGGTAAAGTGCTACCTTGCGCATGGCCCGGCACGCACTTGGCCGATTTTTAGTTGTTTCCTTTCCCACACACGTATGCCTCGGCTTGGTAGAGCCAAAAAAGAAGCCGGTAAGTCTAAAATGAAAAAAAAATCCAACCGTTGTATTTTTACTTGTGGTTTTTCGTTATTTAACATCGACTAACGAAATTAAACTTATTTTGCATGTTTTGTGTTTTTTTTTTTTATGAAAGTTGGTTGTATTTTTCTCTAAAAATGTATTTATTTTTCAATTTTTTGTTGTTGTACCCCTTAAACTTATAAATAGTAAAGTTATGGCCGAATTGATAGCCCCAAAAATATAGAATTTGAACATAATTGGTGAAATTAGGGTGTATCAGGGTAAACTGTACAAATCTGTGTACCCCTTCAGAGCATATCAGCGTGATGTTATGTTATGAAGTGGTAAACAATAAACTGGCATGTGATTGCAGCAATTCCCGAAGGTTTTCTATCGTTTATTAAGAGTTCCATTGTGTATCTTTGAAGTTCTTCACCTTTTTAAATGGGACCACATGGGAAGCATCACATTTCAAACAAAAAAATAATCATCAAAAATTGTTCACCGAGAAAAAAGATCTAAGGTAACACATAAAAAAAACAGACGAATAAAGAACTTACTCCTTTTTTTTGAAGTCGGTTATTAGAAGAAAAGACACATTTATTTACATTATTATTACATTGAGTATTTTGTTTCTTTATATTTATGTATGTAGTTAGATTTAGTATAAATAGTTAATATTGGCGTTTTTTTCTCACAAATAGAGAATCTCGTCACTTCTATGCATTAAAATATTCATTAATTGCTTGATATTATATCGAATACTGACCGTCACAGACAACTGCCAATAGTAAATACCTTAAAAATTACTCCTCTTTTTGTTAGCAGAAGTGACCACTATATTTGTTTTAACTTAGCCAAAACTTATTTTTGTTGCCTTATCTAAGTGGCATACGTTATTTTAATTTTTAAACATTATTGCATAAATGTTTTAAAACATTAGTGTTCATAGTTGTTAAATAAATTAAGAAAATGTTAGTATGAAAAATCTTTTTTACAAAAAAATAGAACCGACTTCCAAAACAAGTGCAAAATAACTTTAATTTCGGAAGTCGGTGTCAAAAAACGAAGACACCAAACCAGAAACCCTGACTTCCGAAATTGAAAGTTATTTTGCACTTTTTTAAAAAAGTTTTTTTATTTTTCGCTTTTTAGCGGTGGTTCCGCATTCAATTGTGTTAACAATACATAGACATTAGATCGCAGCAATCGCGGTTGATTTTCTGTAAATTTTTGAAGAGTTCCTTTGTCTGTCTGCGAAACTCATCATTAGATCTATATGAAATTTAAATGGGACCATTTCGGAATAAACCCCTTTCGAACAAAGCTATGCCCGCGCAAATATATATATAAAAAAATGCTTCTTTTGAAGTCTGTTAAAACGCAACTTCTTTAAAATTCTCCATACAAAACGCTGATTTTATAGTGGGGGACCTAATATTTAAGTTTTATAGATACATTATTGCTTTTTATTTTACATTAATAAATAACATACAGTGCCCCAGCAGTGTGGACTTTAGGCTGATACATAAGTATCTATGTACGAAGTAACGTATTTATCTGTCAGTTACCAAGTTACCTTTCTCGAAATGAAACTGAATACAGGACCTGTATACAGTTTCATTTCTATTGTTATAGCGCCAATGCGTATAAAAAGCGTTCCGCCTCAGAAGCCTTCCTACGCCCTTTGACGTCACTCCTCGTTTGACGTCACGTCAGACGTTAGGCAATGAATGAGCTTATTTTCAATAACAATGTATAAAATGAACGTGTAAATGTCTGAAATGAATTCTTAACGAGTTTCATATCAACCTACAGCTGTATCGTATATTATATGAGAAGAGGAAGACCATATGTACCGATGGATGGATTGTGTAGCTAGAATAGAGGTGATTGTTGAGATGACGCAATAAGAAACCGGCCAAGTGCGTGTCGGACTTCACACATTTAGGGTTCCGTACCAAATGTATTTTTGACTATTTGTATGGCTTTGGGTCAACAATATGCTTATACTGTGAATATTTGAAGACCGTAGCTCCTACTGTTTGGCAGTAAAACATGTGTGACAAACGACGGACAGACAGACAGACGGACACGTGAGTGACAGCAATAGGGCTCCATTTCGACCGTTCGGGTACGGAACACTAAAAATCGGCCAAGTGCGTGTCAGAATTCGCACATTTAGGGTCCCGTACCAATTTTTGTCAATTTTTAAGGCTTCGGGTCAACAAGATGCCTATACTGTGAAAATTTGAAGACGTACTTCTAACCGTTTGGCTGTAAAACATGTGAGACAGACGACGGACAGTCGGACACGTGAGTGACAGCAATAGGGCTCCGTGTGGACTCTATGGGTGTGGATCCTTAAAAAATTTAAACCGACCGGTTTAATTTTTTGTTAAAAAGTTTTTTGTTTATGATTTTTTGTAGCTCCCATCGTCTTTTTATGTATTACTTCGAATTGTTTAGGAAATATATGGTTTCCATCATCGGCTCAGCTTCATGATGCAGCAGCATAATGATTCCTAAGCGCAAATACCTGATTAAGGGTTGATTTTTCAATAGTTAGATAGCTTTGAACTGAGGAATAAAAATGGCATTTTGACAGCTTTTGTATAAAAATTATATCAGACCGCCATTTTTATTCCTCAAGTAAAAGTTATCTGACTATTGAAAACACCGGCCAAGTGCGAGTCGTTTCGAATGAATCACAAATTCTTTAAACGGGTAGTAAAAATGTAAAAATCCTTTTGGGACAAACTTTAACATGAACTAAAAATACTAAATAAAACTTAGATACTTATGTATTTATGTTTTTGTATTATTAGTATTTGTAAAAAAGTTGTACGCTTATACGTACAGACTGTTGTCAACATTACCTGACCCACCCTAAAATCAAACGACTTTGGACCCTCTGCCTGTAACATTAAGGTTTATTTAATTTATATGAGCTTATCACACAAGTGCACGAGGACTCGATGAACAAAAATACAATAATAACACAGACACTCAAATTTGATCTTTAACACGTAACGTTAAGGTAAACCCACCCAACATAGTCGGAGCCACCGGTATTATATATGTTTTTGTTAAGCTATTTTAATCACTATTTCGTTAACATTAAAGTTGAAAAGCTTTTAAGTCACACTACATAATTACAACCCAATCTTTAATTTCGCGTATTCCTAACAAGTTCTTGTGGCTTAGCGGTTTGATGCTGGATTAACGACGAACAGCATGTGGGTTCGAAAACTCAGTCCACCTATACATCAGTTTCTTTTTTAATTTGTTTTCATTTCTACAATATTGCTTGCAATATTAAAGAACGACCAATATGATTTTCGCCTAATAACTTATCTTGTAAACGGGTGGGTAATTTAAAAAACTTTAAGTTCACAGTTCTTTATAATGAATACGAATAGTTATTTTTCAACTACCCACTTATTACAAGTTATGTGAAAATATTACCATTTTAAAAAGTCTATGTATAGTCTGTATTTCTTTACAATAATACAAGAAATAGTTTTGGAATATAAATTCTATATTGAAAGCAAAACAATATCTTTGTCGCAGGATTTGATCTCGAACCTTGTTTTTCTCAGTCTTACACACAGACCACGAGACCAGAATTACTTGAACTCTATTATTAAAATAAGCTATCATATTATAACAAATAGTTATAAAATATAATCTAATGCTAACGTTTTAAAGATCAAATTTGCGTGTCTATATTATTATTGTATTTGTTCATCAAATCCTCGAGCAGTTGTCTGATAAGCTCATATAAATTAAATAAACCTTAATGTTACAAGCAGAGGGTCCAAAGTCGTTTGATTTTAGGGTGGGTCAGGTAATATTGACAACAGTCTGTACCTACTACTATAATATTTTAGGATTTTCCTTAAAACAGTGTGAGAGACGATCACGCCTCAAGCTTTAAAGAAATGTTAGAGTTACAACTATAACAGTTTACGTTTTTATTTGATTGAAACTTGCCCCAAAAAGATTTTTATTTATCTGTACTTAATTTTATATTTTATAACATTAGAATTTATTGAAATACTTATCCTGAAACCAGGAGCGTAACTACTGTAAGGCCGAAAGTGTCAGTACCTGGGGCAGCAGCAGTCTGACATTATTCTTCTAGCCAGCTGGCCTTTAACTTCTTGTCAGTCAAAAGAAAACGGAATCTATAAGCCCTGTGCCATAATTTGTTAAAACAAATCTAACTATAGCTTAATCTCATCAGGCTACATTGTTAAGTTGAGGGTTTCCTATGATGATCATCCATATCCAACATCAGACCCTGGACTACACCTGGAACTATAGTTTTAGTCCACAAAAATTCGACGAAACCAAACAATACGGCATTTTCTTGTTTAGTATTTATGGTAACCTTCTGGTTCTACTAGTCACTAACTAGTTTAAAGACACTTGTCAGAAAGTAGTAACATATCCAATGATCCTATAATATATATAATCAGACCCTGACCACCTTCTAGTGTAATAACACCAGTCAGTACAAATGCAATAAAACCAAACACAATAGTGGTATCTTGTTTAGTTGAGGTGTTGATAAGGACCACCTTCCGATTTTATCATCAGACCCTGGGTACCACCACCACTAAATATAATATCGCTTGTCAATACATATCCAACAAGCTGAAACAAGATGGTGCTATCTTATTTGGTTGCGGAAATCCAATGGCCACATTCCAACTCCATCATCAGACCCTGTGTACTACCAAGTGTAAAATCACTTTTAAATACACATCAAATGAGTCCAAATACGCTGGTGCTATCTTTTTTGGTTGCGGAGATGCTATGGACACCTTTCGGCTCCATCATCAGACCTTAGGCGTCAGTTAGTCGAACGTAACTTGTCAAAACATATGCAATGAGACCAAACACGATGGTGCTATCTTGTTTGGTTGAGGAGCTCCTTTGGTTACCTGGGAAACTGGTCTGATGAAGGTACCTTGTTTTACTCATAAAATTAAATAATTAAGTAATAATATAGTAGTACTACTATATTAATATTTAATGACATGAGTAAAACAAGTTTCAGTTTAATAAAAAGACTTGAAAGTGTTTGAAAAATGGGTTACTAATTTGTAACAGAATACAAACCAAACCAAAGCAAGTTTATATAAAGTTTGTAAGAATATAGACTTCTCATAGGTTTTACTGTAATCTATAAGTAACGAACTATTTCCTGATTTTTTTTTCAAAATTTTAGACTTTAGTTTCAGAGATAAGGGGGGCGGGAATGGTCAATTTTCGTTTATTTTCTTAAATAACTTTAAAACGATTTATTTTAAAATTCTAATAAAAAATACATTTGAGACCCTCACAATCAGCCCTTTAATTTGCACGGTACAGTTTGAAAAACTTTAATTTTAAATTTTCCAATTTCCCCTCCAAAAGTTACCCCCATATTCCAAATTAATTTATATAAGTACGACAATCGTCCGTGTTGGGGTCATAGAAATACACCTCTGTAACAAATTTCAACTTATTGGGGCCAATAGATTTAGAGTAAATTAGCTGTGACAGACGGACAGACGGACAGACAGACAGACGCACGAGTGATCCTATAAGGGTTCCGTTTTTACATTCGGATATTCGGAACCCTAAAAACTAGCCCTTAGTTGTGAAAAGTAAACAGAAACACTATTCCCACAATTTTCGAGGGTTTCTCTCAATTTTATCAGGATTCCTTCGTCGGATCCTAACTTTCTTGACATGGAACCACACTTGAGGTAGATCCTATCTTAAAATAAAAGAATCATCAAAATCGGTTCTTAACGGAGTGAGGACTGAACATACATAAAAATATATATACGGTCAAATTAAGAAACTGCTCCTTTTTTTCATCAGTTATATAAAAACATGAGAATTTTCAAAAAACCCTATTGTTCATAACAAATTAGTTTTCTAGCAACATGATGGTATTTTTTTTATTTCAATCGCAGATTTATTGCCACCCACTCGATTTTTAAAAATGTTAAATTTTTAGGGTTCTCTTTGTTATTGCTGTCACTTACGTGTCCGTTGTCTATTACAAAAAATTTTTCAAAGAATTTTTTAACTTCCCATAGACCTATGAACTTGAAATTTGGTGATAATGTTTGTTATGAACCTAAAACGTATTTACTAACAAATACCAATATATTGGTAAAAAGGTGTAAATCGGACTTTTTCTTTGATAATTCCCTCATTTGGTACGGAACCCTAAATGTGCTAAGCACGACACCCACTTGGTCGGTTTTTTATTTCCTAAATTTTAATGCTAAATTTAATTTAATGTAAAATAATGTTAAATAATGTTTAATGTAAATGTAATTTAATGTTAATTTTATTTGCTAAATTTTAACTTTTTTGAAATCGCCTTCTCAAGCCCATTATTTTGATAGCCTACATGAGCGACCTACAAAAAACGACCGTCATTTAGATTTTTTTGTTTCAAAATTCATTTAGCATAACATTGATGACCTGATTTGTAAAAATCTATCCTGTCATCACGGCTACAGGGCGTGCCAAAAATAAGCTTACAAACATACATATATACATAGTCTCGGAAAACATTACCCTCCGTCTGGAGCTGTTGGGGAAAAAATGTAATATTGGCAGGAGAATAATAAGTTTTGTCTTACTCCTAGTAGTAATTCTCATAACATCTCCTACTCTTTCTCGATTAAAAGCGTCCAATATAATGAAACAAAACATCTTATATAAATATTCTTTGTTCAATATTTTCTCTTTGACGCAGACTACCCTGATAAAGTCGTAGTTTGCTGCGATAGATTTTTCATTTTGTCGAGCGCGCTCATTTTTCTCAGAACAAACAATATTGCCTGATACACAAGATAGCACAAAATAGCAGTGCATAACAATGAGAGTATCAAGTAAAGTAAACTTTATCTCCGCTGTAAACTTCTGGACATGGATACGATAAGGTTCGTTCTCACGAGGAAACATGTTTGTATTGGCACTTTTGGCACAAGGTTTTGGCACAAACTGTACAAAGGATCTGTAACTTTGGTGAAAATAAAAATGTCTCGCTGATATACAATAATATAAATACCTTCATAGCACAAGTCGTACTAAACTTTATAGCTACTGTGTCTTAGTCCTAACAAGCCCACACACACAGGCCTATATACTGGATATACCTTATGGACTATGCATATGGAGTTACCTGCATATGGAGGTGACGATACGACATTAGATGAAATCACTGACCTCATATCTATCTCTATGAGCAAATTTTACCATGGAACCTGAAAAGGTACATTCAGTCGAGTTATGCAGACACTAGCTGCGCCCCGCGGTTTCACCAGCGTAGACCGGGATAAAATATGTGTTCATCCAGGGTGTTAGCTATCTACATACCAACGTTCATCCAAATCGGTCCAGTCGTTTGAGCGTGAAGAAGTAACAAACATACAAACACACACACTTACAAACTTTCGTATTTATAATATTAGTATGATACATTTTATGGGGCAGTTGACTTTTTTCGCGTTTTCAGGGTTGGTCCCCTAATAAAGGTTTTTCATAATGATAAGTACTACAAGTATTTTCATTTATGGTCATAACGTTGTCTCCACATTGTGTACTTAAGGCAAACTAACATACTGGAAGTACCTACACACTATCAGATTGTATCATCTTATGATATCGTTGAAGTTAAAGGTAAAAGCTTACAATCACCAGCAATCAAACGATAGATTGCTGGTTCGTTACTAGATAGAAATATCGACATCTTTCAAATAGAAACAGATACAAGGTTTCTATTGATTTACTTGGGGGAGACCTATGTCCAGCAGTGGACGTCTTTCGTCATAAATGATGATGATAAGGTTTCTTGAGGAAAGCCTTTGTCCAGTAGTGATGACACCACTAGCGTATAAACCATGCGGTGTTTGTTTTTGATTTAATTTTAATTTAATTTTCAATTGATTTTTATTTACTTAATGTAACTGTTTTTTTATTATTGTATTTAACTGACATTATATGTGATTCTCATGATTTTATTTTACTGTTTAAATGTAACCTGCAATTTTGATTATTTATTAATTTGATATTTTAATGATTTTATGTTTTAGGTTTGTAATCAGAATTACTTAAAGAAATAAATGAATTATTATTATAAATGTTTCGGCGACTGTCGTTCTCTGGAAATCTCACACATACCTACTGCTACTTTATAATAAATGATAAATGATGTTTATTCAGTAAATAGGTTACAAGGAACACTTTTACACGTCTATGTTTTTTGTCAGTTTAAGCTAGATGAGGCCGGTGTTTCCTAGCTGACTACCCTGAGAAGAAACACCGAAACAAACTCAGAGGTCAAAGTCTCTTTTGAAGTGTTCAAATCCATACAATGTGTACTGGTTAAATCATATGAGAACCATGTACGTTTATGACTGGGATGAGCTTTTTGAAGAAAGCAACACACAAATTCGAGTGGACCTGTCCAAACAGTGCAAGCATTTGTCAGTCATCGCGAAGCTCAACTCAGAACTTTGAGGAGCTCAACGAACCGACGAACAATACCAAAGTAAGGACATTTGAGTAGGCCGCAAAAATACTCAAACTGCCAGACAATCATAAAATCTACATGAATATAACGACATAGGTACATAGTTCTCGCATTCACATTATTCTACATGAGGACCATGCAGCTCAGTGTCTGTAGTGGTCTTTTGAAGAAAGAACCAAACATATTTGAGTGGACCTATCCAGTCAGTGCAAGCATTTGTCAATAGTCAAATAGCTCAACTTAAAAACCAATAAGGAGCTCAATGACTTGACGAACAATACCAAAGAAAAGACATTTGGGTAGGCCGCAAAAGTACTCAAACTGTCAGACAACGTTAAAAATTACTGTAAAAAGGAGAAGATGTGAATATGTTACCTCTGATCCCAGCCTTATTCTTTGTATTCCGTAAACTTAGTTCTGGCAACAGCGCGGGTACATTACGACGTGTTCCTGTGTTTATGCATACAGTACCTAGTGGTGCTCTGTTACAGACTGCAGGCTACAAACTACAGGGAAACAGGTTGGCGGAACTTCTTTCACGTCACTGTAAGAACTTTTACTTGTTTTCTGGGCATGTGAAGCATCATAAGTTGTTATCTAGGATGTGTTCTGTTCTGGTAACCTATTTTATTATTGGATAAAATACGTTTAGACCTTATTAAGTTTAATTATAAGCTTGTAAACTTTTGCCATTGACAAACCTACCTATACATACCTACTACTGGGTAGGAAAGTTTACTAAGCTCTTATTCCAAGACAGCTTGAAGAAACTCTATTCAGTTACCATGACAACCGAAGAAAACCTCCGATAATGTCGTTAAGTTCTACATAACAAGGTGTAACTGTCAAGCAGAGGATTTGAGGTGGAGTCGAGTTGAAGGACATGACTTAAATCGTAAACTATGAGACAGAGCCGAATCATTGATTACAATAACCATTTGGGTAATAGTTTTATCCCGCCCAATTCGCAGACACAATAGATTTTTATTGTTATCTGCAAAACTTTTTTTTTGTGGGGGTTGGAAAATCATCCAATGACTTCTCCCGCTCTGGGTGGAGCGGGAGGGCGTGTCAGACTTTTACTGACTAAGACCCACCCCTGTTCCTTCAGTTGCCAATTTACCCGCGAGCCCAAGAAATTAGGTGTGCAAACGACTTGTGAAGAGTTAAAAAATTAGTCTTATTTATAAAAGGTTTAGTAAAATTTTGTGTCATCCAAAAATATAGGTAAAATAAAGCCGAAATTATGATATCGAATGATGAGTATATTATTCCATGATTTCCCGCCGGACCGAGCGAGGCAATTGAGTGATGATACCGTATAATGAACGATGACATTGAACAGTATGGGCTGCCAAAATTAAGCCTTAATAACTACTTACAAGTCTGAAGGATAAATATGATGAAATCACGTATTTTTATCCGTCTGCCCAAGGAAACTCTCCTGGATTTCGAGAGTATTAGTCTATTTTCTGCCTCGCCCTACGCCTAAACAGCAGACGAGATATCTTTAGATGGGTCTTGACTGTCGAAGTGACATAGGCTATATGAATTTTGAAAAAGTAAACAAAATAACGACCGCCATTAGGTAAGTGCAGTCCTTTTCTTGTGACATGGTCTTTTTTTTTTTAAACGTTGCCCCACACTAAAAATACTCCTGTGTCGTGGTTGCATTCATAAATATGTATACTCACATACACAAGAAACCCAGACCCGGAACAACTATCTGCAGGTCATACAAATATTTGTTCCGTGCGGGGATCGAACCCGCGATACACAGCGCAGCAGCCGAGCGCTCAACCACTGCGCCAACCGTATCGTCATCCGTGCCGTGTGGTCATGTGGGGTATCAAAATAAGCAGCTCAAAGGGACGATTCCACAAATATATCTCACTAAAATGCAGGAAATAAGTTAAAACTTATCAAATAAAGCAACTGCCAAAAAGCAGCTAAAAAGTTCCAAACATGTAAATTTTCAAGCAGTCTGATACAGTTGGTGGCATCAAATTTGTGATTGAATAAAATATACAGCTGAATTTGATCTACCATCTAGTTTGATGACCTCTTTAATCATCTTTTTAATTAAAACCGAATTTATTGAAGGTCGGTGCAGCATGTTTTTTATAATATTTGCCGATAAGATCATGCTGAACAACAATGAAATGTTATAAGTAGTCAGGATCTTGAAAGTCTAACAATTTTAGAATTGCAGCCTTATTTTTAAAACTCGCCAATCATTTATTATGATGCTTGGTTTTAATACAAATTAGCAGATTTTAAATCTAATATAATTATTAAAATCTTTTGTCACGGTGTTTGTGGTTGCACTCCTCCGAAATGGCTCGACCGATTATATTGTTTTTTTTTTTTGTATATTTGGTATGAGAATAGATCTCCTACCCCTACCCCCCATTTTTAACCGACTTCAATAAAGGATGAGGTTCTATGTTCGACTGTATGTTTTTTTTTTTTTTATGTATGTTCACCGATTTGTAATTTGACTCTGTCAATTGAGGACCTATTTTCAAAATTCTTTCTCTCCCAATTTATATGGGACCAATATAAATTTTATCGATATTTCTTCTTCTTGAGAAACTGAACAAAAACGAACAAATAGAATAGAATAGAATAAACATTTATTCGACACAGACACAATACAACAGCAACAAACAAAAGGTAAAGAAAATAACAGTAGGTACACAAAGATACAATAAAATTGTGCTGAGCGTGCCCATACCGAAAGGGTTACCATCTCAGCATTTGCTGGGAGTTGGACACCCAGCGCTGGTTTTCAGTTGGCACCCCGCAGTGACGCACGGACGAGGGTAAATAAAATAATAACTGAATTAAATATTAATGTTTATAATATAAATACGTATATCTAGATGACTTTTTTGTTTTCTCCAATTAAGACAGTGTTTAAATTCCACGTTCCATGTTATTGGGGTTTTTAGTGCTAGGGTATAACAACTAAAAACTAAAAAATAAATAACTTTTTTACAAAAAAAAAACAACCGACTTTCAAAAAAAAAATACACTAAAAATTAAAAAATAACTTTAATTTCGGAAGTCGGTGTCAAATAACGAAGAAATAAAATATAAACATCGACTTCCGAAATTAAAGTTATTTTTTAATTTTTAGTGATTTTTTTTTTGGAAGTCGGTTTTTTTTTTAATCGCAGAACAACGTTTGCTGGGTCAGCTAGTTCAAGACAATAACGTCTCATCCATCACATTTAGCGGCCTATATAGAACAAAACCACCTACAAATGAATACTCAGTACTTTACCATTCACATCTATACTTCTTCCAGGTAGAAAATGTTCGGGCCTGCGAAAGGTGAGTAATGGGTAGCTTGCCTATCGATCAGCATCAGGCCCGAGAGTTGACGGCACGAAGTCTTCCACGCGCGCCTCAAAGAGATGTCAGCAACACGTGACGGGGCCGGTGCCTACACTCCAAGGGACGCGGATAAATTCGTAACAGAGTTCCCGCTCCCCTAGGCACTCAGGTAAGGAAGGAACAGGGGTGGATTTTAGTCAGTATGAGTCTGACACGCCCTCCCGCTCCACCAAGAGCGGCAGAAGTCATATGATGATTTCTCACCCCAAGAAAAAAAAACGGTTTCAAATGTTGAATTAAGAACCTACTAATCAGTGTTTAAAGTAATCACATGGTTTAAATGGTGCTATGGGTTAATACCTGAAAATAAAATATAAATAAATATAAATAAAAAAATAAATAAAAATTAAAAAAGCCTCTAAAGTAAATCTTATTTCTAGTTAGTACATAACTATAAGATAAAATAATAATCACACCTCGTAATATCGTTTCATACAGTGAAATTTATTTTCACTGAAAACTAACCCTGAAAAACAGCAATAGTTATTCGTAAAATGCCAGGCAAATAGGTATGTAGGCAAATAGTGATATTTATAGTCTCCGCCATTTTCCAACAATATTGTATGAACACAAATGCAATTATCACATTTTCTGACGTCACCGCTAATCAGTGGCGTCGTCGTATGACGTCGCCGTCATAATGGCAAAGTCTATCGCCCCCAGCGCTCAACTCGAAGGTGCGTCAAAGCGGAGCGAGCAAAGACCAAGAACTCGATTTAAGTTGACGAGCGAAGATCGCGATGTGCTAGGGTGACTGTCACACCGTAAGGTAACAAGCATTAAGATTTCGATATTTTGGTAGGTAATAGTTTAGTGAAGAAGATATCAAGTCTAAGGAAATATTATCACCATACATAATTTCTGCCACCAAGTAAGTATCGTTGGTTTATTCCGGTGTAAAGTGTAGAGTTTATTTACAGGTGTAAAAAAGTGCTTGGCAACTGGGCCTACCCTAGTTGTAAACATCGCTCGCTTTATGATTATTAGCCTAGCTTTTATCTATCTCCTGCTCGATGAAGAAGGAATGGGAATAATTACTAAAAGAAAATTATTGTAAATTTTCCACCGAAAATTCTTCAATCTAAAGGTTGACTGGTAGATAATGCCTTGTTGTATTAAGTCCGCCTATGTACCAATATTGCCTAATAATATTTGAAGTTTAAATAAATTAATGATGTTTTTCTTACTTCTCCGCCGGCTGTTCATTTCTGATTAATTTCGTTGCGGAACCCAAGATTTTATTTATTTGTTTATTCATTACACATACAATTATTTTTACAGGTAAACCCAATGTAATAAAAGTAGTCCTATAATGATTATTGACCAGTCCCAAGCAGTGGCTCAGGGTACCGGCACAAGTTACTTAGAAGACAATACACTAACTGTCACCCTCTGGAATTCCGTCAAAGAGCAGGAAAAAATGTCCAAACGCTGAGAGATACTATTTATAATAGTAACCGCACACACACCGCGCCGTACATTTCTCACGTTAATTTCTCGCCGCCTTGGTACGGAGACGGGGTGAGCGGGAATTGAATATTGCAGGGTTTAGGGAAGATTATTACTTGTATAATTGATGTAAGTACTAGTAATTATCAATAAACTATGTATTGTATAGCATGGTACTTGTTTGATTTATATACCCTACAAATTTACTATAGCACGGGTAGAAGGTTTCATTAACATCCGGGTTACAATAGGTGACGTTTTGGTTTCGTTCAGTAACGAGTATGTTTAAATTCCACGTTCCATGTTATAGAAGTTTCAAGTTTCACTGGACGTGTAGTAGAGTAGGTACACTAAATCTAAATAAATTTTGATTCGCTGCAATGTAACACACAGCCAGATTCATCTTGTCGTCTAGTCATTAGAAGAGTTAAGAGAAAATGAAGCGCCGTCCGTTCTCAGCGGATTAACAGTCGTGAGCTCTCTGCCGATCCCCTTTGTGCGCGGGCGTTAGCGACAACCGGAGTTATTGCTGGAGATACTACTAACTAGGTGTCGTCATATTTTCAGAACTGGACGCTGGAGAGACGTTTTTGAGGGAATTTTGTTTTATGCCTTTTAAAGTACGGGCTGCTGTTTGTTTTATCTTCCGTACCTGTAGAAAAACTTTTATCTTCAAGTTATTTCTTGAAATATTAACATTTGTTTAAGCTTAGCCAGTCGGCTTTGTTGAGTTTCGATCTGCGTAGCTTAGCCAAGGATTGAATTAAAAAGCGTGTCTTTGGACAGGCCTATCTATGTCCAGCTGTGGACGGCTGCAGACTGATGATGATGATAATCAACTTACTGAGTTCAGGTGACTTGCAATGCAGATTTTTTTCACTAACAATATCCACACACATCAAATTTAAACTATTACGCCTCTAATAAGTAGTAATTACATTATCAATTTTTTAAACTGTAACTTGTAAGGTGGAGTCTATTCTTTTCATCGAGACTTTTAGTGGAAGAACAATATCAAGCCTGTCGTTGTTCAGAACGGTGATCCTAGAAGAGTTATTTATATTAGTTACAATAACAAGATAGTTGCAATTACAGGACTCCACCTTACAAAATATGAAACCTCTTTTGAGATTTATAATAAGCATTACTAATTTGCTTAAAACATAATTATTGTCTACTCGTATGTACGTATCTTTGGGAAATATAGCAGTTTTTGTATGTGAGTCGTAATGTTTGCGGCCTTGTATAAAGGTATATTTTGGTTTTTTTTATTTTTTTTCAGCCATAACAAACTATTACATCTCATTACCTAAATTTCAATTTCGTTGGTTTCAGCAGCAGCCAGCAAGCGGCGAGTTTCACTATAAAGGCAGTTTGTGACACAAGGGATGCATGGGACAGTGGAAGTTGGTCGCGTAGATATTCGCTACACGCCGGCGAGCCAGGAGCCGCGAGTCGCGTACAATGTGTGTCCGTGCTAAATGCGTTCTCAAGTGTGTTACAATGAGCCACATATTACGTGTTCTGGAAAACTAGAATTTTTAATTTTATGTGCGCCGGATTTTAGTTAACTTTGGGGAGTGGATACTATACGAATTGACGATATAGACTTGTAAAAGGAAAAAATTAGTGTACCGACATAATGATTTGTGTAGTTATTTAAACTAATGCAACAAAGCATTTTCTTCCAATTTAATCATTAGTACGGCTTAAAAAAAATTACATTTTTCTATTAGCAAGAGGTGCGTATTGTTAGAAAAGAAAATGATCTTAAAATCAACTTTTGGTAGATGCACATCTGGGAGCACGGTAGTGCCCCCGCCATATTCGAACAAATCAAAGGCACGGCCGTACCATCATTTTCTCGAAGACATTCGGGCCATATTTGCCCCTCTGTAACTACGTTGTAGAAAAAGCTAGACACCTCAATTTTCAGTGATCAAGAGAACATTACATGTTTAGTTATATTTCCAAATTACATTAAATTTGAACTAGCAGTTTAAGAATTATTGCAAGTCAAAGTTTCTTAATTTTGTCATTGACTCACCGATCATCAAAATTGGTACTTCTAGCAGACCAACAAGCTCCAAATTTTGAACACAGTTATGGTTTAGCCTACGAAGCTAGGAAAAACTCTGAAATTTTGAAGTTTTGGTCCCGTTTTCTAGATCTACAATCTGAACTTACTTTGTAATTCTATATAAATCCCATCAAATTATATGTAATTACAAAGTTACTTTTACAGTTCCCAATTAGACTTCATTGAAATTGAATAAAATAGGTAATACGCACGAACTAAATGCATTCACCGTCCAGACTTGTCAAAATCAATACATCAAAGCCTTTGAGAAAAACCAACAGAGACAGGGAGTAGGCTTTGAGAAAGCCCGCTGCTGAAGCACAAGACATAATACCCGAAAAGTAAAAAAAAAGACTACCTACAAAAAGAAATGAGATCCCACCAAAAATATAACATGTACAAAAATTCACAAGTCTCGCAACGCAGATTTTCTTGACGTAAAAAGTTGTGAAATCGAATGTAAACCAATTTGGTTAATTCAGTTACCTACCTATGTATCTATGAGAGTAGCTATCTAACCACTTTATCATAAATTGATACCTTGTTAATTAGCTAACAACATTTTATAGTAACCATATGAATATTACATTTTTTTTTTATAAAAATAGTGACTCTTGCACACAGCATCATAATCTACTTGACTTTTTTTGTGCTTTTATTTGTTTTATTTAATAAATAATAGCACAAAGCGCTAATATTCGATAGATACGAGTACCTATTGTTTTGTGTAGATTATAATGCCGTGTGCTGAAATGTAATATTGAAATGTTTACTATGAAATATTGTTAGCTTACTAACAAGGTATCAATTTATAACAAAATTATTGGGTAGCTGCTCCCATAGATAGGTAGGTACTGAATTAACTAACTTGGTTTACATTCGATTTTACAACTTTTTACGGCAAAAATCTGTGTTGCGAGACTTGTGCATTTTTGTACATTTTTTTTTTTGTTTGGTGGGAAATCATCCAATGACTTCTCCCGCTTGCATTTTTGTACATGTTATGTTTTTGATGAGATATGATTGTCTATAAGTAGAAGATTGAGCTGGAAAACCCTAAATAACCACCTCTAGGTACCTGTATGATTTATATTTTTTTAACACTGTAATTAAGTCTTTCTCCTTATATTTACAGTACCAAGAGTACGTATGTATCAAACCTACTTGTTAAACTTATAGGAATACTTATCGGAAAGTATACGAAAATATTTTCTTGTAGAGTTTTCTTATTTTCTAGCTTAACATGTGGTTGTTCAGCAATATTTCTTATCTACGATCTATCCTTAGGCATATCTATGATTTACAAGCTTCGTAAACTATATAAAAATATTAGGAGAAAATTCTCAGCAACTAGGCAGCTAGGTGCAGAAAATAATTGGGGGTGAATGATTCTTAAGATGTTGAAAAGAGATAGCAGTTAAGCGCTGTAAGCACGCGCTTTGCCGGATATTACGTGCGATGGAAAAAGCGCTTTATGCTGTAATTAAAAAAGCATGACACAGCTAAATTGAAACTGCTTTTCATGAACCTTGAATATGATGTTCTTGCTAGATTTCTTCGATCTTTTTGCTAGGATTTCATATTGACGTGTCTTTTACAAAAATCTAGCTTTTGTTATACCTAATAAATGCCCATGGTAAGGAGGCAAATCTATACAGGCAAATTCCAATGTGAATACATAATTATTTTGCAGCTGCTACAATACCCCATTCGTTGCCTTACCGCTTCAAACAAAATTAACTCCCTTGTGAAAAACAAATTATTTTCCAGCGCGACCCTCCAGTACTTAAAGTACTTAATATTATCTCAAGCCGTCTCCTCCACAATCTTATGCTCTTCATCATCTAATGTTAGAACGCGTCCCTCGGCACCGTTCGGCAAACTCCGCCAGCGATCGGCTATGATCGGCGGTTATCAGGACCCCGTAACGTTTACATATTAACGTTAACTACACACTTATCTGCTTGCCTGGTACGTACAACATAAAGAAAGTAAGAAAAACATGGGGTTGGTTGTTTGTGACGCTGTTTTGATGTGTCTTTTGGGTGTATTTCTGACGAAAAATGGGCCATATCTTACAAACCGCGGCACCCATAGGTATTGTAAAAGTCAAGTAAGTTATTATGACAGGGAAAGGCAACATCTACATGGTGTTTGTTACTTAACAGAAAGTGACAAAAAATATTTCACAAACTTTATATGTGTTTAATTTTATGTTCGCTAAGATATTAAATAAAATCCTAAAGCCTGTGTTTCCTGATAGCTACAACCTGGGGTATTTAAGTCAAGAGTGAATAAGTTACTTCAAGACAAGCGTGCTCCATCGTCGACCATGTCATCGCTTACCATCAGGTGAGGTCAAGCACGAGCCTACCAAAGATATAAACAAAAAAAAACTGAGTTTGTAGTAGTTTCGTTGGGAAACAAATCTAAAATTATAACATTTATCATCCATTAAATATACCTACCACTACATAGTTTACAAATCCAGATAATCATACCATCATTGAATGTAATGTGAGCCTAAAACCACAATTTTAAAAACCCAATACCTTCAATTTGAAACAGCCTGTGTAACACCTAAAGTCCTAATGTGTTGCAAATTGATTTAAACCCCATTGGTGCGGGCTAGCCGCCATTAACGAACGTTTATGACCGATAAAAACGTAATTAAATAATATTATTACGGCCGTTCAAATACTGTCATGAATTGTGTCCTGGGATATATATAATAGGCTATCAAATCATGTTGGGGTTTAAGGAACCTCTATCGAGGTACATATTAGTATAGTTAGTAGCTACTTTTTTGGTGTACAATAAAGTTTTTTTTTTAACCGACGAAAAAAAAAGGAGGAGGTTCTCAATTCAGCCGTATATATGTTTTTTTTTGTGTATGTTCAGCCCGTACTCCGTCATTTATGAACCGATCTTGATGATTCTTCTTTTGTTAGATAGGGTATACCTCAAGGGTGGTTCCATGTCAAGGAAATCAGGATCTGATAATGGAATCCTGATAAAATTGAGAGAAAACCTCGAAAATTGTTGGCACGTTTTGCGTTTCTGTACGTATGTTCGCCCCTCACTCCGTTGTTTATGAACCGATTTTGATGATTCTGTTTTTCATAGATGGGGTATATCTCAAGGGTGGTTCCATGTCAAGGACATTAGGATCTAATTATGGAATCCTGATAAAATTGAGAGAAAACCTCGAAAATTTGGGCACGAATTTGTTTCTGTTTACTTTTCATACCAGGTATTTGCATTTAGGAATCATCACATCATGAAACTAAGCTGATGATGAAAACCATACCTTTCCTTAACAATAGATGTTAGATATAAAAAACTGGTTTTAGTGACAGATACCACTTAATATACTTTGAAGAAAAGACGTCTTTGGAATATTGGAGGTAACCTCAACTGGTCAATATCCTGGGAACCTCATGGAAGGATGGTTACATCATCAGCTTAGTGCCAAGAGGAATGATGAAGGATTAGAAATTAGCCTCAGAGTATTAAGATTATGCGAGTCACAAAAAATCATAAAATAAAAAACTTTTTAACAAAAAATTCAACCGACGAAAAAGAACTAAAACGCAAAAAATAAATTAACTTTTTAAGTCTTGAGTCGTTGGCGTCGACTCAAAATTAGTTTAAATAAAATTTGAAATTTTATGTAGGTAAATAAGCTCAATACTCAAGACTTAAAAGGTTAATTTATTTTTTGCTTTTTAGTTCTTTTTCGTCGTTTGAATTTTTTGTTAAATTTTATTTTTCTACTCTCTATGAGGCAAAAGACAAGGCTTTTTTTTGCTGTGTTTTAAAAAAAGAGCGATAGTTTTTTTCAAAGATACAACAACATTTTTTTTCACAAAAATGGAAGTTGGTTCTATTTTTTGTAAAAAAGTTTTTTTTTGTACTTTTTAGTTATGGTTCCCCATTAAATTGTGTTAACAATATATGGCTACACGATCGCAGTAATCGCGAGTGATTTGCGGTTTGTTATTGAAGAGTTCCACTGTCTATCTCTAAAGATCTTCAACATCAGATCCTAATGTATTATAAACTAAAACCTTTCTTGAAAAATGTGCATTTAAAGAAAATCCTATTCAAATCCGATCAGTAGTTTTCGAGAAAATCGCGAACAAACAAAGATACATAAAGACATACCGGGATGAATATAGAACCTCCTTTTTTGAAGTCGGTTAAAAAAATGGAGTGATTCATGAAATCTTTAAGTTTCATGTCTATGCCAGGGAGCATCAACAAAAAAAATAGCTTTTTAATGTCCCCACTGCTGGGGCACAGGCCTCCTTTCTGTGAGAGGGTGTGGGCCGTAATCCACCACGCGGGCCCAATGCGGATTGATAGATTTCACATGTCTTCGAATTTTTGGGTCTAGGACAAGTGCCAGGGATGTGTGGCTATAAATGAAAACAGCCAGGCGGGTACATTATAAAAGTAAATACTGATATTCAGTTGTATCCAGTTACACTGGCAGCTGCCCACAAGATTATGTCATTGGGGAAAGGTAGGCAAATTATGATATTACCTAGCAACTAAGTTTCATTGAACCACCCCCCGTCCCCTCTCACTCCCCATTTATCTTTGGATCTTCTCTGTTCCTTATCCCCTAGTAGTTAGCTATTCCTTATGCCCTAGTAGCTAGCTATTCTTTATCTCCTAGCAGCTAGCTATTCCTTATGCCCTAGTAGCTAGCTATTCTTTATCACCCAGTAGCTAGCTATTCCTTATCCCCTAGTTGCTAGCTATTCCTTATGCCCTAGTAGCTAGCTATTCTTTATCACCCAGTAGCTAGCTATTCCTTATCCCCTAGTTGCCAGCTATTCCTTATGCCCTAGTAGCTAGCTATTCTTTATCTCCCAGTAGCTAGCTATTCCTTATCCCCTAGTTGCTAGCTATTCCTTATGCCCTAGTAGCTAGCTATTCTTTATCACCCAGTAGCTAGCTATTCCTTATCCCCTAGTTGCTAGCTATTCCTTATGCCCTAGTAGCTAGCTATTCTTTATCTCCCAGTAGCTAGCTATTCCTTATCCCCTAGTTGCTAGCTATTCCTTATGCCCTAGTAGCTAGCTATTCTTTATCACCCAGTAGCTAGCTATTCCTTATCCCCTAGTTGCTAGCTATTCCTTATGCCCTAGTAGCTAGCTATTCTTTATCACCCAGTAGCTAGCTATTCCTTATCCCCTAGTTGCTAGCTATTCCTTATGCCCTAGTAGCTAGCTATTCTTTATCTCCCAGTAGCTAGCTATTCCTTATCCCCTAGTTGCTAGCTATTCCTTATGCCCTAGTAGCTAGCTATTCTTTATCTCCCAGTAGCTAGCTATTCCTTATCCCCTAGTTGCTAGCTATTCCTTATGCCCTAGTAGCTAGCTATTCTTTATCTCCCAGTAGCTAGCTATTCCTTATCCCCTAGTTGCTAGCTATTCCTTATGCCCTAGTAGCTAGCTATTCTTTATCTCCCAGTAGCTAGCTATTCCTTATCCCCTAGTTGCTAGCTATTCCTTATGCCCTAGTAGCTAGCTATTCTTTATCTCCCAGTAGCTAGCTATTCCTTATCCCCTAGTTGCTAGCTATTCCTTATGCCCTAGTAGCTAGCTATTCTTTATCACCCAGTAGCTAGCTATTCCTTATCCCCTAGTTGCTAGCTATTCCTTATGCCCTAGTAGCTAGCTATTCTTTATCTCCCAGTAGCTAGCTATTCCTTATCCCCTAGTTGCTAGCTATTCCTTATGCCCTAGTAGCTAGCTATTCTTTATCTCCCAGTAGCTAGCTATTCCTTATCCCCTAGTTGCTAGCTATTCCTTATGCCCTAGTAGCTAGCTATTCTTTATCTCCCAGTAGCTAGCTATTCCTTATCCCCTAGTTGCTAGCTATTCCTTATGCCCTAGTAGCTAGCTATTCTTTATCTCCCAGTAGCTAGCTATTCCTTATCCCCTAGTTGCTAGCTATTCCTTATGCCCTAGTAGCTAGCTATTCTTTATCTCCCAGTAGCTAGCTATTCCTTATCCCCTAGTTGCTAGCTATTCCTTATGCCCTAGTAGCTAGCTATTCTTTATCTCCCAGTAGCTAGCTATTCCTTATCCCCTAGTTGCTAGCTATTCCTTATGCCCTAGTAGCTAGCTATTCTTTATCACCCAGTAGCTAGCTATTCCTTATCCCCTAGTTGCTAGCTATTCCTTATGCCCTAGTAGCTAGCTATTCTTTATCTCCCAGTAGCTAGCTATTCCTTATCCCCTAGTTGCTAGCTATTCCTTATGCCCTAGTAGCTAGCTATTCTTTATCACCCAGTAGCTAGCTATTCCTTATCCCCTAGTTGCTAGCTATTCCTTATGCCCTAGTAGCTAGCTATTCTTTATCACCCAGTAGCTAGCTATTCCTTATCCCCTAGTTGCTAGCTATTCCTTATGCCCTAGTAGCTAGCTATTCTTTATCTCCCAGTAGCTAGCTATTCCTTATCCCCTAGTTGCTAGCTATTCCTTATGCCCTAGTAGCTAGCTATTCTTTATCTCCCAGTAGCTAGCTATTCCTTATCCCCTAGTTGCTAGCTATTCCTTATGCCCTAGTAGCTAGCTATTCTTTATCTCCCAGTAGCTAGCTATTCCTTATCCCCTAGTTGCTAGCTATTCCTTATGCCCTAGTAGCTAGCTATTCTTTATCACCCAGTAGCTAGCTATTCCTTATCCCCTAGTTGCTAGCTATTCCTTATGCCCTAGTAGCTAGCTATTCTTTATCTCCCAGTAGCTAGCTATTCCTTATCCCCTAGTTGCTAGCTATTCCTTATGCCCTAGTAGCTAGCTATTCTTTATCACCCAGTAGCTAGCTATTCCTTATCCCCTAGTTGCTAGCTATTCCTTATGCCCTAGTAGCTAGCTATCTTTATCACCCAGTAGCTAGCTATTCCTTATCCCCTAGTTGCTAGCTATTCCTTATGCCCTAGTAGCTAGCTATTCTTTATCTCCCAGTAGCTAGCTATTCCTTATCCCCTAGTTGCTAGCTATTCCTTATCCCCTAGTAGCTAGCTATTCTTTATCTCCCAGTAGCTAGCTATTCCTTATCCCCTAGTTGCTAGCTATTCCTTATGCCCTAGTAGCTAGCTATTCTTTATCTCCCAGTAGCTAGCTATTCCTTATCCCCTAATAGCTAGCTATTCTTTATTATGCCCTAGTAGCTAACTATTCTTTATCTCCCAGTAGCTAGCTATTCCTTATCCCCTAATAGCTAGCTATTCTTTATTATGCCCTAGTAGCTAACTATTCTTTATGCCCAAGTAGCTAGTTATTTCTTATCCCATAGTTGCTGGCTATTCCTTATCCCCTAGCAGCTAGCTATTCCTTATGCCCTAGTAGCTAGCTATTCTATATCTCCCAGTAGCTAGCTATTCCTTATCCCCTAATAGCTAGCTATTCTTTATTATGCCCTAGTAGCTAACTATTCTTTATGCCCAAGTAGCTAGTTATTTCTTATCCCATAGTTGCTGGCTATTCCTCATCCCCTAGCAGCTAGCTATTCCTTATGCCCTAGTAGCTAGTTATTCTAATTTATTAAAGAAAAAGTCTTAATAGTGGTCCATCAAAATTTATTTTCATCAACATATTTTGTATTTCCTCTTCGCGTCTTTTCTACTCAGCCTCCACTCTTTGCCACTTTGCTGTCGAACTATTCAAGTCACATTTATTATTCCCAGCAACAGTTTCTCGTTAATACCTCTCAGTAAAGCCTCCTCGGGAAGCGCCAACTATCTGGAGCATACTTTAAAATCTTCGAAGCTCATATTTATTTCATAAAGCTTTAGTCATGAGCCGGGATAAATAGCTAACTGATAAGCTTAACTGCTATTTATAAACTGTGGAAGATTGTTTTGTTAGTTTTGAATGTCAATACAATGGAGTAATCTATACTAATATTATAAAGAGGTAAAGTTTGTAAGTTTTTAAGGTTGTAGAGGGTAATCTCTGAATCTACTGAACCGATTTTGAAAATTCTTCTACCAATAGAAAACCACGTTATTTTGTGAGTGTCATAGGCTATAAATTGAAATTCACGCGGACGAAGTCGCGGGCGAAGTACTAGTGTATTGATATTGATATTTGAGAAGCTCGTGGCTAAAGTAATAATAAAAGTCGCACGGATCGATTCATCAGGTTAAGCTATGCTTGCCGGGGTTGGTCCATGGACGGGTGACCACCTTTACATACCAAGACTCCTCCATGTCTCTGAAAGCACGTTAAGCCGTCAAAGATCCATGTTTGACAGCCGGGGCCAATTCCGGCTGTCAATCGTGGATCAGACAGTCGTTACGGGTCGTCAGAAGACCGAAAGTCTGACAATCAGTCTTACCAAGGGGTATCGTATTACCCAGTAACTGGGTTGTGGAGGTCAGATAGGTAGTCACTCCATTCAGCGGCATCTGGTTAGACTAAAAGCCGACTCCAAGATAGTAGGGAAAAGGCTAGGCAGATTGACAATGGAATAATGTATGGATTTTGTTAATGGGTGGAGAGTTTTCAAATGATGGCAAGTTAGGAGAAGGAGGCGTCGGGGAGACAGCCACCCCGATGCCTAAAATGCCGAAATCCCGCCTGCACTATTGAATGCAGGTGGGACTCCAGGGTCGCGGGCTCTCAGAGTGGGGAATCTGCCCACCCACTGAGTGACTCTAGGAAAAACGGTGGTACAGTGATTACGTGCTGACGTTCATAGCGATGCTGAAGAGAGTCCTTGACAGTCTTCTCAGGGATCCAGGCGTTATATGGAACTTAAACATAACTGGAAAAAGGGAGTGTACTACTATACCCATAGATTTAAGTTAATGTATAAGAGTTTTGTAACTGTTTTGGCGTCCCACAATGTGGATCTACAACCTGGTGATGGTCACGTGTAGTCGATGGATGCGAGACCGGTCGTTGTGGCGACACTTGGGGGAGGCCTACGTCCAGCAGTGGACGTCTTTTAGCTGAAATGATGGTGATGATTATGATGAATTGTTTTGGTGTACAGTAAAGTTTATTCTTTGTACAGTCTTTATACTATTTGAAAAAATCTTTATAGCAAAAAATCTATCCCTCAAGCTCACGAACACAAACCCGGGCGTAAGCCAGCTCTAAGCAAACAAGGTGCCCTGACAGACAATTAATCGTGTCTGACTAATCCTACGTTATCTCTGAACATGCTTATTTTGCTCCTGAACGAAATAAACATGGCTTTTTACTGTACTTGGAAATTTCGCAGCGAATAATAAAGAATATCAAGATTTTTGGGAGGATAAAATTCATAGGGACGGAGGATGAAAATTTTTCGCAGAAGTTTTTTTTAAGCATGAATACTGTTTGATCTGAGTTTAGTAATATCAATATTCTAATAGAGGCTTTTGGGATTCTTCAAAGTTTTATCTAAAAAAGTGCAAAATAACTTCAATTTCGGAAGTCGGTGTTTCTGGTTTTGTGTCTTCGTAATTTGACACCGACTTCCGAAATTGAAGTTATTTTGCACTTTTGTGGAAATCGGTTCTATTTTTTTGTAAAAAGTTTTTTATTTTGCACTTTTTAGTTGTGGTTCTCCATTAAACTGTGATAACAATTCATAGACATACGATCGCAGCAATCGCGATTGATTTTCTGTCATATTTTGAAGAGTTCTGTAGTCTGTCTCCGGAAACTCTTTCATCAAATCTATATGAAATTTAAATGGGACCGAACAAACCCCTTTCGAACAAAAAAAGAATTTTGCATATCCGTCAATATATGACGGAGTTATGCCTGAACAACAATAAAAAAAAATACAAACCTCAGAATTGATAACCTCCTTCTTTTTGAAGTCGGTTAAAAAGGAGAAACTAGACAGAGTGACGTATCAACGCACAGCCGAAACTACTGGGACTGTGATCGTGAAATTTTGCACATGGCTTCCTTTTATAACGTAGGGGAGCACAAGAAAGGGTTTTTGAAAATTCATCCCTTAAAAAAAAACAAAAAAAAGGGAGTTACAGTGAGGGTTAAAAGTTTGTGTGAAACTTGATGATCGAAGTTATTACGGGGAAGTACTAATCCCACGTAGGCGAAACCGCTGGCAGAAGCTAGTTAGTAATATTATAGATAGCATATAGAGTATCATCTCTTCTCTACATAGTATAATTTAAAGTCACTTGCCGCGTCTGTGTGTTTCTCCTAATTCCTCCTAAACCACACAACGGATTCTAATGCGGTTTTCACTAATAGAAAGAGCAATAAACGAGGAAGGTTTGTGTGTGTATTTTATTCCCGTGCGATTTTAATTAGATTGCGTATTTAATATCACGGTGTCTAGTTTTGGTTGAAGTATTATAACTAAACACTTCTGCCTAACCCTTAATGGTAAACAAGCGTGAAGTCACGCCATGTTACCCTACATTAGACAGATTAGGAAACATACTAAAATATCTCATATACCTAGCTGAATGGAAGAAGATGAAGCCGACCCCAAGATAGTTGGGAAAAGGCTGGGGAGATACCTAGTTGAGCACATAGAAAGAAGATAGAATTAGTTGATAGAATTCAATCCATCATTAGGAACACTACCGAAGTCCCTCGGATCTGCTCGAGGTTTATCCGAAAAAAAAACAAACTAACTTATGTCTTCACTTGGTCTTACTTAAGTAATAACATAATAAGAAAAACACAAATGCCTATTTTTTTGAGGGTGGGAAATCATCTGGAGCTGAGGGCGTGAGATTCATACTGATTAAAATCCACTGGTGTTCCTTCAGTTGCCCAGGTTCAAGGGCCACGGTGACTTTTTCAAGCACTCACATAACCTTGGCAAGAGAACAATAAAGCCTGCCATCACCAATTGTAGCCCTAAATTAATTTCAAACATCGTCCTGTTTCTGACAATGGTTTGAAGATAACAGAGATAGAAACGAGATTTGATTTTAGAAATTGTGATTAACGATGCAACTGCTTTATAATTTCTCCAAAATTGGTTGACTGGTAGAGAATGCCTAAGGCATTAAGTCCACCATTGTACATGAAGTCTAAATGAATAAATTTGAATATTATGTTTATTAATTAAGAGATGTGCAATGCATGTGGGCCTAAATTTAAGTTTTCATCTCCAATATCCTAAGTAATATCCTCCACGCGCCTCAATCAATTACGCCAAGTTATTTTTTGAGAATTATTGAGGGGATTTTGCCATTCTCTTGGCGATGGAGGCGATTGGAACGGAGGAAATCTCCTAAAAAAGAAAACCAAAAAAAGGCCTTTTTGAAGTCTTGATTTCAGTGATACTTTATTAGCAATGAAGTGGTATTTAACCTGTAAAACAAAAACAATAGGGAAAAAGACTAAAAAAAATATTTGTTCCGTTAGTTAGACTACTAAACTATTGCACAAATATTTTTTCTTTTGCCACATAAACAAAAAATGAGGACGACACAGTGCATTAAAATGGGGACGATAAAGTGCGTTAAAATGAGGACGATACAGTGCGTTAAAATGAGGACAATACAGTGCGTTAAAATTACGCGGAACGCCCCACTACGTCAAAAATGTACCATCTTTTACCTAGAAGTGACGTAACAAGCCCCCACTCCAGATTTTTGATGTGTTTAATCTTTGTCAGTATTTGTTTGTTTTGGCATACGTGTTCAATATTTATTAAATTAACTTACGGACCACATACAAATATTATTTTGGTACCCAGACGTCATCCCTCTTATGATTAAATAGATTAGTTGTAACTACACTCTGTTCACCTCACAAACCACAGTTTAAAGCCATTCAAAAGCCAAATAACAAGCTATCTCCACCGTGTGAGACGTATGCCTTTTGTCTCTCTCTCTTGTCTCTCAGACAGCTAGCTAAGGCTTTCTACACACGACTATACAAGAGATCCCTTCACGGTTTCACGGTCACCTTTGTGTCTATTGCTTCGATCCTCGTTCAAAGCAAGCCTTATCCCTGAATACTGTCATTCAGAATTCACGGTCTACATAGCTTCCATGATACAAATACACTGTGATTTGTATACGAGTACTGATATGTACAGGGTGACTTTTGATTAATTAGAAATCTTATAGGGATAGAATTTCAGTACTCGTGAATATGAAGAATTTTTTCTTTTGTATCAACCCTGTTATTCAATGTGGAGACAATCATTCCACATATGAACAACTTTTTCCTGAAATCAATGATGGCCCAGTGGTAACGGCGCGACTTACAAGTTAGAGGCCGTGAGTTCAAACAGCAGGAAAAAGCTCCAGGCACTTTAGTTTGTGTAAATTATTTAATTACCACTGCTCTCAAAACGGTGAAGGAAAACATCGTGGGGAAACCGGGATGTCCTAGAACCAAAAATTCGAAGACATGTGACATCCACCGACCTGCGTAGTGGATTACGGCCCACACCCTCTTACAGAGAAGAGGCCTGTGGCTCAGCAGTGGGGGACATTAGAAAGCTGATAATAATGAAGATGAAATCAGTGTTAGTCCCGTGGTAAAAGTTGTTCATATTGAGTATTTCCAGTCTTTTTCATTCATTGTTGTACTAGATACTGACAACGGCTTCGCCCAAATATAATTAGTATTTTCTTCACTATAAAGTATAGCATATATGCTATTCAGACTATAATCTATCTCTGGACCAAATTTTATCCAGATCCGTTCGTACGTTCTGTCGTGATTGAGTAAAAAACTTTCATCCATACAAACCTTTGTCATTTATAATATCAGTAGCATTGTCGTCTCCACATTGAATAAAAATCAATTCAGCGATAGATGTATGTGTCCCATACACACACATAACATATTACAGTCCTTTGCCTGACCCTTCGAGAAATACAGGCGATGGTATGTTATTTTTAGGGTTTTGTGCGCGAAGTGTTCAAACGGAGCCCTATTGCTGTCACTCACGTGTCCCTCTGTCCGTGTGTCCGTATAGAATAGAATAGAATAAGACTTTATTGTACACCAAAACAATCACACAATTGCCGTATTGTTGTATTGCCGTATGTCCGTCTTGAAAAGAAATTTTAAACTTCCAATTTTCCTCATAAACTTGAAATTTGTTGATAATGTTTATGATTACGTGTAATTTACTGTATTGTTAAATCACAGTTTTTCTTTAAAATTTCCTCATTTGGTACGAAACCCTAAATATGCGAAGTCCGACACGCACTTGGTCAGTTTTTAGGGTTACGTACCGGAAGGGTCCAAACGGAACCCTATTGTTGTCACTCACGTGTCCGTCTGTCTGTCTGTCCGTCCGTCGTCTGTCACATTAACCTATGAACTTGAAATTTGGTGATAATGTTTAGTATACCTAACGTATACTTTACTATTGATTTGGGTATCGTTGTTGAGAGCTCATTGAGTACACCAATACTGTATTTATGGTTTTAAAAAATATTGAAAGACAAAGGAATTAGAAGTCACCAAAGTCGGCTTTTTTTACAAAATTTCTTAACAAAGAATTTTTTAACTTCCCATTGATATACGAAGTTGAAATTTGGTGATAATTTTTATTATTACATATATTTTACTAAAAAATACCAATATATTGATTTGTCAGGTTTTTTTTGGAAATTCCCTCATTTAGTACGGAACCCTAAATGTGCGTAGTCCGACACACACTTGGCCAGTTATTTCTGCGTGTTTCGGGTTGGTGCCATAGTAAAAGTTGATTTTGTTGATGATTCTGCCTTGTTTGTTCTTATCTTGTACTAGTATCGTTCATCAAAAGATTCGCAATAATTTAAATAAAAGTCACCCTGTATACATAATAAATGGTACATATAGCTATGTAGGAAGGTGTATTACATTTTCCAAAGAAAGGTATTCGAAATTGTGTATAATCTATTCTGATTCAGCACCGGAGCTTAGATCGTGGTTGGAACAAAGGAATGCCTTTCATTCCTCTTGCTATTGACAGCTCGCTTCTCTATAAGGTGTATAATATTGTCATCTATCTGTTTCTAAAAGGGTTCGCTAGGTGGTATGTAAACCAGTAGGAGTCGTAAAATATAGTTTTATTGTCGGAGTTGGAAAATATTATGATTTTAAACCTGGTGCCGCCTGATATTATTCCCCAAAATGATTGGAGATATACGAACAAAATGTTTTGAACAGCAGAATTTTGCACATCAATCATGCTTTGATTGAAACTTAAGGCCACAAAAAGACGAGTTTATAGAATAGAATAGAAAACATTTATTCGACACAGATACAACACAGCAGCAACAAACAAAAGGAAAAGAGAAGTACACAAAGTTACAATAAAATTGTGCTGAGCGTGCCCATACCGAAAGGGTTACCTCAGCATTTGCTAGGCGTCAGACACCCAGCGCTGGTTTTCAGTTGGCATCCCGCAGTGACGCACGGACACGGGTAAACAAAATATATTCATAATTAAATATCGATGTATAAGTACCTACTTTGGTAATAATATAATTAAAATACGTAACTTATTGAAAAATTAAATATTTAAAACAAAAAACGCAAAACCCTTTCATTTGTTTCACTGCTGTAGTGTTGCTGTTGTGCTGTTTTGTTTGTTTCATTGGAAGCATTAAATGCATGCATTGTCATCCAAACTAAACATTTATACAAAATTTCAGCTCAATTGGAAACCAGGCAGTGGGTCAAATTTAACTTCTAAGATTTTTTTAAAACTAAATAGTTTGGATGACAATGCATGGTTAGCTAAGTGACGGTATTCAAAATTCAATATGGCGGACTAGTAATTTTGTATGTATTCCCAAGATAATGGGTATCAAAGGTAAGAGTTTGCTGAGAAGAACACGAAAAATAAAAATAAAGTGTTTATAATTTTTTTTTTTTTTTTTTAACTTCAGAACATTATTTATAAATAAGGCTCCTAGTAGATACATACAATACTTTACTTAAGTTTCGTGTGTTATTTATTTACCTATCACATTACGCAGTGCTAAAATTAAATAGTAAAAGATTCTGACATTTTTTTTCCTAAAACCTAAAGCACTTCGGCCTCTTTGCCTAGGTCAGCCGTTGACCTAAAAAAGCGTCATTTGGCGAACTTAAGAATTTAAGCAACGAATTTACTATTCATAGACTAGCTGACGACCTCGGTACTGTCACTGTAATATGAAACAGATTTTGCTGTATTAAACAGAACTTTTTTTTTTATATCGTTGCCCCACCCTAGGAATTACCATTGTATCGTGGGTGCAATCACAAACATGTATACTGACATACACAAGACACTCAGACCTGGAACAACTATCTGCAGGTCATACAAATATTTGTTCCGAACGCTCAACCACTGCGCCAACCGTGTCGTCGAACTAGCTCAAAACCCTGTTTATTATCGAATAGCTAAATAAATGAAGTTCTTTTAAATAAATTATAGATTCTTATTTAATTAATTTGAAACTTTGTTTAATAAATAAGAAAAATACAAAAAGTCAGAAGCTGTAGCGACATCTATGACACTACATACGAACTAGAACAGCAAAATTCCTACATCGCGCAAGCAGAGTTCTCCGCGCGATATGAACGTATACAACAGCCCGAAATCAACTATGGGGCAGTTGCCCGGACCAGACACAACTCCCGTCTGGTCGGAGGATCCTCCCTTTTCAATGGAGGTGGTGGGACTTTACACTCTGTTCCGCATACCTCTAAAATGGTGACCCTCGGCTATGAACGTGAGCGCAGCCTTCGTCATGACGTCATCACCTCGTCAGCGCAGTCTTTGTGCAGCTACTCCAGCGTGACGTCATCATCATCACTTCCTCCAAGCTCTTCAGCAACGAGTCATACAGCCAGCCAGTACAACGATAACGCCGACAACGATAACGCCGACAACGATAACGCCGACAACGATACGCCGACAACGATAACGCCGACAACAATACGCCGACAACGATAACGCCGACAACGATACGCCGACAACGATAACGCCGACAACGATACGCCGACAACGATAACGCCGACAATGATACGCCGACAACGATAGCGCCGACAACGAAACGACGCACCGCTCTGACTCACTGGAGCCCGCAGCAGTACTCCGACTCACTGGAGCCTGCAACATCGTCCCGTCTCACTGGGATATCATCACTGCAGACAGTTCCGACTCACCGTGAACTATGCGCCTCTTCCGGTTCCGACACTGGAACCAGCCTTCCACTGGCCCGGCAAGCATCACATATGAACGACTCATCGAGAAGAGAACAATAGATCTCCAATCTCCAGAGGGGAGTGATGTAGCGACATCTATGACGCTATATACGAACTAGAACAGCAAAATTCCTACATCGCGCAAGCAGAGTTTTGCGCGCGATTTGAACATACACAACAGCCTGAAATCAACTATGGGGCAGTTGCCCGGACCAGACAACTCCCGTCTGGTCGGAGGATCCTCCTTTATCAATGGAGGTGGTGGTACTTTACACTCTGTTCCGCATACTAATTATGAACTGTTAAAAATAATAAATAAATCTTTATTTTTCTATTTTACTTTTAATTATAAATTATTATATACATGAAAACTCATTATTACACACATACTAAGATTTAGATTATTATAATTATATACTAGCAACACGCCCTGGGTTGACACGGGAGTAAAATTATTCGAAAGACACGTAGCGTCATCGAGCGTCCTAAAGCAATTGTGATCGTCAAAAGTTATCGTTCTTTCCCTCGGGAACAGTATTTTTTTTCTGGTGAAAGGTACTCTATGTCCTTTTTTGTGCCCCTAACAAGGTAAAGGGTGTTTTTTTAGAGGTCATTCATTCGCCTGTCCTTATCCCAATTTATAAGGGGTCGGCGCAACATGTCTTTTTCTTCCATACTCCTATAGTAGTCGTCATCTCTGTAGTCACCCCCTTTTTACCCATATCCTCTTTCAGACAGTCCAACCATCGTTTCTATGGCCTTCCCCTACTCTTATGGCCATCCACATCTATACACAAGACTTTCCTCACGACATTTTCTTCATTCCTCCGCATCACATGCCCATACAACGACAACCGATTTCCACACAACTTTTCAGTCAGCGGTGCCACTTTCAGACTTCCTCTTATATACTCATTCCTAATTCTATCCATGCGCGTGTTAGATTTAATGAATTATGTGATATCATGTCATTATATATTTTGATTTTCCAAGAATATTGTTCGTTGCATTTTAAACATTGGTCACATTTATGAACCTTGGAACAAATGTAGACGTACCTACCTAAGTAAATCTTATTGTGTGTACAAATATAAAACGCTTAACTTCTAAAAAGCTGAATTGATGATACTCCTATAAATTATTACGCATTTTTTAATGATCGTTGTGTGGTATATCTTGGATTTAAAATTGCTACTTTAATGTAGTAAGTAGTTTGAAACGATTGGGACAATACTATCAGATAGTGTTGATATTCGAATTAAAGATCCAGTGTTATTAAATGGCTTAATACAATCTTATTATGTTTTAAAACAATTGGACTATACAATAATTGATTATTATCACATCTATTATTAGTTTATTCATGACAATCTGTGATTGGTAGAAAATGGCGGCATATTATATGTGACGTTTAAGAAAAGTATCTACTCACAACTTACTATAAAAGATGTGTGACTAGCTACTCTTATTCATTATTAAGTTGCTGAAAGTGTAGTATATACAACCTCATGGAGAAGAAGCTCTGTTCTAATAACTGTTAAATCTACTTGATGTGAAAGATTGATTACAAAGGCTCACGTGAGTTAATTGATGTTATATCTTGATTGTTGCTAATGATTGTGTTGATTCTGTGTATGTGCTATGTTAAAGCCCTTGTTTCTAATGATATTAAATGGTGGTAAGGAATACCTATTCATGTTCTTTGCCTTGTCACTGTCATTGTTTCTAAATGGCAAGATATTTCACGTTGTAAATTGGCACAAGCGATAGATCATAGAATTTGATTTATTGTGATAAACGATTATTAATGATGTGTGGGTTTAATACCATAAGAGAGGTACCGTGGAGTTTCTTGGTTCGTTCTTCTCCACGAAGACCTAGTTTTGCGAACGGGCCATTAGATTTTCGATTCATGACAAGCCTGTTGGAAATAAATACTTTGTCTTGTCTTTCTGTAGTTTACTTAATAAACCCTTTTCCTACATACCACATTAATAAGAACTTACATACCTATAGGTACAGTAAATAACAAGTACATCAAAGCTTGATATGTAGGTAGATATAAATATCTACTCTTAGTTACCTCCATCCTGCTGACACGCGTAACACCACACATCGCTCTTAGCATTCTCATCTCAGCCGCATGCAATTGCTTTTCATTCATCCCTTTTGTAGCCCAACATTCTGAACCATACAAGACAGCAGGTCTGACCATTGTTTTATAAATCTTCTCCTTAAGTTTAAGGGGAATGCGGGAGTCACAGATAGTCCCGGTGACCTGCCGCCATTTCATCCATCCAGTGTTAATTTTGTGCTTAAAGTCCGACCTATTTCGCCATCGCTTTGCATGAGTGAACCGAGATACCGAAAATCGGAGCAGACTGGGAGAAGCGCGCCATCTAGCACTATAGCTTCAGAATTGGAGAGACCGCCGAAATCGCAGAACATGTATTTAGTTTTGGTTCTGCTGATTTTCAAGCCAACTTTCTCCAGCTTCTGTTGCCATTTCTCCAATCTGCTCTGGATCTCAGGTTCATCTTCACCGACCAGAAAAATGTCGTCGGCAAACAGCATGCACCAGGGTGCCTCCTCCTGTATTTCCGACGTAAGAGCGTCCATAATCAACAGGAAGAGGTAAGAACTTAAAGCCGACCCTTGATGTAAGCCTACAGCCACACTGAACTCATCGGTGTTGCCAGCAGCCGACCGGACGTAGGTACTAGATTGCCTGTACATAGCACGAATCAACTCAACATACTACGTTTTTTTAGAGGTATATAACTTCAAATTGTAATAAACACACAGGAAAATGTTTTTATTATCAATGAAATTGAATTTATTTGAGAGATAGTGTTATGGCATTTGTGTTTAAATAAGATTTCGGGAAAATGGCCACCGCGACAAGCGCGTACAAGGCATAATCTGTAAATTCAATGCGAATGTCTGAGACACATGCACACACACACACGAGACATGATTTCAAACTTTTTCATGCAAAACATGATGATCGAAAGAAGAAAGAAAGAAAAAATATTTATTTTGCACAGACCAAAAACGCACATTGAAAACTAAATTTACAAAAGCCTAGTATTCAAAGACTAAAATAAAAATAAAGAAAAACTAAACTAAATTGCCTATCAATCTCAGCCGGTCGATTCTGTTAACATCTCACCGTGAAAACATAAGTGAAGCGAGCGTGAAGTGAACTGTCATTCCACCTTGATTGTGTGGATTGACAGCTCACTTCATGTTCACTTCACCTAAGTTTTCACGGTGAGTTGTTTACAGAATCGCACTACAGTTATGGTCATACCGGAGATAACCATAGACACCATGTCTAGGGTGTGGTGCGCCAATACACGCCATAGACAAACGTAGGTCTATGACGCATCGATGACATTAGGAAGGAGATCACACGACCGGTTTGATGGCATATATGTGAAAAGGTAACACACAAACAAAGTTTCGCGTTTTTAATATAAGCTAGGGTTAGGACTATAAATAATGGAGTTACAAAAAAAATGAATACAAATGTATACTTTATTATTTTGCGGCGGTGAGATTCTTTCATGTATCGAACGCCCCGTGGATTACACCAGAGGTCAGACATTGTCAAAGGTCACAATTCGTGGGAGGGGGAGGGGGCACTAGTTGCATTACGCTTGCTATTGCAATTAAGGCAATTACGTCAATGTCATTTATGACTTGATATTCTGTCGCCATAAGGGAAAAGGGCGCATCTGAATAAAACACAAATTCAAACTATTTATTACAATTAAATTGATAAGCATTGCCACACAGCGTGGCAATGCCGGCAGTCTTTTGGACACGAAGTCGACAGCGATACGAAGGTATTTTTCGACGCCATATTTTAGTTTAATTAAGTTTCAGTTTGGAAAAGTTTTAATTTTTTGTTACTCTCCCTTGGGCACTCAGGGCAGGGAAGGAACAGGGGTGGATTTTAGTCAGTACGAGTCTGACACGCCTTGCCGCTCCACCCAGAGCAGGAGATGTCATTGGATGATTTCACAACCCCAAAAAAAAAGTGAAGTACCTACCTTTTTTTTTGGTTAATCGTGTTTATTTGGAAATAAAACCTTGATAGATCGATTTATCGCTCCCGAAACTCCATTCATACTAAATTTCATGAAAATCGATGGAGCCGTTTCCGAGATTCGGATTATATATATACATAGATATAAACAAGAAATGCTCGTTTAAAGGTATTCTAATACCTTCTTATTCTAATTCTATGTAAATAATTTAATTGTAATTAAACCAATAAGAGGCACTTTTATATTGTCAAGTTGGTAAGTAGTCGGTCAATTTTATTCCTAAAAAGATGTAGATAGTTGCACATTCCAAAGCGTATGCAGGCATTCCATATCTGTATGGAGAAGAACGTACAAGACACTCCATGGACACTTTTGTCAAGACTACTAAATTACCTCCACCATAGAAGCTTCCCCTGGGTGTATCTTACCCTCTCACAGAGAGGAGGCCTGTGCTCCAGCAGTGGGTACATTAATAGGCAGATGATGATGGAAGCGTGTAAAAAATTATTTAAATTCTGGATGCGTTAAGTTTTCCTGATTCCAAATATTATGTAAATTACTCAATTTTGCTTAAAATTGCAGATGCGCCGCTTTTTCTCTGGACGGCAGTATTTATTGAGTGTAAAATACATATTCGCAACGTGTAAGATATTTGAATTTTCTTTGGATGTAATAATGGAATTATTGAAGGTGTTAAAGTAATATTATAGCTATTTGAATCTGAGAAAAAGGTTAAGTGAGGTTAGACAGGTCACGGCTTTCATTTAGAAATTGCGTTTAATTTTCTCTGAATGGTGATAACGTCAAAGAGATATTTTCACTAAGGAGCGCTCTACCAAAGGTATTTCATTTTGCTTAGTGCAATTATTACCTAAATTTTATGTAGAAATGATTTAATATTTTCAGTGATTCGTTCAAAAAATTATTTAAGGCGCAGATATACGACATCTAATGATTTTTAAATGAACATCACGTCTAAACGACTACTTTTATTTCTTTGAAAAAAATGTAATAGGTACTTTAAATATATTTTTAGTGAATATTTGAAATTATATTTTCATAATAAAACAAAATAAATAAAAAAAAACATTTAATTACCTATAAAATCTAATATTGTATTAGATTTTTACAAAAAGTGTTCTTAATCTAATGTTAGTAAATGACTCTAGTCTAGTGTTAGTTATAATTTAAACATCGTTCTAGTAATAAACATTTTTACAGGAATCCCTTGATAGATAAAAGACAAATTATTTTATTTTTGTAAGTAGGTTTTAACAACACTTATAATATAAGTAATTTTTTTTTTAGCTAGATGAGGCCGGTGTTTCCTAGCTGACTACCCTGAGAAGAAACACCGAAAAAATTCAGAGGTCTCTTTTAAAGTGTTTAATCAAATCTATACAATATGTACTGGTTAAATCATATGAGAACCTGCATATACGCTTATGTCTGGGATGAGCTTTTTGAAGAAAGCAACACACAAATTCGAGTGGACCTGTCCAGGCAGTGCAAACATTTGTCAGTCATCGTGAAGCTCAACTCAGAACTTTGAGGAGCTCAACGAACCGACGAACAATACCAAAGTAAGGACATTTGAGTAGGCCGCAAAAATACTCAAACTGCCAGGAAATCATAAAATCATCAATAAAAATCATAAAATGAATACTTTACAAAGTATTCAAGTCACAAAAAAATAATAATAGTAAAATGTCAATAAAAATAAAATATAATACTATACAAGTATTCATGTCAAAAATAAGTATTAAAAAAAAAAATTCATCAGTATTAATATATAAGTAGTACATTGGAAAACAATGGCTCATGTATATCATTGAAGCAGCTCAATCTCACGCCTTATTGTCCTCAAGGTAGTCATTAATTGTGAAAAAAACTTTCTGGCATTGCTTACGTTTAATAAATGATTTAAATTTATTTATGCTTAGTTCTTGAATTTGGCTAGGAAGTTTATTATAGAAACGTATACATTGGCATCTAAACGAACCACCTATTTTTTTCTTGAGCCTGATTTCGGATAAGATATAGGCCTCCTCCAATTTCTTTCATTTTTTGAAAAGCTGTGGGTTTGTCTTAATAAATACTGCCACCTCAAAGATGTATAATGATGGCAATGTTAGAAGCTTCAAGGATTCAAAATATGGCTTACAACTGTCCCTTGAGTGTAGATTACATATAGCGCGTACGCATTTTTTTTGTGCGATGAACACGTAATTCTTGTCTGTCGAATTACCACAGAGAACGACTCCGTATCTTAGAACTGATTCTACGTAACTATGGTAGGCAATACGCATGGCGCGACGGTTTACAAATTTAGACAGCTTATGAAGAGAAAAAGCAAAATGTTAAGTTTTTTGCAAATTTCTTCTACATACGGTTTCCACGTAAGTTGACTGTCTATCACTAAAACTAAAATCTTTGTTGTATCCGTTTTTTTTAACAGAATTTCTTTTGTGACTAATAGTAACCGGTAGTTGTCGTTTTCATTGACTAAAACCTCACCGTTCTAGGTTTTGACCGATATTTGATTTTACGCTGGGTTTTAATATTTATGTTTGTCATTTCTGTGTACTATTGCCAGTTGCTTAAATATGATGTGATAAGATCAAAACCATTGCCTCGTATTCCATATCTTTCTAATTTGTCGATAAGTATAGTATGATCAACATGATCCAAAGCTTTCGTCATGTCCATATATAGGGCACAGATGGGAAGTGTGCTATCTACACTTGACATAATTTTCTTGAGAAAATCATAAATAGCAACATTAATTGACTTATTCTTTCTAAAACCTTTTTGTTCATCAACCAGTACATTCTTACTTTCAAGAAAATTGTACATTCGGTTGTGTATAATTTTTTCTATGACCTTAGAAAAATTATACACAACCTCTTTCCTTATGGAATTATATTTTTATAACATAGTTTAATTTAATTTGCAAAGTTTTGTCAACGCGGATAAAAATTGAGAATCACGCAAAAACTATTAAACGTATTTTATAAAACCTTCATCATTTTGAAGATATTTTAATTATTTATCTTTCAGTATACGTGTTTTAGTATAATACTGGTTGCTTATGTGTAATTAATTAATAATGCGTTTAATTTCGGACAGCGCTCCTTGATGGGCGATTCCAATTACTGAGTGGACGTACGACGCGTTGCGTGAACTGAGCACAGAATACGCAAGCTAACCACTCAAGGCTTGGGTGAGAGTAGCCGGTCATCTTCGACAGAAATCTTCATCTCGTGAATA
Source organism: Polia nebulosa (assembly GCA_951329385.1). Classification (NCBI taxonomy): domain Eukaryota; kingdom Metazoa; phylum Arthropoda; class Insecta; order Lepidoptera; family Noctuidae; genus Polia; species Polia nebulosa. The sequence goes on from OX589606.1 coordinate 31,316,966, forward strand.
ATTCAAAATACGCGTAAGGAGATTTTCACCACAAAACCTTGTAGGGAATCCCTTAAACGTGCAAACGTTTAGCCATAACATTTGTAGGATCTAGGATTATCATAATATTGTATTATCACCTTCACGGCAATCTCGTAAAACTTTCCGAAGTGAGAACATCCCCAGCGCTAGTTTGGCGAATAAAATAGTGTTGTTTTATTACTATTTTACTTGCTATAAATCTTCTGGCGAGATTTTATGGGCACTCTCAATCGCCAATATACTTCACTACGAAAAAGCCTTCATGGTCGTTGGAAGTGTCATAAAATTATTTGTTCACTATAAAAGAGTTGATTTTAAAGAGCTTTTTTAGCATTGTAAAATTCATACCATAAACTACAGAGCAAAAAATACTAACTTCATTACAATTTCTACCTCACTGTTAAATAAACCCAAACAAATAAGACAAAACCCACATACGAGTAATGCATAATTACATTAATTTAAAATTGCCTTTTATATGTGAACATAATTTCATTAAGAAACCTTCCTAAACGAAGTCTTCCCATTAGCATACCAAAGCATAATTTTATTCTCCGTCCTTATGCTCATTCTTACAAAGCAAGCAGGCATCTAACAACAATGATTAATGAAGACGAACGACTTTGAAGTCGCAAAGACAAAGGTGCAAAGACAACTTCACAAAGAACACAAAAGACCCACAAAATATTAATGTAGGTAAACGCTGTGGAGCGGAAAAATGACGCGCGTAAAACAGCGTCATTTGGGTAATTGCGTCACGGCGTCATTCCGTCACGCCATCATACCATCATGGCGGCATGACGGCTAACTTGCGGCTGTAATGATCAATTAATTTGCCTCGACTCGCTGCGTCGCCTAATGTGGTGATATCTTGTGCTGATTGTGGGAATTAAGGACTTATGATTAGTCGCGAGCTAAACTTCGTGTTACGAACAAAAATTAGGAAATGAAGATGTTTTATGTAGTAAATTGCTCAAGCTGTATAGGTAACTGTGCAGAAGATCTATAAGTGCGTCAATGTATTATAGGTAAATTACTGTTTAAAAACTGTGAGAAAAAAAATACATCGAAAAAAAAATGTGGCCAAACTTTATAAGTAAACCAAATATTTACTTGCCTTAGCTAAATTGTTTACAGATAAGATACGAGTAGGTTTACCATTTCATCTACAACGTTATGAAACGATGAACACAAACATTTTTAGCACTAAATCCTCGCATATCAAGCCAAGAAACTATATTTACATCGCAAGCAAAACCACATCATCTGTCATCACTAACAAGGTATTTTAGCCAACATTATATCGCTAAACATCACGGTATTATACATAACTAAGTCAATATTTCTCAAACTATCGACGGAATGACGCAACGTTTTTGAGATTAACGTCGAATTTTGCCAACATCATCATCAGACATCATAATATTTGTAACATTAAGACTGTATTTTCTGAAGGGGCAAGCAGAGATAGGTACAATATTAAAGCTATTTTTGTACTTATATACGTAATTAACATTACTTTGGGATACGGGGCAGGAAAATGATGATGATGACTTTGTAGTTTTTGTTTTGAAAACGGGGTGCAATATCAGTCTCACTCGTTGATAAATTAAAGCCTTATATCTCAGAAACTACTGGAGCTATATGCAAACAAAAAATACGTGTGTATTGCTGATAATATAGAGAATCGACATACGTAAAAACTAAAGAATCATAAAGTGTTTAAAGTACTTCAAATGAAATGTAAACGTAAAAAAACGTTAGAAATAAATGTTAATATTCGTTAACCTACTCGTATGTCCTAACCAATAATTTTGTAGTTTGTACCTTTAAAACCTATTTATTATTAAACTAAACTATATTACCAATTTTTTGATACCTAGAAGTCACTAGGCGATATGTTATAGGTACCACATTAAACCAAAACAAAACACCCCTTTCTCTCATTTTTTTCCCGCCAAAATCGAGTCAAGTTACGGCAAGATGGAATATTGACCTACTTTATCGTTGTATTTTACTGTTTTATGTGTTTGTAAATATTAATTATTAACTACTTTCCACATTACGAGCGATGTTGTAAGAGATTAAGAAGTAAATAATACTAAAAAAAAATAAACATAATTTATATAATTACGTAAACATTCCACCGTTTCCAGGTTCCGTTTCTCAATTTTAGCATTTTCAATACACACGGGACCTCTGACAAGTTTATGTATTCGTAATCCTTGAAATTTTTCCGATTTTATGGATAGATAACATAAGTAGGTTGGATTTTTCAAAAATTCCAATTAAATCACAAAGTTGACATAAATTGACTGTTGACACTGACTGTTGACGGACGACATTTCAAAATTTTTTAAAAAAAAATCTCTATGTCATAGTGCGGGGTGCCAAGGAACAAAAGACGCGGACTTTAATACAGTGCCATCTTTTATTTACTTCTCAAAACTCAAACAATGCGACCACAGTAAAAAATCGATTTCAAGTGAATAATCCGCTTAGTCTACAAATGTGACAATGGCGCTTGAGAGTACTTTTAATTTCGCAACAAAATCGACCACGGCGCGTGAATGGCTAACTACTGTTCTAGGATTATCCCATTGCAGAAAAAACAGGCAGGCGCCTACTTTCCGTCCACTGGTCAATGCCTAGGCCCAAGAGTCTAGGGCTTAGACAGTGGCCAGTTGGTAACATAGTCCTAGACTCTAGGGCTACAGATCTTTTTTTTACTATTAATAGGCACGCGTTTGACTGCTATCTCACCTGATGGTAAGCGATGATGTGGTCGAAGATGGAGCACAGTTTATTTACCATTGAAAAAAAAAAAAAACTTTATCCTATCCGGAAACCGAACCCAGAACCCTACCATTAGCACTCATACCAACACTAAAAAAGATCGAAACCTAACTACAAACTTTCATCAACAAAATCCTGCTCTAAAACTCGCACAATGAACCCTGGAACATAGTTGGAGTCCCCCAGTCCTAAGTAATAAGTTACGAGTATGTAATCATCTCAGTCGCTCATAAGACACTCGATCTTTCGCCGATGTTGTAGATCGAAGGTCAAGTTCATAAGGTCAATGACAGACCATCTATAATCATTAACAAGGCACAAATAAAAAATATTCGCTATAATAAATAATAGGATCAAGCCAGGAATTGAAACCAGAACTCTACGAACAAGCAAACTTCAAACCCAAATTCCCAGTCTATTACTTACTCGCACAATGAACCCCAAAACAAAGTTTGAGTACCTCAGTCTTAAGTAATATGTTATGTTCGAGCTAATCAATTCAGTCGCTCATAAGACACTCGATCATCCGCCGATACTGTCGATCGAAGGTCAAGGTCCCGAGGTCAAGGTCACGGGTAATTAGGGATCCTGTATGAATGGGGTTTTATTATGTTAGGGAATTTATGTAGATTAGTTTGTTTTTGTTGAAGGATTCATGTGGAGTTGGATAAGCTTGAATAATCGAACTGAAATAACTATTATCTGTGTATTTGTAATCATAATTTCAATCGATAAGGGTAAGTAAGCCACACGTCAAGGTCGGTCCATAGGTAGAATACCATGCATTTCATATCTAAACCTCTTCGTGCCTCGGAAAGCACATTGTGCCGCTGGTCTCGGCTCGGGCCGATTGTCATACATAGATCATTGACAGTCGTCACGTGTAGTCAGAAGCCTAAGGTCACTTTCACATTAGGGCGTTAGCAGTGCGACAGTAGCGTGGCAGAAGCACAGGCTTCTGTTTATAATATGAAATTCTGACAGGGCGCGCGTCTGTCGAGCTGCTAAAGTCGCCTAAATATGAAAGCGATCTAAAGGCCCGACAGACAAGGTTGCCTTGATCTATCTTTGTTTTGTTTGTGTATGTTTCTATCTTTGTTCTTGTAAGCAGGCACACCAGTTATGTATGTAGGCTTCTTTAATTTGGTTTAGTGTTTATGCTTGAGTTTGTTTTTTATGGCATGATTGAGTGTGCTAGCTGGCAAGTGGCGGATTATTTAATTTTATGATTATATTTTAGACGACATATATTTATTTTTCTGTTTTACATAATGTAAATGTTGTTGTTACATAATGTAAATGTTGACTGTTGCATATAATTATATAGATTCAAGTTCTTAAAACTTAACAGACAGATGTGTTGCTGGGGTGTTTGTTGGCCACTTCTTCTTCACAGCTAAAACACTAGGAAGTGGTGACGGGCGGGCGTTTTTTGGGGGACTGTCTTTATGTAGAACTTTGACGTTCAAAAAGTGCTGGTTCTCAGCCTAGTTTGAATAAATGACTTTTGATTTTGATTTTTTTTTATTTTGATCCGAGGATACCGCACGGTATCCAGTGAGGTAGCGAGCCTCCTTACTGGACTGTCACCATGGGATCTGGAGGCAAAGGTTCTCGCACACTTGTATGAGTGGCGCGAGGAGGCGAAACGCCGGGGCGAAACTACGCTGCCGCGACACCTCGCGGCTCGGCGGACAGAGCTCCGGCTGGATCTCATGGCGACATGGAGAGAGCGACTGTCGCAACCCAGCGCTGGGCACGCCGCAATTGCGGCGGTAGTGCCCCTCTCTGAGGAGTGGCTGGAGAGGCGCCACGGCGTCCTCACCTTACGTCTGACGCAGGTCCTCACCGGACACGGAAGTTTCGGGAGATTCCTGCGTAGGATAAGGCGGAGGGAAACGCCCGGGTGTCCCCACTGTAAGGATCACCCAGAGAACACGGTGGAGCACACGGTGGAGATCTGCCCCGCTTAGGCGGAGTCCCGCTGTGTCCTCGTGGAGGCGACCGGCGGCAGCAACCTCTCGCGCCCGGCCCTGATCCAGGCCATGGTACGGAGCGAGAGAGAATAGAAAGCAGTCTCCTCCTTCTGCGAAGCAGTAATGCTCGCGAAGGAGGAGGCGGAACGGGTGAGGGAGAGGCAACAACAACAGACTCGCACTCACGCCCTCAGCAGCAGCCGCCGCAAGAGACGCCCTGGGCGGAGGACGTTGCGAGACGATCTCCGGCCACCGTAGACCCGGGCCTGCGGGCGAGTAGTGGATAACTAGCCATCCGATCAGCACCACGCCTGAGATTCGAAGGCGTGTAGTGATCCACGCGCGCCTCAAAGAGTCTTCAGCAAACATGACAGGGCCCGTCATGGCCGATGCCTCGCCAAGGGTTAATGATAAATTCGAAAGAGTTACCTCGCCCCTGGGCACTCAGGCAGTGAAGGAACAGGGGTGGGTTTTAGTCAGTAAGAGTCTGACACGCCCTCCCGCTCCACCCAGAGCGGGAGAAGTCATTGGATGATTTCCCAAAACACAAAAAAAAAGCCAAGGTTGCCTGCTTGTCGGGCTCCTGCAGATTGTACTTCGGAGAGTGTGCGCAAGAACTCCACGACCTTATCCCACCGGCCCCCTTCTACCATCGGACATCTAGACGCACTGCAAGTTACCATCCCTACCTTGTTGCTATTCCACGAACTCACACTAAGCGTTTCCGAACGTCTTTCATAATGCGCACTGCAAAGGAGTGGAACTCTCTACCTGCGTCTGTATTTCCGAATGCATACAACCCTAGTCTCTTCAAAGTTAGAGTGAACAGGCTTCCTCTGGGTAAGCTCGCTCTATCGTCGACTGTGTCTCGGTCACCTGTGACCTAGACTGTGATCAAGAGCAAATCCATCTAAAATAAAAAAGCCAGTTTTTACAAGGAGTTACGTTTTACCCAGAAACTTGGTAAAACACTGGTATTCAGCTCTATCGAGTCAAACAGCGACCTTAATATAGGCAGATATTATTTATCTTGTATTTTATTTTATCATTGATAGGCTCACGTTTGACCACTATCTCATCTGATGGTAAGCGATGATGTGGTTGAGGATGGAGCACGCTTTCCTTGAAATAACCTATTCACTCTTGACTTAAAGACCAGGGAGTCTTTAAGTCAAGATTGAATAGGTTATTTCTCGTAGCTATCAGGAACAGACTCCGGCAGGGAATTTGAATCGCATTTTTCAGGCATTCTTGTATCATATACGAGTAAGTCTTGCTTTTAAAAACTTGCAAATGCTAACTGTTAATACAACGATCTAAACACTTTGATTGGAAACTGAGTAGCAATATTATAGCGCACACTATCCGCTTACAATAACTGACTCGCGATAACCTCCGACAACTTTACTATGTTCTAGTGGCTCGCAAAACAGTGCGAAAATTGATTTTGATGAAATTTCTGGACGGAACTTCCTCTTCTACTTTCTACATACGATCGGAACACTACACTGTCTGTAATTATGTATGTAATAGTAATATTCAGCGCGGATTGTTCATTGTTTCTAGCTGATTTTTTTTTGAGGGTGGGAAATCGTCAATTGACTTCTCCCGCTCTGGGTAGAGCAGGAGAGCGTGTAAGACTCTTGCTGACTAAAACACGGGAACACGGGTAGGCCCGTGTTCCTTCAATTGCCTTCCAAGGTAAATCTTTAGAACAATCCCAAAACACATTGTTCACTAAACATTTCAGACATTGTTTAAAATTGTAGCCCATTCTTTAAACATGCTGGGCAAAAGATGTAAGAGATAATTTTATCTTTTTTTGTGTACACAATTGTCTTAAAACTTTTTTGGTAAACTGCTAGACGAAATACTCTGTTGGTAGTTCCTGAAATAAATTTACAGCTGCTCAATTTATAATGGTGTTTCTTTTAAGTAGCCTAAGTTATATTTTAGTCTTCCGTCAAATATCTCTATCGCTCACTTGGTTTTTTTTCGAGCAATTTTACGAACAGCCAATTTTGATGTCATGGATGGCGCAGTGGTTGAGCGATTGGCTGCTGCGCTGCGTATTGCGGGTTCGATTCCTGCACGGAACAAATATTTACTTTGTCTACAGATAGTTTTTACAAGTCTGGGTATCTTGTGTATAGGAATTTACGTAATTTCTAGTGTGGGGCAAGGTATTTAAAAAAAAGATGATACTGTTATTTTTTGTAAATCCATTATAATGGTCGTAGTTCTTTTGTATATTCTATAGAATTAAGGTTTTTTTTTTGAGGTTATTATTGTAATGTTCTTTCTATATTCATTTTTATAAACGTTCTAAAAAATTAACGCAATAACCACAACACAAAATCCTTATTAAAGAACTAAAAACATAATTTACAGTTAATTAACATTTTAAAAAGATGTAAAAGCAACTAACATTAAACCGCGTCCCGGCGGCGCGCGCTAAAGTGTTAACTGTGACAATGTGCCGGCAAGAGCAAGTTTAGAGTACCCCACTGCTCCTACACTTGTAACTGAAGCCAACACACTGATGTTGTTAGGAGTTAGTGAGTGTTGCAATTTTCTGTCATCGTTGGCTTATTAGTTAATTTAGTATGGGCAAAACTAAAAGTGTCGTGCTTAAAGGTCAAACCTTTCAACAAGGCACTTTTAATTTTAGATTTCGTTGGTTACAGTACTACATCTGCCTTTGCCTTTTTGAAACCTTTTCCCAACAGGGTCGAATCCCAGTCGAATGCAACATTTTCTTCTTAGCGTTTCGACGGCAAATTTAGTTTTTAAATTTAGTGTTTGGCCCAATAATCCGCCTCGGTAACAGCATTCGCTGACGCAGTATAAGGTCCTCACATGTACAGGTGACATGGTATGCGAGAGCATCGAATGCAACTGAATACCAATTTTGGTAACGGTAAAATATAGGCTCGAATAAATGTCTGACTAACTCCTACTTCAGGAAAAGGATTTATGTATTTAAAAACTAGATCTATAATTTATACTTAGAAGGAAATAAATCTGCCCCATTTGAATAGGTAAGGCATGTGTGTTTTTATCACTTATGATTTGACGGAATTTTCAACTAGCACTCAAAAACCGCTTTACGAAGCTGCCTAGCTCGTAGCAACACGCGTAGCGGTTTTGTAGCAGAAAACGCTACGCGCAGTAAATCACTCAAACTGCTGGCGCAAACTAATGCAAGAACATAAAATATAGCACATGAGGTACCAACAACCTTTACGGACTGTTTTGCAAATGTGGAGACAACATGTCATCATTATTCTCTTGCACTGCAGCATTGTTACAATTTTTTTAGGGTCGACAAAATATGTCTTCTTGTGCCACAATTTCTCTATTAGTCGTTTTCTGATTAGCCCACCCCTTTCCAGCCATATGCTCTGTACAGTGTCATTCTATCGTCGCTAGCGATTGTCGAAATGTTGAAAAATAAGGGTTTGTTCATGCGTTTCGATGTCACTGCTGAAATTTTTTATATTTTTTTTATATTAGTGTTTAATCCGTGGTGCTTGGAAACTGGGCCTACCCCAGTTGTAAATGTCCCTTTGTGCCTAATGACCTAGCTTTGTTCCGTCTCCCGCATGATAAGGAGGGAAGTGGTATTTATGTTTTTTTTTACTCCGACTTCGTTCTTGTTTTATTAATAAAGTTCCGTACCCGAAGGGTTCAAACGGAGCCCTATTGCTGTCACTCATGTCTCCATCTATCCATCTGTCTTTCTATCTGTCGTCTATCACACAGGTTGTACAGCGATATGGTTAGTGCTACAGTAACAGTCTTCAAATTTTCACAGTATAAAGCATCTTGTTCCCAAAGCCATACAAATGGTCAAAAATACATTTTATATGGAACCCTAAATGTGCAAAGTCCGACACGCACTTAGCCGTTTTTTTGACCTTTTGATTGTTCAGCTTCCACACAGTCCATCCATTTCATTTTTGATGTCATGTGTATCTTAGCTAAATCCAACAGTGTCTAATAAAATCAATTCGTTTTTCATGTAAATCCAGACATAAGCCTAGCAGCACAACCAGGGCATTTGCCATGCTAAGTCACTCGGTCAATTTATTCCGGCGTTCCCCGAATTATACCAAAAATTCGTAACAATCTCATGCAAAGCGGTATTAGGGACCTTTTTATGTACTTTCTTGTTGCTTGTCACTCATTTACATACTAATCCGGGAATGGGAGACATCATGTCAGCTGTTTCCATGCCAAAGAGTTTTGAATTTTTTTTTGCTTTTTATCATTTTTTAGGGTTCCGTACCCGAAGGGTCCAAACGGCGCCCTTTTGCTGTCACTCACGTGTCCGTCTGTCTGTCCGTCCGTCGTCTGTAACACAGGTTTTACAGAGAAACGGTTGGAGCTATAGTCTCCAAATTTCACAGTATAAGCATATTGTACCCAAAGCCATACAAGTTGTCAATTTCTTGTTTTGTTTAGGGTAATTCCCATACAAATAAAGGGGGGAGCGAAAAAAAATGACCTATCCCATCAAATGAGATATCGTTGTTTAGAGCTCGTTAAGTAGACAAATGATGTATTTTAGGTTTTAAAAAATATTGGAAGACAAAGGTATTAGAAGCCACCAAAGTAAGCTTTTTAGATAAAAAATTGTTATAACTTCGCATTGACCTATGAATTTGAAATTTGATGATAATGTTTATTTATTTATTTATTAAACTTAATGCACAAGTAAAAATTACTGTACAATAGCGGACTTAATGCCTTAGGCATTTTCATTACGGATAATTTAATAACAAATACCAACATATGATGCGGAATCCTTAATGTACGAAATCCGACAGGCAGTTGACCAATTTTTAGAGTTTCGTACCCGAAGAGTCCAAACGGAGCCCTATTGTTGTTACTCACGTGTCCGTCCGTCGTCTGTCAGGTTTTACAGCCATACGGTTGGAGCAGTACAGTCTCTAAATTTTCACAGTATAAGCATTGTCATTTTTTTTTTAATTTTGTTTAGGGGAGCTCCCCTATAGATAAAGAGGGGCGCGAAAAAAAAAATGTCATATCCCAGCAAATGGAGTATCGTTGTTTAAAGCTTGTTGAGTAGACAAAAATACTATATTTTTGATTTTAAAAAATATTGGAGAACAAAGGAATTGAAATTTGGTGATAATGTTTAATAGTACGCATATTTTGCAACCAAATACCAATATATTGATAAATTAGATTTTTTTTGGAAATTCTCTCATTTAGTACGGAACCCTAAATGTGCGAAGTCCGACACGTACTTGGCCAGTTTTAATTTTTTTATCATGAAAGATTGATGCAGACTACTTACACAAGTCACTCGCACAAACTTTTGTTTTTGCACTGCGAGTCCAACACAATAATGCCTTCAGAGTTAAGTTGGGGTTACCGCACTTTTGCAGTGCGTCGGGGATGTTCGCAGAGTATGGCGTGCCTGATTTTTATGCTATTATGCGGACATGAATAGCATCCCTGATGCGGCGAGTGCGCGATAGCTCCAACAGCTTGGTGGCTATCGTGGCCGGCAGATTGGACAGTCCAATTATGTGGCACTGGATCATGACCACTCATCGTGCGTCATTTTTGTATATCAAATGAGAGATCTATTAAGTGTGTATGTGTGTCTCCTTTTGTGTGTATCTCTTTGTTATGTGTATGTATGTGTGTGTACGTAAAATTATATTTTTTTTAAATATGGACTTGGAAGTCTGAAATATATTTTAATTTATTATTTATTAAACTACGTTAGGTTAGCTTCTAGTCTGCAGCCAGGGTAAGGCTCACGTTTGACGACTATCTCCCCAGAAGGTAAGCGATGATATCGTGACGGTGGTACCTTGCCTAGAGACCCCTCCATTGTTACTATTTATTATTACTACTATTTTTTTTTTCGAAATATAAATTACATAAGTCACTCAGAGTATCAAGACAAATTTAATGAATACCTGATAGTTCAAACTCACCCAGCCGTTTTGGATACAGGGCGTACCACATACATACTCTAGAATAACATCACTCCAACGCCTAAAAATTTCCACTGAATACGGTTCCCGCTTACACCACAGCCCAGCATAGGTACTATTAGGCACACCACAGCATTTCCACCAATCATACGCGCATTACTGCGGCCATCCCTCACCAGCACGCTGCCGTGACGTCACAGACGGTCGTGTCTCGTGACGTGACTGCGTGATGAATTAGCGCGCTTATTACCAGGGCTGCATGATTTATGAGAGGTCTGGTGGTCACTGGCCGCGTGCGATGCGTCCGATGCGACGGGATGCGTTTAATTGAAATTAGGGGAAAAACTTATAGAAGGCTGACGTATGAGGGGTATGACAGTAAGTAAACTATAACTCTTTACGTGTCTGTGTTCCCTACCACCAATAATTTATTAGTCTTCAATAAAAGAGTGAACAGTTACCTCTGAGCTCTCTCTTTCCATTGCTTTTCATGAGGCGTCATCGAGGTCGATAATAGGCTCAAGAAGTGTTGTTTAATTATGTTTATATTTTAAACCATAGACTTTTTATACCCAGATATTTATATTTCCTGTAATCAATAAATAAAAAACAAAATTCAGTTTTTTTTTTAATTTTAGACTCGGTAGTTTCAGAGACAAGGGTAAATTTTTGGTTTCTTTCCTTAAATAACTTTAAAACTATTTATTTCAAACTTAAAAAAAAAAATGTTTGAGATTTGAGAACAACAAACTGTGCTTTCATTTAATATGTCACAAGGTTCAGTTTGTTAAACTTTACTTTATAATTTTCAAATTTGCACCCCAATAGTGAACCCGATATTCCGAATTTATGTAATTATGTTATACGTCCATGTTTGGGTCATAGAAGTTTGTGTACCAAACTTCAATTCAATCGATCTAGTAAATTGGCTGTGACAGACGGACAGACACACGAGTGATCCTCTATGGGTTCCGTTTTTTCATTCGGATGTTCGGAACCCTAAAACTGGTTTAGTATGTCAAGACTAGCAATCCAGAGTCAAAGTTTCTGCTCCCTTAAAAGCAATAAATACGCCTTGTAATAACATTACTGACGATACGTAAGTCGAAAAGTAAGGCACGATATTATGTTTAAATGAGAAAGCATAATAAACTAGAATCGTCTTAAATATTTCTTATCATATCAACGAAATATAATATTATTAGTAATAACACCCAAGGGACCTTTTTTCTGTTTTAAAATCCAGACTATTTTATATCTGAACTTTTTGAGCTATGAATAAATTAAAATATATAATAATTTTCTTTAGTTTAAAAAAAAAACTAAAAGCACGCCTTAGTTTTTTGATACCCATGTCATGAAAATGCATAAAAACAACTAGTCCGCCATCTTTGGGAGTTCGCCATTATTTGATTTAGAATGACGTCGATTGCCGTTCTGGGAGTCTTTAAGTTCGAGTTCGAGAGTGAATAGGTTACTTCTAGTATGCTTCATCTTCGACCACATCATCGCTTACCATCTGGTGAGATACTGGTCAAACGCAAGCCTATCATTCATAAAAAATCGGCCAAGAGCGAGTCGGACACGCGCGCAAAGGGTTCCGAACAAATCATATTTTTTTCAGGTTTTTTTTAAACTGCCTCCACCTTATAGGTTTTCCTGTAATCTATAAGTAGAGAACTACTTTCTGTATTTTTTCAAACTTTTAGGCCCAGTGGTTTCGGAAATAAAGGATGCGGGGAATGGTCATTTTTCATCTATTTTCTTAAATAAGAGGAGCTCGTGGCTAAAGTAATAACAGCCACATGGGTCGATCCACAGGTTAAGCTACGCTTGCCAGGGTTGGTCCATGGATGGGTGACCACCTTTACATACCGAGACTCCTCCGTGCCTCGGAAAGCACGTTAAGCCGTTGGTCCCGGCTGTCAATCGTGGATCTTTGACAGTCGTTACGGGTCGTCAGAAGCCCGAAAGTCTGACAACCAGTCTTACCAAGGGGTATCGTATTACCCAGTAACTGGGTTATGCAGGTCAGATAGGCAGTCGCTCAATGTAAAATAATGGTATTCAGCTGCATCCGGTTAGACTAGAAGCCGACCCCAAGATAGTTGGGAAAAGGCTAGGCTGATGATGGCTGATGATTTCTTAAATAACTTCAAAATTATATATTTTAAAATTATGAAAAAAAATATTCGAGACCCTCACAATATGCCCTTTCATTTGATATGTCGCAGGATACAGTTTGAAAAACTTTGATTTTTATTTTTCCGATTCTTACCCCAAAAGTGAGTAATCTAGTTAGGGTACACGTCCGTGTTTGGGTTACAGGTATTCATGTGTGTACCAAATTTCAACTCTATCGGTCCAGCAGATTCGGAGCAAATTGGCTGTAACATACGGACAGACGGACAGACAGACAGACAGAGACACGAGTGATCTTATAAGGGTTCCATTTTTTCATTCGGACTTTCGGAACTCCAAAAAGTCACTTTACTAACCTTGTCATCGGTCCTAGATAAGTGTGCGAAGTTTCAATTAAATCCGACGTTATAAAGTGAGTGAAAATCACGTTCAATGATTCCGTTACATAAATATAAAAGCATGTTAAAAAATACTTTAAATCTGTGTGTTGTTTTGACGATAAAGAGAAAATATTGTAATAAATAACACACATCAAAGGTTTCTCGTACTACGTGTGATGTTCGTTTCGATGAAGCCTTGTTCAATGAAATAGCCGGTAAATAAAATGTGTGTACACGGTAAAAAAATGTCAAATACACATTTCTATAAATATAAAACAGCGTTATTTTTCATAAAGTATTTCATTTTTGAACAAACTAGACTGAGGCTTTGTCCGGTGTGTTCAAGGCACAAGTGACGTAGATGCTAAATTAAGACTAACAAAATTATAATAGTTTTGTTAAGTTACCATTAAATTGTAATGCGTATAGTGACAAACTTTCCGTACAGACTGTTGTCAACATTACCTGACCCACCCTAAAATCAAACGACTTTGGACCCTCTGCATGTAACATTAAGGTTTATTTAATTTATTTGAGCTTATCAGACAACTGCTCGAGGATTTGATGAACAAATACAATAATAATATAGATACGCAAATTTGATCTCTAAAACGTTAGCATTAGGTTATATTTTATAACTATTCGTTATAATATGATAAGTGTAATAGCTTATTTTAATGATTGAGTTCAAGTAATTCTGGTCTCGTGGTCTGTGTGTAAGACTGAGAAAAACAAGGTTCGAGATCAAATCCTGCGACAAAGATATTGTTTTGCTTTCAATATAGAATTTATATTCCAAAACAATTTCTTGTATTATTGTAAAGAACTACAGACTATACATAAACTTTTTAAAATGGTAATATTTTCACATAACTTGTAATAAGTAGGTAGTTGAAAAATAAATATTCACTTGAAATACCCCGCGTCGGCAGGAGCGCCCGAACATTCGCGCCGCGCGAGCGCCCGGCTCGTTGCTAAATTAAAGCTTAATATCTCAGAAACTACTGGAGCTATATGCAAACAAAAAATACGTGTGTATTGCTGATAATATAGAGAATCGACATACGTGAAAACTAAAGAATGATAAAGTGTTTAAAGTACTTCAAATGAAATGTAAACGTAAAAAAACGTTAGAAAAAAACGTTAATATTTGCTAACTTATGCCCTTACCAATAATTTTGTAGTTTGTACCTTTAAAACCTATTTATTATTAAACTAGACTATATAACCAATTTTTTGATACCTAGAAGTCACTAGGCGATATATTATAGGTACCACAGAAAACCAAAACAAAACACCCCTTTCTCTCATTTTTTTCCCGCCAAAATCGAGTCAAGTTACGGGAAGATGGAATGTTGACCTACTTTATCGTTGTATTTTACTGTTTTATGTGTTTGTAAATACTAATTATTAACTACTTTCGACATTACGAGCGATGTTTTAAGAGATTATGAAGTAAATAATACTAAAAAAAAAATAAACATAATTTATAAAATAATTACGTAAACATTCCACCGTTTCCATGTTCCGTTTCTCAATTTTAGTATTTTCAACACAGACGGGACCTCTGAGAAGTTTATGTATTCGTAATCCTTGAAATTTTGCCGATTTTATGGATAGATAACATAGGTAGGTTGGATTTTACGAAAATTCCAATTAAATCACAAAGTTGACATAAGTTGACTGTTGACACTGACTGTTGACGGACGACATTTCAAAATTTAAAAAAAAAAAATCTCTATGTCATAGTGCGGGGTGCCCAAGAACAAAAAGACGCGGCATTTAGTCGAGTACCATAAACAATAAATTAAGAACACACTAGCATCGCCCCCACAGCAAAAAAAAGGTTTAAAGCAAAAAAACGGGGTGGATCGCTCTGGTCATCGTGGCGTTCCTGCGGACTTTTTTTTGTATGACCATGGCATTCCGGACGTGTGAGTGGTTAGACAAAGTTGTTCATTTCCATGGGCAGACCCGGTTCTTAAAATATAACCACACCTTTCCGTTACATCCTATGTATTCGTGATAAAATCTAAAACCACTATACGGATTTTCATGCAATTTTCACTAACAGACAGAGTGATTCATGAGGAAGGTGTAGATGTATAATTTGTACTCGTTCGAAGCTGGGGAAAATCGCTATTATGTCATGTATGACACAGTGTTTGTTGTTAAAAAATTGTATGATTAGGAACCTCGAATTCTGAATTCAAAATTAAATATACGTGATTCTTAGGGGTAAAGTAATAGACTGTACTATCGTTGGGTGCTAACCTCAGTGACTTCAGTATGTACGCAAGACGCGGTTTCATATGTGTGATACTTACTTCGCGCCCGCCGCGCCGTCGCCACTACGCTAGCCCCTCACTTTTTTTTTCCTTCAAGCTTCTGTTCTACACCTGATTGCCGATACGAACAATCCGCACATCACATCCTATGGGAGTGTACTCTTTGGCAAACTGAACGCAATATTATGTTGAATCTTATTGGATAGTATTCAGCCCATGTCTGGAGTTGTTTATTTGTCTACCTTGTGGAAACTAGAACAAATTTCCGTGTCTTTCAAGCGTTTTTGCCATAGGTACCTATTTTATTATTTTTATTATTAAAATGCTCACAATTTAGGACCCATTATTATTACTGTTTTAATCCGTGGTGCTTGGCAACTGGGGCTTACCCCAGTTGTAAATATCCCTTTGTGCCTAGTGGCCTAGCTTTGTTCTGTCTCCTGCTTGATCAGGAGGGAAATGGAAATTTATTTTATTTATTTATTTATCTAAGTAACAACTATCATTAGAAGTCATTGGGCCTAATACGATAGAGTAAAATAATTTTAAAATATACTTATTTAATTATCAGTTTCATTAAAATACAATTAAAAAAATAATACAATTCAATAACAATCTGATTCAATATGTCATTCAATTAAAAATATAATAAAATAATTAATACAATTACTAATTAAAAATACAATTAAGTAAATCAAGCAATTCATAAACACTGTCAGTCAGTTAAAAATACAACTAAATAATATACCATAGCCAATATTCAATTAAAAATACAATTAAATTCATCTTTTATCCATTAAACTTTATAGCTAATTACTAACAAGGCATTCTTTGTGAATTCGCTCAGAGAACAACAGAATAGGTCCAACTCACTTGCTATGAGGTTGAAAGCGCGGAGTGCACGCGTCATTGGCGCCTCCCGTAACAAATTGGTTCGAGCAGGCGGGTCAGCCAGCAGCTGTGGCCGTCGTCGTCAAATTATGTTTATCTTACTCCTCCGCTGTTCTTTTCTGTTCTGCGGGGCTCGTCGAGCTTCATTGCCTCGACATTTTTTCTGGTATCCACTGTTTATTTTGGCTTACCTACATGAGTTACAGTGGTTTGGGAATATTGAGGCGGGCTTGTCCTAAAAAAAAAAAATCCCTCACTCTGTTTGAGGCGAGGCAGTGTGTTGCTGGGGAGTTTTGGGGGACTACCTTTAGTAATACTTGACGTTAGAAACGTTCACTAAACATTTTTGTATTTAGAATGATTCTTTATTGTTTTACCGACCTTATTTTTGAAGTTGTATGTGTGTAGACATCGGTGAACGTAGACGAATTATAATGCAAGACCTATCATACCTGAAACACCGCCAGAGCTTCTTTAAAATTGCAAACAGCGAAAACAAAACGAGATCTCGCGATGTCTCAGTACAATTTATTTGGTCTAGAACAGAAGTCGCATGAAGCTAGACGTCCCTGAATATTGTAAGTGCAATATGTCTGTAATATTCATAAGGTACTGCAATCGCAAGGCGGTGCAAACATCTGCCGACGAGCGCGGCTTTATTGCTGAGACCTTGGCAATGTTTCACTGGGTTTTACTGCACTGTGGTATCATTATTTTGAAAGGACTTCCATTGGTCTGTAAATTGAATTATGTTGATTGCTATAAAGTACTTTTAAGCTATAAAATTAACCATATTTTATTTCCTATACAAGAGCTGTTAAAATTATCGAGAGGAATCCGACACGTTCTTGTACTAAAATTCAAAGATTTGCGACATCCACCAACCCTGCTCGCATGGTGGATAAAGGCCCACTCCCTTTCACACGGAAGAAGTCTATTTATCCAGCAGTGGGAACGTTTATTGAAAGGAGGCTGATTAGACCTCTTATCCTATCATCTTCTCAATACTCGCGATTGAAAATATAACTAATTCATTTTTCGTTCTAGTCGTTTTTCCTAATTTAATTGAATTAGACTTCAACGACGCGTACAATAACGATAAAACATGATTATTTCGCTCTAGATTTTCACTCTTTTCTGTTCGCTAGATTTCTGAATTGGGAAGCGCAGGACCTAGACTAAATTATATTTTATCAGAGATGTAATTAGTTTCACTTTTCCAACTTCTTGACAATTCATTTAAAGTGCCTGTAAATGGCTTAATTGAAATAACAATATGAATCTGCGTTTGCTGACGACAGTCGGAATATCAAACATACAAGATTGACATTATGTCAATCTTACAAGTCAGTTCTCGACTGTCGTCCGACGCTTCCAAAATGTCACATGATCTATCTATATATGACGAAAAAAATCTATTGAGTCCGTTGGTTAAATTAACAAAAAATATTGGACATGTATTTTTTTATTAAGGTCACGTAACTAAAATACGAAGACGTTACAGTGCGTTGAAATTTCGAATTACGTCAGACCAAGTCAAAAATGTACCACTTTTTACCTAGATCTAGAAGTGACATAACATGCCCCCAATCCTAAAATTTGATGCGTTTTATCTTTTTAATTTTTTATTGTATTGATAAAGCAAAAAATACGCGTCCAATATTTTTTGATAAAATTTGTCTGGCGGTCTACATAGGATGCATTTTTTACCCAGGAATCATCTATTGCCGATAGAATGACTCTTTTTTTAAAGCCCAGTATTGACGTTCTATATTTTTTGTGCAGAGTAACTCTGGGGCGTCTGCTGTCCGCACGGGCGTTTTTTGAAGACTGCTGGTCAAACACAGAGCGCACACAGCAACGGACACTGTGCCAACACGATTGCTCCAGCTGCTCTCAACAATACACTACGTGTTTTACACTATAAATAGTAGGCAAAATCCCTTGAGATATAAGATAAGCCAGTGTTTTTGTAAAAAAACTGAAATACAAAGTATCTGTTCTAACTTAAAAATAGTTGGAGAAACCTCTGCGAGTGAGTGATAAGCCGGGATTTTCTGGTAAACGTATAATGTATGGGTACTTATATGTCGGACTCGCGCACGAAAGGTTCCGTACCATTATCTCCAAAAACGGCAAAAAAATCACGTTTGTAGTATTGGAGCCCCCTTAAACATTTATTTTATTCAATTTTTTAGTATTTTTTGTTATAGCGGCAACTGAAATACATCATCTGTGAAAACCTATCACGGTTCATAAGATACAGCCTGGTTACAGACGGACAGACGGACAGACCGACGGACAGCGGAGTCCTATTAATAGGGTCCCGTTTTGCCCTTTGGGTACGGTACCCTAAAAACTGTCTTGCTATTAATTTTATTTTCCATTTTTAGTACCACATTTACGTGAAAGCCAGTCATAAAGCTGCTGTAGGAATATTTAAAAAAAATGTAAAATGTTGAAAAACGCGAGTAAAAACTAAAAATTTATAGTAGGTAAGGATTGCAGCTCTGGTAAACAACGCTGCATTGGTCCAAAATGATCAAACGATAACCGTAAACCAAATCTTTGTCTTCCATATACATTCTGTGTCTGGGTGTAATTTATCTATAATATTTATTTAGTTAGAAACATATAAGTATGTTTATCAGTTGTCTAGTACCCATAACACAAGCTCTGCTTAGCTTGGGACTAGATGGCGTTGTGTGATAGTTGTGAAATATTATTATTACCTTGCAACACACAAAGTACCGAACACTCTAAACAACACTAACACATTATGCACCTCTGATATGGCTCATATATTATATTTATTCCTCCCGATTTCCCCCAGGTGGCTCTTACGACAATTTATAAGCCAGCTACCGAAGCTCGCGAGTTTCTGCTGAGTGGAAATTGCATTATAGATTTTGATCTATTGATCTTTCTCCTGGCCTTGTCCCAATTTATTAGGGGCGGTGTAACATGTCTTTTTCTTCCATACTCCTCTATTAGTCATCATCTCTGTAGTCACCCTCTTTTTACCCATATCCTCTTTCACACAGTCCAACCATCGTTTCTTTGAGCTTTCTCTACTCTTATAGCCATCCACATCCATACACAAGACTTTCAAATTAAAATTCAAATGTTAATTGCTCAACACAGTACATAATCATACATTTCCAGCTGGTCGATTCTGTTAACAGCTCACCGTGAAAACTTAGGTGGAGTGAGCGTGAAGTGAAATGTCATTCCACCTTGATTGTATGGATTGACAGCTCACATCACGTTCACTTCACCTAAGTTTTCACGGTGAGATTTTACAGAATAGCACTACAGATGTCATGTGAATGCGCAGTTCACTGGGTTGCACCAATTCAGGAATGCAAAATTATAGTTAAAATTAAGTTATGTCATGGATTTCAATTAATACGCTATACAATTTCATATGTTACAATTAATACCTTACACAATGTCTTAAATTCCAATTGTTACTCAATAAAAAATCAAACATTCCAATTAGTGCCATACCTAATGCAAACACATTATTAATACCCTATACAATGTCAGAAATTCAGATTAATAAATTATAAAATGTCAAAAAATGCCTTAAACAATGTCATAAAAAAAAAAAATATATTAATAAGTAAGTAACGTCAGAGTACAATAATGTCAAAAATAATTAAGTAATGTCTACTACAGTCAACAAATAATTACAATATAAGTTTAAAATTTAGTAAAATAAATCGGACTCAACTATTCACCATATATATTTACATGTATTATTGTTATACACACAAATTTCTATGTGACAGGTATTCATTTATTGTGTAATGTCTTATTTATTAGTATATTATTGAATTGTTTCTTAAAGACATTGATATCTTTAATACTTAACAAAGCATTATGTAATTTGTTGACGATGCTTTTCGCGATAGGCGCGAGGGTTGAAGGATTTGTGTGTGACTGGCGTATTGTAGTCTTGCGACACGCACGTGTGATGAGTGGAGCAGGTGGGTCAATAACTTTGAGACACAGATTGAATAAATGGTATATATTGGTACATAAAAAACAAGGTAAAATGGTAAAAAGTCACATATGAAGCACAGGTTTAATACACAGAATTACGGTTGAAAAACAAGTAGAATTACTGCCCCAATAGTGGACAGTAATAACAGTCTGTTCAAGGTATGGAACTAGACACACAGTCTGTACAAGGTATGGTACAAGACAATAAACCGCCGTACAAGGTATGGTACAAGGCGATAGGAGCGAAGCCAGAGGGCTTTCGAGCTCACTGAGTCACTGACGCTGAGTAACTGATTTTGACTGCCAGGGGTGCCTATATTTATTACCCAAACTCTATGGGGCACGTAGTGAAGCAAATGCAAACCCGGACAGCCAATATAATTTGATTATTTTACAAATTAACTTGGACATTAACAGTCGACCAATCACAGGCATAACAACATTCTGACGATAACCAATCAGAGGGGTTTTACTAATCTCTTAGGTAATGAACACCTGCATATTTACTTTTACATATTTACTGGTCTTACTAACAACAAAACTGACATATATACATACTACAAAGTATGTATTCCATGGACAAACTGAATCTACGTTATATTTTACTTTTAGATTCTAATTTTACATTCTCACAAATCTATAAACTACAATAAAAACAAACTTCACATATGTATTTCAATATGTACATAATTTTACATGGTGGACTTTGAAAACTTTCCACTGTCTGTAGCCAATCCATGAGAAGCATGAATTTTAACAACCAATCGCTGTCTAGCCAGAATTCCCGACTACGGGCTTTATTACAATTGGTCAGTTTTAACGCTGTGACATACACTACTTGCGCTATAGAAAAAAGTTACCTCAGTAAACTTTAACATTAAACATACTTTTACCCTTATTTTTAAGACATTAATTAACATAATAAGACATAATGAAACATGACAAAAACAAACTAAACTAGCTATAGTTTGCTATGGCCCAGAGTGATGGCGCTTTTTCAACACCGGGGTGATGGCGCTTCCTCTACATAATTTATTATAAATATGTGGTGCCATTCCTAGAATTTTTTTTTGGAATACTGATTTATTGTGTGTAATTTCCTCACGACATTTTCTTCATTCCTCCGCATCACATGCCCATACCACGACAACTGATTTCCACACAACTTTTCAGTCAGCGGTGCCACTTTCAGACTTTCTCTTATATAGATTTTGATCTATTGTTTAACTAAAATGTTGCGGTTGCTTGCTCTAATTTCCTGTCATTGTATACATAAGACCTTTTTAAAATACGAACCTTGAACTTGTCTGATGGAAAGTGATGGATGAGTTCTACGAGCTAGCCTAGAAGATGACTATTCACTATTTCTTTAAATACTAAAAGTATTAGTGATAACGACCAAACTTCAAATAAAAATATCGAACCAAATAATTTATTTATTATTATTTATTTATTTATTTAATTGTAAAATATAGATAGATAGATGGGACATGAATGTTTCGTCATTATTTCAGCCAAAAAACGTTCACTGCTGGACATAGGCCTCCCCCACGTGTCGCCACAATGACCGGTCCTATGCGTCTCGCATCCATCGGCTACCCGCGACCCTCACTAGGTCATCGATCCACCTTGGCCTTCTAATGCTGTCTTCCGGTACGCGGTCACCACTCCAGAACTTTTCGTCCCCATCGACCGTCTGTTCTGCAAGCAATGTGCCCAGCCCACTGCCACTTCAGTTTGGCGATTCTTCGGGCTATGACGTTAATCTTGGTTCTCTTGTGGATCTCATCATTCCTGATTCGATAACGCAATGAAACTCCGAGCATAGCCCTCTCCATTGCCCTTTGAATGTTTAGGTAACATTTACTACATAAACTACCTGGAAATCTCTAAATCGACTTTAAAGCCAGGTGGGCCGCTGGCAGCAGACATAACTTAGTCGGACGCAAGTACTCCAATGAGCCACAATGTGATTGCGGAGCTACGTCGCAAACAATGCTTCACCTCTTAGCATGCCCTCTGTGCAAGAACGAAAGACTTTGACAAGGCAACGCCTCTCGACGTGGCTGAATTTTGGTCAAAAGATATTTAATTTTGGAATAATCGATACGAAGTTTAATTTTGGAATAATCGATACAAAGACGAAGAAGAAGATTGTTACTATGTCTCTCTGAATCTACAAACCTTAGTCTGACGATACACTTAGCTATATAAACAGAAGCTTTAGTGTGAACCTTGAAAAATCGTATCAATGGCGACCATTTACCTGTATGATTGGCGCGAGGAGGCCAAACGCCCCGGGGCGAAACTCCGCTGCCGCGACGCCTCGCGGCTCGGCGGACAGAGCTCCGGCAGGATCTCATGGTGACATGGAGAGAGCGACTGTCGCAACCCAGCGCTGGGCACGCCACCATTGCGGCGCCTCTCCAGCCACTCCTCAAAGAGGGGCATCTTTGAGGAGTGGCTGGAGAGGCGCCATGGCGCCCTCACCTTCCGCCTGACGTAGGTGCTCACCGGACACGGCTGTTTCGGGAGGTACCTGTGTCGTGTCAAGGCGGAGGTGACCCCGAGTGTTTTCGCTGCGGGGATCGCCCAGAGGACATGGTGGAGCATACGGTGGAGGTTTGCCCCGCTTGGGCAGAGCACCGCCGTGTAATCGTGGATGCGATAGGCGGCAGCGACCTCTCGCGCCGTGTCCTGGTTCAGGCCATGGTACGGAGCGAGAGGGAATGGGAAGCCGTCTCCTCCTTCTGCGAAGCAGTAATGCTCGCGAACAGGGAGGCGGCTTACGTTAGGGAGACTCAACAACAGCAGAGTCGCCCTAACGCCCTCAGCCGCAGCCGCCGCAGGAGACGCCAGGGGCGCGAGACGATCTCCGGCCACCGTAGACCTGGGCCTGCGGACGGCAAGTAGTGGGTAACTCGCCGTCCGATCAGCACCAGGCCCGAGAGTCGACGGCGCGTAGTGTTCCACGCGCGCCTCAAAGAGTTGTCAGCAAAAGGACGGGGCCTGCCACGGCCGATGCCTGCCCGGGGGTGGAGGATAAATTCGAAAGAGTTACCTCGCCCCTGGGCACTCAAGGTAGGGAGGAACAGGGGTGGGTTTTAGTCAGTAAGAGTCTGACACGCCCTTCCGCTCCACCCTAGAGCGCAAGAAGTCATAGGATGATTTAGCACCCCCCAAAAAAAAAAAAATGCCAACCATTTTGTATGGTATACTTTCTGTAGTACATTGCACATCCATTATAGCTGAGTTCATTTCAAAACAGGAATCACAGACAATCATTCTGTCACAAACCCACCAAAATTTCTAAAAATTGGTCTCCAAAACTCCGTTTACCAGGCCTTTTATCCGCAGTGCACCGATAGCGTTTCGCATAGTGCGCGTCGGTCGCTGCGATGTCCGGCTACGCGACGCAACATGAATATTTCATGCGACAAGCCGCCGTCGTACTTCGCGCGCACCTGCGACGTCGCGACGTGTCGTGTCGCGCGCATGAAGGGCCCTGAATTTTAACAAGCATATTTCTTTTTTTATTTTAAAATGTTGTGTTAACGTGTGATGGCTTTTTGCTTTTTGAGTGTTTTTACTGTTGAAGGCTTGCAATTTAAATATTTGAGTAGGCTTGATTTAATGCCTACTTTGCTATTACATTTTCTTTTTTATGGGTTGTGAAGTAACACATAATTTTGTGGAAATGATCATCAACAACTTTGCTTTTCGACACTTCTATATTAACTATTTTCCCTGGCTTTACCTTAACACATTAAAAATCACCAAGTTCATCAATTACAGTTGAAAACCACGCTACTGTCACAAGTGCTTTCAAGATTATAAATTCTTTCAAGATTATATGTAGGAGCTATAAAAGCTCAATTTATCCACGAGTGAAAGAGGTGATTGCTATTTAGTTTTGATATAGATATGTAGATGCTAGAATAACCAAGAAATTGAACCCACACGAAACGATCATATGTTACCCCTATCAGGTGATCCGTCTTCACTAATTAGTCATACTAATACCTTTGTATTATTAGGCTAGGTATTGTTACAGTCCATTACAGCAAATAGGCTGACTTATCTCCACACAATACTAAATTCCGCACCACACCTCACAATAGTTTTCTCTGAACACTTTCAAGATTCCCGATTCGTTAGTGTGTGCGGCACGTGCGCGCGACAAACACGACAGACGCCACACGACACACGCGACACGCGACGTTTGCGTTTCTCATATTGTGTCGTTTGTTTTGTGTCGGCACGTACGGCGCGGGTCGACGGCGCGTTGTGTGTACACCGAACGTTTTACACAGAAACGGAAGAATGTTTTTATAGAGATTGTGATTTATTGGATAGGAATGAACACCTTTTGTGAATATTACTCACCAACACGACTATTTAATTAGTAATGCTTATTTTTTCTGTTTATTCGTGTTGCTGTTCACATTTCTTGAGCTTCAAAAGTCAGAGGCAGTGCTAATGTCGGCACGGTTGGTGCAGTGGTTGAGCGATCGGCTGCTGCACTGCGTGTCGCGGGTTCGATGCCCGCACGGAACAAATATTTGTAATGCCTACAGATAGTTGTTCCGGGTCTGGGTGTCTTATACATGTGAGTTTACATGTTTGTGAATACACCCACGATACAGGAATAATTCCTAGTGTGGGGCAACGTTTTTTCTTAAAAATAAAAAAAGATAATGTGCACTATGAGGCTGCATATTTGGAGGCACAGAGAGCAGCGTAGGAATTGGAGCATAGTTTGTGATTCAGCTCCACATCCAGACCACCCCCTTCTATCGTTTAGTTAAGGTAGCCCTACTTAAATGTGTTCTAAAGTGGCTCAGGGAGTTTCAGGTGGACCACGAAATATTGCTGCAGAGTTTGAAAACTGCCGATTTGATGTTTTTAAAATATTAATGCAATTAGTTTCACTTTATAGGTAAACCTAACAAAATTGTTGAGAGTGAAGTATTATTTAAAATACCGGTCAAGTGCGAGTTGGACTTTCGCATGAAGGGTTCCGTACCCTCATACAAGATTATATGCGTCTGCGTGTTGCAATTATTAATATCGAGCAAAAAAAGTATAAAAAACACGTTTCTAATAGGAGAGCCCCTTTTAATTTTTATAATTTGTTGTTTTAGCGCTAACAGAAATACACATCGTGTGAAATTCGCAACTGTCTACATATTACGGATCATGAGATACAGCCCGCTGACAGACAGACGGACGTCCGGACGTCCATCTGTCCGTCCGTTGATGGACAGCAGAGGCTTAGAAATAGGGTCCCGTTGGTTACCCTTCGGGTACGGAACCCTAAAAATAAATTCTGAAAATGCGCACATCTCATAACAATGTTATGTTTTTCATTAGCCTATAGTGTCCCACTGCTGGGCAAACAGGGCTTCCAGACACTCTTTTCTAGCGCCTCCTCATACCAGCCTTTGTGGTACGCGTCCAAGTCATCTCGTCACCGCTTTCTGGGCCAGCCTCGGCGAGGCTACCCATCCTCTGTCACCCATTGCGTGGAAACTTCTGCCCAGCGGTCATCATGCATGCGACTGACGTGACCCCCCAATAATAATGTTATCTACTGAAAATATCTACTTACTTAATAATAAATGTATGTATGTACGAAATCCACTGTAATCTAGTCCCATCCATCTCTATGAAACCCATAATCCTACGAACACCTGCTTCTAAATCCAAAAATAATTCCGCAGTTCTAAATCGGTTTGCCGGAACCGGAAACGGTCGGTAATGAAATATGGCAGCCGCATAGGGTCGGCTATAGAACATAAAATGAATATCAGATAAAATACCTTAGATATTATGGAGAGGATCCCACATCCCTTCGGATAAGTGAGGCCATCGAAGGTAAAGTGGGATTGGGCGAATATATTTATAATGCAAGGTTTCCGATGCCAAGATGTTAGTTATTCAATCAAGAGGAAATGTCAGTTTAGGTTTGTAAATAAATAAATAAATAAAGAAAAGGCTTTTTTATGTTTTGTTTTAAGAAAAAAATTGTTTTCTTTTTTTTAATCTAACTTTTGTGTGGGATGCCGTCATTTCCGAAATAGATTAAATGGATTAGTCAGTTATGAAGAGCTCGTGGCTAAAGTAATAACAGCCGCACGGGTCGATCCATCAGGTTAAGGTACGCTTGCCAGGGTGGTCCATGGATGGGTGACCATCTTTACATTCCGAGACTCCTCCGTGCCTTGTAAAGCGCGTTAAGCCGTTGGTCTCGGCTGTCAATCGTTGATCTTTGACAGTCGAAGCTTGAAAGTCTGACAGCCAGTCTTACCAAGGGGTATCGTATTACCCAGTTACTGGGTTGTGGCGGTCAGATAGGCAGTCGCTCCATTTAAAGTACTGGTATTCAGCTGCATCCGGTTAGATTGGAAGCCGACCCCAAGATAGTTTGGGAAAAAATCAGGTAGATTTTTTTAAGCAAAATATTGTAAGCGATAGATTAGTCTGCTCCTTGACAAATAGCTGAGGTCTTCCAACCTAAGAAACAAAATCCCGAAGTCGCAGATCTTTTAAAACCTGAGACCAAAACCCGTTTTTTTTTTTTCTGCGATCTTATTAAAACCATAAGCAAACGAATAATATTCTGACGAATTAAAAATTTCCTCCTTTTTAATCGACTTCAAAAAAGAAGAGGTTCTGAATTCGTCTGTATGTTTTATTTTAACCGACGAGAAAAAAAGAGGAGGTTCTCAATTCGACCGTATACATATATATATTATTTTTTGTATGTTTGTTACGCGATATCTCCGTCATTTGAGAATCGATTTTGATGATTCTTTTTTTGTTTGGTAGGTGGTGGTCCCCTATAAATTTTATCGAAATCGATTCAGCACTTTTTGAAAAAAATCAACATTAACAAAAAATATTTATACACAGATGACGTTTCGGTTTTCTCCAAATGTTCAAATTCCATGTTATTGATGTTATCCATTCGAGCATACACCAACTAAGTACACCAACTAAAAAGTGAAAAATATTTTATTTTTTTTACAAAAAATTTGTATTTTTAGACGTCGATTGTATTTTTTGAAAATGGCTTTTTTTATAAGTTGGTTAAAGGAGGCTGTGACTATTATGAACAGATCCTAATCAAACAGCTATAAATTAAGACATTGTATCTGCAACGGCAGCAAACGACAACGCTTACCCAGAAGGAGTTGCGGGATGAACAAGTCTCGTTTTTAGGGTTCCGTATCTGAAGGGTCCAAAAGGAGCCCTATTATTGCTGTCACTCACATGTCCATCAGTCCGTCTGTCTGTCTGTCTGTCGTCTGTCGTCTGTCACAAAATTTTGATCCAAAGAATTTTTTAACTTCCCATTGACCTATGAACTTGAAATTTGGTGATACTCGTAATGTTTATTATTACGTAGGTATATTTACAAACAAATATCAATATTTTGATAAATCTGATTTTTTTGTTTGATAATTCCCTCATTTGGTACGGAACCCTAAATGTGTGAAGTCCGACACGCGCTTGGCTAGTTTTTAAAGGATTTGCAGACACTCGCATTAGACAAGTGGAAACAGGGAAAGAAGGCCTCCCTTGGGTGGATGCTTTATAGTGGGTCAGAACTGGCTTAATATAATATTACAAAAATAATTATAGGTATTATTGCTATGTACAGTGTGAGTCTTTATAATGTGCCCATATCGAAATGAGGGAATCTATGTTAAATTTTATTGACAGAAAAAATATAAGAAATATCGAAATACTTTTTTTAGAGAAGGTCCTTTACTTTTTTATTGGTCTTTTACTTTTTTTTGAAGAGCAATGGAGCGTAGTATTTTAAAAACAAAACTCACCGACTGAATCCGCATCACACTAATACGTTCCAAGAACATCACCGATGTTGGAGAAAAATCTGCAAAGCTGAAGTGAGACTAAGCGGGTCAAACATACAAAATGCATGAGAGCAGATGGGCCAGGATCGTCACACAATGTGTGCCTGAAGACGGGCGTCGTCTCCATAGCAGGCCTAAAAAACGCTGGCGTGACGATCTGGACTCGTTCCTGACCATTTGGCCGGAGAGGACCACTCACAAAGAGAACTGGAAAGATATGGAGGAGACTTTAGGCCAGCAGTGAGACAGAGTGGGCTAATTAAAAAAATATATATTATTACTTGTACATGTAATTGGTATATGAACAAAATACGGCAACAAAAAAAAAATTAACAACTTGGTGACTTATTGAATGTGTCTTTAGCACACAGAAGAGCGAAATTACATCATTATAACATATACAGGGTGTGACGGAAATGTATAGCCATATTTGAGATACTACGTCTGCCCACGGAAATGACTTATAATTATTGAAAATTACTTATATATATATGTACCGTATATATACTGTCTTTTATTCGGTACCCTTTAATTTTATTGCAAAATAAATGGCTTCCCAAGTATAATTTAAAACCTATAACCAGATAAATCCTAAACGGAGACATCACAAGACTCACATAATTGTGTTGTACACTCCTCGGAGATCTTAGAGGGACCATTAGGGGCTTATGAGATTACCGTCAACTGCTCTCAAAGTTAACATCATTTCAGCCGATAGCGCCAAACGATTACCCTTAACAAAATGGTGGCTCTATTCAATTTACTGGTATTATGGCAGGGTTAATTGTTTTAGCCCTTCAAACAATTCGGGGATATATTTTAACTAGGCAGTGGCTGCGCTGGTCGCGGCCAGTATGTGGATTTTTTATCCTCGATGCCTTGGAGAGAATATTAGCCAGATGGCTAAGTTTGGGAGGACCTTTTATCCGAATGGCAATGTAGGTGGGAAAGTTCCATCAAAGGCAGAAACCTCCACCAGTTCTTCCCATCGGTTCGCGAACGGCTGGATAGGACATGGCTGGAGGTGGATCACTGTGTTGCCCAATTTCTCACAGATCATGGCAACTTTAAGAGTAAATTATTTTCCTTCAAGCTTGTTGCCTCATCTTTATGTCAATGTTCTACTCCTGATTGCGAATACGAACAATCCGCACATCATATCCTGTGGGAGTGTACTCTTTGGCAAACTGAGCGCAATATTATGTTGAATAGTATCCAGCCTACGTCTGGAGTTGTCTATTACACGGACCTTGTGGAAACTAGCACGGTTTTTGCCATACCTATTATTGGAATCAAATGTAACAGCTCACAATTATAGGACCCCTTAATATTAGTGTTTTTAACCAGTGGTGCTTGGCAACTGGGCTTACCCCAGTTGTAAAAACCCCTATGTGCCTAATGGCCTAGTTTTGTTCTGTCCCCCGCTTGATTAGGAGGGAAGTGGAAATTATGTTTTTCTTACTCCTCCGCTGTCTTTTCTGATTAATTTCGTTGCGGGGCCCAAAACAGTTTAATGGTTTCTCTGGGACTCGTCGAGCTTCATTGCCTCGGCGTTTTTTCTGGTGGTCGCCACTGTTGATTCTGACTTACACAAGTTACAGTGGTTTGGGAATAGTGTGGCGGGTTTGTCCCAAAAAAAAGATGGCTAAGTTAAGATACAATTAAGAAGTCAGTTACTTAACAAATTTATCATTTCAGAGTTTTTTGCTGCATAATTACCAATGATCGGAGTAGGTAGAGTTATTTTTTGTACTTGCGATACGTTGTCTTATTATGGACACTCCAGGAATCCCGGGATTTGAAATATATATATTTTTAAATAAGTTAGAAATTACTTTGTATAAAGCTATTCGTCTTAAGGAATTATGAACATTTACTTATCCCTCCATTCCTCCGACAGGTAAGTATAAGATGGACACGTTTCAGGTTAATGAAATTAAAAACTAATGTTAGTTTTAAAACGTCGTGCGCTCACTGAAAATACATTAACAAGCTTTCTTTATCCTTTGTTAATAAAAAAATTAATGTATTTTTTCGAATCCCGGAGTTTCAACTAAAATCTCCGGGGAATGTCCATATTTATACTGCCGTGAAAAAGTGTTATTTGCAAAATAAACATAATTTATGATTAACATCAATGTTTGCGGTCATTGAACCAAAATAGCCACCTACTCCAATCACTAATAATTACTTTAATCAAAGGTTTGGTCAAATGCCCTCAGGCGCTGGTGCGGCGATCTCCGCAGACGGGCTGGCAGCAGCTGGTTCAGAACTACTGAGAATCGACTTGAACAGTGTGCGACTTGAGAGGCCTATCTCCAGGAATGGACTGCTGGAGGCTGATGAAAATGTCTGCATGGAAAGACTGTGGAATGCAACTGTTCCTCCTAATGTATGTGTTTTAGTTACCTGTTTCCTTTATTCATATACAGGTTGTAACGGAAAGGTGTGGTCATATTTTAAGACCTGCATCTGCCCATCGATAATATGAACAACTTTCTTCAAGAAAACCTGAGGAAATTCACAAAAAAAATTTACCTCCCATACAAATATTGATCAGCTGATGATAACTTTGTATGGAAAATCCAAATTGTTTTTTGGGAATTTTGAGTTTTTTCTTAGAGAAAGTAGTTCGTATCCATGGGCAGAACTGATTCCTAAAATATGACCACACCTTTCCGTTACAGTCTGTATATTAAACGGTGTAGACGTACCAAGTCAAATTAAATATATAAAACCGGTCAAGTGCGTGTTGGCTGTAAAACCCGTGTGACCGACGACGGACAGACAGAGAGACGGACAGACGGACACGTGGGTGACGGCAATAGGATCGCCTAGCAACTCGACGGATTCCGTTTAACTTAATATCACGCATGACAAACATACCTACAAGGAAAATGTAACGCTTTTTCATATGTAACAAGAATTTTCTGTAGCTCCCATGTTGAAGGGTTCCCCCATAGTGACCCAGTTAAATAAAACAGGATAGAAATATTGTAGCAACATTCAGAAGCCTGTCTGTTCGGCATAGTCTCCATGGAGAGGCGTTTGACGGTGAAACTTGTCGTGGGGGACTTGAGGGAGTACCCTAACAACAACGGTTTTTACCCCCAACGAGCTCCCAGTCCCGGGGGGAATGAACATGGGAAAAAATGCACGAGAATTTGCGTAGGGAAAAATATTTTAAATAATAAATATTGTGTTTATGCAAATATGACATGACATGTATGGACCGTTTGTATACGAAAAAAAATCTTCGTATTGATGGAAAGACAGTAAGTGTTCAACATTTTCCGGCCCAAAACTTCTAAAATCTTTCTATATAAACATTAATTACTTGATTGTGCTGAAATAAATGGGCATTAAGTCCGCCTTTGTACATATGTCAGCCATTTCCAGCATATTTTATGTGCTGCATGAAGATTTAATAAATAATAAACTTTGGTAGGGTGTTTCGGGTACGCCCGCGAGGATTGCTGGCCCAAAAAATCTACAAAGATAAAAAACTGGCATTACAACGCATGGTGCAACTAGTTACAAATAAAAAAGTCTGTATGTAAGGAAGTGGACCAAGGGTAAAATGCTGTAATAGGTATATAACATACTCATAAGGGCATAATTAATGTAATAAAACTTTATGCACAAGTAAAACAAACTGAACAAAGGCGGTCTTAATGCCTTAGCCATGTTCTACCATTCGTCATTAGGGTGGTATAGAGACTGAACATGGCAGGTGCAATTAGTATAGTCATTGGATGATTTCCCACCCCACAAAAAAAAGGTGCAATTAATATAAACGACAAACAGAGAACAATATACAATACGCGACAGTACACTCTTTAAATAGTTTTTAGGGTTCCGTACCTGAAGGGCCCAAACGGAGCTGTTACTCACGTATCCGCCAGTCCGTCTGTCTGTCCGTCGTCTGTCACTAAATTTTGTTCCGAAGAATTTTTCAACTTTTTATAGAACTTGAAAAGGGAATGCAAAAAAAATGCCTGAAACGGACAGAAACTAGTAATAGTCCTTAATTCTATTTAGATTCAAATAGGTATAATGAAATAATTCTTAAGTTTGTATAACTAGGGTACAAATATAACGATCACTAAATATATTTCACTTGATATCCGCTTATATTTATATGGAGGTCGTGTTTATTTGACATGAGCAGTAATGTCAAACTGTCACTAAAGCAAAGGACATGTGATACGTTTTCTGTTTAAAATATAATTAATTTGAATTAATATTGACAAGCATATATTATTTTAATTAGACTTATGGCACATATAGATCGTATAATGCTAAATTAATGATAACTGTGCTCTAAATGTATAAAATAGTTTCATATAGATTATTTGATGATTCCTCTTTGGCTGAATTTCACTTACTCATGTCAAATAAACACGACTGCCGTAAAAATATAAACGGATATCAAGTTAAATATATGTAGTGATCGTTATTTTTTTACCCTAGTTAAACAAACTCAAGAATAATTTCACTATACGTGTTTTATTCTAAATAGAATTGAGGACAATTAATAGTTTCTGTCCATTCTAGTCATTTTTTTGTATGGCAGATGTGCATTCCCCTTTGGTGATAACGTTAATTATTAGGTACGTATATTTTACTTACAAATACAAATATATTGTTAGATGATATTTTTTATTTGATAATTCCTTCAGTTGGTACGGAACCTTAAATGTGAGAAGTCCGACACGCACTTGGCCGATTTTATGGTTTATCGCAGTGTTACTAAAATCAGACTCACAGGTAGACCATGACCTGGTACTTTTTATTCCTTTGACATTGACACGGGCAAAACCGCAGGCAACATCTACCAAAAATATATTATTTAGTCCAAAAACACAAACAAGATAAGAACGCAGCATTTTTCAAAATCAGATTCAGGGAATAAACATTTACACAAATATTTCCATTCAGCTAAGCCAGATTTGAGTAAAAAGCTATGTACCTTATCTCGATGTCTGTCTCGCTAGAATGATTTACATAAATATCTGACGTACAAGACATATTTATGTAAATACCGCATAAATATGCCTAGTCTGCTTACAGCTATCTTTTGAAGAGAGACAAAGTATATAAAGGCGGATGAAAGGTAAAACGGACGAAGGTAGTTCTTGTTTTCTCTGAAAATGATGTAAATTCACCACAAACCTTTTCTTAAGAAACTAACACAAAGATACTGAAAGAAACTGCTTTAGTATCAAAATATTCATGTACACAGCTGCCAACAGGTAATGTGCCAAGAAGCCGGGCTTCGACCGCGTTGCTTGGCTGCGCTAATCAGCATATTTTATGAATCAGCTTTGCCTCAAGAAAAGGTCGAGTGAGGTTCCTATACCTACTTTTATTGAAATTCAAAGTGACTTCTTTCGTGTGTATCGAGTGGTTTTGTATGTTTACATAACCTCTCCTGCCATGCACGTGATCGTGGGTTCAAACCTGAGCAGTTTTTAGGGTTCCGTACCCAAAGGGTCCAAACAGAGCCCTATTGCTGTCACTCACATGTCCGTCTGTCCGTCTGTTTGTCTGTCCATCTGTCCGTCGTCTGTCACACAGGTTTTACAGCCAAGCGGTGTGAAGATTTTTAAGATAAGTTTATTTTAGATATCTCTAACCTAAACCACAGATAATATAATACTAGCGTACAGATGCCTCATCCCATACAAAGAAACGGTACCGCCGTAACTACGGGCTTTCGACTTGCACAAGCAACTTTTGTTCTTCGTTCGGGCCCGTTCTCTACACCTCGCTAGATGGTGTTTGCAGCGACGGCTTGCAAGTTGAATGAATTTACATAAAGTCTTAGCAATGTTTTCTCACACATTGAGGAATTACTTTATAGTATTTTTGGCACTTTATAACAGTTTTACTGTTTCAAAATGTGTCACTATACAAATTTTAAAGAGGCGAATGGATAAACTCTAAAACTTCAAACAGCGACATCTATTGGTACAAGAAATATAAATGCCTCAGGATTCGTTTCAATAAACATCTAAATTTGAATTAGGAGCCAATTATTCCACAATTTTGTGCTAAGGGTAGTTTATTAAATAAAAAAATACAGTTTTTACCATTTATTTTTCAAAATATGAATATTACTTAAACTTCAATAAGAAATCGATGCATACTACGCCATCTATTGTTTGTTTGTTTGAACTAAATTTTCTTTGTTCGAGATGAGACCCCGTGCCTAAACCTTCTCTTACCGGTGACCAGTCTTAGGGCAATGTGTTCACAGTGGTGATTAGTTTTCGTGCCTCCTGTGTATGGGTTTTTTTTTTTTTTTTTTTTTTTGGGGGGTGGGAAATCATCTAATGACTCTTTCCGCTCTGGGGTGGAGCGGAAGGGCGTGTCAGACTCTTACTGACTAAAACCCACCCCTGTTCCTCCCTGCCCTACGCGCCCGGGGGCGAGGTAACTCTTTCGAATTTATCCTCCACCCCCGGGCAGGCACTGGCCGTGGCAGGCCCCGTCCTTTGCTGACAACTCTTTGAGGCGCGCGTGGAACACTACGCGCCGTCGACTCTCGGGCCTGGTGCTGATCGGACGGCGAGTTACCCGCTACTCGCCGTCCGCAGGCCCGGGTCTACGGTGGCCGGAGATCGTCTCGCAGGCCCCGGCGTCTCCTGCGACAGCTGCTGCTGGGGGCGCTAGGGCGATTCGGTCTCTGTTGAATCTCCCTAACGTGTGCCGCCTCCCTCTTCGCGAGCATTACTGCTTCGCAGAAGTTGGAGACGGCCCCCCATTCCCTCTCACTCCGTACCATGGCCTGAACCAGGGCACGGCGCGAGAGGTCGCTGCCGCCTATCGCATCCACGAGGACACGGCGGTGTTCTGCCCAGGCGGGGCAAACCTCCACCGTATGCTCCACCGTGTCCTGTGTATGGGTAGCTATGCTATTTTAATTTTGGCTATAAAGCGTTACCAAAAACATCTTTGAAAACAAAAATCGTATACAATCCTATTATGATTCTCACTTTCATGTTTAATCAATGTGGATAGAACGCCTCAACAGTTAATAACTTCCGATTCACAATATTTTTTTAATGGGATCAATCAAATTCAAAGATGCAAACTCAATAAATATTTAATTTCCTTAATTACACGTACAAACGGATTCATTTCCAAATTCTCAATTATGTATATTACGCCTGCATCTGTGAGTACAGTAATATAATTAGGTTATTTTTATTAAGCGGGAAGCTTACACATTTTCCCGTAATTAACGCGCCAAATTGCCAATGAATTTAAAATGGATCCCCTCAATATGGAATGAGCCGTAAAGGGCGCACGCTCGCTTTAATTATGATATCATTATTATATTCACGGCAACCTTTTGTAGGACGAGAATTAGGGGTAGGTGTTATATAACAGGGTTAAATACCTGCCACCCCAGCGGTATTCGGGGAAGTTTTGACCTAGTTTTGGTGAAAAACTCGAGGTAGGAAAAGGATTTTCCGAAAAGGAAAGACAGTGAGTGCAAAACCTGTAAAACTGAAAAGCCTGGCCCTGGGAAAGGTTTTTTTAGTTAAAACATCTTTTGGGAAAATTTCAATCAACAACCAAATAAAGTAAAAAAAAATCAATCCACAAATGACAGAGAAATCAGTGGGCATACATACAAAAAAAACATACATACAGCCGAACATAGAACCTCCTCCTTTTTCGAAGTCTGTTAAAAATACATTTCTGTGACAGACAGACCGATATCATGGCCAGACAGACAGAAATTTTCTTTGCTGACCTACATGGCAGCAGTGAAACATCCTGGGCACTGCAAGTCCTTTCTTCCTCCAAACCTCTCTGTCTTGAGCGAGTTCTGGTCTAGTTTGCCCCGGTAGAAAACTTAAGCCTTAATAATAATACCACACCTTATATGGTTACGGAATTCTAAAAAGACACTCCCGATTTTCCAACCGATGATGTTACGAATACAAAGCTCTTCTCTGCGAGATCGGCAGATCCTAATCAAAATGACTTGCCCTACATAATACGAGATATGAATCCTTTTCTACCAGCATCACAATCCGGAATAAAGAGCCTGTTTTATCTGGAATCGAATCCGAACGCGGGAGTTAATTATGTACATATTTCTACCTTCTGTAATTGACTGAATTTGTAGATAATACCACTAAAGCATTTCACATTTTATTTTAAGAATTAATAATAATAATAAATAGCAATCGTGCTCGGGAGAAGGATGTATAATCCAGTAAGATGCTGATATGGATCTTGACCCTACTTCCGGGATTGTCCTGATATCTGTGGTATACCTCTCCACTCCGACACCTCAGAATAAATTGCCTTCTTGTTGTTACGTCACACTACGTGCTAGCGACCGTTTTTGGGGGGCCATTTATTGAGTGTGTAAGTCACCCCCCCAGCCTTTTGTATCGATGTATAGTGACATTTTTCAGGCCTACTGTACCTACTTATTATAATAAGTTAATTAATACATAGGTCAAAGCAAATAGGCAATTACTTTGTATTGACAACACAACACTATTTAGTCTCCCACCATTTGGACTCGGCAGGTCAGCTAAATCGAACATCGCGTCGGCGTTGCCATATTACTTTGCATCCCCTGTGAATTGGCATCATCAAACTGGAACAGTATGTTTTCAAACTATCCTTTCAGACAGAAAAACCGTACGCTGAATGTAGATGGGCGAAACTGAAAAGTGAAACAGTGATTTTATACTTTTTAAAACTGTTTTTTTTGAGGGTGCGAAACCGTCAGACAATTTCTCCCGCTCTGGGTGGAGCGGGAGGTCGTGTTAGACTCTTACTGACTAAAACCCGTGTTCTTTCACTTGGCCTTTGCATTCCAGGTCCGACGTGACTCTTTCTAATAAACCCCCGACCCTATACTTTTTAAAGCTTGACTACTTTTTGAATTGTAAACTACATGATAAATGATTTTATTTTTGTGAATAGGTTTTAACAACTCTATTACACGTCAACATTTGTTTTTGACAGTTTTTGCATAATAATGTTGGTATTTTCTAGCTGACTACCCTAAGAAGAAACACCGAAACAAACTCAGAGGTCAAAGTTTCTATTAAAGTGTTCAATCAAATCCATACAATATGTACTGGTTAAATCATATGAGAACCATGTACGTTTATGTCTGGGATGAGCTTTTTGAAGAAAGCAACACACAAATTCGAGTGGGCCTGTCCAGACTGTGCAAGCATTTGTCAGTCATCGTGAAGCTCAACTCAGAACTTTGAGGAGCTCAATGAACCGACGAACTATACCAAAGTAAGGACATTTGGGTAGGCCGCAAAAATACTCAAACTGCCAGACTATCATAAAATCTACGTGAATATAACGACCATGCAAGCATGATAGTGCAGACTATGAGACCTAATAAAGCTATTAATAGAAACTGTTTTCACATACCCCGCAGAAATACTACAGAGTGACTACTTTCACCGCTAAAGTACCCTAGAGCACGCTCAATTCAACGATTTTCTAACTGTGGAGCAAGGTCACAAGTCTGAACAGCATCCGCATCGTTCTTAACCCAAATGCAAGTCTTCCCCCCAGGGCAGGCTTTCAATGTTGAGTCAAGCCGTGTAATTTGGAAGCCAACAAACATCGGTATCAGTGCTCGAATTTCTCCCGGGAATCGAACCTGCCACTTTGTAAGCTGCACCGCTCCCGCTGAACCTTGGATATTGCTGTTACATTGCAATCTGTGAACCTTCCATCTCTTTTACCAAACTTAAATAAACCTTACTTTTACGTACACACAGTTGAGTTTACTTCACCGTTTCGTATGTGAAGTTTTGAGTGGATTTTGACAAGAGAAAGTCGCAATTAGTGAGGACTAGCATTCAATGGCTTGCATGAAGAACGTTTTGGAGTAACGTTGGTTTAAATATATGCATATTTGGCCCATACCCCCGAAGCCTGCACTCTCGCATTTGTGCAGAATGTGGTGCACGGATTAATTATGCGAGACGCGTCTTGGCTATAAAGACACGACGAACTATGGGTTAACTAAGTTGTCCTCATTTCGGTTTAATGCTGCAAAATCTTGCGTTTACTTTGTAAAAGATAGCTTGGTTAGTATGTTGGTAACGTGTTTAAGACTCTAGTTAGTGTTATCGAGACTTCATGAAAATCTTTTATGAAGAAGAAGCAAGGTTAGCTAACTTATCGCAGCTCTTGGTCCACAATCAGCTTAATGACTCACCAATATTGTCAAGTAGAAACACTCATTTTTGACCCACTATAGAAAATAGAGAGATGTACGACACGTGCACAATATCAGCAAGCAGATGGTCGACTCTTCACGAGACCAGAGGGCTGGCTTTTTTTTTCGGTCAGAGAATCAGCATTGTCATTCAACGTGATAATGCTGCCAGTATTCTGGGCACTTTTCCCATTGACAGCAATTTGGATGAATTTTTTGATGCCCAATGAGTTTTACACCCTCCCTGTTTATGCGGTTTGTACATATTTTTTTAGTAGCATTTATATACTTTGTAATGTAATAGTACAAAGTTACCAATCTCAGTGACAAATGAAGAATTTATAACATATTTTTCCTGAGTGGGACAAACGGGATTTAAAGTTTATCTGCGAACAAAACTCACGAGCAAAATCTTGTACAAAACCTTTCTAGAAGTAAAAACTTAAGAACAAGTATACTTGTTACGGACATCGAGACAATCCTATAACAAAGCTGGGCAATAAAAGCAATTGCGGACGAGTTGGAGCGGGAACTTGTAACGATACGCTGTAGGAGAGCGTGAAGCACAAGTGTTGTTAGCGCGATAGCAGGAATGGAACAAGGAGGCTGTATAAGATATTGGAGATGCAATGTTTTAAACTGATGGTTTTGATAACATTAACTTTTAAAATCAATCGTGGGTATCCCAGTGCTTATTAATTGTTTAGATATTGTCTGGCTGTGGATATCTTTCAGCTGAAATGATGATGATGAGTCTTTGGGAGTACTGATTCAGTTACGAAAATTCTTTAACATAAAAAGTTACACTATGACCGAGTGTTGCTTTTCATTCCGGGTAAGTACTCGGCTCTTTTTGGATAAGTCATAGGACTGAACCTGCGGAAAAAAGCTAGTTTATTATAATTAAGCGTAATTTACGTACAATGACAATTTTATTATTATTTTTATCTTATCATAAGGTCTCAAGGGCTTTCTTCCGATTCTTTAGCATCGAACTGTAACAAACCTCCTAAATCCGTGCGAACTCTCAAGATTGTTTGCTACTACAAGAGGACTTATGCAGGCTTTCAAAATACTGTCAGGACAATAAACTTCATCTTAGTCTCCCAAAATGTCACTTCATTTCATTTACTAAAAACAAAAATATTATTAACTTCCCGTATACCTTGAACGACATACAATTGAAAAAAACTGAGTGCACGCGTGATCTCGGCGTGCTGCTTGATTGCCAATTACATTTAGATAACCATATCGACAACATAATTAAGAAAGCCTTTCAGATGTATGGTTTTGTCATGCGGTCTTGTAAAGACTTCAAAAAGCCTTCTTCTTTTATTTTCTTATATAAAACACTAGTCCGTTCGCAATTGGAATACGCGGTACCCATCTGGTGCCCGTATTATGATAAATATAAGCAGGAAATAGAAATGGTTCAGAAAAAATTTCTTCGGGCCACGCACTATAAGTGCTTCCGTACACGGATTCCCTATGCAGATTTGCTAAAGCGTTATGGGGTATTGAGCTTGGATTCTAGACGTTTGCTGATCATGGTCATGATGCTGTGCGGTATATGCAATAACAAATTTAATTGTACTGAGCTATCGAATAGATTGTGTTACGTAGTACCTAGAACTGTTTTTCGGCGGAGGGTGCGCGCACCTCAACTTTTCTACACTGCGCGATGTAGAACGAATGCTGGGGAGCGTGCCCCTCTCCGCCGACTTTTAGAAACCTATAACTCACAATTCAATG
Source organism: Polia nebulosa (assembly GCA_951329385.1). Lineage (NCBI taxonomy): Eukaryota > Metazoa > Arthropoda > Insecta > Lepidoptera > Noctuidae > Polia > Polia nebulosa. Next base: position 31,357,309 of record OX589606.1, read on the forward strand.
ACTTTGATATTTTCGCGCTGTCGCAATCTAAATTTAAAAGATTGGTTTCACAATTTCTTGCAAGTTGCTCTTTGGACGGAGGCTCTTGTCATCTGCTTCCTTCGATTCATCAGTCTAAAATATATTGATTTTAACTCATTGAACATGCGTTCGTTATCATACTCCGATGTCACTTCGTGGACAATAGTGTGGGTTATACGTTTTTTTTTTCGACTTTATTAAAACTACTTTTTGTAAATGCTGCAATGTATAACTGTTTTTTGTCCCAAATGAATAAAATAAAATAAAATAAAATCCCTCACTTGTTACAGGTAAAAATATCAAGTCACAGGGTCGGTTTCCCCTATGGAGAAAAGTTTACAAACCGCCACTGCGTGACCCCATAGCACCAACACCAGACAAGATGTGCTTCTGCCGATTATGATGTGAATATGACTGTAAGGAAGTCTAAAACAGTGTTGTTAATGAAACAAGGATATTCTAAGGTTTATAGTTCAACATAATCATACATATCAAAAAAGAACATTACTTACACTGCAAGCTTTAAAACTAGCTATTAATCCTTTACAATAACGTGATTAAATAAAGTAATAAATTAATTTTGGTTACAGAACTGATTCCCTTTGGCCAATTTTCTGATTTTTAGTTATTTTTGGGTGTTTCATGACAACACGAGTTGACTTCATAGGTCAGTATGGCTCGATGTCTTTTGGATTTCGTATTTAGCACCATTTAAATTCTTCTCTCGTGGCATAAGTCGCATACCTAGACTTACGTTAAAGAGATGATCTTCCTACATACTCAAATCTATAGAAATAACATTTCCAGTATTGAAAACACGCGGGAGTCTGCGAAGTGTTCTCAGAACACAGATCTGAAGTGGGATAACAACTGTAGGCGCGAGATGTGTCAAGAGCTCTTGTGAACTGCCTCGCACCGTGTTACTGCGTGGGTATCGAGGATATAGGTTTAAATATATTGAAGCCTATGTTCTGAGGAGGGTTTTAACGCTGCCATTGATTTTTGTTCTAGGTATTTTTTAATAAAATGGAAAATTGGATATGTCCGGAGGTTAATGGTGTATAAGAATTTTCGTTTGAGCAAATTTTGTGAACTTTTCAAGGTCTTAAAGAAAGGAATTCCTGTTGTATCTAAGACGCAGATAGCAAGTGAGTTTTCGTTACCATCTGTTGCTAGAAGGGAATGACTACTGAGATGATTATTATCCAAAACAAAATTGAGACTGACTAAAAAGTGAATACTATAAAGTGACATAGTTCGGCCTCAAATCGAAATGAAGAGAAACCAAAATTGTATACATCCGGTGTGGCCCCCTTTACATCCAAATCCGGTCAGTTGCTGAGGCGTTACTAGGAAAAAAATGGCCAAGTGCGAGTTGGACTCGCACACGAAGGGTTCCATACCATACACTGAAAAAAAACAAAAAGACACGGTTCTAGAAACGTGTTCTAAGGTTTTTTTTGGGCTGTATCTCATGATCCGTAATAGGTAGACAATTGATGATGAAATTTTCACACAGCGTGAAAATAAACTAAAAATTAAAGGGGGCTCTCTAGGGAGTCCCCGTTAATTTTTTAATTTATTTTTATTAAGTATTTGTTGTTATAGCAACAGAAATACGCATTCTGTGCAAATTTCATCTGTGTACCTATTACAGAACGTGAGATTTAGCCCGCTGACAGACGGAAGGATAGCGGGGGTATAGTAATAGGGTCCCGTTGGTTATCCTTTGGGTACGGAACCCTAAAAAGAATAGGATTAGTAGGAAATATGACTGAGATTCTCAGTACGTGAAAATTGTAAACTTTTAATGACAAATAATAAAGTACTATCCACGATAACCAAGAGAAACTTCGAAGAACGTACTTCGTCTTCTAGTTTTATGTATTTCCATAAAGCATCCACATTCGTGATCCTAGTTTAATCAAACTTAGTTCATTTGTTTCTAGCATACGGATCTACTTAACCTAGGTTTTAGAAAATGTGGAACTCCGCTGCCGCGACACCTCGCGGCTCGGCGGACAGGGCTCCGGCAGGATCTCATGGCGACATGGAGAGACCGACTGTCGCCACCCAGCGCTGGGCCACCATTGCGGCGGTAATGCTTTAAGGAGTAGCTGGAGAGGCGCCACAGCGTCCTTACCTTCCGCCTGACGCAGGTCCTCACCGGACACGGAAGTTTCGGGAGGTTCCTGTGTAGGATAAGGTGGAGGGAAACGCCCGGGTGTACGCACTGTGAGGATCGCGCGGAGGACACGGTGGAGCATTCGGTGGATTCCTGCTGCCCCGCGTGGGCGGAGCCCCGCCGTGTCCTCGTGGAGAGAATCAGCGGCAGTGACCTCTCGCGCCCGGCCCTGGTTCAGGTCATGGTACGGAGCGAGAGGGAATGGGAAGCAGTCCTCCTACTTCTGCGAAGCAGTAATGCTCGCGAAGGAGGAGGTGGAACGGGTGAGGGAGGCTCAACTACAGAGTTACCCTCACGCCCTCTGCAGCAGACGCCGCAGGAGACGCCAGGGGCTTCCGTCGCCGCGAGACGATCTCCGGCCACCGTAGACCCGGGCCTGCGGACGGCGAGAAATGAGTAGCTCGCTGTCCGATCAGCACCAGGCCCGAGAGTCGTCGGCGCGTAGTGTTCCACGCGCGCCTCAAAGAGTTGCCATCATTCATGACGGGGCCCCTCATGGCCGATGCCTGCCAAGGGATTGAGGATAAATTCGAAATAGAGTTACCTCGCCCCTGGGCACTCAGGGCAGGGAAGGAACAGGGGTGGTTTTTAGTCAGTAAGAGTCTGACACGCCCGTCCACTCCACCCTATAGCGGGAGATATCATTGGATGATTTCCCAACCGACAAAAAAAAAGGGCGTAGAATATAAACTGCTAAACGTTTTGTATAAACTTGAGATTTAAGAGGAATAAACGTATACATAATTTAGAAACAGTTGGCGTCCTTAGGCTCTAGACAAAAATACATTGTATCAACGACAACGATTATCAAAATTAGTGCTAAATGTTTGGGATTAATATTCGCTTCTGAAACATCACTATAATTACCAAAAAATCAAATACCAAATTCCATAAACAAAATTCGCTTTAATACGTTAAAATCACAACAGTCTAATAGCACTCTCCTCTCTTAAGGAGGTCCGCAATCAATGTACTGCACTCCTTCCTCTTGAGCTTGGAGCCGGAGTGCGTGTGAGGGAGTGACGTCACGAACGCGATGCCTCCGTGCAAGCGCTTGTGATCGCTCAGAGTAGCTGGAACAAGATAAGGAAAATTAAACTTTAAAATGAACATAGAGAGTTTGTTTTCGATTGGTATGATCGGGCATGCAACCTGCATGGCTAGATAAAAGAGCAAAAAGGAATGTAAACTTTAATAAAAAAATGTTAGGTCGGATTTTGAAGGTAAGGAAAAATTTTCTCACCAGAGAAGGTGTTTCCAAGGTATTAACCGCAATAGAATAGGCTTGGCTTGTAAAAAGCTGACGGTTGAACATTTCTAAGGATGTGTGAAGTCTGCCTGTTTGAAATCGGGCTTCAGAATATTACAGATGAAACTTTTCTTTCTTCGAGAATTTGAGATGCGAATCTTTTGAACATTTGGGCTAGTACTAACTGGAATAAAAGTTAGTGCTTGTCGAGATTTTGAAACTTGAATCTGACATTTGACTACCGTTCTGCCTCTCATGTGATCTTGTAAGTATTAATTTATTATATCTTTTAAAATGGGATCAACTTAAAAAGTCAACAAAATGTAACAGCCGATTTTTTAATGAGATCTCATAGTAAAAGTTGTTCAAATTCATCTGTATTTTCACCCCGAGGATAATGGCTAAAGAATCCAAAGTCACACTGTATGTATTTCCTCAAAAAACAGTGCATTTTACCACTTAAACCAATAATCATGTTTTTATTTTTTATTCTCGAAATGTAAAACGAACTCAAATGTGCTTTAAATTATCCACATTTTGTTATCTTTGGCTCAAGTTTTTAGCAACTTTTTTGCTACAATTTATTTGACCATTTCCAATAACACTGAAGTTCAGGCATTGATTGCAACAACTTGTATGTAGCAGATGTTTGATATTATTATTTTTACTATTTCAAAACACACTACATACGAGTACATACTGAGAAAATAAACGAATGGAATCGGGATCTTTTGTTAGCTTAAGCTAATAAAAAAAATAGTTTAAAATTGTATGTGATTGATGACATGATTTGAATTTGAATAAATTATTAGGATTAAAATTAATCATTTAGATTTCTCGGGATCCTGAGGTCCTAGACCTCTGGAAGGCGTACGAGGAGCCGAAACACACTTGTAGAGACCCCATTAGACGCTTTTTATGAAATGAGGCACCAACCGACAATTATCCCTTTTATTTTTTTTTATTTTTTTAAAGGGGTGGGTTTTAGTCAGTAAAAGTCTGACACACTCTCCCGCTCCACCCAGAGCGAGAGAAGTCATAGGATGATTTCCCAGCCCAGACAACATTTTGGGGGCCAAGTCACCCGCGTCCGTAGGAGTATACCCATTGAGTCCCACGTGGTACCCGGGTGGTGCTAATCAGGTGACACTAACTGGTGGTAGGTTTCGACCGATGGCTTGCGACCACCCACTGGGCAAAGACGTACCGCTAAGTGGCCTGGCCGTGTGCCGGTACGATGCTCAGTGTAGCCAATCCAGAGGAGTTGGGTCGAAATAGTTGTTCCATTGCAGTTGCGGTTGGGGGCCCAAGTAGTGTAGCCACACACGAAAGGCTGCCCCGCCAACTGACGAAAAATCCCGGAATGCACCATCGTGCTGGTTGGCGACCAGACGAGAGGGCCCGATGGACATTCCCGGGGGGGCTCGGGCGTCCCCGCAGTCTCCAGACTAGTCCTCCAATGATACCGTCCTGCGGCATCAGCACGCACTGACCTGAAGATAGCCAGCATGGAACCTCATTTCACTTCCTTCTGCTCTCCTTCCTTCACTCTTCACAATCATGAACAAAGGAAATAAAAAGAAAAAAGCTGTACAGCGGCAGAACTCCCTCTCACACAAAGTGCACATATCTAACATTCGAGGTCTGCACTCAAATCTCGCTGCAGTCCACCACCACCAAGAGACTAAGAAACCAGCTCTCTTATTCCTTTCGGAGACGCAGATCGGATGTCCGTCTGACGTGGCGTACCTATCTTACTCAGGGTTTACCCTGGAGCACAATTTTAAGCCACGCGCTGGTATATGCATGTACGCCCGGGACGACATTCTGCTATCGGCGTCTCCGTAACCTTGAGGACTCCAGGTTCTCAACTCTTTGGGTCCTAGTGGACACAGGCCTGGATAAAATTGTCTACGCCTGTGTCTACCGTTCGCACAGCGGTGATTTGGAGACAACTAGGCTCACACAACACCTGAGTAAAGCAGCGGATGTGGCTCAGCAACGGGGTACCGTTGCTGAGCCACATCCGCCGTTTTACTCGTCTGCCCAATTGGGCGTTGAAGTCCCCCAGTAACACCAATTGGTGTTACTGGGGGACTTCAACGCCCACCATCAGGAGTGGCTCTTCCCATACCAGTGGACAGACCATGCTGGACAAGAGACGTATAAGCTAGTGCTAGCGTTAAATCTCACCCAGCTGGTCCAGGGGGCAACGAGGGTGCCGGATGTTGATTCGCACACAGCCAATTGCTTGGACCTTCTGCTGACAACAGATCCAGACCGTTACTCAGTGTCGATTTCTTTACCATTAGGTACTTCCGACCACTGTCTGGTGAAATCTGTATCCGTCTACTCCCCGCCCGATCCTAGCCCTAGAGGCACCAGGCGGGTTTGGCGATACAGGTCAGCAGATTGGGATGGCATGCGATCTTGCTTCGCATGTTATCCTTGGCGGCCCACTTGCTTTTCTTCGACTGATGTTTCGTCGTGCGCGGACGCCGTGACGGATGTGTTGCGGCGGGGAATGGAGTACTACATTCAATTCTCTGACGTAACAATGTCTGGCGGGGCTCGACCATGGTTTGGTGCCTAGTGCAATCGCGCTGATGCGCTTAAACACGCGGCCTACCTGGCATGGGTCGACGCTCGGACGCGTAAAGCGAGAGCGTAGAGCGGTCGGTGCTCTCGGCAACATTGTTTTTGCTGAATATTAACGATCTGCTAAAACCCGGTACCTTTGGGTATGCAGACGACAGCACTGTTGCCGAGAGATACGTGACGCACGAGTTAATGGGTCTCAGGTCCAGTCTCTCCGAGAGGCTATGGTTGGGCGCTTGAACTTATCCTTGCAGGCTGTCTCAGAATGGGGCGAAGCCTATCTGGTTAAGTTCAATGCTGCTAAGACCCAGGCGTGTCTTTTTTCTGCTAAAAGGAGCTAATTTCACCCGGCTCCATCTTTCCGAGGTGTAACCGTACCGATAACCGACCAACTTGATCTTCTTGGTGTTACTTTAACATCTACCCTCAATTTTGGTCCCTTCATAGAGGCTAAGGCTCAAGTGGCTGCCAAAAAGACGATAGAGACGATACTTCACGCCGGAACAGCTGCTCCAACTCTATCAAGCGCATGTCCGATCGTGTATGGAGTACTGCTCTCATCTTTGGGACGGATCTGCAAGATATCAGCTTGATGCCCTTGAGTCAATTGCGAAACGAGACAAGAGGATCATCGGCAATGATACACTCGTAGAGTCGAAACTCCAAAGTCTTGAACATAGACGCCGAGTTGCTAGCCTGACAGTTTTCTGTCGATTACATTTTGGGAAGTGTGCGACGGAATTGCATGATTTGATTCCGCCGAGCCCGTTTCATCAAAGGACCACAAGACGTACGGCGAAGTGCCACCGGTTCATGGTGGACATCCCATCCATACGCACAAAGCGTTTTGAGAAAACATTTATTGCGCATACAGCTACGGAGTGGAATTCTCTACCGGAGTCTGTGTTTCCTGTAAGCTACAACCTGGGAGTCTTTAAGTCAAGAGTGAATAGGTTACTTCTAGGCAAGCGTGCTCCATCTTCGACCACATCATCGCTTACCATCAGGTGAGATAGTGGTCAAACGCGAGCCTATCAAACATAAAAAAAAACAGTGCACCCAAGGATGACCCCCGGTTGGTGTGAAACTATTGCAAGATAAGGAAAACAAAATATCGGCCTATGGTTTTGGGAGGCTAAAGTGGTAACCAGTCCACTTTAGCCTCCTCCTCCAAGAACTATGTGAAGACTATGGCCCTGCCTGTACAATGTTATTATAATACATCGGTAAAACCAAGGCAGAGGGTGACTTGCACACTGAATAAATGGGCCCCCAAAAACAATATTATTATTTAACAAAGTGTAATTCTATCAGCGACAACTATTGGCAAAACTCCAAAATGTTAATATGTCTTCCGTCACATTTCGGCAGCAATCCCATATATTTTGAGCTTTTTGGCAGTCATTATTGTTGATAGAGCATCTTTTTATACAGGCCCTCAGGTTCCCACCCAAAAATAAAATAATTTATAACTGTTTAAAATATTTCAAAGACGTTTCGGAAAGATTGGTCCAAATTAACAAGCATTCGGCCATCACACTCAGCACGCACAACCAGCATCTTGGATGATTCAAACGAAGCCCATAGACCCAGCTATCAAGGTGGCTACACACTTGTAGGATAAAATTTAAGTCAAAATCAACACGAAAAGCTGACACCTCGTATGTAGCAGGTATACGCTAGTTTCCTAAAAAAAAAATTTGGACCCGTAGTTTTCATCTCGTCACGTAAACCAAAAATGAAGACGATACAGTGCATTGAAATTTCGCGTGACTTCACGCTTCGGTACACTTTGTACCGTTTAGTGACGTAACAAGCCCCCAGTCCTGGACTATAATGCGTTTTATCTTGGTAATTTTTTATTGGTTTGGTAAAGCAAAAAATACGTGTCCAATATTTTTTTAAATCTAACTTACTACTACTAAATACAGTTATTATTTTTATACCCAGGAAACATCCCCATTACAACGACTACACACAAAAATGCTATGCAATGTTGTAGGAGGTGATTTTGACTGCTGATGTTTTTCATGACAGAGTAAATCTTTCATTTATTTATTTTAGATGGGTTTTCTCTTGACTCTCTGACTGTCTAGGTCAGAGGTGACAGAGACAAAGTCAACGATGGAGCGAGCTTACCCGGAAGAAGCCTGTTCACTCTAACTTTGAAGAGATTAGAGTTGTATGCATTCTGAAATACAGACGCAGGTAGAGAGTTCCACTCCTTTGCTGTGCGCATTATGAAAGACGTTCGGAAACGCTTAGTGCGAATTCGTGAAATAGCAACAAGGTAGGGATGGTAACTTGCTGAGCGTCTAGATGTCCGATGGTAGAAGGGGGCCGGTGGGATGAGGTTGTGGAGTTCTTGGGCACACTCTCCGAAGTACATTCTGTAGAAGATCGACAAGCAGGCAACCTTGCGGCGATGAGCCAGGCTATGAAGGTTGGCACCAATCAGTTTTACGTCGCTAATGAGCCTCTTAGCTCTGCGTTCCACTGAGTCAAGCGCAGCAAGTTGGTATTTAGCAGAACCATTCCAGAGATGGCTGCAATACTCCATGCAGGATCGGACTTGTGCTTTGTAAAGGGTTAAAAGCTGTCCAGTAGTGAAGTATCGCTTCACTCTGTTTAGGATGCCAAGTTTTTTTGCAGCAGTTTGGGCTTTGTACTCAATGGTGGCGCCGAAGTTGAGACTGGATGTCAACTCCGTGCCTAGAAGCTCGAGCCGATCAATGAGAGCAACAGATGTACCCCACAATGTAGGAGTTTGATCGAAACGACTCCTTTTTGCGGTAAAAGACACGCTCGTATTTTGGTAGCGTTAAAAGAGACCAGATTGTTATCACCCCACCGGGACACAAGGTTGAAGGTCAAATTTGTTCGCTCTACCATGGCCTCTCTCAAGAAACAAACTTCATCCCCGCCGGTTTTTGCTCTGGAAAAGTATCTCTCTGAAACCGTACTGTCATCTGCGTACCCAACAATACCTGGCTGAATTAGGTCATTGATGTATAGCAGGAAAAGAGTTGTAGAGAGGACAAACCCCTGAGGAACTCCGGCATCAATAGCCACGAGGTCAGAGGAGTTCACTGAGGAAGTCTGATATCCAGCTACAAAAATCAGCTGGGATGCCATAAGCAAGAAGCTTGATGAGTAGACTTGCGTGCCAGACCCTGTCAAAGGCCATCGAGATATGAGTACTGACACCCCCTTAAAGACCTCCAACTGATCAAAAGTCAGCCTATATTGTGGCAAACAAGTGGAAAAGACTCACCAGCAACAACCTTGTTTATCTGCTCCCTGGTGACGTCAGCTTCAGGCTCCAGTACCACCGCTGCGACTGGTCCTTTGTCAGACAGACACACTACGCTTTCATGTACCCCTGGTACCGAGCAGATCACCCGCTCCACTTCTTCTGGCGCTACCTATGAAATGAACATGGAATTAAAACATTGAATTAAAATAAATACTAATAAATTTTAATAACTTTTAATGGCAAAACACTGAAGCATGTTTTGCCATCAAAAAGTTTCAGGCGATTTAACGACAAATATTAATAAGTAATAAAAATCTCAAAAGGGCGAGCAAAAATCAGTGCCTATTTAATTCGAGACGAAAGTGCTCTTAAAGATTATATGTTACAGACAGAAATAACAATATTTTCGACTACCAAACTACTAAAAAATCCATTGAAAACTAAGTACTAGATAATTAATTTCGAATAGATGTTTCGAAGAAACATCTGTGTAGCTACAGAATTAAACCAAATTAGATCCCGACATTGCAATGTTCTCCGGTACACGCTCCCACAACAATCCAGTCGGGGGCTAGTTACGACTTCTATATTTGAAATCCTCATTTTGTGTTAGGAGTTCTTTTGAAATTTTCAAATTTTGATAATAGACCGTAACGAAGTAATGAGGGTCGTCGTACTTAACATAATATAATTATTCGTGCGAACATCTCCTACATATTAGGTAATCTTGACGACCTATATTTTCTCTTTGCATGGAAAGGGAATATTATATTGAAAAAATGAAAAATGTTTTATTCAATTACAAACAAAGTTCGTTCAACAGTATTGAGGTTGACCTCTCCTTTTAAGTGTGAAAACACTTGTGCCAGGAAAGGCCGCTCTCCCTTAACTTGATAACATTTATATATTTATAACTAAAATATTAAATCTATGTGGTATGCAAAAGAAAACTAAGTAAATCTATGTGAGCACGCATGCAATGTGCGCACATGTGTGTAGAAGCGTGAGTTATGGTGCTTGTGCTTGTGTGTGCGACTGTGTCTGTGGGTGAGTTTGTCTGTGCGTGTGACTGTGACTGTGTAGTGTGTGTGAGTGTAAGGGTGTGAAAAAATATGGGTAGGTAACGGGATATTAATTTATTGATGTTTCATACATATACATACATAATATATTCGTATTTATTTATTTATTTAGTTATTTATTCAGGTTCTTTTTATTTATATATAAATACATACAAGTGTATACAAGACTTAACATGACATAAATATAATACATTATTACTTAATAATACGGATAATAATATTCTCAGTTTCTTCGTAAGCTAGAGTTTTTAGCCACTCAGTCACCATCCATTTACATTCCAAAGTAGTTTTTGTATATATTTTAAGAATTTTATTAATGGTGTTATATAGATGTGAAGATTGATTTAAATATTGATAATAATAATATTATCAGGTAAGTTCAGGTAAGGGTTAGCTGGCGAGTCTGACGTGTACGCTAACATTCACAAATTAGACGGGGCTAAGAGCTGAATCTGACGTTTCCTTTATGCGATGGAAATAGAACTCTCTTAAGTCTTTGCAATCCCTTTGAGATATTTGCCGGTTGCGACGTTTCGGATACACGATTTCCTGTAAATCCTATATATATTTATTTTGTCGTCGAAACTGGAAACATTGCCCCAAAGTGAAGGATTTTTTTTTTTTAAATTAGCCTGAAACTGTATCAAACGGCTCCATACAGCAGGAACGAATTATTGAACAACATCTTTATCATGTTTTCCTTGAGTTTGGTCTAGAAACATATCTAATAATAAAAATAGAATTTCTAAAACAAATCGTTACACCGTAATTTACGGGACCGCAACCTGTTTTAAATAATCATGGCTTGACGATCAAAACCTAACAAACAGCAATTAAAAAAAAATATGCACTTAAATGGTCCTTACCTGAGAACCCCTAAACTTAAAGCTGAACTTCTTCCGGATTGCGAAGGAGATCCTGCTGTTCTCATCCAGATGGAACACATCTCCGGTCATGAACCAGCCGTCAGGAGTGAAGGACTCGTTAAAAGATGCAGGGCTCTTGAGGTAACCCTGCAATTAGAAAATTTCAAAATGACCTTACGTACAGAAGAAAGTTACGTTACATCGATAGTGATTGTCAAAATAATGACTAACAAACGGGATTGATAGGCATTACCGAAAATTAACGTGATAAATCTCCTTACATTTTGATTTAATAGAAACTACTAGTAGTAAAAAATACACCAAAAATTTCAAAATAACTTTTATTTCGGAAGTCGATGTTTGTATTTTGTTACTTCGTTATTTAACATCGACTTCCGAAATTAAAGTAATTTTGAAATTTTTAATGTATTTTCTCGTTTGAAAGTCGGTTGTATTTTATGTGAATAAGTGTTTTATTTTTCACTTATTACTTGTACCTCAGAACTAATACCAAATATTAAAGTTATGCCCGAATGGATAACCCCAATAACATGGGATTTGAACATAATAGGGAATATGCATGAAAAAAAAAAAATTGTTATCTGACCGGTTTATCGATGCATATACTAAAATATAGTACGAACAGTGAAAGCAGAATCAAAATTGATTGAAAATTAAAAGAGTTATAACAATTTTAAACAAATATGTCTGTCCCTCTCTCGAAAACTCTGTTTTCTATGGTTATTGATGGTATAGTTGTATGGGCGTCATGTCCTTTGACGTCAAAGAACGCGTCGGACTTCTCTTTCTAATTATCAACTTTAAAGCTTTATAACTTCGTCGCTGATGATGATATTTTGAAAACTCCTTAATATTTGTTCACTATAGTTAATAAGTTTTCAATTGAACAAATAAAAAAATATCATGTACGAGTATGTTCCCTATTGGAGACAACAAAAACGTCATCTGTGTATACATATTTTTTATTTATGTTGATTTATTCAAAAATTGCTGAATCAATTTCGATAAAACTTATATGGGACCACCTCAGCTGATGTATCTATCAAACAAAAAGAATCTTCAAAATTTGTTCATAAGTGGCGGCGAAATCGCGTAAGAAACATACGAAAAAAATCATACCGACGAATTGAGAACTTCTTCCGTTTTGAAGTCGTTAAAAAAACAATATATCAGCATCAGCCCGTGCCAGAGCCAGCTGGAAATATAAATTATGGCTATTGTTGGCCCCTGGCACAGACAGCTGAAAGAACACTGGTGGGTTTTAGTTAGTAAAAGCCTGACACGCCCTCCCGCTCCACCCAGAGTGGAGTTATTTGATGATTTCGGGAACCCAAAAAAAAAATCCCAACCGAGCGAGGAAGGTGGTTTCAGGAGCGCCCCGAAGCTGCCAGGGCACGCCAATCTTTAACACTAAAAGCGACTCGCTGACAGACGTTGCAAGTTAAACCAACAGCCGTGTGCACACAGCACGGCCCCACCCGATTTTTATCTTTAGATCATAACACGGCCGTAAACCAGCCAGCATTGATCACTGATCAGAAAGTAATTAAAATAATACCTTAATAGTACATCTGCTCTTAATCCACAGCTCCCCGGTTTGATTAGGACCGACCAGCTCTTGTCCCGCGTCATCGACGATCTGGAAATGAACATTGATTTTTACAACCGCAAGAAATTCTGGATAATGTCTGCAGCCACAATTTGATCTTTCCTGGATAGTCCTTGTTTTAATGAGTCATTACTTTAGAGAACATTTTTTGGCTGAAAAAACGTATTATCTGAAAAGTTCCCATAAACAAGCCAATTAATATTTGGGATAAAATTGAAACAAAACGGCATTAAGATCTCGTTGAGATTAAAATGGCGAGACTTGTAAAGTCTGATAAATTGAGCGACAAGAATGAAAAATTAGATAATAAGTAGATAGGCTTTCTGCTTGTCAATTTAGTAACCAGATTTTATTCCGAGCAAGAAAATGAAATTATATTATTCGATATTCAATGTATATAAATTTATTTTTTTCTTATTTTAGGTCGAGGACAAAGTACAAATTACTTTAACATAAGTCGCGCTCAATAAATTGCCCATTCAAGAGAATTAGCTGAAATACGCCAAAGGTGATTTATTTTTGTATTTTTTCTAATATTAAGGCTGGTTTCACAGCTGTCCGGGAGACCCGTACGGGCCATACGTGCACGGGAGACCCTTACGGGTAGCGACTGCAGTGCTCTGAAACGAGGGTTTAGTACGACACGGTTGCTAGGGGGGTACAGACGCATAAAAAACGAATATGAACGTTCTAAAAATAATTGGTGTAAATATTATTTGTAAGAGACGCCGACGACAGAGAAGAAGACTATGGGTATATCCCATTCTCTCACCTCAAAAGTTCATTTTTGAACTTAAACAATAAACTCAAGAACGATCCGTGTAAACGACACGCGCGGGTCGAAGGTGGCATAAAAACATGCCGAAATCGCAAACATTTTGGCGATTCGATAATCGGTATCGCCGATAGAATGTTACTTTGACTGGAGACCCTATTCGACTTTTTTATTTTTTTGGAATTTTAGAAATCATCCAATGCCTTCTCCCGCTCTGGGTGGAGCGGGAGGATGTGTCAGACTTTTACTGACTAAAATCCACCCTTGTTCCTTCAGTTGCCTGTGCCAAGGGCCGCGGTAACTCTATTTATAATTTTGGAGCCCCTGAGCCAAAGTGAATGCTACTTCTACTTCTATTATACTGTGGGTAAAGTCATCTGGATGTTTGTAAATCGATCACGCATCAACGCCGGAACGTACTCGGACGAAACTTGTCACACCATATTATTAGGATGGCGTGGTGAAACTTGACGTTCAGGTCATGGTGACAATTCAAATGTAGTCAACTCGTGAGGGCAAATTGATATTGAACCAAGTTAACTATTGTTGGTGCCGATGGTAAAATCAAAATCAAAAATCAAAAGTCATTTATTCAAACTAGGCTGAGAACCAGCACTTTTTGAACGTCAAAGTTCTACATAAAGACAGTCCCCCAAAAAACGCCCGCCCGTCACCACTTCCTAGTGTTTTAGCTATGAAGAAGAAGTGGCCAACAAACTCCCCAGCAACACATCTGTCTGTTAAGTTTTAAGAACTTGAATCTATATAATTCTAAGCAACAATGTTAACATTATGTAAAACAGAAAAATAAATATATGTCGTCTAAAATATAATCATAAAATTAAATAATCCGCCACTTGCCAACTAGCACACTCAATAATGCCATTAAAAACAAACTCAAGCATAAACACTAAACCAAATTAAAGAAGCCTCCATACATAACTGGTGTGCCTGCTTACAAGAACATTGATAGAAACTATCAAAGGGCTGTAATTCGAAGCCACAAGTGATGAATTCACTAAATTTGGTAGACAATTATTATATGAACTCATATAATCTGTCATAACCATAAGCTAAATATGGAGAAAGAACATCAAGTGTAACATTGTCTTGCATTCAACACAGCGAGCAACTATTATTGTCTTCTAAGTAGTCGTTGATGGAATAGTATGCCTTCGAACAGAGACTAGATTTAACTTTAGTTTTAAATGCATTAAAAGGCAAGTCAAGAAAAGAACGGGGTAGCTTATTGTAAAATTCGATACCGAGACCCTCAAACGAACCATGAACCCTACGAACACGGTGGGAAGGAACATGAAGTTTATACTTATTTCTGGTGTTAAAATTGTGGATATCACTGGTCTTTTTGCATAAATGTATATTTTGTCTAATGTATAATATGTTTGCAAAAATGAATTGAGATGCCACCGTGAGAATTCCAATCTCTTTGAAAATTTCTCGTAAAGGAACTCTTGACCCTAACCTGTATATTGCTCGTACAGCACGTTTTTGTAAAAGCTAAATACCTTGTAATCCATAAAATTGAAGACCCATCCGTTGCTCTTCAGAGGTGCTTCTCTGTCAGGAATGGCGATAAACCCTTGTGTCTCCGTGGTGCCATATCCATCGCACAGGTGGCAGTTCTTTGGCAATTTTTCCTAAAAATATTAAAAATATTCAGTCAGAGTTTTAGTATGTTTAAATAGTACATTTTGATGCAGTTTGGCACAGCAAGACGAACTAGGAAGATGAGATGGCGCAAGAGTATCGACACATGTAGCGTCCCACACTAAAGGCCTACCCAACTTCTACAAAAATAACGACATGCCATTCGTTTTTTACCATCGCGTCGTCGCAAGCCAGACCACGTGGTTCTAATACCGGCAGTGACAAGAGCTCTTCGGATGATGTCGTTGATATTCGTGTACCGCGCTATGCGACCCACGCTTCGGCTGTGGTGTCAGAGGCTGTTGACAACTTCGCTACAATGGCAGCGATGAGAAGAACAATAGTAAGAGCCTAGACTTAGGGCAACAGCGAGGCGAAAAGTAGTATCGTCGAACAAGGTGCCTATATTCGACGACGGTATTGCGTGAAGCCAGAGACCAGAAACTTTTTACATATAAATAATTCAATATTTACAGACATCATTTAATAAAAAAAATATATAATAATAACACTAGTTAGTTTGCTAGTCAGAATCAGAAAATTACTAAATATTCAACAACATGTTATTTTAGTTTAGCGCTTCAATTTAAGTACATATAATTATGTATACTTGTCTACTCGTTATTTTAATAGTAAAAAATTGATACGTAATCAAATTAAATTACTAAGCAAAATTCCACAAACGTAATGAGGAATGAGCGTTTCCACCGCAACGGAGCTGGGTGGAGTGGAGCAGAGCGGAGCAGAGCGGAGA
Organism: Polia nebulosa; assembly: GCA_951329385.1. Classification (NCBI taxonomy): domain Eukaryota; kingdom Metazoa; phylum Arthropoda; class Insecta; order Lepidoptera; family Noctuidae; genus Polia; species Polia nebulosa. Next base: position 31,373,393 of record OX589606.1, read on the forward strand.
CGTGCAACCTTGTGCCGTGCTTCAGTGGAAACGCACCCTGAGGCATCCATTACGCTCATCCAAGCGTCACTAAATTTCAAAAGTCATGACTGATGGTTCAATGATGCAAAAATAAAAGTATCGAGATTTCTTCATGCAACCATCAGTCACTTTATTAGACGATAGGTAATTTACCAGTCACGACTTTGACTGTGGTTAAACTGTCAGCAAAACCTACCGTGTATTGGACGCGTAGCAGAACTTATAATGACACCGGATTATACAATCAGTGACAGCTGATAGTACAGTTTCATATAATAATGAGTATAAAAATGTCCTGTCACCTCTATGGACTTTCATTAGATTTTTCAATTTGATCTTATATAATTTATGAACTAAGTACGGTACTTACTTGTAGAGCAGCCATGAGATCCGGACTGCATGGCGATCCCAGCAGGATCAGGGTTTGAATGGAGCTCATCTGATCGGGTCGTATTAGTGCTATCAGGGACACAGCGAATGCAGGAGACAGGTAGGTCCAAGTTGGCTGAAAGAAAAGTAAAGAAGTTTCCGTTAATTTGATATTAGATCCGCTACGGATCAAATGCGTTGTGGTTGTTTATGCAAAACAGTGCCAGCGTACTTGGCTTAGCAATGCTACTATTTTTTTAACTGACTTCAAAAATGAGGTTTTTTCATGTGTGTTCGGGCATAACTCCGTCATACTAACGGATTTCCAAAAGTCTTTTTTTGTTCGAAAGGGGTTTATACCGAAATGGTTGGTTGGTGATTTATTTTAGCTTGGATACTGGGCTTTTGAAAATTAATGTGCGTTTTGTAATCTGTGCAAAATAAATAATTTTTCTTTCTTTTCTTTTTTTTCTTTATAATTTTCATAAAAATCTGATGATGAGTTTTGGAGACAGACAATGGAACTCTTCAACAAATTACAGCAAATCAACTGCGATTATTGTGATCGTATTTGTATGTATTGATAACACCGTTTAATGGGTAACCACAACTAAAAAGTGAAAAATAAAAAAGTCACAACTAAAAAGTGAAAAGTAAAATCCGATCATTTTCAATGCCCGAACAAAAAAAAAATACAAACATCCGAATTGATAACCTCCTCCTATTGGAAGTCGGTTAAAAAACAATACCATTGCACAAAAATCTCGTGCGTGATTTTCGTGCTTCTGACTATATCGTAATGACTTTCAATGGCTTATAATTCAAGACAGCTGAAATTAACGTGATTTTTGAGGCAAAGAAAAGTGAAGATGATGATGATGACTGCATGGTCGGTCACCCATCCACGGACCAACCTCGGCTAGCGTCGCTTAACCACACATCGCTATTTGCGGCAGTTTTATTTACATTTGGAGCCATATTTTAATGGGCTAGCAACAAAAGAGGTGTGCCAGCTGTTCGTCAGAAAACAGATAGAAACGAGTATCTTTTAAAAATATCTGCCTTTTTGCGTTTTTTTACCCAACTGCCACAAAAGGAGGGTAATGTTTTTGTGTGTGTAGAACCTGGCACCCTTACCAGGTTGTATTGTGTACTTTATCCCTATAAAAAACATAATTTAAAATAAAAAGGTGCAAATAATTAGAGCACTTGTCAAAGAGACTTTCTGTCGCCAATTAAATAGCGATCGTCAAAAGACACGTGACACTTCGGTAACGTTCGTCAATAGCGATCGTCAATAGACACGTAACACTTCGGTAACGCTCGTCAATAGCGATCGTCAAAAGACACGTGAAACTTCGGTAACGCTCGTTAATAGCGATCGTCAATAGAGAAGTGACACTTCGGTAACGCTCGTCAAAAGACACGTGACACTTTGGTAACGCTCGTTAATAGCGATCGTCAAAAGACAAGTGACACTTCGGTAACGCTCGTCAAAAGACACGTGACACTTCGGTAACGCTCGTTCTCTCTCTCCTCAAAAATCTGAGTTGAGCTTCACGATGACTGACAAATGCTTGCACTGTCTGGACAGGTCCACTCGAATTTGTGTGCTGCTTTCTTCAAAAAGCTTATCCCAGACATAAACGTACATAGTTCTCATACGATTTAACCAGTACATATTGTATGGATTTGAACACTTTAAAAGAGACTTTGACCTCTGAGTTTGTTTCGGTGTTTCTTCTCAGGGTAGTCAGCTAGGAAACACCGGCCTCAACAAGATAAAAAAACGGCTTGTAAAAGTGTTGATCAAACCTACTTACAAAAATAAAATCATTTATCATTTAATAGCGATCGTCAAAAGACACGTGTCACTTCGGTAACGATCGTCAATTCCATACATTTTGAATATTTTGACAATAGTTGTCTCTGATAGAATGCCAATTTATGTAGCTATTTCCTTTTAGTTTAAGGGCCCTACTATGTATAGGGCGAGCACTTTACCTTTTCCACACCAAATTCATGTTGACATTGACACGTCATAGAACGCAGAAGTCACGTTGCTCTGGTCTTTCTGTCCCTCCTAATAGTCGCTAATTTTAATCCAGTGGTAGGTATTGCATGATGAATTGATCGCATGTCTTTAAATAGTTAATGACAATGTTAATTTAGAAGGTCATTAGTAATACTGTAATAATGGAGTCTGATTATAGTGGTGGATACTGGATTAGTACAGGTAACGTAATCAAGTTTGACCTTTGCCAAAATTCTGTTTTTATCATGTTTTTTTTTTAATTTTGTTGCTAAAAACTTAATCGACAACCTATACAGCATGTAACAAAAACCCTGTCCGATCTTGAAGGGTATTACTTGGTACCGTACTGCGCACACATATACGTAATCATTTAATGTATACAAAATAATTATTTTTCCTCAATGAAAATAATTTATTCAAAAAAAAAGAAAAATCTAACAAAGGCAACACTGTGCGCTCGATAAAGTCCACCTACTGTTTCGTTTCAAAGGTGCCGCCTGAGCGAGATAGAGTGCCTACAGCGCGGCTAGTGCAGGGCGGTATCGATTGAAATACAAATAGGTAAAAATAAAAAGATTTCGCCGGCCAGTGGAGTGTTGTCAACTTATGAAAATTGGCCATATTTAGTGTTAAATTTTGCATATTATAAAAAAAAAAATCTATAACTTTTGGTTTTTATCAGTTACATTTTTTTACAACTTTTTCTAGTACGTATGTTAAACCAGAAATACGCCTTTGTTGGATTGGAAAGGGTTTTTGTTACATGTTGTATAGACGATTTTCTGCAAAAAATATTGCTCTAAAATTATATTTAAAGGCACCGCTGGTTCTAAGTTTTTAAAATAAATATGTAATTACCAATTTTGAATGTATACAACTCTACATAACTTCGTACAATGATTGCTGTCTGTTTGTCATTATTACTAAAAGCAGTCATTAGTATAAACCGAAGTATTTTCAAACGAGTTCTAATGATAGTCTTTGCGTAAAACCCTAATCTTCCTTAACGTTGGGACTCGTCACGTTTTAAGAAAATTCTACTTTAAAAGTTTAACAAATTGCTTCTTTTAGGAACTTCACAGACCTCTTAAGAATAATAAACAGTTTATTAAAACATAAGGCTGCTTGACACTTCCTTATATATTTTTTTTACAACAATCCTATTTAAAGATCATGAGGTCAACTTGTAATGGAGACCGTCAGGCGGATGGTGTTTGCAACTAGAGCTGAATAAACAAAACACAATCAGAAAGAGATCTCAATCAAAACGTTGTACAAAACAACCATGGTGACTTATAATTCATTCGCAATCTTTCAGGGACGGAAAGTAATTTATACGATATTATGATCAGAAACTTTTATTTAGGAACTAACCATGAAATCGCGAAAAAAATCCTTGTATTTTTCAAGTATTATAATAATGTCGGATAGCCAGGATATATCGAGCTGCAATCAGGCATCAGGTGTGCCTGTATATGTATATCGTGCAATAAAAACAAAGGCTAGGCAAATAATACACTTCACTTCATTTGGTACAATAAAATACTAGTAGCAACAAAACGTAGGACAATTTTGATGCGTCTTCACTCCGTTACTCCCAGTTTAAGACTGCCCGATTATGCGGGTCCTCTCCAACCTCGAAGTCAACCGGAAACGCGCCGACTCTGTCAAAGCGCACCAACTGTAGTGTTTATAGTTGCTGCTAGGTGGCGTGCTTCGTTTTGTTGTCAATTGAGTACCCGATGCGACAAACATAAATGTACTGAACAAATGATTTCAGTTGGTCTCTTAGATTTTTTTATATTCATGCTTACTTTAACCTCCTGGAAAAATCCTTTGCCACACCTGCATCCAGACGCCAACATGACAACCCAGGACCAGACGACTGATCAACCATCGACACGACTTTAAAATAATTTTGTGTAAAAAGTTAACATTTCAAAACACGTGAGAAGACTTACTTTCTGCCATCACCTACTCATAAAATGTTTCACTTTAATTCAGTTCAGTTTCAGTTTAATTTTTTTCATGGAGCAAGTACTCGTATAATTAAATAAAGAAGTAAAACAAATAAATGTGTCTTTTACCCGATATTTCTCCATAAGATCGATGACATGTTCGGCGGTGATCTTCTTGGGCGTCATGACGATTGGCATGTGGTACGCCACGCTAGTGGTGATGAACATAGTGAACGTCACCCACTGGATGCTGGTGAGCACCAGGGTCCTGGCCGTGGGGGTTGGGAACTGCGTGTGGTATGACCTGAGAGAAATGTATTGGTTAGCATTGATTGTTCTTTTATGATTTTGGAGCGTTTGACAAAACGTTTGAAAAACTGATAATAAGTCAGCAACATCGATTGTCGAAAAGACTCTCGACATTTAACGCTTGTCAATCCCGATTTTAGACTTTTCGACAGCCGTTGTCGTTATTAGAATTATTTTTCTAGAGCCTTTTGTAAGTCAAAAAGCAGAATCTAAAGAAGTCTACTCAGTATACCGTACCATACCGTTCCAGGAACTTTTCAGGCAAAAAATATTCTTTGTATTGAAACGTATGAGACTATGCCCACTAGATAGTTCAGTTACCAACCAAAAACATTGTTATATTTTGACGGTGCCAATACGCTCCGTGTATGGCACGCAACGTTACCAAACCGGTGAGCGTACGGGTTATAACCTCGTATGATGACCGTTCTAAGCCCGTTATATGATGTCGTACGAAAGTACATTATGAAAAATGTCTATCATGCTTAGAGGATAGCAAAAAATGTATAATAATATGTAATTTTGTATATAGTCGTCTAGGAATAAAATAATTTCCACAAAATGGTCTTCTAATACAAGGCCAGTGTTGAGATTAGGTACATTGAAAGTTGTCCTTTGCGACCATCTTCAAAAAAAGGAGATTATTCATTCGGAGAGTTTCTTATTCACATGTATTGTTTAGCCCTATTGTTTAGGACACACTGTAACTCACCACGGTGCTGCAATCTGGATCACCAGTCCCCGATGTGTTATGATAGCGGCTTTAGGTATTCCGGTGGAGCCACTGGTTGGCAGCAACATTATGGGGTCATCAATATCCGCTGGTGCTACCCTGGAGGACATCACTTGATGATTAGCATTAGCATAGCAAAACCAGACCAAACTGTTCCCACTGCTAGGAGACAGGTTTCTTCTCTGTTAAAGGGTATGTTAAAGGGTATGTAACTCGATCGTAATTTATTACGCAGTTACAATATGGTTTGGTGGATGTAACATGTATGTATATTATTACTTTCCCCGTATAGGAAGCGTGCAGGAACTATAAATGGCAGCACAGTAATGATAATGTCAAGTATTTTTATGTTAAAAGCTTTGGAATTGCACCACTAGATAGCAGAATCTACGCCGTGCACATTCCCTAAAGGAAGTGTGCAGAAACTCTAGATGGTAGCACTGAAATGTCAATGTCAAGTATTTTTTAGCGTAAAAGTTTCGGAATTGCGCTACTAGATGGCAGAGTTTACGGCATGCACGTTCCCTATTGAGAGCAGTAGTAATGAAAATAATTAGTTCAAATTAAAGTGCCTGCCTGCGTTCGAACCCATGATCTACAGCTCATCAACCCAAAGGATTAAGCAAAGGTGTTCTTAAAGTTAATATGCATTTCGCCATTAATTCTTGTATCCCAAGTCAAAGTATACGAGCCATCAAACCGGCAAAAATAAATTCGGATTCCAGGGTATGAAATTATTATTTTTGCCGATGTGCACTTTGCCAGAGGAAACGAGCCCAAGACCTCATGCTCCACCCAAAGCGGTAGAAGTTATTTGATAATTGCCCACCCAAAAAAAGGATCCTTTGCTCAAGAGTAGCACTGGCTGGCAAAGATGAATCCTCAAATAATTAAATCAAAACAGACTTACTGGAAATTGTCAACATCGTCGCTGTATCCTTCCCTGAACTTCTTCAAGACTCCAGGTCCATCAGCCATCACTGCTATAGATTTCAGCTCTGGAACGCCTTTCTGTGCTTCTTGAAGAATCTCGTGGAACTCTTGATCATAGAAGATGTAACTTGGCTCGATCAGCTTCAGGAAATGGGCCAGTTCATCTGTACAAGGAATAGTTCACTATCACCAAGGTTGACAATATTGATGACATGGTTTTTAGATTCCAGGAGTATGCTTTTACTCATAGCTTTTTGTTATAGTTTTGAAGTGAATAAGTGAATAACGTTGTGCGTAACAGGAGTTACGATTTAAGGAACTTCGAGAGAACTTGGTGTGTAGTTAGCTCTCACTCTTTTTAACAACGTTGCTGGAGGATCTACAAGTGTGTGTTCCTAATGAATACATACGGCACAAGGACGTGGTCGCTCACAATTGTTTTCGCTGAGTGCGAGACGCACACTCACAAGACCACACGATGTGGTGGCACTGAGGGGAGGCCTATATCAGTTGTAGACGTCTTTCAGCAATGAAGATGATGATGTTGTTGGTGGAGTGTCTTCGACCCTCATATAACAGTTAAATCGTGCACCGGAACATTGTAGCAGTAAAATGAAAAAGAAAATGACTATGCCAGCCTACATTGAAGAAAGTTCAAACCCGTTTGGAAAAACGGGTAGAACTGAATCCCTTAATTGTGATTGTTAATTTTTGAACATAATGAGTGCAAAGTTACTGGAAAAAAGCTAGTTAATATTAAGTTTCGTACTCACAGGCGGTAGTATTTGGGTCCATCATGAACGATATCATTCCCGAGAACATTGATGCGAAGTAGATAGCAGCCGTGTCCTGGTGGTTCCTCATCAGCAGCATACCGTACTTCCCTTTCGCACCCAGGGCTGAGAGCGTGCGTGCAAGCGAGATAGAATGCCTGAGGTGCTGGTCGTTGGTTATCACTTCACCGGTCGCACCATTTGTCTGGATTGAAAAGTTTACGTTAGTTTTTTTTCTAAACCAAGGCGAACTTGATGGTTGGGGAGATTCTTTCACAATAGGAATTTCTCCTGTATCCTGGCTGCGTTTATTTCGTTAATTGTTTCGTTTTAGCAAAGGAATTATGCGGTCCTAGGTCATAGGACCGCATAATTCCTTATAATTCCTATCACCCCAAAACCCCAAAAGTGGCCCCCATTTTCCAAATTAATTTATATTATAGGATACACGTCCGTGTTTCCCATTTTCCAAATTAATTTATATTATAGGATACACGTGAGAGTGAGAGAATTAAGATTGAGGTGTGCGAGCTGGAATTTAGGCACTATGACTGGAAAAGGAAGAGAGTTACGACTAATAGAGGAGTATGGAAGAAAAAGACATGTTGCGCCGACCCCAAATAAATTGGGATAAGGGCAGGAGAATGATGACACGTCCGTGTTTGGGTCAAATATATTCATGTGTTTACCAAAGAAGGATGGCCAAATCGTACCAGACAACGAAATGATAGCGTCCCAATACGCCATATATACGACAAATACCCTTATTTTTTAAGGTCATAGAAAACACGAGAAATATCTCAATAAGTAGCCACAAAAAAAAGTTATCCATTTTTTTGGTTTTTGTAACTTTTTCTCAAATTAATTTATATTATAGGATACACGTGAGAGTGAGAGAATTAAGATTGAGGTGTGCGAGCTGGAATTTAGGCACTATGACTGGAAAAGGAAGAGAGTTACGACTAATAGAGGAGTATGGAAGAAAAAGACATGTTGCGCCGACCCCAAATAAATTGGGATAAGGGCAGGAGAATGATGACACGTCCGTGTTTGGGTCAAATATATTCATGTGTTTACCAAAGAAGGATGGCCAAATCGTACCAGACAACGAAATGATAGCGTCCCAATACGCCATATATACGACAAATACCCTTATTTTTTAAGGTCATAGAAAACACGAGAAATATCTCAATAAGTAGCCACAAAAAAAAGTTATCCATTTTTTTGGTTTTTGTAACTTTTTCTAAATATTTAGAATAATAGTTTCAGAACGCACCTCTTGACGATTCATTTCGCGTATGAAATGACTTGGTATTCAAAGACTGTAATTATTCACGTTTTTCTGAAAAGTTTTAACTGTAATTCTATTCAATTAGTTTAAACGCATCAAATCAACGAATATGCTGATTAAAATTATGTATTAGATTCTTGTCATACAAAAATTATTATGTTGGTGTGTAGTAAGTAGTTTTTGTTCAAATGCGTACAACGGAACGTCATTTGTCATCGACAAGTTACTTAATCTGTGGTCATCGTTCATCGACCTGCGCCATTGATTGACACCCGGCAATGAAATTATATTCTCTTTTCCGATTTTGTTTCTTGGATATTTGTGAGAGACATCATGCAGTCACAACTAGCCCTGCGATTGCTATGTGTTAATTGTAACATACGCATTAATACACTTCGCCGCCATCTCGTTTTTGATCTTGATACGAGAGTAATTTCTTAGATCTGCGAGAGGAATTCTTCAATAATAGTATGTATTTATACCTAATCATATTAGTACATATACCAACATAAACCATCACACAATCATACATCATATAACAACTCTAATTTTTATTTTAGATCACTGAAGAAGACTACACATGTGATGCCTGTAAACAATTGGCAATGCAGCATGTCAACTCCAGATTAAGTAATGAACCTGGTGCCTCATCTTCCCGTGGCCACATGCATGTTTGCATACTTTGTGGAAGTTCTCTGCGGAACCGTAAACATGACCTTATTGTGAGAGAGAATCCATCTCAGTTGCTGCCTATAAATGTTTGCATTTGTGAAGAACATATATTTAGTACTGATTGGGATATGTTGTTCAATTCACAAAATAGTTTAAGAACGTTTACGGCTGAACAAGTGGAACATGCGCTTTCTTTTATTAACGTTTTTAATACATTTCTGGATTTCTCAAGTATGGACAATATACTACGACAATATCAGCGCCAGCAGCATTCCTCGATGCTGTAGTGATAAGAGAGGATGATGAATAAAAAGTATTTTTGTCAAGCCTATTTCTTTCATTTAAGTACTCCTACCAATTATACTTCATTTACTCCTGAACAACCATTACTCAATTTGTCAATATCTATGCAACTTGAGCATTGAAGACTGAAAGGCAGTAGATATCTAGCGACTAACTCTTCAGCCAGAATTGAAGTGGTCAAACTACATAAAAGGCTTGGAAGTCTTTCAAGAAAGACTTCACGTGTGGTGTTATGCCAGCTTTGTTTCCTACACTATACGTTGTGCAAGTTAGAGCAATATAGGTGTAGTTTTCATTGAATGATCGATGGACAAACAAAGGGGTATCGTATTACCCAGTAACTGGGTTGTGGAGGTCAGATAGGCAGTCGCTCCATGTAAAGTACAGGTATTCAGCTGCATCCGGTTAGACTGGAAGCCGACCCCAAGATAGTTGGGAAAAGGCTAGGTTTTGTGCAAGTAAGATATTCTCGTGATTACGAGGTCAGATTCAATTACTTACGTAATTTCAATAATACTATGTCATTGAACGTACCTACTAACGTGCTATCGTCCTAGTACCTACAGAACATAAATGCAATATTCATAATGATAGGTATTGATAGTTTATTGTACTGTCACGGCTCAAGATATTTTGAATTTGGTTACTATAGTGTAATCTTGTCACTAGTTATTACCAGCTTTTGTGATAACAAAGTGTAAAAAAATTGTCACTGTTGTGATACTATTGTGCGAACTTGTTTTGATTAGAGGCACAACGAGTCTTGAGTAAACCTTTTTATGTTAGGTAATGTTGGTGATTCCTCCTCTTTGCGTCGTTTTCCTCATTCCTGAGGGTCGTGGTCCCTGGATCATGGAGTAATATTTTTCTTGATGATGTTGCGCTATCTTGGGCATCGATTTGGATCGAAACAAAGCTTGCTGTTCAGAGTGGATTTGGGACTACCATCTGAGTGGACTACGACCTCTTGGACGTTTGCCCTTAACTTTGCCAGTAACCATCAGTTGTTGTTAGTGATTATAGTACTCAATAATGTAATTTGACAAGTGTGAAAAATATAGATATCTCCTCGGGAAACAAAATATTCGCTGCACCTCACTTCCACTCAGGTTCAATTAACTCTCAACTACTGGCTTGACTTGAGAGTTACTCTTGAATACTTTATTACACTCGGAATAAAAAAAAGCGCTGGTAACTTAAGACACTGTGTATCATCTCGGTTACTTACCATGAACTCATCTTTGGGTCTTTCTTTAAGACAGTGGAGCATGATCTGCGGTAAAGTCACAGTTGCCCTCGTGGTCGGATCTGGTTTGACCCCCTGCGCGATCAGGATGGCGTCGAGAACCCCATCGATGTACAGCTGAGCTGCGTTTGGCTTTCCTCTTACTACCGTGTGAGACATCTGTGAAAGGAAAGATTTTAGTTTAGACGCCATAAAAATAATTAACGATTAAAAAAAATGTAGGCGCTGATCAATAATATCAATTGCATGATTTCTATGTAGGTTCAATATTTATGAATTTGAAAAACTTGACTTAAAAACAAATTAGAAATTATTTGGAGCCTATCGCACAATAAATCTAACTATGTACCTATTTCATGTTCAAATCATAGAGAATACCTGAAATATCTACAAAATTGACTTATCCAAATATTACATCAATATTTCTATTCTTAAGGCCTGCGATACCTTATGCTCGTACTAAGACATTCCTTACATATTCGCGTCCGTAATATACAATGAGGGTGGAAATATTACGCCCCGAAGGCTCTATATTTTTTGATAAGACAAAAATTCTCCTCAGGGAACTATTTTATTTGTAAGAAGCAAAGAACTTGGACGTTTAACATGTTATATTAGGTTCTTTGTAAAGAATCTTTGTAAAATATTGACGCTCTTTCTGCGTCATGCACTCCTAGTACATGCCACTTGGCGATTGAGGAAGTACGATTGTGGACTCCTCCTTGTCAGTGCCAACATGAGTCCCTGGTGAAAAAAAAATTACAAAAAAACAACCGACTTCCAAAAAAGAAAATACACTAAAAATTTAAAAAATACTTTAATTTTGGAAGTCAGTGTTTGTATTTTATTTCTTCGTTATTTGACACCGACTTCCGAAATTAAAGTATTTTATTTTAATTTTTAGTGTACCTATTTTTTTTTTTGGAAGTTTGTTGTTCTTTTTGTAAAATACTTTTTTCATTTTTTAGTTGCCCCAGAACTAAAAACCCCAATAACATGGAACGTGGAATTTAAACATACTCGTAATTGGAGAAAACCAAAACGTCATCTGGTATACGCATTTTTCGTTTTTGTTTAGTTTTTCAAAAAGCACTAAAGCAATTTTGATAAAATTTATATGGAACCACCTCGGGAGTATATTCTTTCGGATAAAAAAAAGGATTTTTTGAATCTGTCTACAACTGAGAGAGATGTCGGTGGACATACATAAAAAAATTTAAAAAATGCACGCAGTCGAACATAAAACCTCCTCCTTTTTCGAAGTCGGTTAAAAAGAGATAGTGCTGTTCGTTCTGTATAGCTCCGCCTTCTAAAACAATGTCCGTTCTTAACCCGTGATCAGTAGATCACTGGTAGTTCCTAAAAGCACCAGAAGTGATCCGCGAAGCCATCTAGAAGTCCGTTTTTATTTGCACCACTGAATAATAATTGAACCTTCAACTGCAAGGGTCAGGAAAGAAGAAGTGATTGAAATCTTAAAGATTAAGATGTAGAAGTGATTTTACTGTGATTAAAATCCCACATTCTCCGGACTTATACCCAAATCCCGGTTGTTTTTTGAAGGTTTCCCCCCGACAACCAAAAAAAATAGGGACTCATGGGGACTGCCGACAGAAGTGAAAACTGTGTGCGTAGTACTCGTAGCGGATCGTGCTACGACGCGTGTGGGTGTTGCGTGAGTTCAATAGTATTTTCCCATCTTAAAAATGCCCAACGCGCCTAAAGAAGTTTTCACTTCAAAAAAAAGGTATAATATTATCTTCAAGCAGTTGGTGGTCCATAAAAAGACAGAAATGTTATCAACTGGTCCCTTATCAATAAAAGGTTACAAATCACTGCTCTAACCCAACGGGATCATGATAGTATTGGTACATTCATAGTAGGGGGCAGTGTGTCAGTCGCAGACGGAACCACCTTGAGAGTTATGCGCTCCTAGTACATGTCTCACAGAGATTAAGGGAGTTTTGGATTAGTAAAATAATTTTATACGTCCTATAGTAAACTTACAGTTACACAATGTTATAACAACTTTGTACAAATATTTGTCTGTGCCTAAAGTAACTTAGGTAATATTAACACTGAGTATCACTATTCACTTGCAGATAGCAGTCTTACAACTGCAATACGCTCAAAAAATACGCGTTTAACCTGGTGTTGCGAACACCAGCAATATACAATACTATGCTGTGCAAAATGTGTTCAATCACTGAATAAAAAATTCCTGTAGTTCATATTCTTATCTAACACTGGGGACGTGCGACACGGTACAAACTCACACGACACTAAACACACTAACAAGATGTCAACAATCCATAATAAACAAATGAAGTGATTAGTATTCACAGGGCCTTGTTTTAATTAAACAGAAACAAGTATATAACGACCGTGAGTCGCCATATCAGTTCTATAGGTGTGGTCTTGAACATGACATATCACCTACTTACACTATCTTTTAAATTTGAATTAATAACTCGAGATAAATTTAATTCACGAACTCAAGTTTTGAATCTGTTGTGTAATTTAAGTGACTGTGTATATTACAAAGAACAAAAAAGTAGTTTGTTATCACACAGGGCACAGAATTTGTTGTTGCATTATTTGATAATATTGGCTCGATGTTTTTATTCAAATTTAGATAATGTACATATTCTCCGGACAAGTGTTCATATGTTTGGAGTTTTATAAATTGGCGTTTGTTATGAGGGAATAGGGGCTGCGATTCTTCATAAAAATGTTTTCCCCTTTTTTCTTCCTGAATAATTACCTACTCTCTCTCAATTTGTTTCATAAAGCTAAGGACTACTGCCAGCCGTAGACACGTCCCTGCCATTTCCTTTTTTACAGCATCTAATGAAATGCTGATATGTTGCCAGCGTTCTGGGCACTTTTCCCATTGACAGCGATGTAGAAGAATTTTTCGATGCCCAATGAGCTGTACTCCTCCCAGATCTTTTATGCCGCTTGTACATATTTTATTTATTAAGTTATTTATTAGTTTAGGTTTTGTATATTGTAATAAAATATACAAAATGGTAAAAAATGGTAATGGTATTTTGGTGGGTAGACACAGAGTAAACACGCCTTTTTGATAGCTCCAAGTTTTTATTTATTTTAATTTATTTATAATTCAATATTTAATGTTTTAATTACAATTTATTGTTCTCTACCACCCTTTGCTCACTATATACTATCTCCAAGTTTCTCTGATATCCTTCAACTACTTACTTCGTCAAGCACACTATGGACACTAAACTTGCAACTAGTTTAGATGATTTGGAGCAGCTGTTCATGTCAAGAATGACACAGTATGAGAGCAAGCTTAAGAATGCGTCCTCTGAAACTCAGCCTGCGCTGGATGTCGCAACATTGTCAAGTGAGTTCGCTACATTTAAAACTTTTGTATGGCAGGCACTCTCCAAAATTAAAAGCCAAATAGAAATGCTTTCTGTTGGATTCGACAGACATGAGACCCTGATGCGGCGAAAGGTTCTTTTGTTTCATGGGGTCGCAGAGCAGCCTGGTGAAAAGTTGCCTGACGTGGTGCATAAGATATTAACTGACAAATTGTGCTTGTCCGAGATTGGCAAGAACAATATCCATGTTTGCCATCGACTGGGTTCTGCACGGGGTAAGGCTCGGCCTATCCTGGTCAGGCTTTACACTACTGAGCACCGTCACTTGATTTGGGAAGGCAAGAAGTCACTGAAAGGTACGGGTATCACCATCTCCGAATTCTTGACGCACATTAGACACCGCACTTTCATGGACGCACGCAAGCATTTTGGGGTGCCGAGTTGCTGGTCGGTGGAGGGAAGGATTGTGATCGTCACCCCCGATTCTAAGCGCCACAAGATTCAAACTCCAGGTGAACTTCGAGCACTGGTTTCGCGATTCCCTAGGGCTTCTTGCGACTCTGATAACGCTGCGCAGTCTGTGGAACAAATTACTCCAAGGATTGGTAGCCCGCCTGAGGTTACTGCCACATCCTCAAGAGGTCAAAGAAAGGTGCGCCGCCGTAATTAATGTTGTTGTCCTGTTCCGTCGGCAAGTCGCTTCTTGATTTTGCATGAGTGTACGTGTTTCCTAGTTTTTGTGCCGGTACTTTAAACATTTGTTCTCTCTGTATCACCCTCATTGTAATTCTGAATTACATTTATTATGATGTCGGTACAAATATTTTAATAATCACTTTTCTTTATTGTGAATTTGTGACACATGTGACAAGTCAATCGGACTGAACTGTCATTGTCATTTTGACATTGACCGTGACGTAAATTGTTACGTTCCAGATTAAATCGCTTGTATTGTCAGTTCTCAAGCATACTGAAATGGTAGTTGTGTTATTTTTATTATCATTGTTTGTATTACTTTATTTAGTTAAATTTCTTCCAACACACCAGTGAGCTGGGGTGGTTGTGTTTTTGAAGCAATCAGCCGTTATATTTTGTTTTTAATTGGTTTTTGTCTATTCATATATTTTATTTATTATTATTTATTGTATTTACGTATATATTCATGGATGGTCCAGTTGACATATATGACAGTTTTTTCTCTTGTACTTCTTCGAATTGTAGTTTTATTAGTGCGGAAAGTGAGACTCCGCTTCGTACTTTGCATGACAACATTTCCACTCTTTTTACTAAGTATCCTAACAACTTGCACATAGCTCATATTAATGCTCAGAGTGTTCCTGGACACTACTCCGATCTTCTGGCATCCTTTAGTAGTGCTCATCTTGATGCACTCCTAATATCAGAGACTTTTCTTAAGCCTTCTCTCCTTTCTACGCACTACGCTCTGCCTGGTTTTGTTCTTGTCAGAAATGACAGGACTGGCAGGGGGGGGCGGTGGTGTCGCCATTTACGTACGTGCTGATATACCGTACAAAATCATTAGCGCATCTCCTTCTCAGTACTCTGGGTCGGCTGAATCCTTGTTCCTGGAGATTACCGTACATCACTCCAAAATTTTACTTACGGTGTTCTACTCCCCTAATCTACACATCGACTACTTTGACTCGTTAGAATCATCTCTAAACAATCTTTGCCCATCGTACGAGCATGTTATTTTAATGGGTGATTTTAATACATGTTTGCTTAGAAATGACTCACGTTCACTCAAACTCCGTTCTCTCTTATCTTCTTTTAATCTTGATATTTTACCTCTTTCTGCGACCCATAACTTTCCAAACTGTACACCTTCTCTTCTGGACTTAATGATCGTATCTTCGCCTCACAATGTTGCTGAGTTTGGGCAGCTCACTGCGACTTTCTCTTATCATGACCTTATCTATCTTTCATATCGTATCCGACCTCCCAAACGTAAACCCCGCTTTTGCTATCTTCGTAATTATAATGGCTTAGATCTGGAGGGGTTGATGCGTGATGCAGGTGATATCGACTGGACCTCTGTTAGCGAAAGCGCCAGTGTCGACGATAAAGTGCACAACTTCAATTGCAAACTGCTGAGTCTATATGATAAACATGCTCCGCGTCGGCGGATAAAAATTAAGCATAATCCTGCTCCGTGGATGACTTCAGAAATAAAAAGTGCTATTGCCTGTAAGGACAAGGCGAAGAGTGGGTACAGGCGTAGACCCACGGAACCAAATCTTATTCGGTTCAAAGCGCTGCGTAACAGCTGCAATCGTCTGTGTCGAGATGCTAAAAGACGCTATTTTCATGAATCTCTTGTAGATCGCAAGTCCTCCCATGTTTGGAAATTCCTGAAGTCAGTCGGTATCGGCAAATCTCCTACTAACACGTGTAAAGATGTCGACCTGAGTGCTCTTAATAGGCACTTTTCTCTTCCTCCTGTCTCTCTGGACCAAAGTGTCAAAACTTCTACTTTGCTTGAGCTCTCCAAATTGCCGTTACCGAATTGTCCAATTTTTAATCTTAGTTCTGTCTCTGAAGATGATGTTAAAAAATCTCTTCTTGCTATCTCCTCTTCTGCTGTGGGCCATGACAATCTGTGTTCCAGAATGATATTACCTGTTCTCCCTCAACTGCTTCCCATTCTCACTCATATTTTTAATTATTCCTTATTCTCTGGCACATTTCCTTCAGCCTGGAAACAGGCACACATAATACCTCTTCCCAAAATAAACAATCCTTCGTCCTTCTCTCATTTCAGACCCATCTCCATTTTACCTTTCCTTTCTAAAGTTCTTGAACACATTGTTCATGGTCAAATTTCTAGATACCTAACGTCAAATGCTCTTATTTCCCCTTTACAATCTGGCTTCCGTGCTGGTCACAGCACTGTAACTGCACTTTTAAAAGTCACTGACGACATCCGTTGGGCTATGGACAATAAATCTCTTACTTTATTAGTTCTACTTGATTTCAGTTGTGCGTTTAACTCAGCTGATTTCGACATACTGCTTGAAGTCCTTCGTTCTATTAACTTGTCTTCCTCTGCTTTATCCTGGTTTGACTCTTACCTTCGGGGTCGCTCTCAGTGTGTTCGCCTTGACGAGATTTTCTCTAATTGGTGCGATCTCACTGCTGGTGTTCCTCAGGGTGGCGTTCTCTCTCCTCTTCTTTTCTCTATTTTCATTAATACTGTCACTAAGGTTATCACTTCTAATTTTCATCTTTACGCAGACGATTTGCAGCTTTATCGTCATTTCCTGCTTGCTGACGTTGAATCAGCGGTTAATGCCATGAATCATGACCTGGAGCGTATTCATCAATGGGCTAAGTCTTACGGCCTACAGATTAATCCTTCCAAGTCCCAGGCTATGATCATAGGCAGTCGGTATTACCGCACTGCGCTTGACGTTTCCACATTGACGCCATTATCCCTTAACAGCTCAACCATTGCATACACCGACTTAGCTAAAAATCTCGGTGTCTTAATTGACAACATCCTTTCTTGGCGAGCTCAAGTGAACGAGGTTAGTCGTAAAGTGCACTTTACCTTCCACTCTTTAAAATCCCTGCAAAGTTTCTTGCCCTTTAAAACTAAAATTACGTTAGCTCAAACCTTAATTCAGCCGATCATTGATTACGCTGATGCCTGCTATCTGGATGCCACTGAGGAGCTCTTAAACAAGCTTGAGCGCTTGCAAAACCTGTGCATTCGTTTTGTTTTTGGTCTACGGAAATTCGACCATGTTTCTCAGTTTCGCAAGGATCTCAAGTGGCTCCCTATCCGTCTTCGCAGGAACACTCGGATATTATGTCTCCTGTATAACATCCTTTGTAATCCTATATATCCTGGCTACCTTTTTTTTTTTTTTTTGTGGGGTGGGAAATCATCCTATGACTTCTCCCGCTCTGGTCGGAGCGGGACGGCATGTCAGACTCTTACTGACTAAAACCCACCCCTGTTCCTTCCTGCCTTTGAGTGCCCAGGGGCGAGGTAACTCTGTTTCGAATTTATCCTCAACCCCCGGGCAGGCATCGGCCATGACGGGCCCCGTCTCTTGCTGACAACTCTTTGAGGCGCGCGTGGAACACTACGCGCCGTCGACTCTCGGGCCTGGTGCTGATCGGACGGCGAGCTACCCATTACTCGCCGTCCGCAGGCCCGGGTCTACGGTGGCCGGAGATCGTCTCGCGGCGCCGGAAGTCCCCGGCGTCTCCTGAGGCGGCTGCTGCTGAGGGCGTGAGGGCGACTCCGTTGTTGGTGCTCTCTCACGCGTCCCGCCTCCGCCTTCGCGAGCATTACTGCTTCGCAGAAGGAGGAGACGGCTTCCCATTCCCTCTCGCTCCGTACCATGGCCTGAACCAGCTCAGGGCGCGAGAGGTCGCTGCCGCCTATCGCATCCACGAGGACACGGCGTTGCTCCGACCAAGCGGGGCAGACCTCCACCGTATGCTCCACCGTGTCCTCGGGGCGATCCGTGCAATGGAAACACCCGGGCGTCACCTCCCGCTTGATCCGAAACAGGAACCTCCCGAAACAACCGTGCCCGGTGAGGACCTGCGTCAGGCGGAAGGTGAGGGCGCCGTGAGGTCTCTCCAGCCAAGCCTCAAAGAGGGGCACTACCGCCGCAATGGTGGCGTGCCCAGCGCGGGGTTGTGACAATCGCTGTCTCCATGTCGCCATGAGATCCTGCCGGAGCTCTGTCCGCCGAGCCGCAAGTTGTCGCGGCAGCGGAGTTTCGCCCCGGCGTTTCGCCTCCTCGCGCTCCTCATAGAGGTTCGCGAGGATTTTTGCCTCCAGATCCTATGGCGATAATCCGGCAAGGAGGCTCGCCGCCTCGCAGGAGATCGTACGGTATCCTCGGCTCATTCTGATCGCCATGACCCTTTGGGACGCGTTCAGAAAGCGAGTAGATCGCTGCCTTAGCGAACGCGCCCACACCGGTGCTCCGTAAAGGGCCATGGACCGCACGATCCCCGCGTAGAGCCTCCGGCAGGAGGCGTTTGGCCCCCTCAGATTGGGCAGGAGCCGCCTCAAAGCAGCCCCGGCCCTGTTCAGTCTGGGAGCCAAACGTCGGAAATGCTCGACGAAGTTCCACCGGCTGTCGAGGACGAGTCCCAGGTACGTCATCGTCCCCTCGACGCCGATGTGAACCCCTCCTACCGTTATCTGGGAACCCGCTGGTGGCGCATTCCGAGGACCATGAAAACACATGGCCTCGGACTTGTGCAATGCCACCTCGAGTCCCAGTTGCCGGATCCTGTCCACGATTATCGCAACCCCGCGTGTCATGATGTTGGCCGCCGCCTCGTGCGACCACCCCTGCGCCAGGACCAGGGTGTCGTCAGCGTAGCATACTACGCTGACGGCGCTAGGGAGGTCGGCGCGCAGCACCCAGTCGTACCCGATGTTCCACAGAGGCGGCCCAAGGACCGATCCCTGTGGAGCACCGCACGACATCTCTCGTCGGTTCCATTCTCCCTGGTAACCGGGGTAGATGACGGCCCTGTCCGTCAAATACGCCTCGACTACGCGACGGAGGTAGGGCGGCACCCGGTGATACCGGAGTGCCTCCACTATGCAACTCCAGGGCAGGGTGTTGAAGGCATTGGCGATGTCCAGAGACACCGCCAAGACGATCCTACCCCGGGCTACTGCATCCCCCGTCGTGAGGGCTCGTACGCGCATGATGGCGTCCACCGTAGAGCGCCCCCTGCGGAAGCCGTACTGGCTCTCCGCCAGATCCGGCCCCACCCGCGTCAGCTGCCCGACGAGGCGGTCTGCAATTACTCTTTCAAAGAGCTTGCCTACCTCGTCGAGCAGCACGATGGGCCGGTAAGCGGACGGAGAGTCCGCGGGGCGCCCCGGCTTCTTGATGAGGACCAGCTTCCCCGTCTTCCAACGGAGTGGAAACTGGCCCCTCTCCAAGCATGCGCTTATCCTGGCTACCTGCGTGATCGTTTTTCGTTCACTCGCCCTGCCGACGCCCCTTGTAGATCCCGCCTTAAGCATCATCTCAATTTCCCATCCCATAAAACCCATTTCTATTCCCACTCCTTCTCTGTTCATGCAGTACGATTGTGGAACTCACTTCCGCCTAATATCCGTGATTCTAAAACTGTCTACCAATTCAAGAAACTAGTCAAAGAGCATTACCTCTCCACCATTCCGTGATTATATTTATTATTGATATTTATTTTATTGGAACGAAGTTCCTTATCGCGCGTTGTGAAAGGGGGCTAGACGGAAAAAATTCTTACGAAAAGTTGTCACGACACTAATGAGGCTGTCCAAAAAGATTGTGTTGGAAAAACAATCTAATAAAAACTTCTTGTATTTTTGGTGGGTAGGTACAAAGTTTGCAAGCAGATCAAGCATTATCAAACATTATTTGTTATAGTTGTTGTTATTGCTAAAGAGTTGAGCTGAGCTGAGCTGAGCTGAGCTGAGCTGAGCTGAGCTGAGCTGAGCTGAGCTGAGCTGAGCTGAGCTAAGCTGAGCTGAGCTGAGCTGCGATGAGATGAGATGAGATGAGATGAGATGATGAAGTATAACTTCTTACGTGCGTGCGTGTGTGCGTAGTTAATAATAAAAAAATATTATAAATTAAAAAAATAAAATTATATTACAATTCCTTCACTAATTAATCGAAAGGAACTTCGTTCCATCCGGGTGTCCCTTGACACCTCTCAAGTTTTTTATATTTAATTATGTACTTTGGTTTATTGTTAAGTTAGGTATATTTTATGTATAAATTATTTATGTATTCTAGTGTATTTTATATTTCTATATCTATTTATACACACTGTGTCTACATTTCGCAACCAACTTTCCAGTCGCAGGTCTGCTGAAAGAAATTTCTTTTGAAATAAGCAGCACCTTTGTGCTCTTCTATTTGTATTTGTTCATTTTTTTTCTCTTGTAATTGTTTTTGTGTGTGCATAAATAAATAAATAAATAAAATAATAAAAATAACTAAATAAACATGAAAAAAAACTAGTAAGTAAAGAAAATATGACCCTCCAAAAATTACAAAAATTGGCCCATTTTTACCGCCGTTATCAGAGGACTACCAGACAAATTCGAAAAGTTTTTAAAGTAAAACATTTAATAGGAACCTAGACACATACTCTTTCCTAGAATTTTTGTGCTAAAAATAATTGAATCGGCAGATGCGAAAAAGAAACGTCGATCTCGTCAAAAATTTTATGATAAAATCGGTCTGAGCTGCAGCTGTCCCTATTGCAGTCTATGGGGCCAGACTTGAGGCAGCAGGACGGCAATAGTTTCTTCAAATACCTATTTTTTAAACTCCTCGCAGGCTCTGTTCCCTCTATCCCATAATAGCTGAATTTATTTGCATAAAACTTTGCACACAGGAACACCATAACCTAGACTAGGACATTTGGCCATTTTTATCCCGATAAAACGTGTTCTTGTGACGATAAAACACTTTAAACGCAGGCGAAGCCGCGGTGTCTAAATGAAATTATGAGATTAACACCACTGAAAACATCGTAAGTGATTTGTTTATCTTTCCACTATGACATTGCATTTTAGTTGAAGTGCACACGCTTGTTATGTCACTGTGATAAGATAATATTGTTCAGGCTACTGAAAATCTGACAACGTATTTTTAAGAATGCACTAAATAGTCTGTATTTTTAATTATTATTATGAGCCTTAAGGCCTCCCTTCCACCTCCCACTTTCTCCGTCTTCTGCTATTTTGGGCTGGCTCAAAGATTTGATTAAGAGGTGTTTATGGAAGGCCAAAGGAGGCTGAACACTACGAAGAATGGAAGGCTATGGGAAGACCTTGGCCCAGCTTAGCTTGATAACATTTTCTTAAGACGCTATTAAATGCCAACGGCGTTGTTGTGTTCTATGCTGATCTCACGCAACACATCGTACGTCCCCAGTATAAATAAGACTCACCCATCAAGGAGCGCTGTCCCAAATTAGACGCAATATTCATTTATTATACATAAAACAACAGGTATTATACTAAAACATGTATACTAAAAGATAAATAATTAATTAAGTATCTGTTGTTGAATGCTAAAAATTTCATAAAAATACAATCAATAGATTTTGCGTGATTCTTAATTTTTATCCGCGTTAGACATAACTTTACAAATTAAATTACACTATGTTATAAAAATATTAATTCAAATATTCATATATCAAAATATTACGAAAAAAATTGTTTAGAGTAATATTTTTTTTTTCAAAGATATGAAACTAGTCTATCTCGTTTAGACGTGATGTTCAATTAAAAATCATTAGAAGTCGTATATCTGCGCCTTAACATGAGGCCTGACAACTAGGAAAAAGAAAAAAACTGGCCAAGTGCATGTCGGATTTCGCATATTAAGCGGAACCCTTAATGTGTATACTTTACTGACATGCCAATACCAAATATTGGTATTAGTCAGTAAAGTATACATTATCACCAAATTAAGAAAGGAAGAAAAAAGGAAAAAAAAAAATGTTTATTCTGCACAGATTTAACGCTCATCACAGAAAAATAGATTAATAATATAAACATACTACAATGCGAAAAGCCTCGTGTTCAACCAATGTAAGTCTTCTGTTCATTGCCGTCAGGGTCCGTCAACAACCAAAGACAATACACATTGCGTAATACTATGTAATCTGTGCTGCGACACAGGCATATGACAACAAATAGACCATCAAAACGAATTAAAAAAATGTGAAAATGTTGGTGAAAGTGAAAAACGACTAAACTAATCTTTTAAATAAAAAAAATAAAAAAGTACCTATGTCAATGGGAAGTTAAAATATTCTTCGTAACGAAATTTTGTGACAGACGACGATCGGACAGACAGACAGACGGAAATGTGAGTGACAACCATAGGGCTCCGTCTGTACCCTTCGATTATGGAACCCTAAAAAAAAATAAAAATAAAAGGTGTATCACCAAAAGAAGTCATTGAAAACGTTTGGAGTAACTTATAATTTTCCAGCAAAAACAGAGCTATTTAATTACAACATCGATTAATTTAATTAATAATTTTATTAAATGTTAATCTACTTAAGTATCAAATTAAATTAGCCTAACTCTGAAAAGTTGTAAACTCTTTAACATCAAGTTTCTACAGCTGACTGCCGTCAACCTTCGCACTGTTTGTGCAATTAGCCAGTGTCAAGTTAAGAAAGTATTTCATTTTTGATACAAGATACTGTAATTTTTTTCCCATTAGAAAGCAGATGTAACTCATTCTAATGTTTTTGCAGTATTCGGCAGAAAATGAATCGAGTCGGCCTTCTCGACAAGCTTCGCTGAGGGAGTCAATACTACGACAAAATTCTCAGCTTTATGTTACCGAGATCGCGCCTGTTTCAATGATTTCACATAATGTTTCGTAGACACTTAAGACACAAAACTACACCAATTTAACATCACGATATCCACTAGGAATCAATTTGCGAATAATTAAAACAGCCAATGAACTTCACTCGAAAAAATTCTGCCAAAACCTCTCGCTAGTGTAGTTATAAAATATTATTATAATAATGAGATTAGAAATAATGAATATGTTGGGATAGGTCGCTATTAGATAACAAAACATTGATAAGAATAAATATTTAGAATACCTATTCATCTATTTTGACAAGAAATAATTTTTGATAAGGGAGTTAGCTTTAGTTGAACTTTTATCAAATTAGTAGGGTATCTAAACACCCGGGCCTGCGGACGGCGAGTAATGGGTAGCTCGCCGTCCGATCAACACCAGGCCTGAGAGTCAACAGCGCGTATTGTTCCACGCGCGCCTCAAAGAGTTGTCAGCAATTAGGACGGGGCCCGTCATGGCCGATGCCTGCCCGGGGGTAGAGGATAAATTCGAAACAGAGTTACCTCGCCCCCGGGTACTAAGAGCAGGAAGGAACAGGGGTGGGTTTTAGTCAGGAAGAGTCTGACACGCCCTCCAGCTCCACCCAGAGCGGGAGAAGTCATTGGATGATTTCCCACCCCACAAAAAAAAAAGGGTATCTAAACCTAGTTTAGCGCTATCGGGTAAGGCACCATCTTAAATTGTTATATATGATATCAGATAACTCTATCAGGCTGCCTAGCAACGAGAGGATCCGGCAACTGGGCCTCGAGGTGGCATTGCAC
Source organism: Polia nebulosa (assembly GCA_951329385.1). NCBI lineage: Eukaryota > Metazoa > Arthropoda > Insecta > Lepidoptera > Noctuidae > Polia > Polia nebulosa. The sequence goes on from OX589606.1 coordinate 31,397,554, forward strand.
AAGTCCGAGGTCATGCGTTTTCATGGTCCTCGGAACGCGCCATCGTCGGGTTCTCAGATAACGGTAGGAGGGGTTCACATCGGCGTCGAGGGGACGATGAAGTGCCTGGGACTCGTCCTCGACAGCCGGTGGAACTTCGTCAGCACTTCCGACTGGCTCCCAGACTGGAGCGGGCCGGGGCTGCTTTGAAGCGGCTCCTGCCCAATCTGGGGTGTCCAAACGCCTCCTGCCGTAGGCTCTACGCGGGGGTCGTGCAGTTCATGGCCCTTTACGGGGCACCGGTGTGGGCACGCTTCTTGAGGCGGCAACCAGCTCGCCGGTTGAGCGCGTCTCAAAGGGTCATGGCCATGCGGCTGGTCCGGGGATACCGCATGGTCTCCGGTGAGGCGGCAAGCCTCCTAACCGGACTGTCTCCATGGGATCTGGAGGCCAACGTCCTCGCGCTCCTCTGGGAGTGGCGCGAGGAGGCAAAACGCCAGGGCGAAACTACGCTGCCGCGACACCTCGTGACATGGCGGTCGGAGCTCCGGCAGGATCTCATGGCGACATGGAGAGAGGGCCTGTCGCAACCCAGCGCTGGGCACGTCACTATTGCGGCGGTATTTGACCACTATAGTGGCTGGAGAGGTGTCACGACGTCCTCAACTTCCGCCTGGTGCAGGTCCTCACCAGACACGGTTGTTTTGGGAGGTTCCTGTGTCGGAGAAGGCGGGAGGAAACGCTCGGGTGTCACCACTGCCTAGCAGCCATATATTTGGAAAGATTGTTTCTTATAAGTTTGACAGTAATCGAAAATGATTTAAATATTACGGGCAAATGTCATAAAATGTAGATTGCGAAACAAACCAGCGAAAAACGATTGGTGAATCAGTAGCCTAACCTAAATTGACATTGCTTTGATAAACGTAAATGTAAACGGGCATGGGTAGCACTTCCAAAATTAAATTCTTAAAGTATGGTCACGTCAGTAGCAGATACGGTTTGTATACTAAGGCGTATTTACGATACAAGTCACTAAATGTATTGAACGCTGAACGTATTTAAAATATCATTCTGTCTCTGTAATCTTTTAACTATTGACAGTCATATTCATCATCATCATTTCAGACAAAAGACGTCGACTGCTGGACATAGGCCTCCCCCAACGCCACAACGACCGGTTCTGTGGGTCTCGCATCCATCGGCTACCTGCGACCCTCACCCGGTGATCGGTTCACCTTGTTGGAGGCCTTCCAACGCTGCGTCTTCCGGTACGCGGTCGCCACTCCAGAACCTTTCGGCCTCACCGACCGTCCGCTCTGCGGGCAATGTGCTCAGCCCACTGCCACTTCAGTTTGGCAATTCTTCGGGCTGTCGGTAACCTTGGTTCTTTTGCGAATATCATTATTCCTGATTCGATCACGCAAGGAAACTCCGAGCATAGCCCTCCAACCAGTCATATTGGTGGTCCCAAAATACACACAAGATTTGAATTTGCTGCCATTTATGCATTGTAGCGTTGGCTACCAAGAAAAAAATCCACAACGCTTCGCGCGGCAGAATAGTCAATACCGATAAAATTAAAAAAAGAAATAGAACGATCGCAAATTTCATTAAGTGATTTGTGGTCTAAATGCGCTTCCCATCAGGCCCCGCGCGTCCCTGATCGGTGACGCAACAATAGCTTTTTAATTATAATAATTAATAATAATTATTATAATTTTTTATAATAATAATTTTTTACGCACGGCCACACTTGTGAGTCGTTGAGCGTCCAGGGATTAAATTAGGCTGATACTGAAATCAATTTCACTTTAAATACCAGGCTCACATAAGATAAAACTGATGTTCGCTTACCTTGACAGTTCTGTAATAAGTGTTGTTGTAATAGGAGTTTGTTCCTTGCTGCGTCTGTGCACAAGGGTCCCTACACGAACGACTGCAGCTCACCGAGCATGTACAAGATATTATTTATCGATAGATATCTATTGTGTATTGTTATCAAATCTTTCTTTTTGTATCTTGTTATTATCATTGATAACAACTGAGTTTCGTTAAGTATGTGGATTTGTTAAAATTGCGTAGGTCGAGAACAACTTGACTCTCGAGCGATCACACGCATCTGCGCCATTCTTCGAGTTGTAGTTTGTTACGCATGTCGACGTCAAGCCCCACCATCGAGGGCTCGGCCGACTAGCGACATCACTCGCGACTGAACCAGTAGACAAGGCCATCTGCCATCCTGACCAGAGGAAGAAGGGCGCATCTGCTCATTTCAGTAAAATTAAGTTCTTCAGCGATTAGATTCCATAGCAATGCCAAAGTGTTTGAGACTGACCTCGAGACGGCATCGGCAGAGTTTGTCAAATCCATACATTTATGACATATTCCTACAATCTTTGCCACTGATAGAGTGACAATTATGTGATATTTTTAGAGGCTCTATGCCTACACAGGCTGTAACGGAAAGCTGTGCTCATATTTTAATAACCAGTTAGTAACCTGGTAGTTCCAGTTGTCCATGGAAATGAACAACTTCCTCTAAGAAAAATAAGAAAATTCCCAAAAAAAAATTGGGCTTTAATTTGCATACAAAGTTATCATTAGCTGATCAATATGTAAGGGGTGTAAAAAAATATTTTGAGAATTTCCTCAAGTTTTCTTGAATAAAGTTGTTCATATCGATGGGCAGATGCAGGTCTTAAATAAAGTTGTTCATATCGATGGGCAGATGCAGGTCTTAAATAAAGTTGTTCATATCGATGGGCAGATGCAGGTCTTAAATAAAGTTGTTCATATCGATGGGCAGATGCAGGTCTTAAATAAAGTTGTTCATATCGATGGGCAGATGCAGGTCTTAAATAAAGTTGTTCATATCGATGGGCAGATGCAGGTCTTAAATAAAGTTGTTCATATCGATGGGCAGATGCAGGTCTTAAATAAAGTTGTTCATATCGATGGGCAGATGCAGGTCTTAAATAAAGTTGTTCATATCGATGGGCAGATGCAGGTCTTAAATAAAGTTGTTCATATCGATGGGCAGATGCAGGTCTTAAAATATGACCACACCGTCCGTTACACCTTATATATTCGGCATCGGGCATAGTGCCTTTAGTCATATTTTACTACGAGATAAAATAATAAGAGCGCAACTAAAATAATTAGGTACCTGACATAATCTCGTCTTGGCACGACTGACTTCAAACTGAATGACGAACCGTACCTAACTTATTGCAGCCGTTTTCTTAAACATAAAAATAATCGTCCTAACAAGATAAACCAGCATGCGACGAAGGAGGATAGGATTTTTTTTAGGTGATCCCTCACATAATACAAATGCCTGAGACACTCAGGTTTGTAACAGTGTGTTTAGTGTTGTACCTATGACCAGTGATCTGGTGAGGACGCTGGATGCAAGAACCACAACGCCGCCGCCGGTTGATAAGCGAAACTTTAAAAATAAAAATGTTGCCTCACACTAGGAATTATTCCTGTATCGTGGATGCGTTCACAAACATGTTATCTCACATACAAAAAGACACCCAGAACCGAAACAACTATCTGTAGGCCGTATCAATATTTATTCCGGGGGATCCGGGGATCGAAGCCGCGACACGCAGGGTAGCAGCCGAACGCTCAACCACTGCGCTAATCGTATCATCAAGATTGATGAAATATTTAGATGATTGTGTTGTATTGATGAAACCTTTGATTATGAAAGGTTATAGACGGAGTGTCAAAATCTAGAAATCTGAAGTATCAGAATGAGAAGCCCGCTTGTATCTGTACACGCGAAATAACCTGACATTGTAAAGAAAATATTTCTTCCACCGGCTAGCGTCAGAGATATTTATGGAATGAGACCCTGTTACTTATCTTCGGGTTTTGTACATGAGGTATGCATGCAGTAAATAAGAGTCCTTAGATTTGGTCTTCACATATATCACGTTTATTTATTGCACTTCAATACACTATATAGCACTCCGTTCTCAGAAAATTGTATGTTCAACTTACAATTTATGTCGAAACACTTTTACCACATCTTTCGAAGATTAGGGGTCCAGTTCAGAGGTCCTCAAACGGCATCTACGCCGTGGTCATCTAATCTTGGGCATTTCTGGACACGTGGGTGCTTATGTTCAGAACCCTTCGCTATTGTCAAAACTGCATAATTCTTCCTAAATATGACGTGACTATGATTCGACCATTTTTATATTTTTATCCTTAAAGTAAATCTAACGTAGGAACCCTGCCAACAAATAGAAAGATTTGATCAGACTCCTGAATGCCACGCGCTTAAGACTTAGCATTAGCACAGAAAAAACCCAAAAAAGATACTCACAGCGTCCTACATCCGAATGCTTAATGCATTTGAACTTAACTCTGGTTCCAGCTACCTTTCGAGACATCAGTTAAATACTTTCTTGGTTCTTTCCAACTCACAGAGGTTATGACACATCTACGTACCAGAGCCAAAAAAAAGTGCTCGTCCATATTTCAAGAATTGCGTTCCATTATCCCTCAAATGTCAAACATTCCATTTCACAGTTTAACATATAAATTTAATTAGGCATTATTTATTTCCGAATTACATTTAATACATAGTATCAATATAGTAGGAACTGTTGTGTTTATTTTAATATATTTTATAACACAATTTCCATAATTATTCAAGATTTCAAATAAGTTGGTCAACCGCCATCTGGTGTCTCTACGTGGCACTTATTGATTCGACATTCGCAGCACTACATAAGTTCTCGGCCAGATGGCGCCACAAACCCCGAACCATCATATTCTTTAACTATTATTTTTTTTAATTGTTACAAATTGTTAGGTTTGTAACAGTGTGTTTAGTGTTGTACCTATGACCAGTGATCTGGTGAGGACGCTGGATGCAAGAACCACAACGCCGCCGCCGGTTGATAAGCGAAACTTTAAAAATAAAAATGTTGCCTCACACTAGGAATTATTCCTGTATCGTGGATGCGTTCACAAACATGTTATCTCACATACAAAAAGACACCCAGAACCGAAACAACTATCTGTAGGCCGTATCAATATTTATTCCGGGGGATCCGGGGATCGAAGCCGCGACACGCAGGGTAGCAGCCGAACGCTCAACCACTGCGCTAATCGTATCATCAAGATTGATGAAATATTTAGATGATTGTGTTGTATTGATGAAACCTTTGATTATGAAAGGTTATAGACGGAGTGTCAAAATCTAGAAATCTGAAGTATCAGAATGAGAAGCCCGCTTGTATCTGTACACGCGAAACAACCTGACATAGACAAAATTAAAAGCCGATACGTCATCGTAATGTTCGTCAAGGTCACTCACGATTTTAACAATCCTGCTTCATTTAATGTCCAATGATGTTCCGTCTATAACCTTCATAGTCTAAGGATGAAACAGTGAACGTGTCTGGGCTGAAAGAAAGAAACCTAGTGTTCAAGGGCGTAGACAAGTGCACTATGACGTTCCGCTCTGTAGTAGTAAGATAAAGACATGAAATATCGACAATATAAATCGACAAGTCGTCAATTACAACTGTGTCAGCCCTTTTGTAGTACAACTAGAGAACCAAATGTCTTTTTTTGATTCTGGAAATATGCATCGTCTTTCTTTGAACAGCAAATTACGTTATCACTATAGTTATCGTCAGCTGACAACAATTCCATCTACTGATAAGAAAACTTTCCGTGTTCGTTTTGCATAATCATGCAATAATGAAGATGATGATGCCGACTCAGGAATAGAATACAATAGAATACTCTTTATTATGTACACCATTTAGATTATATGATTATCTGAATATATTAAATTCACAGCCCTGATTGAGTGTGAATTATGGAATAATTGGAATAATTATGGATTAAGAATATGGATCAAGAATATGGAATAATTATGGAACGATACCTCAGTGGATAGGGCAGTTATACCAATACTACGGTACTAGTATAACAATCAGATCACTTGCGAGAGGTGGGCAGGCTCGTTGTCGGATGTGTATAGGCTGGGGTGCGGTGTGAGACAGGGCGGCCTGACCTCCCCCCGCCTCTTCAGTCTGTATATAAACCGGTTTATCGTCGAGCTCAGCAACACTTATCTGGGTTGTTATGTTGACGGCATATTCGTCAACAATCTAAGTTATGCTGATGATATGGTGTTGCTGAGCCCGTTGATTAACGCAATGATGAGTTGGCTCACGATATGTGAGAGGTATTCAGAGACCCATGGGCTCAGATACAATATTAAGAAAAGTGAGGTACTAGTCTTCAAGGCAGGTACCTACCCGATCGCACCACACTTGAAACTTTGCGGAAGTCCCTTAAAGCAAGTCACAACTTTCAAGTATTTGGGCCATTGGGTTTCTGAAGACCTCAAAGACAACCTAGATATTGAGCGTGAGCGCAGAGCGTTGGCTGTCCGGTGCAATATGTTGGCTCGCAGATTTGCGAAATGTTCGACTGACGTAAAGGCTACGCTGTTTAGAGCATACTGTCAGTCGTTCTATACATGCAGTTTGTGGGTCAACTACACGCGGAGGGCATACAGCGCTCTGCGTGTACAATATAATAATGCCTTCAGGGTGTTGATGGGGCTGCCGCGCTACTGCAGTGCGTCCGTTATGTTTGCAGAGGCGGAAATTGATGGCTTTCACGTCATCATGCGCAAGCGATGCGCCTCCATCATGCGCAGGGTACGCGTCAGCCCCAACAGCATCTTGGAAACTATAGCGGACAGGTGGGATAGCTCCATACTGGGACATTGGATACGCCTACATACCACTGTGGCGTAATATAATAATAAAAAAAAAAACTGGTAGTTATAAGTATTAAAACTAGATTTTAAGTTGTGTGTAATGTTATACTAACAAATTATGGACTTTGTCTGATATATAAGATTTTTATTTTTTATTTAATTTTATTTATTGACTACTTAGCGTACCTAAAGACTTGAAATTTTGCAAATGGATACCTTATACGGTGTAGGCATCCACTTAGGAACGATTTTTGGAAATTCCACCCCTAAGGGGTAAAATAGGGGATGGAAGTTTGTATGAAAGTCCGTCAGTTTTTAAGTTAGGATCTTAAAATTTTGTGTATAGGCTGACGATTGAAAATTATTTTATAAGCTTCTCAGCGTTTTTGATATTTCCACCCCCGAAGGGTTAAAAAAGAGGATGAAGTTGTGAGTGGAAAGTCGTTCATTTTCGAAGAAAAATCACTAAATTTGTTATATAGGGGAAGCTAACGCAACGGTGTTATTAGAATTTCAACCCTTAAGGGCGTGAAAAGAGGGATGTAATTTTGTTTTTAACTAGCTTTCGCCCGCCGCTGCGCCCGCGTGGATGTCAAAAATAACTGACGGGAACGTACTACCGGGATTAAAAAGTAACCTATAGGTTAGTCCAGGTTATAAACTATGTGACGGCCGGCAGCGACAGGTCGGGGCCCACTTCGGATACGAGGACAGGCATAGGCATAGGCGGGCCGGCACTAGCCGGGGATCATGGAAGTCGTACTAGCTCTCACGATCCCCGGTCCAGGTGTGGGAAGGAACACCAGGGTGGTTTTTAGTCAGTAAGAGTCTGACAGACCCCTTCGCCTGCCCAGGCGAAGGGTATCCATGAGGATTTTCCAATTTTTTGAAAAAAGGTCCCGGCGGCTGGGGTGGCTGGTGGTATCGATCATTGTTCCAAAAAAAATCCAACACAGATACTTATAAAATTCAGTGGATTAGCAGTAAGACTACAGTAAATTAATAATGTACTATTAATGGGTTGCAAAAAAAGATTAAAGCCGGATGAAAGATGAAAGCTTTAGATGGGTGTCAGATTAAATCGTTGTTCATTTTAGTAGTGTGGTCTGGTTAGTAATACTGTTGCTATTGTGCAATAGAGTTATCTATGTTTGTAAATCAGGGTCAAACGACAGATAGATATGTTAAAATTTAGTTAGGTGTTTAATTTGTGCAGTGTATACAATTACAAACACATTACAGTCAGCATCATCATAATCATCATTTCAACCGAAAGACCTCCAGTACTAGTTATACTGTGCGTCTCGCATACAACAGATTCCCGCGGCCTTAACCAGGTCATCGGTTCACCTTGTGGTAGTCCTTCCAACACTGCGTCTTCCAGCACGCGGTCTTACTCCAGAATCTTTCTGCGCCATCGACCATCTGTTCTGCGAGCACGGTGCCCTGCCCACTGCCACTCAAGTTTGGTTTTATCTTCCCATTGCTGGGACACAGCCCGCCTCTTTGTGAGTTGGAAGGATGTTGACCACGCGGGCACATTGTAGATTGGTAGATATCACACGCTTACGAATATTTGGTCTAAAATCTAAAGTAAGTATTGCAACAAATTGTAGTTGCTGAATGTCAGCATCATCATTTCAGCTAAAAAACGTCCACTGGTAGACATAATCAAAATTAAAATCCAGTCATTTATTCAAACAAGGCTGAGAGCCAGCACTTTTTGAACGTGCAAGTTCTACGAAAAGGCTGTTCGGTGTTACTTTAGTTATTATAGTGGTTTATATAAAAAATACGCAATGATTGCTTGTAACTGTGTATGTTATTAATTTTACAGAAAATGTTGGTAAACTGAATAAAAATAAAAGCTTTGAGTTACATACGTCGCGGCAGAAGTGCTACAAGAATTGCCGTAGGCGTCTCACTCCAACAAAGACGGTCTCCCAAAAGCGGCCCGCCACCACTTCCTAGTGTTTAGCTGGAGATGAAGTGGCACAGCAAACTCCCCAGCAACTCATCTGTCTGTTAAGTTTTAAGAACTGGAATGTATGTATACAATAGTATACAAAGTATGTAAAAAGAATATAAGAATCCAAAAGACATCTTAAAATTAGATTACTCGTAAATTAAATTGAATTATTTGCCACTTGTTATCTAGCACACTCCATTATTCCATCAAAAACAGACACACTCAAGTATAAAAAGTAAATGAAATTAAATAAGCCTCCAGGCATAAATGGTGTATGCGGGCCTGCGGACGGCGAGTAATGGGTAGCTCGCCGTCCGATCAGCACCATTCCCGTAAGTCAACGGTGCGTAGTGTTCCCCTGCGCCTCAAAGATACTCGTACTCGTATGTCAGCCACCACTGACGGGGCCCATCATGGCCGATGCCTGCAAGCCAAGGGATAGCGGATAAATTCGTAACAGAGTTACCGCTCCCCTGGGCACTCAGGCAAGGAAGGAACAGGGGTGGGTTTTAGTCAGTAAGAGTCTGACAAGCACTCCCGCTCCACCCAGAGCGGGAGAAAGGTACTCCTTTTCTTCTCCTAAAATTGTTTGTCCAAAAATCATTATCCATAACACATTTTCTATAAACTTCAGTAACCATAATGTTTAAAAATTCGAAATTTTATATTACATAATTATTTTTACTTCTAAAACTATTCTATCGTAATATCGAGTACTATAATAATTCAATCTCCTAATTTTGAATGAAATAAAGTCATATGTCCTAAGTATTGTATTATATAATGTGTATTATTCCGAATGTTCATTTATGATAAAATTGTTAGTCCTAAAACATTTGCTAGAAAGTAGGTATTAGTGACAGAAACGAATTGCTGAAAATCCGACTCCACGCAGTCTTGTCTGCCCTACCCCTAGAGATATAGAATCGCGTAGGTGCGGAGCGGCGAGGCGGCCCGCGAGTTGAGGAGCAGGTGGTTGTAACGCTCGCCGCCGCGGCTGAGCTGCGGTGGTGAGCGTTACACCATCTGCGACGAAAAACTCGCGTGGGATCGCTGGAGCCTCGCAGTGCCGGAGCCGTGACCGAAACCATGCCTGCTGCATGTTGCATGCTCGCTTGCATGCTACATGTTCCATGCTTCCTTACATTCTGGATGCTTGCTTGCATGCTGCTTGGTTGCTTGCATCCTCACTTGCTTACTGCATGCCTGCTGCATGTTGCATGCTTGCTTGCATGCTGCATGCTTGCTTGCCTGCTACATGTTGCATGCTTGTTTACATTCTGGATGCTTGCTTGCTTGCTGCGTGCTTGTTTGCATGCTCATTTTCTTGCTGGATGCTTGCTGCATGCATGGTGTATGCTTGTTTGCATGCTTCTTATAGGGAAATAAAAACCACATGTTCACAATCAACTGTTTTATTGCATACATGCGGCGCTGGAGCTGTGACAAAAGCCATTTATTGCTTTTATGTCTTTACTATTTATGTATTGTATCAGTTGGATTTGGTAAAATAATAAGCAATTGTAATACAAATCAGATAATATTTAATTACAAAAAAATATTACCTAAACGTTATCTACGTTTAGGTAATATTTTTTTATATTATTCATTAATTCCTTCATTAATAATTTGTAGACCAATTCTAAGCTAAGCTAATTTTATAATAGAATAGCTCTATAACTCGTATTGCATTTAACTCGTATCTACGTAACGCCTGAGAGAAGTTCATAGCAAAAGCTTTGTGAAACAAAGTTTTAAAATTATTATTAGGATAAATAAACTATACTACTACAGGACTACTACTACTACTACTATTAGGACTTATAACTTTTATTGAAAACGGTTTAAAGTCTTTTATATATTATTGATTGTAATACTTATGACAAACGGTTTTAGGGCATATTGTATTTAGGGACTTCAATTTTATGGCCTGTGATATTATGTGACATTAAGTTCGGGCAAATTATCATTCGGACAAATGATGATTAGGACAAAAATAATTATGGCACTTTAGATTATGGGTAAAAAAGTAAGGTAACACAATAACCCGGGAGAAGTCATAGGATAAGTTTCCACCTCCAAAAAAAAAGGCATAAATGGTGTGCCCGCTGCAACGTTAGAATCAATCGATACAATAGTGTTTCTGTTCGGAGTTTCATCAGGTCTTTTAGCGGAGATGTAAAAAGCGACTTGAATCAAAAAATAAAACTGTCGGTAGCAGGTGGTCAAAATTGAGCAATAAAAGTGAGAAGTCTTTAGCATAAACAAATGTAGCTGCACTAATAGTGCTATGATGACTTTTGTAGGCGTTCCGCGCAAACAGATTTGAAGTCCGAAGTGATGAACTAGGTCCATCTTAGAAAAATCAATAAACAGTTAATCCTATAACAATAATTAGTTAAATCTTTATAAAAAATAACAACAAAATGCCTTCCTCAAGATTCGCGACATTGACCGGTTATGTGCATGTTGCATCCAGTGGATTCCCGTGTACCACACCAGATAATCGGTCAACTTTCGGATGGTAGTTGACCGTACTCTCATGTTATCTTAAACCCAATGTGAATTTAGGAAACCCAGGTCAAAAGAAAGACGCTTTTAGTAAGTATGTGAAAATTAAATATAGAACTTAAGTACTTACAGGTTTTTAGATTATTTTATTGCAAAAATTATATATAACTAAAAATGGTCATATTCTACTACTTAGACTTGTTTGACCATTTTTATTTGTGTTTAATTGCTGATTTTTTTTTATCACATTAAAAAAATATAATACTTTCTCAAAAACCTGTAAATTTTACAGCTGGCATATTTGTACGTATTTTTGGCGCTGTCGACGTTTTGCGCTTTTGTCATTTTGCACTTTCGACATTTTGTGACCGCTTGTCATTGCTTGTTAATAGAACTTGAAAAATTGTGTTGAAATCGATTGTCGTGGTACGGTATGTTATGTAAAGGACTGAACAATGAAGTGAGAAATTATTTTTCTTACAATATTTCCGAAAAAATTTGCGAGACTCGATTTTCGCACATTTTTTATGTGACATAGAGAAATGAGACATAGAGGAATGTAGATAATGTATGTATGAAGAAGGGGAAGACCAACAAAAAGCTGTTTTTTTATAGGGTGAGAAATCATCAGCTCTGGGTGGAGCGGGAGAGCATGTCCATGCTCTTACTGACTAAAACCCACCTGTGTTCCTTCAGTTGCCTTTCCTTTTCCTTGGATGACTCTCGCGACCCTGAAAGAAAAGTTTGATGGACTGTGTGACAGATGATAGGTAGTCTCTATGCCAAGAGCATTATGATTAGACTTTTTAAAATTTCGATATTTTTTCTACGTTTTCCTCAAACTACTATCGTTTGACGGAATATTCATTCTCCTGCCCTTATCCAAATTTATTTAGGGTCAGCGAAAAATGTCTATTTCTTCCATACTCCTCTATTAGTTGTCATCTCTGTAGTCACCCCCTTTTACCCATACTCTCTTTCACACAGTCCATCTATCGTTTCTTTGGCCTTCCCCTACTCTTATAGCCATCCACATCCATACACAAGACATTCCTCACGACATTTTCTCCATTCCTCCGCATCACATACCACGACAACCGATTTCCACACAACTTTTCAGTTAGCGATGCCACTTGCAGACTTCCTCTTACATACGTTTATTTTATTTATACAAGGTGAAAGGTGTGGTCATATTTTAGGAGCTGGTTCTGCCTATGAAAATGAACAACTTTTTCTAACAAAAAATAGAAAATTCCAAAAAAAAAAAAATGGAATTTCCATTCAAAGTTATCATCAGCTGATCCATATTTGTATGGGAGGTCAAAACATTTTTTTGATACCAAGGGGTATCGTACGAACTGGGTTGTGGAGGTCAGATAGGCAGTCGCTCCATGTAAAATACTGGTATTCAGCTGCATCCGGTTAGACTGGAAGTCGACCCCAAGATAGTCGGGAAAAGGCGCGGGCAGATTGACGTTTGACGGAATATTCTCAGTACGATATTATTAGCAGGAAGGTAACAGGTACCTATATTGTTTATCCCGGCTTCACCAGCCTTGAATAATGTTTTATAATGTCATATACGCGGAAAACTCACCCACTCAATTTCGACTACACCATAAATGGCTTAATTCTAAAAAGAGTTTCCACCATTAGAGACCTAGGTGTCGTTATGGACTCCCAATTAACATTTACCCATCACATAGACCGCATAGTCAGCTCCGCATTTCGCAGCCTAGGATTTATTTTGCGAATCAGTAAACCTTTTAAAAATGTTACGACTCTTAAAACTCTTTATTTTTCATTTGTCCGTTCTATTCTAGACTTTTGTAGCACTGTATGGAGCCCATGTTTTAACACACATATAAATAGAATAGAAAGGATACAAAAAAAGTTTTTAAAATCACTTAATTATCGCAATAATATTTACGACGTTGCATACGAAGATGCTTTGAGTAGACATAAACTGGTAAGTCTTCGTGACAGACGTAATATGTTCGATATTATTCAATTGTTCAAAATTTTAAACTCTTTGATCGATTCACCATCATTACTTGGTAAAATATCACTAAAAGCACCCGCTCGCTTACCCGTACGCCCCTCACGTACAAAACCACTTTTTGTTCCTCCTCGACTAAATACAATATACACTCGTAACTCATTTGTATACCGTTCCACTAACAGCTATAATAGAGAATTTACAGACATAGATCTTTTTAACATTTCTCTTAATAGCCTGAAACTAAAGCTAAAAAGTAGATACATGACTTAATACTTTTTTATCACTTTACTTACTTTTACAAACAGCTAATGACAATATGTTTCAATAATTTCATGTACTGATAAAAAGTTAATATGTACTTCTAACGTCTTTCCTTATTAGGAGCTTATTGTACTTATTTTTACCATTATACCACATTGTCGGCACTATAGGTCTATTGTAAGGAACCAATTGTCTTAAGAATTATAATATTTGTATATGACTGTTTGATGCCAAAATAAAATAAAATAAAAATAAAATAAAATAAAAATAAAATAAAAATAAAATAAAAATAAAATAAAAATAAAATAAAAATAAAATAAAAATAAAATAAAAATAAAATAAAAATAAAATAAAAATAAAATAAAAATAAAATAAAAATAAAATAAAAATAAAATAAAAATAAAATAAAAATAAAATAAAAATAAAATAAAAATAAAATAAAAATAAAATAAAAATAAAATAAAAATAATCGTATTATAAAGAATAAAGGAGGGAGAGGTATTCTTTGCTAACATTCCATTAATACGGAAATATCATCACTATTGAATACTGTAGCGTCCTTCGAAGTGTTTTTATTAATAATTTAGTAGCGAACTCGACTCGATAATATTAACTTAAATATTTGATGAGGAATTGGAACGAATGGCTTCTCTTGTTGAGCGAAAATATGTATCTACTTAATTTGTTTGGAAAATGTATGTTCTTTCGTTGGCACCTTGGTAGAAATTAGATCTATATTTAATTTTTAATCTCCAGGTGGAATTCCCCAAAAAAATGTATAAAGTAATATTGGATTTTCAATTATTGGTCCTATAGGTAGGCTCCTAACTTTCCGCGATGCAAATTGACTTATTGGAAGTCTGTATATGTCTCAACAAAACAATTAGTAACTTGACAGTTCTAAGAAAATTATTGTTACGTTTTTCGTGTTTTTATGACGTTATTATATTTAAAATGTACAGTACTTTTTATGTACATTATTGATTTTCATTCAATTTCGTTCATTGCTACACCAACTCAAGAGTGAATAGGTTACTTCTAGGCAAGCGTGCTCCATCTTCGACCACATCATCGCTTACCATCAGATGAGATAGTGATCAAACGCGTGCCTATCATGAATTAAAAAAATAAACTCACTATCTTTTTTTTTTCAAAATCTGTTCCCTTCAACTGTCAACTTTCTGAATACAACTAAAAGTCAAACTATAGAACGGAAAAGAAAGCTGCTTAATAAGTCGTACGTACATAATATCCAACCTTACTAAGATTTTTTTTTGAACTCCTTCGGAACTGAGTAGCCTCAGCTGCAATACATTGCAATACTTTTTAAGAGGAAAAACGCTATTCTTTTACTTAAAAGGTACTAAACAGTTCAGAGATTTTTATGAATAAGAATCTAGACCATATAATGGGTAAAAGAGATACCTACACACTACTATAACGTACCTATATATGTATTCAAGTCGGTAGTTAGGTCGATATATTACGTGGACCGAGTCTTGCTAATGTATTTAATTAGACCCTGTATTTTGTTAATGCTTCGTGGCTAATACCAAGAACACAGGGTATCTAGGCCAAGCAAGGAGGACGTAGGCGATATATGAACTGTATCGGTGAAGAGTGCTACATACAAGACGTGATCCCTGGCTTACATTAACCGCTATAGTTGGGAAAATACGGTTAAGAGAATAGAAATGGTCTAATAAAATATGTCTGTAGTTGTAGCTTTCATTGCCCTATCCCTATATCTCTTCGTAGGTGCACCTATTGTTTTAGGGTTCCGAAAGTCCGAACGAAAAAAAAAACCCTTTGTGCATTGAATACTGTGATGATACTCTCCAAATTCACTGGACCTAATATTTTGAAAAAAAACACCAAAAATTAGTTCTTTATTGCAGGAAACCCTGGACGAGGTAGTTTAAAGAAAAACCTGAAAAAAATATGATTTGTTCGGAACTCTTTGCGTGCGAGTCCGACTCGCTCTTGGCCGGTTTTTTACTACTGAAAAGTGTAGTTTTTTACAGGACGGCTATTTTACGTTTTTAGAATGAAGTAGGATTTGTCAATGTAGGTACTAGACAATGCTAAAACGAAATAAAACGCCTACTGTTATAATGAACAAAAGCACGTTTTTGGTACAAATATAGTAACTTTGAAAAAATATTTTGCATCTCTTATGAAACCATTTATCCAAAAGCCTCAATACATTATATCTACATAAATACTAGGCTGACTGCCCTTTTCCTTGTCCTTTCATGATTTCATAAATGTTATCAATTTATCTTAATTAATATGAGCCCTGGATGCGACAAAGTAACTGAAAAACAGACACAAGCCCCTTTCTGAGCAAAAACAATATCAGTGTAAGATAAAATAATGAAGACATCAAATTAGCTTATGACTTTCGAAAAAGGTAAATTTGCCCGTTTGTTACGTTATAAAAGTTAATACTCGGAAAATAAAAAGTTTTTGGAGTGGCGACCGCGTACAGGAAGACTTTGCGTTGGAAGGCCTCCTACAAGGTGGACCGACGACCTGGTGAGGGTCGCAGGTATCCGATGGATTCGAGACGCACAGGATCGGTCGTTGTGGCGACACTTGGGGGAGGCCTATGTTCAAATAGGTTCCTGTAGGAACAGAATCACAGGTAAAATGTTGTAGTGTTGCAAATGCAATAACTCTAATATTTATTTATTAAAAATAGGCATCAAAGTACTCCTCCACAACATAATCGTCATCTGGGCACTTCGGAACCGTTACCAGAAGACTGTCAGCATTGCCACGTTAATGGCAATGCTAATTCTTTGGGCAAACGACGAGCCAGCTCTCCGGTCGTGCAAAGTGTAAATAGTTTATTATTTTACTAATTGTATTATTTATTAGAGACCCTGATAAAGTAACTTTCTATTTAAAGTAGCCTACAATCAGAGTAACTTTGAAAACCAAGCCTTAAGGCTACCCGGGCCTGCGGACGGCGAGAAGTGGGTAGCTCGCCGTACGATCAGCACCAGGTCTGTGAGTTGACGGCGCGTAGTGTTCCACGCGCGCCTCAAAGAGATGTTGTCAGCCACCACTGACGGGGCCCATCGTGGCCGGTGCCTGCATGCCTAGGGGTAGCAGATAAATTCTGAAAATGAGTTACCGCACCCCTGGGCACTCAGGCAGGGAAGGAACAGGGGTGGGTTTTAGTCAGTAAGAGTCTGACACGCCCTCCCGCTCCACCCAGAGCGGGAGAAGTCATAGGATGATTTCCCACCCCCCCCACCAAAAAAAAAAAAAGCCTTAAGGCTGACCATCCACTGGAGTGGAGAGGAGAGGAGAAGAGCGAAGCTGCGCCGATGGAATTGCATAAAGTCGACAGGGATTTGCGAACTAGTTTAAGAATTTGTACAAAGCCGGGAAGCGGAGCGGGGAAGCGATAAAATCTCAAATTACTCGTCGTGTGAATTGGCCTAGCTCTGCACAGGCCGCACCTCCACTCCGCATTACTCCCTCGCTCCGCTTCGTTGCCTCGTTCCGCGTATGGACAAGCAACCTAATCGGCCCTGATCTCAATAAATAATCCTATAATAATTACCGGGTCGGCTAACAGATTTAAGTCGAGCTCGATGGCTTTCTGGCCAGTCGCTAGTAGGTAATCCGACGGTGGGCAAAGTTGCGCGACTAATGAGCAAACTTACCTCTTTGACAGCTAGACTGTCGTGTCACACACCAGCATTTGTTTCTGACTTGAAGTGATCTTTAGGATTTATGAGTGCTGTTGGTGTTTGCTTTCTTAGACGGCAAATAGTGGATACCTCGCCGTCCGATTAGCGCAAGGCCCGAGAGTCGACGGCGCATAATGTTCCACGCGCGCCTCAAAGAGTTGTCAGCAAACCATGACCGGGCCCGTCATGGCCGATGCCTGCCCAGGGGTTTTTTTTTTTTTTTTTTTGGGTGGTGGAAAATCATCCTATGACTTCTTCCGCTCTAGAGTGGAGCGGAAGGGCGTGTCAGACTCTTACTGACTAAAACCCACCCCTGTTCCTCCCTGCCTCGAGTGCCCGGGGGCGAGGTAACTCTTTCGAATTTATCCTCCACCCCCGGGCAGGCATCGGCCGTGGCAGGCCCCTTCCCTTTGCTGACAACTCTTTGAGGCGCGCGTGGAACACTACGCGCCGTCGACTCTCGGGCCTGGTGCTGATCGGACGGCGAGTTACCCACTGCTCGCCGTCCGCAGGCCCGGGTCTACGGTGGCCGGAGATCGTCTCGCGGCGCCCGAACCCCCTGGCGTCTGATGCTGCGGCTGCGGCTGGGGGCGCTAAGGCGACTCGGCTGTGTTTGAGTCTCCCTAGCGTATGCCGCCTCCCTCTTCGCGAGCATTACTGCTTCGCAGAAGGAGGAGACGGCTTCCCATTCCCTCTCGCTCCGTACCATGGCCTGAACCAGGGAACGACGCGAGAGGTCGCTGCCGCCTATCGCATCCACGAGGACACGGCGGTGCTCTGCCCAAGCGGGGCAAAAATCCACCGCCTGCCCAGGGGTTGAGGCTAAATTCGAAACAGAGTTACCTCACCCCTGGGCATTCAGGGCAGGGAAGGAATAGTGGTGGGTTTTAGTCAGTAAGAGTCTGACACGCCCTCCCGCTCCACCCTAGAGCGGGAGATGTCATTGGATGGTTTTGCACCCCACAAAAAGAGCAAAATATTTATTGATATATTGAGGAGCTCGTGGCTAAAGTAATAACCGGCACGGGTCGATCCATCAGGTTAAGCTACGCTTACCGGGGTTGGTCCATGGATGGCTGACCATTTTTACATACCGAGACTCTTCCGTGCTTCGGAGAGCACGTTAAGCCGTTGGTCCTGGCTGTCAATCGTGGATCTATGACAGTCGTTACGGGTCGTCAGATGCCCGAAAATCTGACAACCGGACTTACCAAGGGGTATCGTATTACCCAGTAACTGGGTTGTGGAGGTCAGATAGGCAGTCGCTCCATGTAGACTAGAAGCTGACCCCAAGATAGTTGGGAAAAGGCTAGGCAGATTTTTATTTTATTTTATTTGGTGGGGACAAAAAACAGTTACATGCAAAGCTTAACCAAAGATTCTTAAATTAGCGCTTATTCCATATTTATGTTACTAAACATGTAACCCACACCATTGTCCACGAATTCACAAAAACAAAAGTGAAATGAAAACAGACATATAGTGTGCATCATAAAAGACTTTTAAGAAGAAGAAGAAGGATAAAAAATATACTTAAGAATTTAGTAACTCTATTGCTCTTGCCTTGAAACGATGTTTGGAAACAGTAAATATGTCAAACTCCATAAAGTGAGTGTTGTACGCGTCAACGAGACGACGACGAGGCACGCGCACCCCACCGTTATTCCTGCACGAATTTGTGTGGAACAGTCGAGGCACACGTACCCCACGAAGCATCACAGATCTAGGTACTATATTGTATAATGTAGACTATTTGATGAAGGAATGCAGTCGAATCTATTATTACATTATACTATGCAGCATCGTTACACCCAGAAAAAATCGTTTAGATTCCAAAGTAAGAACATTATAACGTATCAGTAATTGTTCATAGGAGACATTAGGACGACAACATTTATAATTTATAAAAAGATTGTTTATGGTACCTTCTCTACATGAAAAGTAGGTATATTTTTTGAGTTTGGGGTATCTATCGTTTTATATGTCTTTGAAAATCATTGCGTGATTGTGCAGACAATTTTCCAGAAAAAATAATTAATACTTTAAAGTTTACACTTTAAAGTATTAAGTTTAAGTGATATTTTTTGTTCGAAACGAGCGTCCCCCTCACTAAAAGCTAAACTGTTGGCTTGAAAAATCTGAAAAAAAGTCGTGATGATAGTATAGTTTAGTATATAACGAACTAGCTGAGTTTCGGGCTGTTGCTATGGCAAAATAACTGAGTTACGCCGTTTTACTGTATTTAGGACAACACGACTTATCTACTCGTACATGGGTATTGTTTTTGGCGTTAAAGTCGAGTCGCTATTGGTTTCATTTCTTGTGTTTGATTTATATTTGTCAAACACCGCGTCGTTCGATTTCTCGAATGATATACGTAACGCATTTTACCAGAATAATGACTTACGTGGTGTTAAAACTTAGCAACGACATGTTGATTACAATACTTAAGTATTTATCAAACTTTAAGTTTACTGACTGGCGGTGGCGTGGAATAAGGGCTCCAAGGTCTTTGCAAGAGATCTGTTTATTGGGCAAAGCCAGCTCACGAAACTGAAGACCGACGTTGGCAGAACCATATCCGCCAAATCGGAGCTTTTGAGAGAGATCGAGACGTTCTATGGACATTTATACACGTCAACGACTAAACCCGCTGCGAATCTAGCTAACGACCCAAGAGCTAGATTGACCCGACACTATACCGAAGACATCCCGGACGTCAGCCTGTATGAGATTAGGATGGCTCTGAAGCAGCTTAAGAGCAACAAGGCGTCGGGTGATGACGGAATCACGGCCGATCTTCTGAAGGCGGGTGCAAAACCGGTCCTTAAGGCCCTTCAGAAACTGTTCAATTCCGTCATACTCGAGGGGAAAACGCCACAGGCTTGGGGCAGAGGTGTGGTGGTACTGTTCTTTAAGAAGACGACAATGCCCTGGTTAAGAATTACAGGCCCATCTCACTTCTGAGCCATGTCTACAAGCTGTTCTCCAGAGTCATACGGTCTGACGATTTCCAGCCTTCCGAGCAAGCCGGATTCTGAAAAGGCTTCAGCACCGTAGACCACATACATACGCTGCGGGAGGTTATACAGAAGACCGAGGAGTATATTCTGCCTCTCTGCTTATCGTTTGGGGACTACGAAAAAGCCTTTGATTCGATTGAGACTTGGGCTGTGCTGCAGTCTCTCCAAAGGTGCCAGATCGACTATCAGTACGTCGAGGTATTGAAGTGTTTATACGAAAATGCCACCATGTCAGTCCGACTTCAGGACCAGACCTCGAAACCCATCCTCCTACAGTGAGATGTGAGGCAGGGAGACGTCATATCTCCGAAACTGTTCACGGCCACAATGGAGGATGTCTTCAAGGTCCTGGACTGGAGAGGGCTAGGCATTAATATCATTGGCGAGTACATCACTCATCTTCGATTCGCCGATGATATAGTCGTCATGGCTGAGACTATGGAGGACCTCAGTACAATAATAATACTAATAATAATTTATTTGTTCAGGCAGAAAACAAATGCGAATGCTCGATGACCGCAGTTGAGCTTCCGAAAGAGTGCGTCTTAAAATGAACATGGACAAAACCAAGGTCATGGTAAATAACCATGTAGCACCCACTCCTATCAACATCGGCGAATCTACACTCGAAGTTGTAGACGAGTACGTCTACCTGGGACAAACGGTCCAGTTAGGTAGGGCTAACTTCGAGATAGAGGTCAACCGTCGAATCCGACTCGGCTGGGCGGAATTCGGGAAGTTGCGTGGTATCTTCTCGTCTCACATACCATAGTATCTCAAGACGAAAGTCTATGACCAGTGCATGTTGCCAGTGATGACTCATGAAACCAAAACATGGTCGCTCACAATGGGCCTCATCAGAAGGCTTACAGTCACCCAAAGGGCAATGGAGAGGGCAATGCTCGGACTTTCCTTGTGTGATAGAATCAGAAATGATGATATCCTCAAGAGAACTAAGGTTGTCGACATAGCCCGAAGAATCACCAAACTGAAGTGGCAGTGGGCAGGGCACATTGCTCGCAGAACAGATGGTCGATGGGGCCGAAAAGTTCTGGAGTGGCGACTGCGTACCGGAAGACGCAGTGTTGGAAGGCCTCCCACCAAGGTGGCCCGATAACCTGGTGAAGGTCGCGGGTAGCCGATGGATGCGAGACGCACACGACCGATCATTGTGGCGACACTTGGGGGAGGCCTATGTCCAGCAGTGGACGTCTTTCGGCTGAAATGATGATGATGATGAAGTTTACTGACTTACTTTTTTATATCTGACATTTGGAAGCATTTCTATTTCAGTGAACACTATTAAAGTCAAGATGTAAAAGTATTAGCAAATTAATTTTCTTTGACCTGAAAATGATGCGGAAAATCTCTCAATTAAAAGTTAAGGGAATTCATTAAACAAATTAACAAGTTCTCGGTTTGTCAAGTTTGCTTTTTGTTCACTTGTTGTCGCCCAAAATGAAGTTATTTTTAGAAGAAATGTTTTTTCTTACCTGCATAAATTACGACACCGTTCATCATTCCATCTTTTGAATAAAAAAAACCCCACCAAGTGCGTGTCGCATCATGCTCAGTATAGGGTTCCGTAGTCACCCTTTATAATACACGGACTTAGAAGAGGGCTTCGTTAAATTTAAAAAGTAAACAATAATTTTATTTTTCCATAATTTTACATGATTACTACCCATTTTTTTTGATTACCTGCTTCACATAAGTAGTTTTATTTTCTGAGGATTTTATGTTTTGTACGAAATTTTCCAAGTAGGGACAGTTTTATAAGTAGGGTGACTATTACTCTGAAACTAATAATGCAAACCTAGCCGTGATAGTTTGCCTTCAAAGTTCGTTATACTGCAATTTTAATTTTCAAGCCAACAGTTTTTTTTAGTGCTAGTGCAACAGCTTTTACTGGGGGGGGGGGGGATTTGTGGGGGCGCTCGACTGAAACAAAACATATCACTTTAGCTTTAGATTTAAGTTTATTGCTACTAACATAATATGGACATATTATTTCTAGGTATCACTGAATCGAAAAGTAATCTTCACAACCCCGCAATAATTTTGAAAGACCTATCCAACGATACCCCACACTGTAGGATAGGCGAGAAAAAAATAAGTTGTAGGTACACACTTTACATGTGGGAGATATCATTGGATGATTTCCCACACCACAGCGTGCGCACAGCGCGTGAGCACATGACAGCGAATAGATTTGTACGTTTATTCGCAGGTAATAGAAATCGTTATCCTGAAACGTACCTACGTATGTGGTTGTCCATGCACTGATAATTCTATACCAGCTTTCTAGTTCTCACAATCTCTAAGCCGCGTACATACAGACGGACATGGCAAAACAATAAGGGTCCCTTTGTTAGGACTACAGAACTCTAAAATATGGTGATGTGTAAAGGGCCAAATTAAGTTAGCTAGTGGAGCCAGAAACCGATATCTTAAGGGGTAGACCCTTAAGATAACGGTTTCTGGCTCCACAAAAGTGACACGAAATTCTGAGACCTGTTTTGACAACGTAAACATACTTTATACTCTTTGTAACAAACGTGACGTTGAATTCTTTAATATTTATTTTCTATGCTAAGCTACGATTTTTAAATCGGAGAGCGTATTACGAGTACGTTTGGTTTAATTTTATCCTGTATGTATAGTGCCCTCTCAATGCAATAACATGTACTCTAGACGAACCAAGATTCTCTAATGATGTTTGTCGAAAAGTCAAAATGTAAGGGAATGACCACGTGACGTGTTGGGAGCAAAATGTTAATCCCAAACATTTTGCACTTTTTAGGGTTCCGTAACCAAAAAAAAAAACAAAAGCGTAACCAACAGGACCATATTATTAAATCTCCGCTGTCCGTCCGTCCGTCAATCCGACTGTCTGTCAGCGGGCTGTATCTCATGATCCATAATAGGTAGAGGGTTGAAATTTTCACAGAGTGTGTAGGTATTTCCGTTGCCGCTGTAACAACAAATAATAAAAATTAATCAAAAATTAAAGGGGGCTCCTCTACTGGAAACGTGTTTTAGGGTTCCGTATCCGAATGGTCCAAACGGAGCCCTATTGCTGTCACTTACATGTCCGTTTGTCTGTCCGTCCGTTGTCTATCACAGGTTTTACAGCCAAACGGTTAGAGCTACAGTCTCCAAAATTTCACAGTATGAGCATCTTGTTGACCCAAAGCCACACAATTTTTTTTTTAATGGTGTTTAGGGGAGCTTCCATAAAGATAAAGGGGGAGCGAAAAAAAATTTTTGACCTATCCCATCAAATGGGGTATCGTTGTTTAGAGCTCGTTGAGTAGACAAATATTATATTTTTGTTTTTAAAAAATATTAGAAGACAAATTAATGAGAAGCCACCAAACTCAGATTATTTAACAAAATTTTGTTACGAAGAATTTTTTAACTTCCCATTGACCTAAGAACTTGAAACTTGGTGATAATATTTATTATTACGTATATTTTACAAAAAAAAATGTAAAAAGAGAGAGAGAGTCGGAGAGGGAGGCCAAAGAAAGGATGGATGGATTGTGTGAGGAGTGATATGATAGAAAAGGGAGTTAGTGATAGCGTGACGGCTGACAGGACAGAATGGAAGGAAAAATCGTGTTGCGCCGACCCCGAGTAACATGGGATGAGGGCAGGAAGATGATGATGATATTTTACAAAAAAATACCAATGTATTTCTAAATCAGATTTTATCTTGGAAATTCTTTCATTTAATACGGAAAACGCACTTGGGCAGTTTTTTTTTACTTTTTTCAGTTTATGGTACCTACGGAACACTTCGTGTGAGAGGCCGTGTCACACTTGGCCGGCTTTTTTTTTCACAATTGCAATTGCTGATAGAACATATTTTTGTCTAGAGCCTAAGGATACATAATGCTGTGACAACTGTTTCTATATTTTTTTTACTCACATACACAAGACACCCAGACCCAGAATAATTTATCTGTAGGCCATGCTATTTCTGGTTCCGTGCAGGAATCGAACCGGCAGTAGCCCAATGCTAAACCACTGCGCCAACTGTGTCGTATTTATGTTTACTGAACTTATTCATCTTGAATCTCAAGTTTATACAAAACGTTTAGCAGTTTTTATTCTAAGCTCTAAAACCCAGATCAAATAGATTCGTTCGCTAGAAACAATTGAACTAAGTTTGGTTAAACTAGGTTCACGAATGTGGATACTTTATGGGAATGCATAAAACTAGAAGATAAAGTACATTCTTTGAAGTTGCTCTTGGTTATCGTGAATAAAAAATTGGTTTTCATCATTAAAAGTTTACACATAATTCTCGTGCTGAGATTCTCAATCATAATATTTCTTATTAAACCTACCCTTATTCCTAGTAATACCTCAACGACTGACCGGATTTGGATGTCTAAATGGTAGTTTGAGAAGAACGTTTTCAAGACAGCTAATCGCAAGCTTATTTGAATCCCGAACCTGATTAACACAACAGACAAATCCTTATTTTTATGTGTAGAGTTTTATAACTGTGGTGAATTTTGAACACTAAAACCAAAATATTTGTAACTTTGGTAGAGAAAAACACAAAAAAAAAGATATCGTATTATTATGCATCGAAAAGGTGGAAAATTTGCAAAATGTTATGCGCCACACAAAATCAAAGCGTATGTAATATAATCATGGAATAATATCTCGTAATTTTTAAATGAAAAACACAGCACACAGCGGAAGCTTAGTAATATGGTCCCGTTGGTTACCCTTCGGGTACGGAACCCTATAAACTATCTCTTTATTTGAACTAGTAAGTATGTCTACATCCGATTTGGCTACCCTGCAGAACTCTGGAATATTTACGTAGCCTTGATTAGGATATACCTAAGTTCCAGCGGAATAATTTTAAACCTTCACGCGGGCGAAGCAGATTACAAAAAGAAATTTATAAAAAATAAATAAACCTTCTAAGTCTTGAGTATTGAGCTTATTTACCTACATAAAATATCAAATTTTATATAAACTATTTTTGAGTCGGCGCCAAACGACAATCTGATTATAAATATCTAAATTTTATATGTACGTAGAAATGAAGAAGGCTAGATGTAGGTAATTAATCATTTTATTATTTGGCGCCGACTCAAAATTAGTCAGAGTAGTAGTGTATTTGTTGTCATTTGCCAGTGTCGCAGTACAGATTACATAGTATTACGCAATATATGTATTGTCTTTGGTTGTTGGCGGACTCTGACATTGGGCAATGAACAGAAGACTTACATTGATTGAATACGAGGCTTTTAGCATTCATGTATGTTTACGTTATTTAATCCGTTTTTTCTGTAATGTGCGTTAAATCTGTGCAGAATAAATTATTTTTCTTTCTTTCTTTCTTTTTTAAAAGTAAACAGAAGCAATATTCGTGCCCAATTTTCAAGGCTTTCACTCAATTTTTATCAGGATTCCATAATCAGATCCTAATGTCCTTGACATGGGACCACCCTTGAGGTATACTCTATCTAACAAAAAAAGAATCAATAAAATCGGTTCATAAACAACGGAGTGAGAGCCAAACATACGAACAGAAACGCTAAACGTGCCCACAATTTTGGAGGTTTTCTCTCAATTTTATCAAGACTCCATAATTTGATCCTGATTTCCTTAACATGGGACCACCCTTGAAGTATACCCTATCTAACAGAAAAAGAATCATGAAAATTGGTTCATAAACAACGGAGTGAGGGACGAACATGCGTACAGAAACGCTAAACGTGCCCACAATTTTCGAGGTTTTCTCTCAATTTTATCAGGACTCTATTATTAGATCCTAATTTCCTTGACATGGGACCATCCTTGAGGTATACTCTATCTAAAAAAAAAATAATCATCAAGATCGGTTCATAAATGACGGAGTGAGGGCTGAACATACACAAAAAAAAAAACATATATACGGTCGAATTGAGAACCTCCTCCTTTTTTTTCGTCGGTTAAAAATGTTTATGAACGTAGTACCTACAGAAGTTAACTTTGTTAAAATAAAATTTATATTATCAAGTAGTAAAGTAACAAAAATAGTCACATTATTTAATTAAATGTGATATGTTTTAAAGTAACGACATGTGTTTCTAGATAAAACTGCTTTCGTCAAGAATTTATCTATGAACAATTATGATAAGCCTAAGGAAGATTAGGAACATTATTTTCTTTTCGAGTAAATGGTGTAATATTAGGTAGCAGATTCAGTACCACAATGGAACAGGCTTCAAGTTAACATCGATAGTATGATCATAAATTATTAAATATATAAAAGGTGCGGAAGAATGAGGAAAATGTGATGAAGACAGTTTTGAGTGTGAATATGGATGACGAAGAAACTTTTTACAAAAAAAATACAACAGACTTCAAAAAAAATTGCAAAATAACTTTAACTTCCGAAATTAAAGTTATTTTGCAATTTTAGAAGTCGGTTGTATTTTTTGTAAAAAAGTTTTTTATTTTTCACTTTTTAGTTGTACCCCAGACCTATAACTAAATAATAAAGTTATGCCCGAATGGATAACCTCAATAACATGGAATAATTGGGACAACCAAAATTTCATCTGTGTAAACGTATTTTTTGTTTATGTTGATTTTTTCAAAAAGTGCTGAATTAATTTCAATAACATTTCTATGGGACCACTTCTAAAGTATGACCTACCGAACAAAAATGAATCATCAAAATCTATTCACAAATAGCGGAGAAATCGCGTAAAACACCTACAAAAAAAAAACATACAGACGAATTGAGAACATCCTCCTTTTGGAAGTCAGTTAATAAAAGTAGAGGAATACCAAAGATAGATGGACTGTGTGAAGGATGATAAATGGCGAAGAAGTGGTGAACACTGAGATGTAACATGGAAGCACAAGACATGTTGTGAGCCAACCCCATAAACATGGACGCACAAGACTTGTTGTGCGCTAACCCCATAAAATTGAGATAAGAGCAAGACAATGATGATGAAAATGGTGTCAAAATTCTTTGGCTTTATCTAAAATATCATAGGATCACCAAACTTTTCCAATTGATATCTCTTATCATCGTCATTGCCGAAGTGCGAAATTAACAAAACATTTGATAAACCACAAACAAATTACTACAATGAAAACAAAACCAAATCAATAGTTACTGCACTGCATTTGTCCTTATCTAACTTCTTTCCCACTTTTCTATTACTCTTCCGACTTGTGTATCTCAGCAGTCCCTTTCTAGCCATATCATATCTCACACAATCAATCCCTCGATTTCTAGGTCCTCTATACTTTTACAGCATAACTACATTTTTAGGGTTCCGTACTCGAAGGGTCTAAACGATTATTGCTGTCACTCACGTGTTTGTCCGTCGTCTGTCATAAAATTTTCTTCCGATTTTTTTTTTAATTTTCCATTGACCTATGAACTTGAAATTTGGTGAAAAAATTTATTATTACGTATATTTTACTAACAACATATTGATTTCCCTCATATGGTACGGAACCCCTAATGTGCGAAGCCTGACACGTACTTGGCCGGTTTTTCTTATTCCACATCATCACATGGCCCATACAACCGATTTACTACACAATTCTTGAAAACAAAGAAAGTACCTGTATAGGTAAATCGAAAACAAAACAGCGAAGTAGCACAAACTAAACGGTTAAGTCCAGAAAACGATGAAAAAAACGTCTCAAGAGCCTCTCAAACCAATACCATTGTCCCAAAGCTATTATCCAGAAAAGTGCATGTTCGTGTATTGTCGGGCATGTCCGTGCATCGTCGTGCCTTTTGTGTTGTTATTCGAGCACTCATTAGCCTGTGCTTGAATCTCCGTCATTTTGCTCGAGGGTGCTCGGCTCGAGCATTACCCGGACATTTTGCGATCAGATGGCTCACTTTGTTCTTTGTGGTTACCTACTGATTAATAGATAACGTTAATAAACTTGAATGTTTTAGTGTTTCTGGTATTGAGGTGAATATTTATTATATGTAGTAGGTACCTGTCTGTGAATGTTCCACTCCAGCAACTGCTGTTCAAATGCCTCTTCTCGTAAGAGAAGGCACTCTCGTTTATACACCACGCTTGCTCACGGCGAGTTGGCGATTTCAGACTGTTCTTTTAGTCCAGATTACATCGCAATGTTTTCTTTTATACCTAAAAAGGTTACATCTCTCAGAACGTGTTATGGGCTTACATAGATTTTGTGAAGAAATCAATTGTTTCACATTTTTGTTCCTCATAGCATTTTGTCACTCTAAGTATTATAAGAAAAAAAATATTTGGTATCCACTAACAATGATGCCGTCGTAGAATTGAACTATCTGTAGGTACTTAAAATACAAATGTAAGTAGCTGGCTGTTTGAAAATAACTACATGGCAATGACATCGCGCAGTAATCTCTTAATGTGCCGGCTGATTTCGCTCGCGGCCGTACGGCCCGGGCAGCTCGACCCGGCTTAGAAGGACTAGCCTCTGGAAGCGATATAGTATCAGAAAATGTTAAACACATTCTGTTTATTTGTTAAAACTTGATGCACAAGTAAAAATCACTGTCAATAGGTGGACTTAATGGCTTAAGTATTTTTTACCAGTCGACCTTAGAGTGGTGTAAAGAGAGAATAATACTCGTAAGACAGGGTCTATTTTTCTGCCTAGGGTCGTAGATAAATTTGAAAGACCGAGTCCCCGCGGCCCTTGGCACAGTCAACTGAAGGAACAAGGATGTTTTTAGTCAGTAAGAGTCTGACACGCCCTCCCGCTCCACCCAGAGCCTGCGGGACAAGTCATTGGATGATTTCTCACCCCCACAAAAAATCAGTAATAGGTACAAACCTACATATTTTCTAATTGGTAAGGTACAAAAATGCCATAATTATGCCACCAATACTGCACGTGTTATGTACACCTATAGACTAACAAGGAAATTGAAGCAAAACATTGAACGTTGAAAAACAATTTCAATAATCATTATAGGTTTAAATGGCATCATCATAAAAAGGTGACATAACAAAATCATCCTGTAGATATTATTTCACCCAAAATAAGATAGTTCTTGAAACATGCATGAAAATTGAGACAAAAATGTTATAATAAAACGATTCCTTTCGCATTATAACAACGCAATGCCCAATAGCATCGTTCAGCTAAACATTACAGAGTATCACTGCGAAGCTTCGGAGCAATAACGATCACTGCCGGCTGTTCGCGCTGGCTATGCTATCTAAGCTATCTTACACATTACGACACGACTACGGACCGGGTACGGAGCAATACAGTAAATATACGTTTTAGTCCATTTATTGGAAACAAGCAAAGACGTTGCTTTGCAGCGATTTAGAATTTATTGTAAAGATTTTCTAGCAGTATTTCTTGGCAGATTGAACTGTATCGTTAGTTAATGTCAAGGTACTCGTAGGTTGAGAAAAAATGAGGAAAATGTCGTGAGGAATGTTGTAATCGGCAATGAAGGTAGGTAAAAAAAAACTTTTTTACAAAAAAATAGAACCGACTTCCAAAAAAAGTGCAAAATAACTTTAATTTCGGAAGTCGGTGTTCCTGTTTTGTGTCTTTGTTTTTTGACACCGACTTCCGAAATTAAAGTTATTTTGCACTTTTTTTGGAAGTCGGTTCTATTTTTTTGTAAAAAAGTTTTTATTTTTCACTTTTTAGTTGTAGCTCCCCATTAAACTGTGTTAACAATTCATAGAAATACGATAGCAGTAATCGCGGTTGATTTGCTGTCAATTTTTGAAGAGTTCCGTTGTCTGTCTCCGAAACCCATCATCAGATCTTTTTGAAATTTAAATGGGACCATTTCGGAATAAACCCCTTTCGAACAAAACAAAAAATTGCAAATCTGTCAATATATGACGGAGTTATGCCCGAACATAACCAAACCCAAACAATAATTCTGGCAAAAAAAGAACCGAGATGACGACTAACAGAACAGAGAAGTATAAAAGAAAACAAATTACACGGACGACAAAAAATGGGATAGATTAGAATGTATGAGCAAGTAGTGCGTTTAAAATATTTACATTTACACAATGTCGATTACCAAAAATTAAAAATGAGGAAACGCATCAATTATAACAGTAAATAGCGCACAGGGTGGATAAAAATCCCAGTTGTAATGTAGTATTTGCTCTGTTTACCATATCCTATTTTCTACAATACCTACGAATGTGATAGTCTGTATACCAATATATTTGAATGTTTGTAAATCAATCACGTCTCCTATGCTGAAAGATTTGGATGAAACTTGGAACACAGATAGATCATAATCTAAATTATTATGTCACCGAAAACTTGTAGCCCGGTAGTTTGTTAACTTGTTACTAGTTCTGACTTTCACTCAAGCGACAATTAGCAAAAGCTAGTTATTTATACATTTTTTTTTTTTTTGCATTTACTAATTATCTTTTTAAAACACACACAAAATTTCTCTACACACAAAAAAACTGGCCTTTGAAATTTTGTGACAGACAGACAGGCGGACAGACGAGCAAAAGAACAGACAGACGGACGGATAGACAGACAGACGGACGGACAGACGGACAAATGGACAGACGGACAGACGAACAGATGGACAGACGGGCACTTGAGTGACACCAATAGGGCTCCGTTTGGGACCGTTCAGGTACGGAACTCTAAAAACATAAGTTTGTAAATATTTACAACACAGCATAAGAAAACTGCAGTATATCTATTCATATATAAAGATGGCACCAATAACGACACAGTGGCCTAGTTCCGCGCCCTCCTCGTCAGTTTGTAAGAGGCCTTAATTTAGCTTTAAAAGCGGCCAAAGCTTTCTGTGTGTTGCTTGTTTTGTCGCGAAATAGAAGACCTTTGTGCTAAGCTGTCTTTGTGAGACAAGTCTAAATAAATAAATGTTGGTTGTTTTTTAACTGTTTTCAAACTGAAGAAGAACTGGATTAGATATTTTATGTATTTCTCCCCAAAGTGGTCACTCTTTATTTTTTCATATGAGAATTAAAAATTCAACGTCGAGTTGGCTCGCCTTTGTACATGAATTGTTTAATGACTGTGTTCTACATTATGATGACTGGTGTACAATAAAGTGTAAGAATTAAGAAGGAAGGAAAATGTTCAAGGTAAATAAGAAAACGAGCAATTACGCATCGAGGTTTTTCTATATGCTCATAAATATTGTAGAGGTAAAATTGTTTGTTTGTTAGTAACAGGTGTTCTCTAGAAATACTGATCCGATTATGAAAATTCTTACACTGATTGGAAGCTACACTATCGCTGGCATAAGAAAGTATAGGCCATAGGATGTTTCTGTAGGAACCGTCGCGGGAACCAAGTCGCGGAAAATATCTATTCTACTAATATAAAGAAACTGCGAATATCAATTGCTTTGCGAAGGTTGACTGGTAGAAAATGCCTTGTTGCATTGAGTCCGCCTATGTACCACTACTGTACATGAAGTTTAAATCTTCTAATATATAAAAAAAAACTCGCTATTTGGTAGGTATGAAACTATTCTCATACTTGTCGTAAAGTATTTTTCACTCCCCTACCGCCACCCCCCATTTTTAACCGACTTTCGAAAAAAAGGTTCTATGTTCGACTGTATGTATGTTTTTTTTATTTTTATTTTTTTTTTATGTATGTCCGCGCATTTCTCCGTCAGTTGGGGACCGATTTTTAAAATTATTTTTTTATCCGAAAGAATATACTCCCGAGGTGGTCCCATGTAAATTTTATCGACATTGCTTTAGCGCTTTTTGTGAAACTGAACAAAAACGAAAAATACGCATATCTTGATGACGTTTTTGTGTTCTCCAAATGTTTTAATTCCACGTTCCATGTTATTGGGGTTTTTAGTTCTGGGGTATAACAACTAAAAAGCGAAAAATAAAAAACTTTTTTTACAAAAAAAAAAACAACCGACTTCCAAAAAAAAATACACTAAAAATTTAAATATAACAAGGTGGACTGATGAACTGGTGAGGGTCGCGGGAATTGGCTGGATATGAGACGCACCGGACCGGTCGATGTGGCGACATCTGCGGGAGGCATTGGATGTCTTTTTGTTGATATGATGATGATGACTCATTAGTAATACTCGTATTCACTGCACAAACTAAACAACTAACTAACTTTTGACATGTGTGTCGAGCCTGAGCTAACAACAAAGGTTGAAATAGAGTTATCTATTTCACAATAGCAATAGTACTAACATCATATATCACTACGAAGTGGTTGTTATGCCCACACGGATAAAACCTGATTTAATCGGATTTCTGAAACTCAAAAATAGTCCATACATTATCAATTTACGTCTTACTGCTAATCTACTGAATTCTATTTATGGTGGAAAATTTGTCAAAAATTGATCGATAGCAAATCTAAATCGGTGATAGTAACTGACAATACTTTTACTATTGTATCACTAAGCGGGTAGATTAGGAAAGGGTGTGATAACTAAAACAATCCACCAAACGTGGATTCATAGTAATAAATATAAGTATATAGTAATAAATATAAGTATATACATAAGGTATATATAATAAATATAAGTATATACATAATAAATATAAGTATATACATAATAGTAATAAATATAAGTATATACATAAGGTAGTAAATATAAGTGAACGATCACTTATATTTACTACCTTTTTGTAGGGTAGACAGTCATCAAATGACTTTTCCCGCTTTGGGTGGAGCAGGAGGGATACCTGTCAGACTCTTTCTGACTAAAACCCACCGGACTAGACCCGTGTTCCTTCAGTTGCCCTTTGTTACTCTTTCGAATAATCCAGCTACCCAGCGATCAAACTCCTCGCCCGCAAACCGACGCAACATGGTAATTTCTGACAAAGACAGCGTACTGCTTTCATATGTTTTTATACACGCTGAAACAATTAAACCTTCCAACAGACAAAAATATGGAGTTCATTCCTCCTCTTTGTTATCGGCTGTTATATTACCCAAAAGATACGTGATATGGTAACGCGTTGTTGGGCAATACTTGCCTCTGAAGCCTCTGAAAAGTTACCGGACAACAGACAGAATAGAAAATCTATTGTTCACGATGCACCAGTGCATCGCTAGTACCTGACTAGTTATCCGGGCCTGCGGACGGCGAGCAATGGGTAGCTCGCCATCCGATCAGCATCAGGCCCGTGAGTTGACGGCGCGTAGTGTTCCACTCGCGCCTCAAAGAGATGATTGTCAGCCTCCACTGACGGGGCCCATCGTGGCCGGTGCCTGCATGCCTAGGGGTAGCGAATAAATTCTCAACAAGAGTTACCGCACCCCTGGGCACTCAGGCAGGGAAGGAACAGGGGTGGGTTTTAGTCAGCAAGAGTCTGACACGCCCGCCCGCTCCACCCAGAGCGGGAGATGTCAATGGATGATTTCTCATAAAAAAAGTACCTGACTAGTTGAGGTCAAAGCCAGCCATTTGTTGTCTGATTCTGAACTTTAATAGAACTTGTGCATAACCAATCTTGTATTTGTACCGTAACATACACAAAAATTGCGTAAATTATCTTCTTTATTGCATGATTCGGCAAAACGGACGCGGCAATATTCTTATCAGTAGATAGGATTGTTGTCAGCTTACTACTATATACTATAGTAACGGTAGTGATAACCTAATCAGCTGTACACAGAAAAAGGGGCGTAGGTGCAAATTTTAAGACTCAAGAATAGACATTTCGTTCTCGAGATAAATTACAAAAGGGCTCAACTGACATAGGTAATTCAAGAGTCGTACTGACACGACACACGACATTGTGTTTGACGACCGATTTGTTTGTCAATCTTTCTTGAAACAACTGCACCTTTTTACTCCCTTGAACACTAGGTTTCAATCACTATTTCAGCGGAGAAACGTTCACTGTTTTACATAGATAACCACAAGCGTCGACATATCAACCGACGTTGTTGTTCTCGTATTCAGCGTCCGCACCAGGTCACCGATCATGAGTACAATAGGTACTTGCCATTACAAACTTTCATTTTGGTCCTCCTTTACACAATACAAATGTCTATTGTTCTTCGTTGCTTGCTGGTCTATCTTATTAGTTTAGAGGTGGCGCTGTGATGTAAACAAATATTTGACTGTGCTCTCGTAAATTATATTTCTAAAAACATTAAAAGTGCTCAAAATACCATAAACTGTGCATAAAAGTGAAATAGGACACAAAAATCAACTATAGCAGTGTTATCAATGACATCCGTGGAGCGAAAAACTACAAAAGTGATCATTAAAACGGGTAAACAAATGACTTGCAAAATCTATGTGCGAAACAGCGTTAATTGCAAATAAACAGTGATCAGAGATGTGTGAAGACTCCAAACCAGTGTAATAAAAGAAATATTAAGTGAATTCAAAGTGAACAAAATATTCATCCTTTAACTCAATCACAAAATCAAATTGTAACTTTTATAGATCCGTTTTTTATTTGAAATTTTGTTAAAACAACGCCATCTCGTGGTTAATTAGTGAACTGACATGACATTATGTCATTTATCGATACCAAATACAATGTGTTTGCAATTGTCAAAATAATATATTCATCACTAACGCCTCAAGTAGCGACATCTATTGACTAAGAAATTAGAATACTAAAATCAAAGGAATACGACCTGCTGTTTTCGAAGCGAAACATACTGACCAGATAGCCAGGAGGCCAACACATTGGACTTTGACGCAAAGAGCCCTGGTTCGAATCTCGCCACACGAGATTATTTTGGTAAAAACATGAATTTTCTGGAGAATATTACGTTCCGTCGCACGCGCACCCGCTCGGAGCCGGAAGACGACAGTAATGTGTCTCAAAATGTAACAATTAACAGCATGCCTGACATGTCTGAGGACGATGATGACTCACAACTCAACACATTAAAAACCACAATCGAACGACTCACATCGCAATTAAACAGTGCGCATAATGAAATTGAGTCGCTATCACTGGAGAATAGCGAATTGAAAAAACAAAACGACGAACTAGCTAAAATAAACGAACTCCTTAAAAAAATTAATAGCCCCGCCAAACCAAGATCTACACCAAAGAAAAGTACAAACAGACGTACAAGTAGTAAAGAGACTCAAACAGACAATTTAAAAAACATATCTGAAAACACAAATGATGAGACTAATTCAAGTAAGATAACGCAAAAACTTTCTAATACTACTAAGCAGACTACTAAAATAGATAAACCAAAAATATGTTTGATAAGCAGCGAAACTTCGAATACATTATACGCCGCTACAGAGAAAACTAACCTGCGAAACTACGAGATTTGCCACTATCGCAAACCAAAATGTGGACTGAAGCAAATATTTGAGAAAATTGACGTAAAAGTTCAAAACTTAACAAGTAAGGACTACTGTATTATTTACATCGGCGAAGAAGACTTCCGAAGAACTCAAAACTATGTAGAACTAGTCATGTTTATTCGAGAAAAATTAATTACATTAACCCATACTAATTTCATTATTTGTCTACCTACTTATAAATTTAAATTTTATAATAACTATTATGTAAGACAGCAAAATTATGGCAACACTCTGCACAATAGTAGAATAGAAACTTTTAGTAACCTTTTATATATGGATACACAGACATTTAATTACGCATACCTTCTGGACTCTAATCTAAATCTTTCCTATAACTACAATATGTATAATCAGCGCACGGGCGCACTGAATAGTAATGGCACGAAAGTTGTGGTGTCAGACCTACAGGATCTTGTTATGACAATAAACAACCTAAACAATGGAGATTTTGAGGTAGAGTATTCACAGTCGGATAAAACAGAAACATTTACGAACTCACAACCAAAAACCAGTCCTAAGTTTTTTCTTTAACAACAACACATCGAAAAATAGCACACAAACACATTCATGCAATAATATAAACATCCTATATCAAAACATGCGAAGCATAAAAGATAAGCGTTACCTATTGGAAGCAATCACGAATGAACATAAAATGGAAGCGCTTTGTTTTACGGAAACATGGATTACAGAATTAAAAAAAGACCTACTAAGTTTGGAAGGGTATACTGTAGCCGCCAAATACTGCCGCCCTAACTATGCGGGAGGTGGTGTGTGCATATTCTTAAAAGACGATATTGAATCCAAAGAAAGACTAGATTTAACGGAAATGACAATTGAATTTATATTCGAAACGTGTGCAGTAGAAATTCCTAAAATTAATCTTTTACTAATAGTTATCTATTGGCCACAAAAAAATAGGGAAACCGAAATATTTTATACATCCTTGGAAAAATTGCTGCTTAAAATCCACAAAAAGGACAAACATAAACACATAATTATATGCGGGGATTTCAACGTGAATATCCTTGAAAAAAATCGAAATTCATTTAATCTTCTAAATACTATGACTAAGTACAACTTTCAACAACTAGTGACGGAACCTACCAGAGTAACAACCTCAAGCGCAACATGTATTGACCTAATATTTACAAACGCACACGAAAATTTCCATCTAGAAGTAGTGGAGCTTGGACTCTCAGATCACAGAGGAATAGTAATCACTGTACCTACCCGTGATCCAATAATTAATAAAAAACAAATTTTAACTGTAAAGAGAATCTTTAACAAACAAAACATAGACTCGTTTAAAAAAGAACTGAAAAAACTAGACTGGAGTAAAATAATAAACGATAATCAAAATATGAATACAAATTATCTGTCATTTCATAACACCTTACAAAACGTATTAAACCAGTGTATACCAAAGAAAACCGTAAAAATTAAAAAGAGATCATCTAAATCATGGCTAACGACTGGATTGAGAGTAGCATGCAAGCATAAAAGACAGCTAAAAGCATTAATGACTACAACTAAGAACAGTATATTGGAAAAGTACTATAAGCGTTACGAAAAATTACTTAAAAGAACAGTAGCCCACTCTAAAAAACTAAACTACATAAGAATAATGAGTAAATCTGAAAATAAAACGAAAACTATGTGGCAAATAATAAAAGAGCGTACAAATAAGAACAAAAAAACAATAAATAACATAAAATTGCGTGTCCAGAATACTGTGACAGAAAACCCGACTACCATTGCCAACGCTTTTAATGATTATTTTGTATCAGTAGGAAAAACGGATACCGCAAACGGGAACGTTTGTCCAGCTGGCCGTTCTATCTCCTCCCAAAGCGAAAACTCCATTTACCTAAGACCTGTTGACCCTATCGAAATAAAGCTTATTATAAAAAGATTAAAAAACAAGCGAAGTTATGGGCATGACGAGCTACCGCCTACACTTATAAAAGCATGCGCTGAAGAATTAACGTTACCACTAACTTATTTAATAAATCAGTCTTTAGATGAAGGCTCAGTCCCTGACCTGCTGAAAGTATCGATAGTGAAACCAATTTATAAAAAGGGAGACCAGACTGACACTAGTAATTATCGGCCGATAGCATTGCTACCGACCTTCTCAAAAATAATGGAGACTGTGATGTCAAAACGACTTTATTCTTATTGCGAAAGATACAAAATATTCAACGATAGCCAGAATGGGTTCAGAAAAAATAGATCCACAACATTAGCAATATTTAAGTTTATCCAGGAAGCTTTAAATATAATCAATAACAAAAATTACGCAGTAGGGATTTTACTGGATATGAGCAAAGCCTACGACAGAGTTTCATACGAAATTTTACTTAGTAAATTATATGCAATAGGTGTGCGAGGTACAGCACACAAGTGGTTCTGCTCGTACCTACAAAATAGGGAGCAATTCGTAGAGGTAGAACATAACGACCTACACACTGGCCAAATAACACGCGTAAGATCAAAAAAAGCAAAAATAACAATGTCAATACCACAAGGCAGCGTTTTGGGATGCTTATTATTTCTAGTTTATATTAATGACCTACCTAAAGAAATTGACGCTCAAAGTATTTTATTTGCCGACGATATTTCTATTATTTTTCCTTACACTAATAAAGAAAACCTAAACTTAAGTCTAAACGATAAGCTCTCCAGAATAATAGCATGGTTAAAGGAACATAACTTAGAATTAAATTTTGACAAGACAAAACTAATGCAATATAGACCATACCAAAAACGCAAATTAGATATAAATTACTCATATAACAACATAAAGCTGCAATGCATAAACGAGTTTAAATTGTTAGGTTTGACTATAGATACCAATATAAACTGGAAAGCTCATATAGATTCATTGGTAAACAAACTAGCCAGCTTTATATATGCCTTGGAGGAGCTAAAAAGAGCTACCGACTTCAAAACTGCTCTAACAGCATACTATGCATACGCATACTCCTGGCTAAATTATGGAATCGTGGTGTGGGGAAATAGTGTAGACAGGGATAGACTTTTTATTCTGCAAAAGAAATGTATGCGAATTCTTGCCAATATAGATAACACAGAAAGCTGCAAGCCATTTTTTGTAAAATATAAAGTCCTTACACTAACTGGTATCTACATTTTAGAAGTTAGCAAATTTGTTAGAAAACACCAGTCACTGTTCCCACTCACTAAGAACCTTCGCACACAATATCGCAGTGTTAGACGCCAAAATAAAAATGAATTAGCCTTACCTAGCTCAAAATTAACTATGTTCCATTCAGGACCTTTAGCCATGTGCGTGAAAATATATAACAAGCTTCCAAACTCCATTAAGGACATAGAGTACGAAAATAAATTTAAAAACAGTCTCCAAAAATACCTTACATTAAAATCGTATTACACTCTAAAGGAATTCTTTGACGATAAGTAAACTTTGACATTGTAATTCATACCAGCACAATACACACAGCATCTATAATTTTGACCTACTACCTATTTTATGTTGTTTTGATTATTATTGTTGACTCTATTTGTTTTAATTTAAATTTTTTATCTTATTTTATTTAATGAATGGAAATGATGACCAATTGTTTTTATCCTATATTATATCATGACAGTTCCTTATTTAAATAGCAAAGGATGTACACCTGATAAAAAATGTAAAAATTAGTATCTATTTTTGTTTTAAGCACAGTGGTTTGTTTTGTTATTGTGACACTGTAGCCATTTAAACTATTGAATTATTGCTGTGCCCTAGCAGGGTTCATGTATGAAACCTATATACTTGTAACAACTTTTAAACTACATGAATGCAATAAATGATGATTATGATTATGATTATGATTAGGAAGATTATTTTATGTTTATGAAAACAGATACGCGTCAGGCCCCTCGCGTCGCCATAACAATAGGTTTTTAATTGTGTCTGCTAATGAGGGGCTTGACGCGTTAAGTCAGTCGTGCCAAGAGATCATGTCAGTTAATTATTGTAAAATATACCAAATTCAATTATTCGTTTTTCAGAATACGTACGTAGCTGTATAGAGCCTCTAAAAATCTCACATCAGTGTCATTCTGTCTGCGATAATGACCACATGTGGTCAATTGCAAGCATTTTGGCATAGCTACCGAATTTAATCGCCGAAGAACTTAATTTTGCTGAAAAGGGCAGATGCGCGCCTGTTGCTCTGGTCAGGATAGCAGGTGGCCTTGTCCACTAGTTCAGTCGCGAGTGATGACGCTAGTCGGCCGAGCCCTCAGCGGTTGTTCAGTCGCGAGTGATGACGCTAGTCGGCCGAGCCCTCGGTGGTGGGCTCGATGTCAACATGCGTAACACTCGACGAGTGACGGCGCAAGCGCGCGTGACTGCTCGGGAGTCGAGGCACGAATCTCTGTTGTTATCAATGATAACGACAAGGTACCACAAAAACAATGATTTGATAACATCTGACTAGTTTTTAGTATTATAAATTAGTATATAAGTGATAATGAATAGTATCTTGTATGCTCAGTGAGCTCCAGTTATCCGTGTAACTCTCTTGTGCTCAGATGCAGCTATAAACAAACTCCTGTTAAAACAACATTTATAACGGAACTATCAAGGTAAGTGAACATCAGTTTTATTTTATGTGAGCTTGGTATTGAAAGTGAAAATAATTTCAATATCAGCCTAATTTAGGCGCATTTACACTACATCACTGAATAAAGGAGAACCCCGTTTCTGGGCCTAACTGTTACACGAATCAGATGTGTACCAAACAAGTCGTCTATTTTGCTTAATTAACCTATTTAAATCTTAGCCTCAATAACAATGGCCAAGTGTAGAAAATAAGTAAATTTATATTTTTTGTTTTAAATAACTTTTGTTAACCGTCACAACACTTGTTTAGTTATACGTCAGTCACTAACTTCACAAACGCTGGCATTATGTCAATAGAGCGTGCCCTGAAAATATGATAATCGATAATGTTACAAATATAGAATAATGCTCCATTGTTTTAGTATACTTAATTGTGTTTTTAGGTAATTATTTAATTAAATCAAAGTAAAATAAATAATCTGGAATCTAATTGATTTTTAAAGTAAGTACATTTTAACGTTGTCTGACAGTTAGAGTACTTTTGCGGCCTACACAAATGTCCTGACTTTGGTATTGTTCGTCGAGTCATTGAACCCCTTAGTAGTTCTAAGTTGAGCTATTCGACTACTGATAGATGCTTGCACCTTGCTTGCTTGCATGGACCTTCAAATATATGTTTGGTTCTTTCTTCAAAAGACCATTACAGATACATCTGCGTGGTCCTCACCATATTGTTAATGTGAGAACTATGTAAGTCGTTATATTCACGTAGATTTCATGATTGTCTGGCAGTTTGAGTACGTTTGCGGCCTACTCAAATGTCTTGAGCTCCTTAAAGTTTTGAGTTGAGCTACACGATAACTGACAAATTCTTGCATTGTCTGGACAGGTCCACTCAAACCTGCGTGGTGCTTTTCTCAAAAGCTCATCTCAGACATTAACGTACATGGTTCTCATAATCTCATATGATTTGACCAGTACATATTGTATAGATTAGAACACTTTAAAAGAGATTTTGACCTCTTTGTTTGTTTCGGTGTTTCTTCTCAGGGTAGTCAGCTAGGAAACACCGGCCTCATCTAGCTTAAACTGACAAAAAACATTGACGTAAACTATTTACAAAATAAACATCATTTTTATCATTTATTACTTCTTATGACCTCTCCTCGAATACTGGACTCCGAAATTGATTGATTGACTGACTGACCCTCGCTTGAACATTTTTTTTTTGTAATTTATCCCACACTAGGAATTATTCCTGTATCGTGGGTGCATTCACAAACATATAAACTCACATACACAAAACACCCGCAGACCCGGAACAACTATCGGTAGGCCATACAAATATTTGTTTCATGCGGGGATCGAACCCGCGACACGGAGCGCAGCAGCCGAACGCTCAACCACTGCCCCAACCGTGCCGTTGAAATTGGACATCGCACCCTGGCAAATCTGAAGTCATTCAATGCAGATTATTTTTACTGAAACCCTCAGACCTCTTAGTGCAACTGAAAGCCTAAACGTCTTTTATGTAGGCACCTAATCGTGATAGGCTGCAGGCGCTGCAGAACAGCATATGTGCGTTCCATATTTATATATATATATTATTTTATTATATATATTATATTATATATATATATATATATATATTCCTCCTTATAGATTTCGAGAACGACGATCCTTTGAAATTATATTAAATAAAGCCTCAAAAGTAGAAAAATAACCTAAAATGTACATACGATAAGCAAAACAATGTCAAGTTGGGTTAGGTTACTGTTTCAACATCCGTATTTCGCTGGACAGCTTCGCAATCTACGTTTTTTACCCTTGTCTGTAATTTATTAAGGCAAATTCGCTTCACACTTGTTAGAATACATTTGCTGGCATTGATTATAGGACATGACCAGTGGGTAATGGGCGCCTGCCTAGGTGTCATAATCAATGTGCAGGATAAATTGTTTTATTTTTTCAATAGTTGTACTATAAAGTTTACAGATAAAAAATTTTCACGAAGCTAAAACGTCAGGCAACTGAGATAAATAAAGATAAGTTTTCACTTAATAACTCTGTTTTTCGATATGAGATGGCGCTAGGCGTTGTGGTTATCGAGTTTAAGAATTATTTTCTACTAGCTGCGCTCCGTGGTTTCACCTGCGTAGACCGGGATAAAAGTCACCTATGTGTTATTCCCGGTAATAAGCTATCTACGTACCAAATTTCATCAAAATCGGTCCAGCCGTTTGAGCGGGAAGAAGTAACAAACATACACACTCACAAACTTCCACATTTATAATATTAGTAGGACTATTCGACACGCCATCGACGCGCTATGTTTCTTTTCTATACAATCAATGGGCGAACGAGCATGCGGGTCACTTGATGTTAAGCAATCACCGCCGCCCACAGACATCCACAACACCAGGGTTATTGCTCATGCGTTGCCATCCTTTTCCCACCACAAACCCTGGGCTTCTGGTTCTCTCACTCAACATTCGAAGCGCAGCAACATAATGTTGGTACTTCACGTTGGTATTCTGTAAAAACGTGGTACCTCCCCGGGTCGAGCCAACCCAATTATTATCTCATCATATTATCCATTAACCGAATCGTAGAGCAAAACAGATGAATCCTTAATGAATAGCAATGGTGATCGGGTTTGAAGATGTCAGTCCGTAAAGAATAGCAATGGTCGTTAGAAATTGAACATAATAATTGCACAGTATACAATTACGAACGCATAAACACAACGTGGGTCGAGAACAGCAATGAAACCTCACATTTCGCCATCCAAGATCAGATGTGATCAAGTAGGGATGGTGAATTGTGATCTGAGATCGATAAAACGAAAATTGTTTTTCTCGAACATAGCACACTAAAATCGAAATCAATTTGTTTTCATAAGATACCAACTCATCTGTAATAATTGATTGAACCATGTTTTTCAATCAATTATCTTACTTTATTATAGAATGACATTAGACAGTATAAGTGCATAAATCCCTCACTTTTACCACGAAAATGACAAAATATCGACTGTTTATTTTAAAAAAGTCTCACATTTATTTACATTTATAACTGCAAATAAACCTATACCTATCTATATTTATATAGACATAACAAAGTCGGGTTAGGTCGGGGTAGGTGGGGGTTAGGTCGGGGGGATGTACCGATTTTAATGACCTTTAATTTGTCGGATGTGTCTCCGCTTCGAGTAGCACAATAACTATTAGAACATGGGAAAAATTCAAGAAAAGAAAAACAAATTAAGATAATTAATTTTTTCGTACTGAATCTGAGGTGGTACGAAGTTCGCCGGTCAGCTAGTTATTTATTCAACACAGTTATGTATGTATGTCGGGCTGGTTTCCGCAACTCCACGCCCACGCCGCGTATTTTGCGTACAGGTGGGACTGCATTGTCATTCGATCCACCTCAGCTCCTCGAGGAAGGCCAGCAGCACCCTGGTGTTACTGACCATCCCGCTTAGGTTACCTGGATGTCCGAAGTATTTTGCCCTGTATGCAGCAACTACTGGGCAGCTTAGCAGCAGATGGGCCGCTGTCTCGTCCTCCTCCATGCAGGCTCTGCAGAGTGGACTGTCTGTGACTCCTATGACAGAGAGATGCTTATTAAAAGACCCATGGCCAGTTACAACGGCCGTGACTTTCCGCAACTGAAGTTTGGTCAGTCGTAGGGCTTGCTTTGTGAAGCGGTCATTAATGGAGGGGAGCGCCTCCTTGGCCTGCCTACACTCGCTATGTTCAGCCCATAGCTTGTTGTGTTGATCTCTGGTGCGTTTCCTTACCAGATTGCGTAAGTATCCAAAGGGGAGAGGCACAATGGGTTCAGGTCCTATCGCTGCCATACTCGACCCCCTTCTGGCGAGTTCGTCCGCTGCATCGTTGCCACGGGAATCGCTGTGTCCTTTAATCCATTGAATGGTTACTTTGTTGTGTTTACCTACCTGATTTAGGCGTTGGTGACACTCGTATATCAGCCCAGACTTAACTGTCTGGCTGTTTAGCGCTTGTAGGACTGCCATGCTGTCCGAGAGTATACGTACCGAGTGGTCCTTAACATCCCTAGCTAGGATGGCTGAGGCTGCCAGGGAAATTCCCAAGCACTCCGCTTGGAAGACTGTGTTATGGACCCCCAGTGGTGTGGCTATATGGATATTGAGGTCCTTCGAGAAATGATAAATAAATGATAAATGATGTTTATTCAGTAAATAGGTTACAAGGAACACTTTTACACGTCAATGAAAGAGATGAGAAGATCCCCGCACCCGTGCCATTACCTGTTTTGGATCCATCAGTGAAGATCCGCAGTTCTGCGGGGCACAGCCCC
Source organism: Polia nebulosa (assembly GCA_951329385.1). Taxonomy (NCBI): domain Eukaryota; kingdom Metazoa; phylum Arthropoda; class Insecta; order Lepidoptera; family Noctuidae; genus Polia; species Polia nebulosa. Next base: position 31,442,029 of record OX589606.1, read on the forward strand.
TCACAGCGGTGGTCCTCATGCAATTGGATCTTGTATTTTTTGTCAAAGACAAATTGCTTGGGTATCCGGTCGTTAATTGCTCTAGTTATTGGGAGATCGTTGTTTAGTCCCATGAGCAGAGCGGTGTGTTGAGTTTCTCTCTTACCCCAGAGATCCAGTGTTTTAAGGCGTATCGCGGCCATCGTCGCCTCCTGCTTCAACACAGTTAAAAACGGTAAAATAAAATATCAATATTCAAAAATCTATTTGGATATATACCAACCTTCTTGAGCTTACCAACTATGTTGTTACGGGTATGAACGACGGTGCCCAAGTGGATGTAATATACACCGATTTCGAAAAAGCGTTTGACCGAGTGGACTTTTGCATTCTGACCAAAAAACTAAAAGCCGTGGGTATTAAGGGGAACTTGCTTATCATTAATCTTACCTGAGAAATCGGCGGCAAGCGGTAATTATCGCTAGCTACCGATCTGATTATTATTTATTTAACAATTTATGTACACACAGAACAGACAGGAATGAAACAGAAAAAAAAGTAATTATGTACAAAGGTAATGCTTATTTCTAATGAAATCTCTTCCAGCATACCTGCGAAAGGAGAGTTGAAAAAAAGGGAAGTAGACATTGTGTCGTAAAGTAGTAGGAAAAAAAAAAGTATACATAAAACCAAAAAAAAATAAACAATGAAATAAGATAACATAAATGCAAACATATACCAAAATATAATAGATACAAATACATATACAGGCCAAATAAATATCACTAAAATACATACTAAACAATATTATGAAATAAATAATACATACTTATCGAAGTTACTTCCGGGGTGCCTCAGGGCTCCATTGACATAACGCAATGTTTTCTTCATTCTGAGCACCTTCTATAGGCCGACGACAAAAAAAAAGTTGTAAATAAATAATTCCAATGACTTTCAATTAATCCAATCTGACTTAGATAGACTACTATAACTTAAACAATATAAAGGTAAACACTAAGAAATGTCAAATAATAACCTTTTCAAGGAAACGCAACATTATACATTACAATTACACTATCAGTAACGATATTATTCCGCGATCATCACAGGTCAAGGATTTAGGTGTGATTCTAGACGAAAAATTCTCATTCGAGGCCCACATTGCTCATATCACCAGTAAAGCATACAAGTACCTAGGATTCGTTATACGTAACAGCAAGCAATTTAATACTGCACTATGTTTGAAAACTTTATACTACTGCTATGTAAGAAGCATATTAGAATCCGCAAGCGTTATATGGCGTCCATTTTATAAGAAATATATTGAGCTTATTGAGTCTATACAACATAAATTTATCAAGCATTTAAATTACAAAGCTAAAGCTGACATCTTAAATTACCCGGACTCCTGTCGATACCACAAACTAAATATTCTGGAAGAGAGACGACAGATAAATGACATGGTGTTAATATACGACATACTTAATAATAAATTTGACTGCCCACAATAGCTCTGCAAAGTTAACTTTAACGTCCCACTTAAACGTACTAGACATACCAATCTGTTAGCTGTTCCTTCGGTTTCCACTAATAATATGAAGATGTCACCTTTCTTGCGACGACCAGCATTATATAATGACAAGTTTCCAACACTGGACCTCTTCAATATCACTCGGAACCGTCTTATAAAAGAGGTCATCCTTATGTTAGACCAACCGTGAGAGGCCCAGTTACGCCTTTAGTGCCAGTTAGTCATACATACACACATTATCACACACATCCACACCGTACCAATACACACACGCAAACACTATACATACTTCATGTCACTCTCTTCTATGCTCATTGTTTTATCTGTGTACTTCGTAATTGGCATACTGTTTAGAATTATCCAATTTATGTTTTATTATTGTCAGCTGTGGTAGATACCTTACGTAGCTTACCTTTTATAAATCCTACTAATATTATAAATGTGAAAGTTTGTGAGTGTGTATGTTTGTTACTTCTTCACGCTCAAACGGCTGGACCGATTTGGATAAAATTTGGTATGTAGATAGCTTATAGCCACACATAACATATAGGCTACCTTTTATTCCGGTCTAGGCGGGTAAAACTGCGGGGCGCAGCTAGTAAATAAATAAATCTCGTTTTTTTGTGGACCGATTTTTAATGCAAATCAATTGAAACCAAATAATACCAAAGAAACCACCAACCGAACCAAACCAAACAATACCAACAAAACCACCAACCGAACCAAACCAATTCAAACCGATTGAAATACCAATTTTTTATGAAAATTATTGTTGGAGGTGTCCGGCACAACTGTCAGATACATTGTCAAAACGTCAAAGAAACAAGACTCCTGTATCATCATCTTCCTGCCGTGATACTTGAGGTCGACGCAACAAGTTTTTTTCTTCCATTCTTTCCTGTCAGCCGTCACGCTATCACTAACTCCCTTTTCATTCTTATCACTCCTCACACAATTCATCTATCTTTTCTTTGGCTTCCCTCTGTCTTTCCATCCATCCACATTTATATTAATAACTCTTTTAGTTAAATGTGTTTCATTCCTCTTCTTCGCATGACCATACGCAGATCATAAGCAGTTCCCTTTCAACTTTTCTGTCACTGGCGCCACTTCTAAACTACCTTTAATGTACTCGTTTCTCACCTTATTCATTCTCGTTACTCCACATATCCCTCTCAACATTCTCATCTCCGCCACATGCAATCTTTTTTCATCCGTCTTTTTTCACAGCCCAACATTCTGATCCATACAGTATGACAGGTCTGATCACGGACTTCTAGATTTTCCCCTTTAACTTGAGGGGTATCCGTGGGTCGCAAGTTGATCCAGTGACCTGTCGCCATTTCATCCATCTGAGTTGACCTTGTGCGTTACGTCTCGGTCTATATCGCCATCTCCCTGAACAAGCGACCCGAGGTCAGTACCTCGGGTCGCTCTTTGACAATGTATCTGCTCCGACTTTCAGGACAGTCGGAGCAGATCGGTATATGCGTTCCGGTGAGAGCATACAGGCATAGGACTAGAGAGACCGCTGAAATCGCAGAACAGGTATTCTGTTTTGGTTCTGCTCAATTTCAGGCCAACACTCGCCAGTCTTTTCCACCACGTCTCCGTTTTTTGGAACTTTTTGGTTGTTTTTTACAGTCGGGTTTTTGAATATATTAATTTTTTTTATTTTCAACTTTTTAGTGAGTTATATTTATGGAATCGTCTCCTCAAACCCTTTATTTTGAGACTTCACATAATATAGTTCGTCGACTTTATTTTTTTTCATTTTCACAATATGGCGTCTGGTTGTCGCCATATTATTGTATTTCGAATGCTGTCATGTCTTTAATAGTATTCGCAAGGTTAGGACGAATCAATTGACGTACGGATTATCAAAATCGGCCCACGCGTTTCGTGTCTATAGTCCCACAAACTATCAAACATATATCTATACATAGGCTGATAAACACATTACCCGCCCTTTGCATCACGCAGTCGGGTAAAAAACATGATGATGTTCGATATTAGAATCGCACTCACATGTCAATAAAAATGTAACCTTACCTGTAGGCGTGTCAAATAAAATTAGTTATACCAAACATTTAATTCCTTGTCATTAAAATTCACTTTATCGAAAATAACTCGTTCCCTTTTTTATAGTTCCCTTAATATGTGTAGGTTATTATGGTTACTGGATGATTATGGATACAATGGAACGTCATAATCAGGAAATGCATTTATGAGAAAAGCAGAATCAAGTAATATACTGTTTTTTTCAATCATTTTATCCTGAGCTGGTCGAAATAATATAACCATGATAAATTAGATCTTTAATTTAAAATCTTAGTGAAAAACTATATCCCTGCACATGTTCTCGGATACGATTGCAGGAACTGGTCATGTTTTTATGGTTGCTAGGCAACCTGATCGAGACCCGCTTGGGCGGAGCACCGCCGTGTCCTCGTGGATGCGATAGGCGGCAGCGACCTCTAGCACTCGGCCCTAGTCCAGGCATGGAACGGGGCGAGAGGGAATGGGAAGCAATGGAGATTGCTTCCCATTCCCTCTCGCCCCGTTTCTGCAAAGCAGTAATGCTCGCGAAAGAGGAGGTGGAACGGGTGAGGAAGACTCTACGGAGTGGCCCTCACGCCCCAAGCCACAGCAGCCGCAGGCCCTGGGCGTCGGAGTTCGCAGGACGATCTCCGGCCACCGTAGACGCGGGCCTGCGGACGGCAAGTAATGGGTAGCTCGGCGTCCGATCAGCATCAGGCCCGAGAGTCAACGGCGCATATTGTTCCACGCGCGCCTCAAAGAGAATATGTCAGCCACCCCTGACGGGGCCTATCATGGCCGATGCCTGCATGCCAAGGGGTTTAGCGGATAAATTCGTAACGGAGTTACCGCTCCCCTGGGCACTCAGGCAAGGAAGGAACAGGGGTGGGTTTTAGTCAGTAAGAGTCTGACATGCTCCCGCTCCACCCAGAGCGGGAGAAGTCATAGGATGACTTCCCACCTAAAAAAAAAAAGGCAACCAAATCGAGTTATCTGATATCGTATACAACAATTTACGATGATACCCATCCCGATAACGCTAGACTATTTATAGGACCAATTTGATAAGACTTTAATTTTGGTTAGCGACTTCCTTATCAAAAATTTTTTGTGAAGATCGATAAATTGGTGTCATAGATATTTACTCTTATCAATGTTTGGTTATCTAATAGCGATCCACCCCAATATTTATTTCTAACTAGCTGCGCTGCGTAGACCGCGATAAAAAGTAGCATATGTGTTAGTCCCTATCTACATACCGAATTTCATCTAAATCGATCCAGCCGTTTAAGCGTGAACAAGTAACAAACACACACACTCACAAACTTTCGCATTTATAATATTAGTGTGATTTGTCATTACTTTATGTAACTACACTAGCAGCGGCTGTTGACCGCGGCGTCCGCTGTAGGAACTTGATGTTAAAGAAGTCTGTTACCGTTAAGCACGACAGGCGGTATGATTCGTTCTAGTGGCCGCTTCATTCTTCAATCAACAAGATCTCCCTATATCCCTCCACTTCTCCTAGTGTTTAGCCTTCTTCAGCCTCCTGTAACCACCTCTATTTTTAACCGACTTCAAAAATAGGAGGAGGTTCTCAATTCGACTGTATTTTTTTTTTTTTTTTTTTGTGTGTTACCTCATAACTTCTTACTACGTGAACCGATTTTGAAGATTTTTTTTTATTTGAAAGCTGTTGCTTCACATTTGGTCCCATTTTAATTTGGTGAAGATCTGATGAAGAACTTCGGAGATACACAATGGAACTCTTCAATAAATGATAGCAGACCTTCCAGAATTGCTGCATTCGCATGTCTGTATATTGTTTTCACCACTTTACAACATTACATCACGCTGATGCACTCTGAAGGGGTATACAGATTTGTACAGTTCACCCTGATACACCCTAATTTCACCAACTACGTTCAAATTCCCTATTTTTGGGGCTATCAATTCGGGCATAACTTTACTATTAATTTAGTTTTAGAATGGGGAAGTCGGTGTCAAATAACGAAGAAACCGAACTAGAAACACCGACTTCCGAAAATAAAGTTATTTTGCATTTTTTAGTATTATTTATGGAAGTCGGTTGTATTTTTTTTGTAAAAAGTTTTTTATTTATAACAATACAGAATCGAGAAAATGCGATGTCAGATTTTCAGTAGCCACGCAATATTCTGATATGACAAATGCAATGTCCTAGTGGAAAGATAAAGAAATCACACATGACGTTTTCGGCGGTGTGACTCCCATCAATTAAGGCACTATTAACTGCCAACAACCTTGAGTGGTTAGCTTGCGTGTTCTGTGCTGAGCTCACGTAACGCGTCGTTCGTCCCCCAGTACTAATAGGACTCGTCCATCAAGAAGCGCTGCTCGAAATAAGACGCATTATTAATTTATTATACATGAAATAACAGTTGTTATACAAAAAAACGTATACTAAAATATAAATAATACATTTCATTAAAATACGCTTTATAGTTTTTGCTTGATTTTCCATTTTTTATCCGCATTAGACATAACTTTACAAAATAATTACAAAAAAAAAACAAATATTCACATAGGTATCAAATTACGAAAGAAATTGTCTAGAGTGACATATATTTTTTTCAAGAAAATAAGACTAGTCATTTAGACGTGATCTTCAATTACATACATCATCAGCCTTTTAATGTCCCCACTACTGGGGCACAGGCGTCCTCCCTGTGAGAGGGTGTGCGCTGTAATCCACCACGCGGGCCCAATGCGGATTGGTGGATGTCACATGTTTTCGAATTTTTGGTTCTAGGACATGCCGGTTTCCTCACGATGTTTTCCTTCACCGTTTTGAGAAATAATTTACACAAAGTAAAGCGCCTGCCTGGGTTTGAATTCATGACCTACAACTTTTAAGTCGCGGCCAATACCATTGGGCCACCACTGCTCACCTTTAATGATCTTCAGTTAAAAATCATTAAAAGTCGTATAACTGCGCCTTAATTTAAAAATCGCGGCTTCGTCTGCGTGAAAAGCATGAGCACGTTTTATTTGGATAAAAATTACATTTGTCCTAATTCGGGTTATGGTGTACCTGTGCGCTAAGTTTCATCCCATTCCATTGAGCAGTTGAGGCGTGACTGATTGACAAACTCCAATTTAAAAAACTCCAACCATATTTAGCTTGTATCTATATTTGAATAAAAAAATTCTAGACATTATCAAATAATGCAACAACAAATCCTATGCCTTACTATGACAAAGTTCAAATTATATCGCAAACCATACTTTTGTAGGCCTTTTTAATACAAATAGTCACTTAAAATCCACCACACTAGATTCGATATTTGAGTTCGTGGCAATGGATTCAAATTATCTCGAGTTATATATTCAAGTACATACACATATATGATAATGTAAGTAGTACGCCATGGCCAAGAGCACACTTGCAGAACTGATATGACGACATTCAAGGTTCCGTATATACATAACTGGCGCCTGCCAGCGGCTTCGCCCACGTGGAATTACGAAGTTTTATACTAACAAAATACCCCCTTTTCAACCCCTCAAAGGTCGAATTTATAATAACCCCTTCTTAGTGCAAAAGGAAGACGTGTGCAAAATGTCACGTTCTTAGTCCTAGTATTTTCGGCTGTGCGTTAATATGTCAGTCAGTCAGTCAGTTTTTCATTTTATATATATAGATAATCAAACAAAGACCCTGTGAATGCTAATTAATCACTTTATTTGTTTATTTATTTTTGACATCTTGTTAGATTGTTTAGTGCCGTGTTTGTTCGTACCGTCATGTGTCGCACGTCCTCAATGGCAGATAAGATTTTAATTTTTTTTTTTCAGTGATTAGCATCTCCACGTTTAAACACGTATTTTGAGAGTTGCAATTATACGGCCACTGATCTTTACCCAAATTTTAAGGCGCATACCAATAAACCTCCTTAAAAAGTTGTGATACTACATATTAAGTTACAGTAAGTTTTCTACAAACACGTACAAACATTTTACTAATACAAAACTCACCTCACCTCCGTGAGACATGTACTAGAGGGCGTTCCAAATAACCGTGCAATAACGGTCATTGACCCACCTACATTTATTGACATTTTTAATTTGAAAAACGGAATTAATGACTCAAAGCTGTCCCAAATCAACATCTCTCGTGATCCTTAACATTGTCTAATAATGAAAAATGATTTATATTTAATTGTTCAGGTACCTACGAAGAGTTATTAGGAAAAGGTCAATGTACTTTAATGCAAATTTATCTGAAACATAGTTTAGGAGCGCATAGCTCTCAAGGTGGCTCCATCGCCAAATTCGACGCTACGACTGACGCATACTGTATAAGTATGATATACCAAACCATCATGATCATATTGTGTTAGAGACGGAGCTATACGGAATGAACAGCTACAAGGGACTCATGATGGCACTGACAGCGAGTATTCTCTAAGATTCTCCAAGTGACGAGTAATTGGACTCCATGACGCAAAAAAAGCGTCAATATTTCACAAAAATTCTTCACAAAGAACCAAATATAACATGTTAAACGGCCAAGTTCTTTGCCTCTAACATATAAAATAATTCGCTGAGGAGAATTTTTGTCTTATAAAAAATATAGTACCTTCGGGGCGTAATATTTCCACCCTCAATGTATATTACGTACGCGAATATGTAAGGAATGTCTTAGTACGAGCATTAGGTATCGCAGGCCTTAGGAATAGACATTCTGATGTAATATGTATATAATTTATGTCTCCATTCAATTTAAAAGATATTTCCGGTATTTAACATTATTTGAAGATGAAATACCTAGTTACATTTAATTGCGGTAGGCTCCAAATAGATTCTAATTTTTTTATTTAATCAAGTTTTCAAAAGCCATGAATATATTTACCCTACTAACTAGACATGAAAATCGTGCAATCGATATGGCTGTTAACTTTTTTAATCCTTCAGTATTTTAAATAGCGACTAACCTAAAACCTTCATTCACAGATGTCTCACACAGTAGTAAGAGGAAAGCCAACCGCAGCTCAGCTGTACATCGACGAGGTCCTTGACGCCATCCTGATCGCACAGGGTATCAAACCGGACCCCACCACGAGAGCAACTGTGACGTTCTCGCAGATCATGTTCCACTGTCTTAAGGAAAGGCCAGACGATGAGTTCATGGTAAGTTTTTTTATGGTTTCAATATAAGATTACCTATTTACCGAGGTGATGTACAGTGTCTTAAGTCACGAGCACTCAATTTAATCCATTGTGAAATGAAGGATTCTAGAGTTACTCTCAAGCCAACCCAGGAGGTAAGAGTTAATACCTGAGTGGAAGTGAGGGAGTACAGAATACAATCCTGGGTGCAGCGTTATTTCCTTTTTCTCGAGAAGAGTTCTACACTTTTCACACTTTTCAAATCACATTATTGACTATGAGACTTGTAGTACCTCAAAAATGCCTAATTAAAGAAAACATTTGCACAATAGTATTAAATCTCAAGATAAGACAATCTCATAGTTGTTTTGCTCTTGGTTATCACAAAAGCCGATACTATACAGTAGGATGATGACACTGTAGTAACCTAATTCATAATATTACAAGGCATGACATTTCAATAAATATCGATACCTTTTAAATATAAATAATGCATTTTAAGATGACAGCATCCAATTTTCTACTTCACTTCAAACGATCGTGACTGTCAAAGCTGTACTGTGACGTCACTTACCTCGACACACCTTGTTTACATCTTATTGAATAATTTTATTTTATTAATTGTATGTGCTTTAGTCATGCAGAAATTGCAATCTCAAAGTACTTTTTTTCGAATTATGTGACACATTATATTTATTCCTCGATACCGACATTATTGAGAAAGATACGTTTTGAGTTTGCGTTTAGTTTCATCAAAAATATGCAACGTAAAATAATAAATTGTAAAATATGTGATGAATTAAAAAATCAAACAAGTGTACCACATTGTTTCTGTGATCCAATACAACGTTTATTAAAAAAATAAAAAAGTTTTGAATTACTTGCCCCTATTACGTACCTAAGTTATTATTACTTACTTCGTCATCCAAATGTTATAAAGAGAAAAACGGTTGGTTTGTAGGAGCCAATCTGTAGAAGTACTGCCCCCCACCATGACGTCGTAAAATCATCGTAATTCGTTTGTGAGAAAGAAATACTGCTATTAATACTGTATAGCTCCGTCTCTCTCTCACACCGGAATTATGATAATTTTAACGCCTTGAAAATAATTTATTTTAATAAATTGAAACTAGGTTATAAAGTAATTTATGTATTTTTTGGTTAGCAAGTCAGTCGCCATTGGCGCACCTAATCCATTAAACGTAAACAAAGGCATAAATCAGTCCTGAATCGACACCTACCGTGTTCATCAGCATTTTTTTTACATAATCGGTTTTTCATATTATGAAAAACGATTCATAGTTTCGTTGTTCAAGTAGTTTTATTTTTTATATTTTTATGCAAAAACGAAACAATTACAACTTCCTTTCCAGCTCTGGTTAGCACTTATTTCGAAAAGTTTCATGAATTTCCTGTTAATTATTCGCCTGTATAACAAATAAATTGATTAGATTTCAAACTAATTCTAAAAATAAAACTATTCATTCGATTTAGTGTCGTAGCCCCGTGACGTCACCAACTCAGTCAGATAGCGTTACAAAAATGCCTAGAGCGCGGTTATTGAGCAATTCCATCTGTTTGCGACGCTCAATGAATGACACTGGAATAAAAAGAGGATCGTCACGGATTGCGTGGAGTTAGCTGTGACGTTTTTAATTGACCTGGAATATAAAATTATCAACATCAGAACTATCTAATTCTATGTCCACTTTTTGCAAAAATAACTACTAACTAAATCGTATGTACTTTTTGTTGCTGTGTTCAGTTAATAGATTTGTATGTAATGAAAAAAAAAACCGGTTAAGTGCGTGTCGGACTTTGCACTTAATTTAGAGTTCCGTACCAAATTTATTTTTCACAATTTGTATGGCTTTGGCTGTAAAACCTATGTGACTTTCTGCCCAGGGGTTGTGGATAAATTCGAAACAGAGCTACCGCGCCCCTAAGCACTCAGGGCAGGGAAGAAACAGGGGTAGGTTTTAGTCAGTAAAAGTCTGACACGCCCTCCCGCTCCACCCAGAGCGGCAGATGTCATAGGATGATTTCCCACCCACAAAAAAAAAACCTATGTGACAGACGACGGACAGATATACTGACGGACAGACGCACACGTGAGCGACAATTGGGCTCCGTTTGGACCTTTCGGGTACGTAACCCAAAAAATGGATGATGATGGTTATTATGTCGGAAATTGTCGATTGGATCTAAACAAAATTCACCTCTTTTCAAAAATACACTTCGTGCAATTCCAATGCGTTCCCCCCGATTTGTGGTAATCAATAGAAAATCGACAGGCTGTCAAGCTTCTTCAGAGTACCTCTCCAACCGTCACAGTTCACCTTGGTTTAAAACAAACTAACGTAAACTTTTCAATCCAGACCAATGGTGCGACCGGCGAAGTGATAACCAACGACCAGCACCTCAGGCATTCTATTTCGCTCGCACGCACACTCTCGGCCCTGGGTGCGAAAGGAAAGTACGGTATGCTGCTGATGAGGAACAACCAGGACACGGCTGCTATCTACTTCGCATCAATGTTCTCGGGAATGATATCGTTCATGATGGACCCAAATACTACTACCTGTAAGTACGAAACTTATTATTAGCTAGTTTTTTTCCTGTAGGTTTGCCCGCATTTTCCAAAGGGGTTTGAACTTTCTGCTACGTCTTTCATCTATGTAGCAAAAAATGAAAATGACTATGCCAAGTCATTTTCATTTATTGCTACAAATTTCCGGTGCATGATTATCTGTTATATGAGGGTTGAGATCACTTCATCTAAATTATTATCATTTCAGCCGAAAGATGTCCACTACTGACATAGGTTTCGCATCCAACGTATTCCAGTGGCCTTCATAAAAATAAATTTGTAAGCGACCAAGTGTTTTGTTAGATGTCTTCACTGGTAACACACAATGGTTATAGATTTTCGTGCCAAGAGGATCATCGGCAGTGATAGGCTAGTCGAGTTGAAGTTCCGACGAGTCCTGTCGGTTTTCTATCGATTACATTTTGGGGAGTGTGCGTCGGAATTGCATAGTTTAATTCCGCCAAGCCCGTTCCTTCATCGGATCACTAAACGTACGTCGATGCACCACCGGTACATGGTGGACATCCCACCCACACACACAAAACGTTTTGGGAACACATTCATTGTGCGTACAACTAAGGAGTGGAATTCCCTGCCAGAGTCTGCGATTTCTGATAGCTACAACCTGGGAGGCTTTAAGTCGAGAGTGAACAGGTTACTTCTAGATAAGCGTGCTTCATCGTCGACCACATCATCGCTTACCATCAGATGAGATAGTGGTCAAACGTGAGCCTATCAATAAAAAAACTTAAAAAAATATCCCGCCAAAAACATTAATGTGAAAGAAAGCCAAGTTCTCAATGGCTCCGCTGTTGAAAGAAGTGAGATGTAAAGTATATACTAAGTTTTCTCGAAGTTCCTGTCATCGTAGTCGATAATAAATCGTAGCTCATCTCATGCACAACGTTCTTTAGGTACTTACAGAAAAAACTGTTATATTCCTTGCTAATTAACAGTGCGACTTGGCAAGTTGACATACTGACTCCAACAGATTTTAAGTTATAGAGGGGTTAAGTGGGTCGAAATGGTTCGTGTAATATAACCCTGGGCCGGTGCGTTGCCATTTTGCTTCGTGAACTTGGCTGACACTGTATTGTGTGGCTAGATATGAAAACTTTAATTCCAAATATATCTTACCAAAGAGGCATTGTAAGGTTCTATGTCCCCAGACATTTCTTGTGTGTTCAAGTGTCTTCTTGAAACCTTGGACAACGATATAACGCGGTGGACACAGTAACTCTCTGAACTCTCATGGATTAAACAAAGACAAGGCAAAACAATATAATTTTTGTTACATATGTTTCAAGATTATAAAGAGCAATGAGTAAAAGCATAATCCTGGGATCTAAAAAAACATGTCACCTATATTATTAACCATGGTGATAGTGAACTATTCCTTGTACAGATGAACTGACCCACTTCCTGAAACTGATCGAACCAAGTTTCATCTTCTATGATCAAGAGTTCCACGAGATTCTTCTAGAGGCACAGAAAAGCGTTCCAGAGCTGATATCTATAGCAGTGATGGCTGATGGACCTGGAGACTTAAAGAAGTTCAGGGAAGGATACAGCGACGATGTCGACAGTTTCCAGTAAGTCTGTTTCGATTTAATTATTTGAGGATAAATCATTGCCTTTCTGCCTCAAAGGTCGAGTGACCGCAAGTCCTACTCTTGAGCATGAGGTCCTTTTTTTTGGGTGGAAAACTGGGCAGTCATGAAATAACTTCTCCCATTCTGACTAGAGCGGGAGGGCGTGGCAGACTCTTATTGACCAAACCCACCCTGTTCCTTCAGTTGCCTGTGCCAGGGCTTTGGTGACTCTCACAAACACACTTGCAACAAGCATGAACAAAACTAAAACTATAACTATATTTAAGTTATAGCCAATTTGATAACCCCATGAACATAGAAAATGGAATTTTAACCTAATTGGAGGAAACCAAAACGTCATCTGTGTGTACATATTTTTTGGTGATTTTGCAAAAAACGCTGAATCTATGTCGGTAAAATTTAAACAAAAAAACAATTATCTAAATTCATTAACAATTGGTGGAATAACCGAGTAAAAAACATAAAATAAAATAAAAATATACAGACGATGCGAGAACCTCCTCCTTTTTGAAGTCGGTTAAAAATAAATATTGTGACACACTTGTCCACCAACCCATACTGTGCCCGCTTAATGGATTACGGCCCACTTCCTCTAACAGACGCTAGGCCTGTCTCTCAGCAGTGGGAACAGTTTTGGCTGGTTTTGCTATGCTAATCATCAAGTGGTGTCCTCCAGGGTAGCTCCAGTGGATATTGATGACCCGATAATGTTGCTGCCGACCAGTGGTTCCACCGGAATACCCAAAGCCGCCATCATGACACATCGGGGACTGGTGATCCAAGTCACAACACCGTGGTGAGTTACAGTGTATCTATATAATCTAATATATAAAAATGAATCCCTATTTCCCTTGGTCATGACATCACGCGTGAACGACCGGACCGATTTCGTTTATTTTTTTTTGTTGTGTTTGTTATAGTCAGGAGAAGGTTCTTATGAAAGAACAAAATTAAGAAAGTTGCGCTGAAAATTGTAAAATTTCAGAAAACATAACGACTGTTATACTATCTTCGCGAGTTTGACATTTCGCGCGTATAATTATAAGAAAGTTGCGCGGCAAATTAGAAAATTTCAGAAACTTCGCGCGTTTGACAGTTCTTATCAAAGACAGGACAACGTCTGTTGGGTTAGCTAGTCCTAAATAATAAGACTAGAAGAAGACGAAGACATTTTCTAAATCTACTTTTCACCTCTATTCAGTTGTTTTCTTTAGGGAGAATCCGTATCACGACCGTGCTAGGAACGTATCAAACACAGAATGAAACACGACTCGGACCACTGTGTGAACGTGTAAATAGCGTATTATACCCGTGTATAACGGATTTAGTGATTATAGCATCTGCATATCATTCGCATCTTTTATTTTTTCCAGTTGTTTCGGTTTTATGTTTTTGTGAGAAGCAGACGCGTCAGAAAATCGAGTGAATATTTTTATAGAGAGATTTTTTCCTATACCTATGCGATGGTAAAATGTCATATCGTACAACGCCATTTAACGGGTTTAAGATGACCATCATACGTGGTTCCTGTATGCTGTCCGGTTTGGAAACGCCGCGTGCCATGCACGGAGCATAGCAGCACCGTCAAAATATAACGCTATGGTTTTGGTCAGTGACGAAATGGTCTAGTGGACATAGTCTCTTATGTACTTTTCAATAATACAAAGAATTTTTTTTTGCCTGACAAGTTCCTAGGACGGTCATGGTATGATACGGTGTACTGAGCAGACTTCTTCTCCATTAAAGCACTCAAAGATGGTAAGGCGGCTGGGGTCGATGACCTAACAGTGGAACAACTAAAACACCTTGGGCCTTTAGCTGTATCGTGGCTCTTAGCACTATTTAACAACTGTATGGCTACCGCAAACATTCCCTAATTATGGAGGAAGACCAAAATAGTTGCATTGCCAAAACCAGGTAAACCCTCCGACGACCCTAAAAGCTACCGGCCTATATCTTGGCTCTGTCACACATATAAGCTTTTTGAGAGATTACTGTTAAACCGCCTTACAGCAGAAATTGACGACACACTAATTCCTGAGCAAGCTGGCTTTAGACCTGGCAAATCTTGCTCTAGTCAGGTCCTCCGATTGACAGAGTATATAGAGGACGGGTATGAGGCTAATAAAATCTCTGGTGTCGTATTTGTTGACCTCTTCGCAGCTTATGACACAATTAACATCAAAAGACTACTTGGCAAAGTTAGCACCCTTACAAACGATCAGGGGTTTGTGCGCATTTTGAGTGAACTCCTACACAACCGTCGCTTCCAGGTATACTTCCAATCCACCAAGAGCAGATGGCGTCGGCAAAAGAACGGTCTCCCTCAGGGCAGTGTGCTGGCGCCAACGCTTTTTAACATCTACACCAACGACCAGCCTATCACCCAACACACAGAGCGATTCCTTTACGCAGATGACTTGGCCCTAGCGACACAAGCACCGACTTTTAACGACGTGGAACACGAACTAACAGTGGCACTCGATTTATTGGGGAAGTATTAAGAACAAAAATGCTCTACGGCCCAACCCGTACAAAACGCAGTCGTGCGCGTTCCATCTTCGCAACAGGCAAGCGAATAGGGCACTCAACATCACGTGGCAAGGAATTAAGGTCGAACACAGCCATTATCATTCTCCTGCCCTTATCCCAATTTATTTGGGGTCGGCGCAACATGTCTTTTTCTTCCATACTCCTCTATTAGTCGTCATCTCAGTCACCCCGTTTTTACCCATATCCTCTTTCACACAGTCCAACCATCGTTTCTTTGGCCTTCCCCTACTCTTATAGCCATCCACATCCATACACAAGACTTTCCTCACGACATTTTCTTCATTCCTCCGCATCACATGCCAAACAAAGGTCGAACACAGCCCAAACCCAAAATATCTAGGTGTGACGTTAGATAGGGCCTTAACGTTTAAGTCACACTGTTTCAAGACAAACCAGAAGGCACCAACTGGGGTGCGTCACCTGATGTTCTCCGCATAACTGGTATGTCTCTATGCCTCTCTGCAGGCGAATTTGCGTGTCCAGTGTGGCACCGATCCACATTGCCTTAAATGAGACTTGTCGAATAATATCGGGCTGCTTAAAACCGACTCCACTCAACAAAATCTACCCGCTAGCAGGTATCGCACCACCTGCCGTATGAAGGGATGTCGCATGCGCACTGGAAAAAAAGAACCAAGAAACCGATTCCCGGCATCCCCTCTACGACCACTCTACAACTACGGGTAGATTAAAAAGTCGCAAAAGTTTTATGAGAACGACACTAGCAATCCAGGACAGCACACCTAAGGAGAGGAGTAAGCGGTGGCAAGAGCAGTGCCCACCACCACGTGACTTTCTTGGGCCCAAGGAGCACCTGCCTCCCGGTCGTAATTTGCAGTGGCCTATTTGGAAAGCGCTGAATCGATTGCGTACCCAAGTAGGCCGTTGCAAGTAAAATTTGTCGAAATGGGGGATAATTGATCCCTCAAATACTGAGTGCGAGTGCGGTGCTCCTACTCAGACTATGACCCATTTACTGGAGTGCCCAAAATGTCCATTCAACTGTACCCTGGAAGACCTGAGTAAAGCTTCCACTGAAGCAATAAATGTGGCCACCTTCTGGGCACAAACAGTATGATTGTATAAGCATAAACAATGTACCACCGACACGAAAAGAAGAAGAAGCAGACTTCTTTAGGGTCAGCTTTTTGACTGACAAAAGGCTCTATACAAAGTGCTATTCTTATAGCGACAACGACTGTCGAAAAGTCAAAATTGGGTCAAAGTTAAGCGTTAAATGTCAAAAGACTTTTCAAATATTGATATACCATGTCACTTATTTAATTCTAAAGCTTGTCTCTTCCAAACGCATCAAAATCATCTGTTCTTATAAGATCAATCATTACTAACCGATAAATTTCCCTTAGGACATACCACACGCAGTTCCCTACCCCCACGGCCAGAACCCTGGTGCTCACCAGCATCCAGTGGGTGACGTTCACCATGTTCGTCACCACCAGCGTGGCGCACCACATCCCCATCGTTATGACACCCAAGAAGATTACCGCCGAACACGTCATCGAGCTGATGGAGAAATATCGGGTAACAGACACATTTATTTGTTTTATTTCCCTAAGGATACTTGTTCCACGGAAGAATTGTCCTGAAATTAAACCTTTTATTAGTACTACTCCATTTATAATATCGTTAGAAAAAAGAGTGTGTGATTCAAAATGTTTTATTTCAAAGTTAAGTTCATCATCTGCCTAGTCTTTTCCCAACTATCTTGGGGTCGGCTTCCAGTCTAACCGGATGCAGCTGAATACCAGTATTTTACATGGAGCGACTGCCTATCTGACCTCCGCAACCCAGTTACTGGGTAATACAATACCCCTTGGTAATACTGGATGTCAGACTTTCGGGCTTCTGACGACCCGTAACGACTGTCAAAGATCCGCGTTTGACAGCCGGGACCAACGGCTTAACGTGCTTTCCGAGGCACGGAAGAGTCTCGGTATGTAAAGATGGTCACCCATCCACGGACCAACCCCGGCAAGCGTAGCTTAACCTCATGGATCGACCCATGCGGCTGTTACTACTTTAGCCACGAGCTCCTCTATTTCAAGGTTAAGTTAACACAATTTTATTCATTCTTTAATTTTTGTTTTGAAACAAAGAAATTAACAACTAAATCACAAAAAATCGGCAATAACAATTAACAAGGCGTCGCTTTTACAAGTATTTACTAGTGAATGACAGTCACAGAAATTTATTTACGTCAATTTAACAGACGACATAAACCAGTAAAATTGGAAAAAACCGGCTGTCACAACTTATGAAGGGATTAGAAAACATTTTAAATTTGGTAGAATTATAGTGAAACGAAAATCGTTCCCGGTATGTTCAGCTCTATTCTTTTAAGATTATATCATTGACACTGTAATTTTAAATTGGAATGAAATAATATAAATAAATGAAAGCCACTTAGTTTCATTAGACAAATAGTTAAAATAGTAACAATTAAGTGTGCAGTATAGATTATAATAAATTCGGATTCTATCGTAACTGTAACATGTTTATTGTACTTTTGTTTAAAGTGTGCATAAAAAATAACGTTATTACTTCTGACTAATGCTATTATAATATGGAGTATAGGTGAAGGCAGATAGTAAGCCTTCATACGTGTTTCGTCATGATAATTTTTCACACAAAATTATTTTAATGTCATGTCGATCGTTGATCAGTCGTCTGGTCCTGGGTTCATGTTGGCTTCTGCATGAGGGTAAATCTAAGAGACGAAATTAAAAATATGAAAAAGTCATATGTTAAGTACATTTTATGTTCATATTACTCATGGTTAGGTCCTAAATGAAAGTTCCTAATCATAATAATTACTTCTTGTCCCTAAAATATTGCGAATAAACGAAATATCACCTTGTTTCTCTTGTGCAGCACTTTGATTGCGATCTCTCTCTGGTTGTGTTTTGTTATTCAGCTCAAGTATGTCTGTAAAAAAAAAGTATGTCTGTAGCAGAACGATACCGCAATTACCATGTCTGTAGCAGAACGCTACCGCAAACACCATAATTATGTCTGTAGCAGAACGCTACCGCAAACACCATAATTATGTCTGTAGCAGAACGCTACCGCAAATACCATAATTATGTCTGTAGCAGAACGCTACTGCAAACACCATAATTATGTCTGTAGCAGAACGCTACTGCAAACACTATAATTATGTCTGTAGCAGAACGCTACTGCAAACACCATAGTTATGTCTGTAGCAGAACGCTAGCGCAAACACCATAATTATGTCTGTAGCAGAACGCTACCGCAAACACCATAATTATGTCTGTTGCAGAACGCTACTGCAAACAATATAATTGTGTCTGTAGCAGAACGCTACTGCAAACACCATAATTATGTCTGTAGCAGAACGCTACCGCAAACACCATAATTATATCTGTAGCAGAACGCTACTGCAAACATTATAATTATTTCTGTAGCAGAACGCTACTGCAAACACTATAATTATGTCTGTAGCAGAACGCTACTGCAGACACCATACGCATGACGATCGCCATGACAGGTTGACCGCATGACCTTTAGGAATGTCATAAAACTTTGCCATAAGGAAAACGAGTGTCAAGCGGCATTAAGCCTTAGTTACCCTTGTTTAATGTACTGTTTATTATTCTTAAAAGGTCTGTGAAGTTCCTAAAAGAAGCAATTTGTAATTTGTTAAACTTTTAAAGTAGAATTTGCTTAAAACGTGACGAGTCCCAACGTTAAGGAAGATTAGGGTTTTACGCAAAGACTATAATTAGAACTCATTTGAAAGTACTTCGGTTCATACTAATTACGGGTTTTAGTAGTAACGATGAGCATACAGAATCAAAAGTAAGTAATCATTATACGAAGTAATGTAAAGTGTTGTAGGTGGTATCCAATTAAATGGCGAATTCAACCACATGGCTGCGACATATACATTCAAACTTTGTAATAACAAATTGATTTAAAAAAACCGGCCAAGTGCGTGTCGGACTCCGCACATGTAGGGTTCCGTACCAAATAAGGGAATTATCAAAGAAAAAATCTGATATATAAAAAAAAAAAATTATTTTTCACTTTTTAGTTGTGGTTCCCCATTAAACTGTGTTAACAATTCATAGACATACGATAGCAGCAATCGCGGTTGATTTGCTGTCAATTTTTGAAGAGTTCCGTTGTCTGTCTCCGATACCCATCATCCTGATCTTTTTGAAATTTAAATGGGACCATTTCGAAATAAACCCCTTTCGAACAAAAAAAGAATTTTGCAAATCCGTCAATATATGACGGAGTTATGCCCGAACATACATAAAAAAAAAAAAATACAAACATCCGAATTGATAACCTCCTCCTTTTTCGAAGTCGGTTAAAAACACTATATTGGTAGGTATTTCTTAGTAAAATAAACGTACTAATAAACGTTATCACCTTTCAAGTTCATACGTAAATGGGAAGTTATAAAATTATTGGAAACAAAATTTTGTGACAGAGGCCGGACATACAAACGGACAGACGGACAGACAGGTATACGAACAGAAGGACACACACAGCAATAGGGTCCCCTAGGAAGCTGTAGAAAATAAGAAAAATCGCATTTTAGAGCAAATATATTTGAATTTGATAAATTAATTTCCCAGAACATTCTCAGCCGTCATCATCATCTTCTTCCTATCCCCGTTTCTAGCAGCACGTTGATCCCAGCTGTTAATAATAATAATATAATAGTAGATCTTTGATAGTCGTTACGATAGACAGAAACACGAAAATCGGCAAATCAGTCTTGCCAAGGGGTTTCGTATTACCCGGGCCTGCGGACGGCAAGTAATGGGTAGCTCGCCGTCCGATCAGCACCAGGCCCGAGAGTCGACGGCGCGTAGTGTTCCACGCGCGCCTCAAAGAGCTGTCAGCAAACAGGACGTGGCCCGTCATGGCGGATGCCTGCCCGGGGGTTGAGGATAAATTTGAAAGAGTTACCTCGGCCCTGGGCATTCAGGGCAGGGAGGAACAGGGGTGGGTTTTAGTCAGTAAGAGTCTGACAGGCCCTCCCGCTCCATTCAGAGCGGGAGAAGTCATTGGATGATTTCCCACCCCACAAAAAAAAAAACAACAAAAAGGGGTTTCGTATTAGGTACCCATATTCTATCAGAAAAAAACTTTTCTTATTTGTACACCATAACTAAAACTTAATAGTAAAGTTATGAATTGATAGCCCCAAAAACATGTAATTTGAATATAATTGGTGAAATCAGGGTGTAAAAAAAGGGTGTCAGGGTAAACTGTACAAATCTGTATACCCCTTTAGAGCGTATCAGCGTGATGTTATGTTATGAAGAGGTGTAAACAATAAACAGGCATGCAATTGCAGCAATTCCGGAATTTTTACTATTATTTATTAAAGAGTTTCACTGACTATCTCCGAAGTTGTTCATCAGATCTTCACCAAATTTAAACGAGACCACTTGGAAAGTATATTCTTTCAAACAAAAAAAGAATTTTTCAAATTTGTTTAGGCGTCTTCGACTAATCGGGGAATATACATAAAAATAAAATCTTTCGACGAATTGTTAACCTTTTTGAAGTTCGGTTAAAACAATACCCTTGCTAAGTACGCTGTCACCAGTTTTTCAAATTCGCAAAATAAGTGTTTACACAAACACCCACCTCGAAACTCGACCCGTAGCGCAGAACCAATATCAAAATTAAATAATCTAATCTTATATTTTAATTTCAGCCGACTTGGGGCTATCTAGCGCCTTCGTTTGCTGTCTCTCTGGTACCATTGGTGAGACCCGATCAGATGAGCTCCATACAAACCATGTTTCTGCTGGGATCACCAGCCACTCCGGAACTTATGGCTGCCCTACAAGTAAGTACACAGTTTCTGATTAGTTTAGTTGCAGGATCCAATATAGTGTCGTTTCTCCGGTACTTGTGTTGCCATTTCAAGTGTTACAGTGATTGGAAATAGTGTGGCGGGCTTGTACTACAAAAAGTAAACAGTTCATGAGTTATACAGGATCAAATTAAATTAATGAGATCAAATTAGCTAGCGAGATTCCACAGACGTTTTATGGTCATAAGGTATCGAAACTTACCCGGGCCTGCGGACGGCGAGTACTGGGCATCTCCCGCTCTAGGGTGGACCCTAGAGCGGGAGATGTCATTGGATGATTTCCGACACCCCAAAAAAAAAAGGTATCGAAACTTTCTCTAAAAAATGAATAGGTAGGTATTGAGTGCTCAAGGATATCTGTATAATTATATAAAATTCAAAGTCTTGACTGACTGACTGACTGCCAACGCACAACCAACACACTGCCTAAACCGCTGGTCCTAGGGACCTGAAATTTAGAGGGTGTGCTCGTTGTGAAGAGTCCAATCCACTAAGAAAGGAGTTTTCAAAATTAAACCCCTGTAAGGGCGAAAAAGGGAATGTAAGTTTATAACGGGGGAAGTACTAATTCCACGCTGGCAGAGCCGCTGACATAAGTTAATAAATAACAATAAATCATTATCATTTTAGCCGCAAGATGTCCACTGCTGGACATAGGGTCTCCGCCAAGTGTCGCCACAAAGACCGGTCTTGTGCATCTCGCATCCATTGTATTCCAGTGACCCAGACCAGGTTATCGGTGGTCTACCTTGTGGAAGACCTTCCAACGTTGCGTCTTCCAGTACGCAATCGCCACTCCAGAACCTTTTGACTCCATCGACCATCTCTTCTGCAAGCAATGTGCCCTGCCCACTGCCAGTTCAGTTTGGCAATTCATCGGGCTATGTAGTCTTGGTTCTCCTGCGTATATCTTCATTCCTGGTTCGATCAAGCAAGGAAACTCCAAGCGCACTCCCCATTACATAATAATAAATAGTAAAGCAAACTATGATTGAGTACTCACAATGTAAAGTAGCTGTATTTTATAAAAATAATCGTGCAACGAAATTGTTCAACCCAGTCATGCAATATTCGTTTTCAATGTTAATTTGTTTCGAAGTCAGATCGTTCAGAAAGATTAATTGATTGAAAAAGCAATTTACTAGTAAATACATTGTAATGGAACAGTAAAATTAGTTATACGACCAGAAAAACAGTTTGCGGCCAATAGGCTATCAATTAAGATCCACATTTAGATAGATTCCCAATTGGCTTTCTTGGCAAACTCTTGAATGCCTTCTGTCTTAATGGACCTACTATAGTCAGAATGCAGTAATAACTACTTATAGTAATGTCAGTAATACAAAATATGCTGCAGTCTTCAAAAGTGTTATAAGTAGTACAATCTCCAAGCCACGTTGCCAATGTTGATGATTATGACAACGAATAGGCACACGAAGGAACACGAGTGGGTTTTAGTCACTAAGAGGCTGACACTGCCACCCGCTCCACCCAGACCGGGAAAAAATCATTTGATGATTTCCCACATTCACAAAAAAAGGCCACATAACACATTTTATGAAAAGGTCGGTGCTAAACTTAGCGTGTTTCAAAAGACAATAACATTAATCTACTTATTATTGGATTCAGCGGCTTCGCCCACGTGTAACTCGGAAATGGTCCCACGGGAGACTTTGTTCTAATCCAGGCCTCTGTTCCAACCTTAATGTAGGCGTTGAGGCATGATGGAGTAGCAATCATTCACAAACTTTCACATTTTCGTCGAATTTTAATCGGGCACCTACACACAGAGAACAGAATGGTGATAAACGAAAAATCTAGAAGATCACAAAAAAAACATCCTCTTACCTTTGAAGCTGACGAAATGTTCATTAGCAAATATTAAAAAACACACACACACTAACAGTGTGACTAAATATTTTGTCATATTTTTAGGAAAAACTGCCAAAGAACTGCCACCTGTGCGACGGATTTGGTACTACGGAGACACATGGGTTGGTCGCCATTCCTGACAGAGAGGCGCCGCTGAAGAGCAACGGATGGCTGCTCAATTTTGTGGATTACAAGGTATTTTACTCTAAATTTTTCCAACAGCTTCAACAGTTTATTCGTTTCAATATCAATTTTCCCTCACGAGTTGGCGATATTTGAATGGTCATGCTGGGTAAACCATGACCTGAATGACAGGTGACAAGTTTCATCATGCCATCCTAATCACATGGTGTGACAAATTTCATTCCAGTACGTTCAGGCGTTGATGCGTGATCGATTTACAAACATTCAAAGAGACTTTACATAGAGTGTTAGGAGTAGAAGTAGCATAACCGACCGATCGACCAACCGATCGACCGATTATCGAATTGCCAAAATGTTTGCGATAGGCTACGTGACATGTTTTTACTTTTCGACCTGGAATTTCACTTTTTCCAGTCTTGGTCTTGGAAAGTGTGTTTTTCTATACAAATCGATATAATCCCAATAACGTAAACTAATACCAGGATTAAAAACACATTTTGCTTTTAGCTGAAGTTATTTATCATTTACAATGGTACGAACCCGCGAAGGTATTGAATTTAAAAATATTTTTCTTGTATTTTTAAAAAATAGTCTCAATTATTTATATGATACAATAAATTATTCGTCGCAAATTGTGATTCTCTGAAAAAGTGACAAATCATCATTTTCAGGAACTTCCTATTTTTTTGACGTAAAAGTTTCTAGGTACTATTTAATATTAGAAAATTTCCAAAAATATTCTATAGAATTTCGTCTTCGGCATATTTCAGCTAATTCTAATGGATGGGCCATTTATTGAGCGCGACTTGAGTTAAAGTAATTTGTACCTTGTCCTCGACCTAAATAAAGACTAAATTAAATTTACATAAAAATTCTTTAGAAATGGAATATCGAATAATATAATTTCACTTTCTTGTTCGGGATAGAGTCTGGTTACTAAATTGACAAGCAGTAAGCCTATCTATTTATTATCCTTTGTTTCAATTTTATCCCAAACATTGGCTTATATGGAAACTTTCAGATAATCCGTTTTTCGGTCAAAAGAAGTGTTTTCTGGTAATGGCTCATTAACAAGGCCTATCCAGGACAGATCAAAGTGTGGCTGCAGACATTATCTAGAATTTCTTGCGGTTGTAAAAATAAATGTTCGTTTCCAGATCGTTGATGACGCGGGACAGGAGTTGGTCGGTCCTAATCAGACCGGGGAGCTGTGGATTAAGAGCAGATGTACTATTAAGGTAATACTTTCAATACTTATATTTTATATTTCTTCTTATCTTCTTCTCTTTCATATTAACTACCTAACCCCAACAGAGACAGTTTTTCGTAAAACCAAATTAATTAATGACACTCGCACAATTATATAAATTTTATACTTGTCTCTTGGTAAGAAAAATACTGACAAAAGATATTCATTCACAAATAGAATTTACTAAGATAACGATATATGCTTATATAGTAGACCACGAATCAATTATGGTACTAGAAATATTAAATATGAGGGTACCAAAATGTATAACAATCTCCCCAAAGATATCAAAGAAATAAGGTCCTTTCCACTATTTAAAAAGTATATCTATGTAAAAAGTTCCATATTCTAAAAAGCTTCATTTTATTTTAGTTTCGGATGTTATTACAATCTTTAGTAATTTATATTTACATAAACACAAATTTACTACAAACAAATAAAAGATAAACACAAGAATAAAATAGAAGTATGATTAACAATTGCCTTCAATAGTAACTGTTGTCTCACTGTTATTATTTTGGTTTACCCACATGCGTGAAATCAATATAAATGAATGTTTTACTAACTTAAATTAAGCCAACAACTAACCCACATATTGTTTTTTTTTCTCTAACTTTAAAATTGCACAAAATTGCATTCTGTTCCGCTACTCGTTCCTTACGAACGTTATCAATAATTTACAACTAGTGTTTCTCATCGTAAGCGAATATGTATGTTCTTTTATGAGAAATAAATGTCTTAAACCATTATACTTACTGATTAAGGCTGGCTGGTTCAAGACCGTATTACAGTCTAAAGAAAAACATCGGGTGAACTGTGTCGGAGCACGAGGATCGCCCAAAGGACACGGTGGAGCATACGGTGGAGGTTTGCCCCGCTTGGGCAGAACACCGCCGTGTCCTCGTGGATGCGATAGGCGGCAGCGACCTCTCGCGCCGTGCCCTGGTTCAGGCCATGGTACGGAGCGAGAGGGAATGGGAAGCCGTCTCCTCCTTCTGCGAAGCAGTAATGCTCGCGAAGAGGAGGCGGCATACGTTAGGGAGACTCAACAACAGCAGAGTCGCCCTAGCGCCCTCAGCCGCAGCCGCCGCAGGAGACGCCGGGGGCCGCGAGACGATCTCCGGCCACCGTAGACCCGGGCCTGCGGATGGCGAGTAGTGGGTAACTCGCCGTCCGATCAGCACCAGGCCCGAGAGTCGACGGCGCGTAGTGTTCCACGTGCGCCTCAAAGAGTTGCCAGCAAAGGGACGGGGCCTGCCACGGCCGATGCCTGCCCGGGGGTTGAGGATAAATTCGAAAGAGTTACCTCGCCCCTGGGCACTCAGGGCAGGGAGGAACAGGGGTGGGTTTTAGTCAGTAAGAGTCTGACACACCCTTCCGCTCCACCTTAGAGCGGAAGAAGTCATAGGATGATTTCCCACCCCCCAAAAAAAAAAAAAACTGTGTCGGGGCACACCGCCGTTATTTTAACGTGAATCGTCTGTCAGTGAGTCGCTTTGTGTCAAAGATTGACGTGCCCTGGCAGCTTTGAGAATGCTCCCGAACAAAAATCCCGTGAAAAATCTATGGAGTTTTATAATCCAGAGAAAACCCACCTCCTTCATTTTCTCGGAGGATCTCATTTCAGTCATCATTTTTTGACATCACTATCGCCGATATAATGTCACTTTGTTCTGTGCGTAAGGTCATCTTGAAATCTTCTAATTGCAGGGCTACCTCAAGAACCCCGCCTCTTGGGACGAGTCCTTCACTCCTGACGGCTGGTACATGACCGGAGATGTGTTCCATCTGGATGAGAACAGCAGGATCTCCTTCGCAGTCCGGAAGAAGTTCAGCTTTAAGTTTAGGGGTTCTCAGGTAAAGTAAAAACCCATTATATGTATTTTTCACCCACAAAATTGTCCGCGTGTATTTAACGTGGCTTTCTATTGGTAAAAGAATTTTCAAAATCGGTTCAGTAGATCCAGAGGTTAATCCCTACAACCTCACAAACTCACAAGCTTTATAATATTAGTGTAGATTATTATCGTAGTGTAAATAAGTTTCATGACCAAACTCAAGGCAAACATGGTAAGGATGTTGTACACATGTACAATAATTCGTTCCTGCTCTAAAGAGCCGTTTGATACAGTTTCAGACTAATATTAAAAATTCTTTCACTTTGGGGCTTTGTTTCAAGATTCGACGACAACATAATAATATATATTCCGACAATTTACAGGAAATCGCGTATGAATATTTATATCCGAATCGTTGCAACTGGCAAATATCTCAAAAGGATTGGACTGTCTTGAGAGTTCCATTTCCATCGCATAAAGGAAACGTCAGATGTAGCTCGTAGCCCGGTCTTCTTTGTGAATGCCAGCCTACACGTCAGACTTGCCAGCTAACCCTTACCTGACCCTACCTGATATTATAGTATTCCCTTTCCATGCAAAGAGAAAATATAGGCCGTCAAGATTACCTAATATGTAGGAGATGTTCGCACGAATAATTATATTATGTTAAGTAGGACGACCCTCGTTACTTCGTGACTGTTTATTACCATATTTTGTTAATTTTAAAAGAACTTCGAACACAAAATGAGGACTTCAAATATAGATTAAAGTCGTAACTAGCTCCGAGTGGATTGTTGTGGGAGAGTGTACTGGAGAATATTACAATGTCGGGATCTAATTTGGTTTAAAATAAATCTGTAGCTATATAGATGTTCTACTGTTCTGTTCGAACTTAATAAATAATCCTGTACATAGTTTTTTAACCGAGTTTCGAAAAAGGAGGAGGTTCTATGTTCGACTGTATGTATGTTTTATGTATGTCCGCCGATTTCTCCGTCAGTTGTGGACCGATTTTCAAAATTCTTTTTTTATCCGAAAGAGTATACTCCCGAGGAGGGAATTTTATCGAAATTGCTTTAGCGCTTTTTGAGAAACTGAACAAAAACGAAAAATACGTTTACCTCGATGACGTTTTGGTGTACTCCAAATGTTTAAATTCCACGTTCCATGTTATTGGGGCTTTAGTTGTGGGGTATAACAACTAAAAAGTAAAAAATAAAAAACTTTTTTACAAAAAAAAAACAACCGACTTTCAAAAAAAAATACACCAAAAATTAAAAAATTACTTTTATTTCGGAAGTCGGTGTCAAATAACGAAGAAATAAATTACAAACACCGACTTCCGAAATAAAAGTTATTTTTTAATTTTTTAAATACTACAATTTTGTAGACTACGATGTTTTGCTTGTTATTTCTGTCTGTTAAAATTAAATATAATCTTTAAGAGCTTTCCTCTCTAAGGGCTAAGTGATAGTTTATATATTAAGTATTTATATTAAGTAGGTAGGCACTGATTTTCACTTGCCCTTTTGAGATTTCCACTTCTTATTAATCGTCGTAAAATCGCCTGAAACAATTTTAATGACAAAACACTTAGAAGGTATTTTAATTCAATATCAAAAATTCCATGTTCATTTCGTAGGTAGCACCAGAAGAAGTGGAGCGAGTGATCGGCTCGGTACCAGGGGTACATGAGTGCGTAGTGTGTCTGTCTGACAAAGGATCAGTTGCAGCGGTGGTGCTGGAGACTGAAGCTGACGTCACCAGGGAGCAGATACACAAGGCTGTTGATGGTGAGTTATTTTCATTTTTTCCATACTGTAGGCTGACTTTTATTCCGTTTGAAGTCTTTCAGGGGGACTTATGAAAGACTTACATGATCAGCAGTCAAAATTTACCTTCTTTAGGATTGCCAATTAATTAATAAGATATTAAAGTATCGGGACTGTATGAGAGCGTAGTTGGTGTGTGTTCTCGTAGTAATAGTTGTTTTATCATATTTATAGAGAAAAAATGAATGACGATATGTAGGAGTACTATACGCCTCTGCCCAATCATTCGGGGAATACGGGTGTTGTAATGTTATAAAGAGTATCAGTAAATGATACGTGCTTGTTAATGGACCAGGCTTATTAAACAAAATATAATTAAGGCTTGTAATGGCAGCAAAAAGAACACGGCGTTCAGAAAACATCCCGCATGGAACATTGCCTTCATTAGGAGATAACACGATTTGAAGATATTGCCGCAATCATGCGGGCGGATTAATGTTAATCACAAGAGAGTGTAATTAAGGTGAAAGATGGTCTTTTATACCCACTGGTCTAAATATAATTATCTTTAGTTAATTAACTGAATTGAAGATTGGGATTTTAGAATTTCGATTTTTTAACAGTTACTAGTTAATTTAATTTTTGTGTAGGAACCAGCTCGCCTGTTAAGAGAGACAATAGATCAATAATAATTACTGTAAAAAAGTATTATTTTGAAAAAAACTCGACTGTAAATAAAAACTACAAAAAAAATCCAAACAAGTCACTTTTCATGCAGTCTGATGCAGTTGGTGGTAGTTATTTTAGTTCAATTGTTGATTTCATGCCACCAACTGCATCAAACTGCTTAAAAAGTGACTTGTTTGAAACTTTTTAGTTGCTTTTTACAGTCGGTTTTTTTTAAATTTTTTTTTCTTCCACATTTTAGTGAGTTATATTTTTGGAATCGGCTTCTCGAATCCTTTATTTTGAACCCCACTTAATGTTCAGTACTTCGTAGACTTCCAGTATTTTTTTTCACAATATGGCATCTGGTTGTCGCATACATTTCTGTTAACGCTGACGCTTCGTGCAAAATATATGGCTACGACATTTTGCACGAAGCGTTATGCAGAGAACTGTCACGTGTCTCACGCCCAGTAATGTCGTTGCCATACATTTTGCACGAAGCGTCAGCGCTAACGTTAACAGAAATGTATTTTGTCTAAAGGCTCAGGTCCACTCGAATTTGTGTGTTGCTTTCCTCATAAACTCACCTCAGACATAAACGTACATGGTTTTCATATGATTTGACCAGTACATATTGTATGGATTTGAACACTTTAAAAGAAACTTTGACCTCTGAGTTTGTTTCGGTGTTTCTTCTCAGGGTAGCTAGGAAACACCGGTCGGTGACAAAAAAATGTTGACGTGTAAAAGTGTTGTTAAAACCTACTTACAAAAATAAAATCATATAACACATTTCCGTCGCGCACTTGGATAAAACAGGTTCATGGGATTACTACCGAACTATGACGTTGGACAATCTTAACATTTTGGAGTTTTGCCAATCGTCGTCTCTGACAGAATGACATTTTGTCTAGACCCCGATTCTAAATGATTATTATCTCTAAAAATAACTCAGAAATATGTTAGTAACTAGTGTGACCTGAAGTAGTACAAATAATAATATCAAACATCTGCTACATACAAGTTGCTGTAACATGCTTGCCAATTCTTGAACTTCAGTGTTATTGAAAATGGTCGAATAAATTCCGGCAAAGGAATTGCTGAAAACTGAAGCCAAAGGAAACAAAATTTGGATAATTGAAAGCAAATTTGAGTTTGTTTTACAAGTCAAGAATAAAAGAAAACAATTTTGATTGAATATGTGGCCAAAGACATTGTTTTTTGAGTAAAACGCGAACAAGAACGCGAGCCTCAATCTGCTAGTCTTTTCTCAACTATCCTAGGGTCGGCTTTCAGTCTAACCGGATGCAGCTGAATACCAGTATTTTACATAGAGCAACCAGCTAGCAGCCAGCCAGTAACTCTGGTTGTCAGACTTTTGGGCTTCTGACGATCCGTAATGACTGTCAAAGATTCACGATTGACAGCCGGGACCAACGGCTTTAACGTGCTTTCCGAGGCACGGAGGAGTCTCGGTAGGTAAAGATGGTAACCCATCCATGGACTCCGGCAAGTGTAGCTAACTTAAGGCCCCTCTCGCGGTCCAGTGGCGCCCTCATTGAATAAAAAATCGTAGCATAGCACAGAAAATAAATATTAAAAAATCCAACTTGACGTTTGTTACAAAGAGGATAAAGAATTTTTACGTTGATAAAACAGGTCTCAAAATGTTTCGTATCCAAAGTAGTAGGCAAAAGTGCCAAAAACGGCCGTTTCTGACACTTTTGCCTACTACTTTGGATACGAAACATTTTGAGACCTGTTTTATCAACGTAAAAATTCTTTATCCTCTTTGTAACAAACGTCAAGTTGGATTTTTTAATATTTATTTTCTGTGATAAGCTACGATTTTTTATTCAATGAGGGCGCCACTGGACCGCGAGAAGGCCCTTAACGTAATGGATCGGCTGGTGCGGCTGTTATTAATTTAGCCATGAGCGCGCGCGTATCATTTTCTTCACTTATTAAATGTGAGCCTATATCAATGATACAAATAAAATATATAATATACATAATAGAATAACTTAGGAATCATTGGCCTTGGGGGTGAAATTACACATGAATTCGAACAGCTAAAAACCAAACTACACACACTAATAGTACTAGTTAGTATATTATTAACTATATAATTTGCTACCATGGGTTCTCAGGAAAAATCAGCTGTTGCATTTTGTAGACTTAAATAATAACACGATTACATGAGAGACAGAACGGTAGTATTATCAACTTGACTTTGTGACTTAGTGAAACAACTTGGGTCATGAACAAAGACTATAATTATCTTACAAATTGCGACTCTCTTACACAAAGGTTAGTTTAAGACTGCTGTAATAATCTCTTAATATTAGCCCGTCGACACGCCGGTCTTGCTTTTTTTGTTTCCATGGTACTTGAGTCTCGCAGTACGGCGCCTGCACCCACGCCGGACTTGTTTTTGTTCACATGGTACCTGCGTCTTGGGGTCTGGCGCCAGCACTCGATCCCTTCGACCGCATCCAGTGACGCCACTCGAGTTTTCTTTTAAAGACAGCACAGCGGTCGCCAACACGGCCGTCCTGCCAGGTGCCTGTCCCATCAGGTACCCCACGAGTTCAGATAAAATGCTGAAACACAAATTATAAATAATCAGTTAGATTACCACCTGCATACGCATTTATTGTGTACGGATGTTCTGAAATCTTAATTGCCATCTCTCATTATCTATTATCTCAACATTGCATTCGAGGGTAGGTTCAAACATATCAAATCATGTGCGCTAAAAATAGAATTGTATCTAGTTCACCAGAATTACATGCACTCAAAGGGCATCTCGCCTCACTTAAGTGTACCAAGTTTTCCCCAGAACCACTTGCGCTGAACGGGCATACGCCTCACTTCAGTTGTACCAAGTTCGTTCTAGTAGAATTTGCTTTTCCCAGAACCACCTGCGCTGAACGGGCATACGCCTCACTTCAGTTGTACCAGGTTCATTCCAGCAGCATTTGCTTTCCCCAGAACCACCTGCGCTGAACGGGCATACGCCTCACTTCAGTTGTACCAGGTTCGTTCCAGCAGATTTTTCACTGAAAGGCTACTTCGCAAGTTTGTCCCAGAACCACTTGCGCTGAAAGGGTATACACGCCACTTCAGTTGTACCAAGTTCGTTCCAGAACAATTTGCGCTGAAAGGGTATTTCGCAACACTTTTCCATTTGAACCTACCACTCGTTTTTCTTCTTTTTTTTGTATTTTACGTTCAGGGACCATTTATGATTACTTAAAGCATTTTATATTGACTCGCACTTATGCTTAGATAAATCTCACAGTAACTTCCTCGCCAACACGGATCAATTTACCTATACCCATGTTTCCTGTTATCATAGCTGTCATCCCTTTAGGCCGTCCATACCCGTGCCTGATAGAATTTACTATCTGCAACTTCCCAGTAGCCTCACGGGATGACTTTCCAAAAGCTAAAAGAATCCGATGATACAGCTAACTTTTACTTATAAGCAAAAGTCTAAGGTCCAACTTTACCTATTCAACCCTGTTAGAGGATGAATTTCAAAAATAATTCATAATATTTCCTTCCATCACTTGGCGAAATGCGTAAGCGTGCAGCGTTGTGACGCTCGTAACCTGTGTGTCGCAGGTTCAAACCCAGGCAAGTGTTTAAATTTTTATTTTACTTTATTTTTTACTTTACTACTACTTTACTTCGGCCTCTCCTGATTCTATTAAAAGTTAGTCGATAGATTTTCAAAACCCCATCAATTTCATTACTTGCATAGGGTCTATTTCTCATTAGGATTATTTCAGCAAAATTAAACCTCAAAGGGATTCACTTTAACATGAACACAATGTTTAGTTTCTGTAAGAAACCTTCTTCTTTGTTTAAGAAAACAAAGATTTTACAAAACAATATCTAGAACACATTTTCTTTCTTTCAACTAACGTTTTGCTCATAATAGTTTGTATCTTGGAATTTTGTAGTTGTACCGATAACAAACAATCTGCAACCGTTATAAAATCTTTACCAATAGATAATATCGGCATTTTATTTTTATCTGTTTACGTTTTTTTTTTTTTTTTTTGGGATATGTCTCCAGATGCTTATGAGTCGTAATCAATTGCCTTTACTATGATCTACGACAAAGGGTTTTTTTTTTTACACCCGACGTGCGATTCGGAGCATACTCCGTTTTTGTTATGCTTTCCGTATGGCCGTTGCGTTTGGTTACTATTTTATAACATGACCATTTTAAGTAGGTATAATCAGAACTTCTGAATCAAACTAACAATAATTGCCAATAACTCCAATTTAAACGAGCGGTACTCATCTACCACAGTTCTTTTAAACAAATGATAAGCCCTTACATTCAACGACAGCATAATTATTTTAACTTTCCTCCGTTGTTTCTGTCATTAAAATATCTAAGTACACCACTCTAATACATTTTTGAATTTTGAATCCAACGCATTGCACGCATTTTTGCTGGAAACATGATAGTGCCTGTGCCTTCAGCCCAATAGGGAGTTTTATTATAATTATGTACGCCCGTCGTGAGCATCGCGATATTTGACCAAATCCAGTTCTTAAATGTTGGTAAATTGTTTATGAACCCGGGACAATAACAAGACTGTTACTGTGCTATTATCTTAATTAACTGTTATGTTACCAGGCGCTTCACAACAGACAAAGCCGATTCTTATTTCCCCATTCTTCTTATTACCAAGTAGGGAAATATTTCTTTAAAAAGTCATTCATCATTTCGCGCATTGAATAATTTAATTTAATCATTTAATTCCTTTTCTAGTACATTGATATTTTTCGCCACACAGGCGGCCCAGTTTCATAATAACGTTATTAATTCATCCTGATGGGAACCACTATATTCAATTCAAAATGACTAATTTGGTTTTATAAATTTTACGTCATGTCGGCGTCACCAACATTGGGTTAGTCCAAATTACACAGCATCAAATATTTTGCGTAAAATCGGCACTATTACACGGCGAGTGCCTTGGATACAGCCATAACTTAAAGCATCATCGCCTTGGTTATAGCCTTCTAACTTGGCAACACCCGCCTAGGATCAAGCCATATCAAATGGCATCACCTGCCTTGGTTTTAGTTTCCTAAGTTGGCATCACCCGCCTAACTATCGACGTTTGTCCCTGTAGGAAGCTAGTTCAACTGTTGCATCTCACGTTATTCGCTTCTATCGATGCGTCTTCACAACATTATCACATTATCTTCTGTATTACCTACATAACACAGTAATATAAATAGTATCTTCTTCCAAAAATGTTAAACATAAACGATCTTTTTTTACAATTTTACTGTTCTGAATTCATGTTCTGACGTAATGAGAATATGTATTAGGAGTATAAACATAAACAAACCCTTCATCACTATCGTTCTCAGCCCAAAAATATTGCATTTAGTGATTCAAACCCCTTGTCACCACTTGACTAAAATCCCTAATTTGGTCACAGTTACTACAGTAAACTTGGTTAAGTGGGACAAAACAAAACTATCTGGGATTAGCATTTTGGATCTTATCGTCATAATTAACTCTTGAAACAGCGGTTGTATTTTACGTCTTCTACTGAGACTAGGTACATTTTAAAATAATTTTGCTACATTACTTTTTTAATTTTTTTTTTTTAGTTTGGTAGGTATACCTCTGTAACTTATCAATTTATTATTCTTGTCACTTTATTACATCGCCAACTCAGACTTTCTTGCTGATTAATTTCCCCTTTTTTTCTATTTCTTGGCTAATTGTGCCTTAATGACCTTCAGTTTTAGTTTGGTTTTGATATCGTCCGGATTGTGACTTGAAAAATACCGAAATGAAGGCATAAGTCTCTATCAGTAGGTATTGAAAAACATCTTACAGCTGATACTTTGGAAGTATACAAACTAAAATGACAGATTTATTTGATTGACGCATTCTGTAGCCATGCATTTTTGAACCGTTTATAAAAACGTTCGCGATTACTTTTGTGTATTACCCTTTTTATTATTATTTTTTTTATTATTACTACATATTACAACACATGCATAATGTGTTAATTTATAATTTTTTAATACCGAGTCTAATTGCACTATATGGATCTTGTTATCTGAATTAAAGGAATTTTATTTTTTTATTTATTTTATTTATAATGTTAACAAAATACGATATTTTATTTAATAATCACACCTCAATAACTGAAGTAACCTCTATGAATGGAACCCTTTGTAGATGAGAGAGTTATTTATTTATACCTGGATATCTGAGACTGAGACAAATTTGCATTTCCCTTAATGTCCCAGTTATCAAGGTTTCACTGTAGATATACACCTTTAGCCTCGCTTGGTACACGTCTCACGTACCTAATATTAGTGAAACTCACCTTCCATTCTCATATACTCAGAAAGGATATTACTTAAACTGTTATTATTGATATCCATAAAACGGTCTTAAAACTCTGAAAACTTCGGTGACCACCCCTTAATAGGTTACATTCCTTTTATTTCCGCTTATGCTAAGTTATTAGGTAGGCTGTAACACACTTAAGCGGAACCACAAAATAAAACATTTTACTCACAGTTAAGGTATCAGCCTTACGTGATACCTTATTCCTATGTTTCGGCGGAAGTGATGAAGTCCTGG
This sequence comes from Polia nebulosa, assembly GCA_951329385.1. Classification (NCBI taxonomy): domain Eukaryota; kingdom Metazoa; phylum Arthropoda; class Insecta; order Lepidoptera; family Noctuidae; genus Polia; species Polia nebulosa. Next base: position 31,477,557 of record OX589606.1, read on the forward strand.
GCATTATTGCAGCTAGAACTCCTGGCATTGCTACTACTGCTTGAGCTTGACTTCGAACATGTTCGTTTCTTAGATTTTATACGTTTTTAAAACGTTTACCCATAATGTGTGTGTATGTGTGGGTATCGATTTGCACTTCTGATATTATCAACTTGACTTTGTGACTTAGTGAAACAACTTGGGTCATGAACAAAGACTATAATTATCTTACAAATTGCGACTCTCTTACACAAAGGTTAGTTTAAGACTGCTGTAATAATCTCTTAATATTAGCCCGTCGACACGCCGGTCTTGCTTTTTTTGTTTCCATGGTACTTGAGTCTCGCAGTACGGCGCCTGCACCCACGCCGGACTTGTTTTTGTTCACATGGTACCTGCGTCTTGGGGTCTGGCGCCAGCACTCGATCCCTTCGACCGCATCCAGTGACGCCACTCGAGTTTTCTTTTAAAGACAGCACAGCGGTCGCCAACAGTAGGTCAAATTTCAGATTCAAGTTTCAAAATCTCGGCAAAATGTTCAAAAGATTCGCATCTCAAATTCTCAAAAGAAAGAAAAGCATCATCTACAATATTCAGAAGCTCGACTTCAAACAGGCAGACTTCACACATCCTTAGACATGTTCAACCGTCAGCTTTTCATAAACCAAGCCTCTTCCACTGCGGTTTATGTCTTGGCAACACCTCTAGCGAGAAATGTCTCCTTACCTTCAAAAACCAACCTAACACTTTTATAATTAAAGTTTACATTCGTCTTTGCTCTTTTATCCAATCATTCGGTTTGCATGCCCGATCACACCAATCAAAAACAAACTTTCTAACTTTAGTTTAAAGTTTAATTTTCTTTATCTTGTTCCAGCCACTCTGAGTGACCACAAGCGGCTGCACGGAGGCATCGCGTTCGTGACGTCACTCCCTCACACGCACTCCGGCAAGCTCAAGAGGAATGAATGCAGTACATTGATTGCGGACCTCTTTAAGAGAGGAGAGTGCTATTAGACTGCTGTGATTTTAACGTATTAAAGAAGTATTTTGTTTAAGGAATTTTGTGTTTGATTGTTGAGTAATTAAATGATGAGAATAACTTTATAACATACGTTAACTCACGTAATAGTTATTATACTCATTGCTCACGTCTGTCTGCCACGGAGGTTGGCAGACACTAACATTATGTCTTTCGCTTCGTTTACAAAGTCGTTTATGAACATACATACTCACAAGTCACACGTCTGTTGCAAGTACTATACACGTGGTTTATCTAAATAACTTCACCAATTAAGTTCGTGTATGTCCTTCGAGAGCGTTTTCTGAGACTGAATGTTCGTATTAATGTTGAGATAACATCAAAAACTAGATGTTATCTTAACATTAAAGTAAACTAAACTTCGTTTTGATTCGTTAAAGTCAAGTCAAATTCATTTTAGTTAACTCCGCAGTGTATTCGGAATAGAAGAAATAAAATAACCACTAAAGAGAATTAACATTTTATTCACCAAAAAGACTTCTAAATTATGCCGGAGCTGTTTCTATAAAATACGCTGAAAAACGTATTGTTTCCGAAACCAAAACTTTCAAAGAAATTTGGCTCAGCCCAGCCTTGGCATCCTAACATCTATAGTGTTCTATCTACATTGTAATGACGCGAATAAATTCATGTTTAGCGTGTCGCTAAAATAAATTATTTACTTGTGGCACAGATTGGGGCTAAAAGTTTTATACGCGTTGTTAAGGTAGTAAATTTCTAAGCTGATTCACACTTCAAGAAACAAAATCACTAGGTAAAGTTATATGTCACATTAGTAAGTCTGCATAAAATATGCAATGTCTAGTTCTATTAAAATGTTGATATTGGCAGAATCGGAGGGCGAGAGATCAAAGATAGAACTCATTGTGACCACAATCACGTCAAGAGCGAAACGAATAATAGATATTGTGTCTTTTTTAGAGTTCTGAAAATCCGAATGAAAAACGAAACCCTAATGGGCTCACTCGTGTGTCTGTCTGTCTGTCCGTCACAGACAATTTGCTCCGAATCTGCTGAACCGATAGAGTTGGAAATTTGGTACACACGTCGAACGTGTACCATAAATTAATTTAGAATATGGAGTAAAAATCGGAAAATTAAAAAACAAAGTTTTTTAAACTGATCAAATAAATCAAAAGTTTTAGACAAATCAAATCAAAGGGTCACAGTGTGAGGGTCTCGAATGTACATTTTTCATAATATTAAAATATATGTATAGTTAGTTCTTTAGGAAAATAAATGAAAAATGACCATTACCAACCCCCTTACCTCCGAAACCACAGTGCCTAATTAAAAAAAAATATAGAAAGTAGTTGTTTACATATAGATTACAGGAAACCTATAAAGAGGAGTTTATAAAAACCTGAAAAATATATGATTTGTTTAGAACCCTTTGTACGTGAGTCCGACTCGCTCTTGGCCGGTTTTTCTTGTGCAAGTCCACTGCATTCATTCGATTAAAATGTTATCCACCAACCAGAAAAAAAATTATATTTGGTCTATCCATATTTGACAATTGAATGATACGATTTGGAGCCCAAAAAAAAAAAAAATCAAAAGTCATTTATTCAAACTAGGCTGAGAACCAGCACTTTTTGAACGTCAAAGTTCTACATAAAGACAGTCCCCCAAAAAACGCCCGCCCGTCACCACTTCCTAGTGTTTTAGCTGTGAAGAAGAAGTGGCCAACAAACTCCCCAGCAACACATCTGTCTGTTAAGTTTTAAGAACTTGAATCTATATAATTCTAAGCAACAATCTTAACATTATGTAAAACAGAAAAATAAATATATGCCGTCTAAAATATAATCATAAAATTAAATAAAATAATCCGCCACTTGCCAGCTAGCACACTCAATCATGCCATTAAAAACCAAACCGACCGCGGGCTCCAGTGATATCAAATAAATATACACAATGATCACTCGAACATCGGACTACCGTACACCCGGGTAACATTATCTATTGTAAAACAAAGTTCTACCCGAAACAAATCTTAATATCAGACCTTTGCAACTAAGTCTCCTAGCATATTTTAAGGACATTAAAATTCAGCCTCATGAAACGAAAAATTCCATCTTTTCAGAGCATAAAGAGCTCATTTCTTTCAATGTAAATTGACACATTTCCCGTGGCACACAAACTCCCCACTTCTCTGAATAGGATAACGTTTAGTACTCGCATATTTTTCCTTTAGCACAAGACTATAATCTTGGAGATATTCAGAGAACGCTCAAAGATATCGTTCTCGATTTCTGTTCACGTATTTCTTTAGTCGGTTGTAGGGCAACACAGAAAATTACTTGCATGTTCGGAGCAATCACGCGAGCTAATAAATTTATACGTCTTTTGAAGAGGCGGGACCTTTTACTACCACATTCACCCTATCTCACCCCGTACACTGCAGTCTAATCAAATTATGAACGCATCGTTTCACTGCGCAACCATTGCTTTTGATGTTCTGCACCTAAATATTGCAAAAGAGAAAAACCCGCAATGGATGTGGTATTAGAAGAAGGAAAGGGTGTTGTTTTAACAAAAAGCTACAATGACGTACACATGGAGTAAGGTGGTGCAGTAATAATGGTTCAAGTGCTCACCACTTTAATTAAGGAGGTGCCGGCGGTTGCGCCAGCTAATTAGTGTTGGGACACAAAGGTGAATACCGAAAAGTTATCGCATAATCCTATTATGGGATTTGGTGAAAATAATATATTTATAACGAGAGGACGGCGAAGCAGTTGTAGGTTCATTAAAGTGAGGGCGGATTGTGTGTGACAATGAGGGCTGGAGAGACAGTTGTTAATAGTTAACAGATGTGCCCTGTGACCGCTATAGTAGTTGGCTTACTGAACTAATTATGGGAGTTTGTTATGATGACACAGTTACTGATTGTGTCCTTTTAACAATAAGTTAACGAGTCTGTGCCTTTTTGAATACCTAATAATGTTTAATGCGTTTTATACTATTATTGTTAGGCTCGCGTTTGACTTCTATCTCACTTGATGGTCAGCGATGATGTGGTCGACGATGTATTTTATGTGGAAATATTAATCAGACCTTAAAGTATCAAGGTAACAACAATATGTAATTATGTGGTCATAGAGAGTCAATCCATTGAAAAATATTATTCTTATTCAAGCAGTAAAGAATATTCTTCACATTAAACAGAAATATAAATAAATAAAGAATATATATAGCTCACAGGAAACATTTTCCTGTGAGCTATACAAAACTTTTCTTACACGTACATGAGTTTAGAAACTAATTAACTTAGGACTGCAAAGCGCGTTAACGAACTAATACTTATTAGAAAGAGTACAACTATTACTGGCTATTAACGTTTTTACTTCAGTATAATGCAGTTTTCGAGACAAAAGCTGCTTCTGTTAAAAGATTATAAAGAGATGGCGGTGCGCGGGAACCACTTTGTAAATTTAAACTTTTTAATGTAAAAAAAAATTGGTTGAAGTTTGTATTTAAAGGCTTATCATGTATCTACTTAAAGATACCTATACTCAGCAGTGGACTTGGGTGTTCCTTATGTGGGGAATCTACTAGAGGGTCTTTCCCGTGGCAATACCTGCGGGCCATGTCATTCTGACGGTTTGCGACGGTCACGCCGGGAACAGATAGGAGTTTGAACATCAATACAATTACAGTAGCAATATATGGATATGGCCCACAGGCCTGTCCGCGGATATTTTCGATTCATCAAGAGAACTTCCCAGTTTTCATAGCCCAGCGCACCCCGGGCAGTCGACCCACAGAAAAAATTTCTCCGATCGAAGGCAAGGTTCCGACGATCGTCGTACATTAACTAATATATCGGTAACAAAATAAACAAGTGATGCGGCCAAACTTGTGACGTGTTGCAGGTAGCCAGCTAGCCCGCCACACCGGCTGCCAGCTAGGGTAATGCATAATTAAGGTAAATTCACCAACTTGGTAATTCACCAGTTGTTTGTTCCGCCATAGTTGAAGGCTGCCCCAAAGTAAAGGTGTTTGCTCTACCAAATTGATATTGTCTTTAAGTTTTGATTAGGTTTTCGTGATGGAGATTTCCTTTGAAGGGTGGTTCAGGACTTTACAAAGTGTTGTTGAATAATATTTGCGTTAAGAGTGTAGAGGCGGTCTTTACGTTGAGCTAAACGGAATGAGACGAAAGCGATGCCTAATTTACGAAGAATGTTCGTTTGGAACAGAAATTAAAAAAAAACCAGCTGATTGCTTGTCGGACTTCGAACAACTCGCACATTTAGGGTTCCGTACCAAATGAGGGAATTTCAAAGAAAAAATCTTATTTATCAATATAGTGGTATTCGTTAGTAAAATATACGTAATAATATACTTTATCACCAAATTTCAAGTTCATAGGTCAATAGGAAGTTAAACACGACACGTGAGTGACAGCAATAGGGCTCCGTTTGCACCCTTCGGGTACGGAACCCTAAAAATCAATTCATCTATTTTTAAGAATCGTCCGCATTTATGACTCAGTCTCGATTTGAGGAGAACTCATGTTAGTGACATTGAATTATTGTTTTTTTTTTGTAGATAAGAGTTTAGGCCTTTTGACTGAATTTTTTTAGTATGAATATAATGCCGCGTCACTGATTATTGCAAGTCTATGTGATTGGATAGTTCTATCACCTAGCCATAAGGTATCCATTTTTAGGGTTGCATACCCGAAGGGTCCAAACGTCCCCCTATTGTTGTCACTCATGTGTCCGTCTGTCCGTCTGTCTGTCTGTCCGTCCATCGTGTGTCACAAAATTTTTTTACGAAGAATTTTTTAACTTCCCATTGACATATGAACTTGAAATTTGGTGATAACGTTTATTATTACGTGTACTTTAATAAAAAATACCAATATATGGTACGGAACCCTTAATGTGCGAAATCGGTAATCTCGCACTTGGCCAGTTTGTAGGGTTCCGTACCCGAAGGGTCCAAACGGAGCCCTATTGCTGTCACTCACGTGTCCGTCTGTCTGTCCGTCCGTCGTCTGTCACACAGATTTTACAGCCAAACGGTTGGAGTTACAGTCTCCATTTTCACGGTGTAAGCATTGTTAATTTTTTTTTAATGTTGTTTAGGTGAGCTCCCCCTGTATTTCTATAGGAGACAGATACAGGGGGGCGTGAAAAAAAAATTGACATATCCCAACAAATGGGGTATTGCTGTTTAAGCTCGTTGAGTAGACAAATACTATATTTTTAGTTTTAAAAAATATTGGAAGACAAAGGAATTGAAATTTTATGATAATGTTTAATAATACGTATACGTTAAACAAATACCAATATATTGATAAATCAGATTGTTTCTTGGAAATTTCCTCATTTGGTACGGACCCTAAATGTGCGAAGTCCGACACGCTCTTGGCCAGGTTTTTATTTATTGTTGAATGAAAACGGAAGTAGGTTTTCATGATTTTATTTTACAATTTATTTGTGTCAACGTGATGAAACGTTAAAACAAATAATTGACATTAAAATGACAACAGAAGGTGATTGTTCGAATTCCAAACGTTCGGAATTCGAATCCAGTAATTTGAATTCGTCGAGTGACCGTTACACGCGATCACAACTAATCCGCTCACATAAAATTCTGTTTGATAGCAGCGGCTATTTGCGTCGGTCTAAAACTAACCTTTTAAGAGTTGCAAAAATTGGCAAAATGGAAATTGCAACGTATCGAAAATTTGGGATTTTGGTTAATTTGCATATTTTGAGTGAAGCGCGGTATTAGTGGCGGGCCGGCGGCATTGGTGTGTAAGTAAGTGCCAATGAGAGCTTTTAATTTTGTTTATTTTTTAACTATGGCTAAGCGAAATATTTTGAAAGGAAAATTTACTATTTTAACAGAAATACCTTCAACCTCTTAAGCCCTGAAACTCATCGGTGAGTTTGACAAAAAAAAAAAAAAAAATGAAAAAAAAAAAATCGGCTGTCAACCCGTGTTGTCTTCGGAGTTCAATTTGACAACCGGGGTTTGTCCGCTGGGGCTAACAACATAAAAATATTGCTTCTTTTGTGTAATTTAAATACTAATTTATTATATATTGTACACCATGACACATAATAAGAAAAAACTAAAACAAATACATGGGCGGTTTTATCGCATTCCACGATCTCTTTCAGCTTCTAGTGAACGTAGAATGAACCGTAGGTATTATAAAAAAAAGTGATAACTTCTTTAGGCATGTTGGGTATTTCTGAGATGGGAAAAAATAGTTAAACTCGCCACCGACACCGACAAGAAGAAGCCGATAATCCTAAAGAAGTGAAACCTTCTTTAGGTGCGTTGGGCACTTTTGTTCAAGTTTTCACTTCTGTCGGCATTCCCGGAGTGCCATTCATTTTTTTTTGTAGTAAAAACTTCGTTAGGCGCGTTGGGCATTTTTGAAATAGGAAAAAACTATTGAACTCGCGCGACACCGACACCGCTACCAGTGCTACGACGCGTAGCACACAGTACACATATTCACTTCTGTCGGTAGTCTCAAAGACGGCCTATTTTTTTTTAAAACGTTGCATCACTCTTGGAATTACTCCTGTGTCGTGGGTGCGTTCAAAAACATGTAAACTCACTTATACAGGATACCCAGACCGGAGCAACTTTCTGTAGGCTATAAAAATGTTTGTTACGTGCGAGAATCGAACCCGCGACACGCAGCGCAGCATCCAATCGCTCAACCACTGCGTCAACCGTACCGTCAAATTGCCTTGACATGAGATAGGACTGTCATTGGTGTGAGAATATTCGGATACAGGTTAAACAGGTGGTAAACTAGTCGACTACGGAAAGTTCATAACAACGAGCATGACATCAAATCCTTGTAAAACAAAACTATTCGTAAATCAAAATTCAATGAATATGCTAACAAAACACGTGTCCTACGGTCTATAAATAAATATTCTATATAGCACAGACAGGGATGGTCAAAGCCTTCTCCGTAATTGTATGTACGAGATATTCTGGCCCCAGCGTTTACCAAGAGTCTATTAACTGAGCTAACACGTCCCGTGAACGTAGCGTTTAGGCTGAACATAGGCACGGCAGGAATGCAGCCGCCTCCTGTGGCCGATATATACGAGAAGGGGAAATTCTAGACGTAATAGGGACACACCTGTAATGAAACAAGGGAAGTCTCCAATAGACTGGCAAACTATAGTTTACTGATTGACCTTGGGGACATATACCAGCCTATGTTTGATTGATTAATGAAAATGAAAAATTACTTTAACAGTCTGTCTGATTTGTTTACACATAATAATACAGGGTGTTACGGAAATAGGTGGTCATATTTTAAATACTATTTCTGAGTAGAGAATTAGACAAATTTCTTTAAGAAAGACATAGTTAATTCCTAAAAAAAAAAATCGAACCTCCCGTACTATAAGATATTTTACTAAAAAAACCTAATTAGTCAGTCAGTTAAAATATCCAAAAAATAGTTGACAGGTATTTTTTTTTTGTCACGTAAACAAAAAATGAGGGCAATACAGTCCGTTGAAATTTTTCGTGATGTCACGCTGTGAGACACTTTTTACCACCAAAGTGACGCAACGAGTCCCCACTCCTGAACTTTGATGCGTTTTATCTTTGTAATTTTTTGTTGGTTTGGTAAAGCAAAAAATACGTCTTGTCCACTGTTTGTTGGTTAATTAACTGTCGAACTAATTAGACTTTTTTAGTAAAATACCCAATTTTGATCATTAGATGAAAACTTTTTTTTAAATTTTTTTTTTGGGGTCTACTAGTACTTCCTTGAAGAAAGTTGTTAATTCCCGAGGGCAGAAGCAGTATCAAATATATCACTAATTTCCGTTACAGCCTGTATACTACTTACAATTTCCGGTACATCCTGTATACTACTTTCAAAAGGAGAATGATTATTTTCATAGAAAATTACAGTGGGTATAAATTCTGCAACATTATTTTTTCAGACGTTCAAACAATCGTTCCATACAAATTTTTCCCAAAAAAAAACTTAAATGCCATTCCAGTCAAATAAAATCTCCAGAAAAAGCGTCTATTTTAACCCCAAAACGTTCTTTCCCGCAGCATTCTTTCACAAATTACTTTGCGAACCCTTTCTTGTTTGAATTTATGACCTCCCAGTTGACGAGTTTCAAACAGTTTTAAAGTGAATCGAATTACGGCTGGCTCGTTCAAAGCCACGCTGTGCGCCGCATACTAAACAACTAACAACATTGTTGTATACAATTCTGTCTTTATCTCTTTATGAGAATAAAACTGTTTTGTTAAAGTCTTGTATTGCCTAGAGCTAGAGAAAAGGTTTACAATAACCCTCCTTGGGCCTATTCTATTAATAGAGAGCTGTACAGTTCTGGGATTACAAGACAGACCAATAAAGGAAATCTCTAGGTTCACATGCTGACAAAGTTATTCTGATTAGAGCCTGTAAGATTTCACCCGCTTTAAAAATTAAAAAAAAACAGGGGGCTGGCTCGTTCCTTGCCGAAAGCATTAGCATTGCTATTCAACGTAGTAATGCTGCCAATCTTCTGGGTACGTTTCCGGATGGCAGCGATGTGAAGGACTTCGACGCTTGAATAACATTTTGTTTTTGTATAATAGATAAAACTGAAGTGGCACCGCCGACTGAAAAGTTGTGTGAAAATCGGTTGTCATGGTATGGGCATGTGATGCGGAGAAATGAAGAAAATGTCGTGAGGAAAGTCTTGTGTATAGAAATATGGATGGCTATATGAGTAAGGCAAAAGAAACGATGGATGGACTGTGTGAAAAAGGATTTATGGTAAAAAGGGGGTGACTACAGAGATGACGAATAATAGAGAAGTATGGAAAAAGAAGCCATGTTGCGCCGATCACAAATAAATTGGGATAAGGGTAGGAGAATGATGATGTAATAGATAAATCTTTTTCACTTAAAAAAAAAACTTTCTTTATAAACCTAACATCAAAGGCAAAAGTAATACGAGTATCTAGTCGTGTCACATATTCTTAACTACAGACAAAACGAACTTTCAGTGCAAGTAGAACTCATTAAAGTAGTGCTCGTAATAGAAGTATGCTCATTAAAAAGTGCTGTGAAAGAATTACCTCAACCTAAACTTATGTATTTTGCTGCTTCAGTTTTAAAAGTAAGGTTGCCTTAGATATTACTGGTACCAGTTGGCAACAGTTGGCCCATTGTCAACCAATAAAATTACAGGTTTACTAAAGGTCCACAAGCAATTTCATAGCGTAAAAAACGTTTAAGAAATCGCGTATAAAGGTCGTATGGGGATCCCTTACGTAAACTCGAGGATTATATTTTTATTTGACTCCTGGCGGCTTTGTGCCTGGTAGCTACGGTAAATATAACGTCATTAAGGAAGGTAGTTTCTTTGAGATATTTAGACTCGCCTTCGTGTAAAATGTGTTTGACATGAATTTATTTATTGACACAAGGTTTTTAGAGAAAACGGTTTGTTGGTAATTTTTCTCTTCTATTAAAATATATATATGGCCACAGATAATATAATACTTTATGGCATTCCTCTAGATTTCAACTAACATTTAGATACTTGCTAATCCCATAATTCTTGCTTCGATAAGGTTTATCCACAATGCAATATTTTTCATAAATCACTAGCCTCTGCTTCGGAAATTATACTAAGTAAACATACTCCCCGGTAATATAAAGTCTCCTGGTTTATGCTTGTGCCAAGTTTCATGTAAACCTGTACAGCCGTTAAGTCGTGAAAAGGTAACAGACAGATAGATAAAAAAAGTTACTTTCCAATTTATAAAAATAATAAATATTAGTATGGATTAGTAGGTTTTAATAACCAAAATGTTTATAATAGTACTTAATAGGAATTCGGTTGATCTACCAAACGATTTTGTCATAAACGTTTTCGGAAATGCTATTTGAGTTAGTATGAAAACGATAATATGCAAATTAAAATAATTAATTATTCCGTTTCAGTGCAATGGGGAAGTGGGTCATGCGGTCACACACCACAACCTGACTGAACGTACCCTATGATATTCTACCTAACCCTCATTATGTTTATGTATTTATTGCTAAACCATATTTCCTGCTTAGATTATAGGTACTAAACTAGCGACCCACCCTAGCTTCGCATGGATATAAATTACACACTCAAACCTGCCTTATGAATCACTCTGTCTATTTATGAAAGCCACATGAAAATCCATTCAGTAGTTTTTGAGTTTATCGCGTACAGACGCGGCGGGGGACTTTGTTTTATGGTATGTAGTGATAGTGATGGCCAGATGCATTGTTGTGTCACCTGAAAATGGCTTCATTTTAAATACAATAATAATATCATTGTATTTGTAGTTGTCACAATATAATATATTATAATTATTAACCTAACCCCCTAACCCTAACCAACCTAACCTAACCTACCCCACCCCAACCTAACCTAACCACCCCTTTTTTTTTTTTTTTTGTTGCTGGGGTGGAAAATCCTCATGGATGTCCTTCGCCTGGGGCAGGCGAAGGGGTCTGTCAGACTCTTACTGACTAAAAACCACCCCGGTGTTCCTTCCCACACTTGAACTGGGGATCGTGAGAGCTAATACGACTTCCATGATCCCCGGCTAGTGCCGGCCCGCCTATGCTGGCCACCTCTGGCTCGCAGGGAGAGTGAGGTGTCCTCTCCCCGCGACGTCTAATAGGCGCGCGCGTGGAACACTACGCGCTGCCGCCTCGGGTCCTGCTGGATGAGGGGCGGCGGATGACCCCGAGTCCGCCGTCCCTCCGGACCTGTTTAGGGGGGCCGGAAGAGGGCGTTGTCCGCCCTCCTCCGACGCCCGGTACGCCTGCTGCGGATCGGGAGAGTGGCCACGGCCTCCCTCTCCCTCTCCGCAGCCTCCTTCTGCGAAATTACGGCTTCACAGAAGGAGATCACTGCATCCCACGACTCGGCGCTCCCGACCATCGAACGAGCGACGGCCGACAGCGACAGGTCGGGGCCCACTTCGGATACGAGGGCACGGCGCTGCTCCTCCCATGCGGCACACTCTGCCAGTGTGTGCTGCGCCGTGTCCTCCCGACAGTCGGTGCAGTGATGGCACCGAGCGTCTGGCTCCCTGTTTATGCGACACAAGTACTTCCCGAAGCAGCCATGCCCCGAGAGCACCTGCGTCGCTCGAAACGACAGGGAGCCGTGCTTCCTCCCGAGCCATTCGTCGAGCACTGGTCGGATCGCGTCGACGGTAGCAAGGCCGGCGGTAGGGCGTGAAAGCCTATCCCGCCATTCTGCCATCATGACCTCGCGGAGCTGTGACCGACGCAACTCGATCTCGCGCTGCATCGGTTCACCACCCCGCGTCCGCACCTCCTCGCGCCACCGGTACAGCGAGGCGAGGACTCTCGCCTCCATATCCCAGGGCGGAGATCCGGCCAGTGCACAACCCGCCTCGTAGGAGATCGTGCGATATCCCCTGATAGCCCTGACGGCCATCGCCCTCTGCGAACCTAACCTAACCTTTTCCTTATTATTTATTTAGTTATTTATTATTTTAGTTAATTGAAGTCGCTCTCAGCATATTTAAATTATCCGCCGGTAGATAGATCCCATTCATACAGTCCTCTCGCACCGAAGCAACGAGTTGCAGAGCTACCCGACATCCCCAAAACGTCGAAGTGCCTCTAAGAAGCCCTGCAGTCCATATCTGGAGCTGGGGTTCTTACAGTACTTCACGCCGTAACAGCTGCTCCAACTCTATCAAGTGCAAGTTCGATCGTGTATGGAGTACTGCTCTCATATTTGGGACGGATCTGCCAGATACCAGCTTGATGCCCTTGAGTCAATTGAGAAACGAGCCAAGAGGATGTAACACTTAAAAATTGAATAAATTTAATTTGTGGAATGGAGCGTTATTTTGCAAGTTGACAGATTGACAGATTGTCGTTTGACGTTTCTTTTTCCAACTTGATCTGGAGCGAGTCTGCCTCTTAAACTTAATATATTGGAAAAAAAACTTCTTAAAAGCACTTAATGATGTCTCGAGGTGTAAAAGGGACCAGAGTCAAGTTTAAATGCTGTAAGCATTGGGATGTAGGATGCTGTAAGTACTTTTTTGGGATTTTCTGTAATGACGCTAAATCTTAAGCATGGCATTTATGATTCACATCGAATCTTTCTCTTGTTGGCAGGGTTCCTACTTTACATTTAACTATATAAGAAAAAACAATATAAAAATAGTCGGATCATAAACTTCACTTTATTTTTGTAAGAACAATGCGGTCTTAGCAAAAGGTTCAGAACACAAACGTCCACGTGTCCAGAGATGACCATGATTAGATGACCACGGCTTAAATACTGCTTGTGGATCTCCTCACTGGGCCTTTAATCTTCGATCTTCGAACGATAGGGTAAAAGTGATTCATCATAAATTGTAAGTTCAACATACAGTTTTCTGTATACTGATTATTCTCTAGTGTGATGCAGTGTTAGCAATAAATGTGAAAAGTGAAGGCCAAATCAAAGGACTCTTATTTGCTACAGACATACCTCATGCAATAAACCCGAAGATTGGTAACTAGGGTCTCATGCCATAAATTATCTCTGACGCTAGCCGGTGGAAGAATAATTTCTTTACAAGGATCATCGGCAATGATAGGCTCGTTGAGTCGAAACTCCAAAGTCTTGAACATAGACGCCGAGTTGCTAGCCTATCGGTTTTCTATCGGTTACATTTTGGGGAGTGTGCGACGGAATTTCATAATAAATGATTCCGCCAAGCCCGTTTAATCAACGGACTACAAGACGTACGGTGAAGTGCCACCGGTTCATGGTGGACATCCCATCCATACGCACAAAGCGTTTTGAGAAAACATTCATTGTGCGTACAGTTAGGGAGTGGAATTCCCTACCGGAGTCTGTGTTTCCTGATAGCTACAACCAAATAGTCTTCAAGTCAAGAGTGAATAGGTTACTTCTAGGCAAGCGTGCTCCATCTTCGACCACGTCATCGCTTACCATCTAGTGAGATAGTGGTCAAACGCGTGCCTATTAACAATAAAAAAAAAGACCAAGACGATAATGACGGGACGAGCTCGACTACTACTAAAAGGACTGACTTCCTGCGTACTAGCAGAAAACTGAATTTGTGTGTCCTGAAAGTTACAACCTGGTGTCTTTATGTCAAACGTGAATAGGTTACTTCTAAGCAAGCGCGCTATATAGTTGACCACATAATCACTTACCAATAGGTAAGGTAGTGGTCAAACGTGAACTTATCAAGACTAAACAAGGAAGGCCTATGCCCTGCAGTAGGACAGTTAGATTATATTAGTTAGCCAACGTCAGAGGTAAGATATGAATCGTCAAACACTGGTGTATGATAAATAAAAGATTACAACAACAATTCAAATCTCAAGACTTTGGTATTGTTTGGGTCCATATAGCTCAGAACTCTTTCACTTAGGGAGACTGCTGAGAAACAAATAGCAGTCTTGCAAGATCGGATGAAGATGCATTGATAGTAGCGGTAGAAAAAACAAGAGGAATTTTAACCAAATCAGTGCAAGACAAGACAAGAAACACTTCCCATTAAAGCTAAACAAACAAAAACACGTCCTGATGGCAGTGAATAGTTTCGCTTCAATTAGCGCCGCGCACCCTTGTCAATGTGGCGGCACCCCTATATAACTCCCGTGATGCTCCTTGATTAATGCGCGACGTTGTAGCACTAGGAGGCCATACACAGAAGGACCATATTAAGTATACACTATCTAAGGCGAGAAAGTAATCTCAAAGCAATGATTTCAACCAAACCATTTACTGGCACATATGAGCTATCAAGGTTATTATCACCAGTATGGTGCACCGATAAGGGACAAAGTATTTTGAAAAAATTACTAGCAAAAAAAGAAAGATTACTCGACAAATAACCTGCCAGGCTCGCAGTGCCCGCGAAAGAGGAGGCGAGATGGTTGAGGGAGACTCAACGGAGTCGCCCTCACGCCCCCAGCCGCAGCCACCGCAGGAGCTGCCCTGAGCGGGAGTCGTGAAACGATCACCGGCCTCCGTAGATGCTGGCCTGCGGATGGCGAGTAATCGATAGCTCGCCGTCCGAACAGCACCAGGCCCGAGAGTCGACGGCGCGTAGTGTTCCACGCGCGCCTCAAAGAGATGTCAGCAACAAATGACGGGGCCCGTCATGGACGATGCTTGCATGCCAAGGGGTCGCGGATGAATTCGTAAAAGTTACCGTGCCAGAAGTCATAGGATGATTTACCAAACCATGAAAAAAAAATATGTCACGGGTATGTTTGAAAGAGTCACCGTGGCCCCTGAAGGAAGACGAGTGGGTTTTAGTCAATAAGAGTCTAACACACCTTCTAGATCCACCCAGACGTGGGAGAAGTTATTTGATGATTTCCCAACCAAAAAAAAATTCCTACAAATATCAGCCATACGGGCAGATCCAAGATTATGCTAAGCTTGTCAAGCTCGGTCTGTGGATTAGTGAACAATGGAACACAGTACTTATCGAAACCATTCCGTGCTTCGGAAATTACGTTAAGCCTTTGGTTCCGGCCGACTAACGAGTTTCAGGTCGTGGGTTCACTGCTCTCAAAACGGTGTGAGGAAAACATCGTGAGGAAACCTGTCCTAGACCCAAAACTTAGATATCCACTAACCCGCACTCGGTCCGTGTACTGGATTACGGCCCGTTCCCTCGCCTAGAGAGGAGGTGGAAGTCCCAGCAGTGGAAACATTATAAAGGCTGATTAGTGATTATGCTAATATCGGGTGTAAAAAGACAGTTTCCGAAGCCGAAAGCCGCATATTCTACCCAAAATTTGGATATTTTTTTTCTACTAGACCATACCTGGGAATCCACTGGTTCTGGAGATATTGAAGGTCAACGTCGCATTTTTTTTTTACTTTTTTACGAAAATGAATTTAAAGTTACTAAACTTTTGTCCAAACAAACATTTACCTAATTTCGATTTCTTTTTTCGAATTTTCGAAATACCTCAGCAGCATAGTTGGTAAAAGGCAGTTGCTAGTCTTGAAACGTGGTGTAGACTAGAAGTTCTGCCCCTATCTACTAGATGCTGTAAAGGGCTAATAATAACAGGCTTAATCGCGTAATATCGCTTTATATAAGGGATTGAGATGGGTCCTTGTACGCAAGGTGTCTAAGGTGAGGGTGAGTAAATAGGGTCACGGTATTATTACACGTTAATAGCGTGGTACTGGACCCTTATTCATTGTAAGTATGGTCTGAATTATAGTGTAATCTTCATAATTTTGTAATTTACCAAGTAAATATTTTGAATATGGTTTTAACAAAAAAAACATCAATCTAAGCAGATTGATGTTTTTTTCCAACTATCTTGGGGTCGGCTTCCAGTCTAACCGAATGCAGCTGAATACCAGTATTTTACATGGAGCGAGTAGGTACTTGAATCATCTGAAACCCACATTCCCAAATCCATAAGTAATGTATTTTTGGACAAATACGAATAACATTACAGAAATCCTATTCTTGAATACATTATTTGGTACGTAAAGTTCAATAAGCCATCGACTACGAAATAAAATAAATAATGTCACAGCTGATTGACTCAGGATCGTAAAAGAAAAATATTGAATGTCTCAACAAACATCCAATATTTTTTCTTTTACTTCACAAACATTTGGAGTAGCGATAAGAATAAATTACATTTTGTAAGAAAGGTAAAAATAAATGTTAAGGAAGATTGATTGACACCCCGTCGGTTTCACGTCATCTTTACAAACGCACACATTAAACGGTGCCTTCTTATTGGCTAACACTTACACAGATCAATAGTAATCACACGATTAAAAGTAGCTAGGGCTGCCAGACTTGTTAAACTTAGCAAAGTTTGTATAATAGTTGCAAATGTTTCCAATTTCTATTATTACGAGTAGTTCGCCGGAGAGTTTCTAGTGTAATATTGTAATGAGTTTGCTATTGCCACCCCGCTACAGAAGTTAGTTTTCACGTTGTGATTCACATTTAGAAATTACAATTGAATTTGTTGCGTAGATTTAGTGTTGTGTAAAGTCACAGTGTTTACCTGTTTGTTAGTGAAACAATTCGAAACAAACATGTTTTGATAATGTTTAGTTTGAACATATCCCCTTAATCTCACCACAGAGTGGCTTGTTTGTAACTCTTTCGGGTATCGTAAAATATGAAAAGTTATCCCAAGAGAAAAAGAGGTAGTGACTATGTATGTGCATTTATATACCTACACGTAAGAGAAAAATGGAGTATCATAAACCCATCCTTACACAGCGGCAGTGAAACGCCCCTTCAGAATATGTCCCGTCTCCTTTCCTGCCCACCATGCCCAATCACCTGCACCTTCCAGGATCTGAAGTGGCAAAAAACAGAACTGTTCAGGTAGAATTCACGTAGTTACTAGCTAGTCCCAGATAGTGGTACTTAAGTAGTCAATCGACACGAAAAGTAGAAGAAGAAGGGCAAAACGCAGCCTCCTCCTTTTCATCATCATCAGAATTAAGCAGTCCACTGCTAGACATAGGCCTCTCCAATTGCTTGAAAATAAATAAAAAACAAATACCTCTTAATACTGAAAATACCCACGACTTGGATTAGCACAAATTGGTCATTTCTCATAAAATTTTCACATTAGAATGATCTCTAAAAGTGTGGATAGCGAATGCTGTTCCAACTGAGTAACTTGTATGATTCCTAGGAACAGGTTATCCGTCTCCAAACACCCCGTAATGGTGGTAGTTAAAGCAATTAGCGGGGAGTGTCGGGTTCAATCCGAGCGGCAGCGGCTGCACGGAGCGATGTGACAATTAGTTCGGATGGGTGGAACGCGGGACAAGATTGTGCGAGGACACGCTGCGGCTTTTAAAATATGTGTGTCAAGTGGCTATTATGAAAGTCGTGGTGTCAAGTTAAGCTCTTCTTTTTCGTCGTATCAATGATTCTAAAATTTAATTTCCAGTAATTTGGTTAAAAAAGGGGTTACCTGGAAAGTTTTCTGGCAGTTTTGAAAATTGGTATTTTATAGTTTTTGATATGCTCTTTCCGAATCTCAACTTTGCCACCCGTATCTTTGCCACTCGCTCCGCTTTATTAGAAAAATGGCTCCTTATAGCAGTTTTTCAACAATACCTCCTTTCCTACTCATTTTAATATAAAAACACTTAATACAAAATTAAATATGAGAAAATTTGCTACAATTTATGATTTAGTAAGTACAATTTGCGGCGCTCGTACGCCAAAACTTTTGATCTTATAAAAAATATAAGACATAAATTGAATATTAAAATAGAAAATATTCTCAAGTCTAATTTGGTTTCAACCGTTTTTAAAGTAAAATGAGTAGGAAAGGAGATATTGTCAAAAAATGCTATTAGGCACTGTTTTTCCAACATGGTGGCGCGAGGTGGCAAAGTTGAAATTCGGAAAGAACACATAAAAATCTATATAAGTACTAATTTTCAAAACTCCCTGAAAACTTTTCAGGTAAAACTACCAAATCACTGTACTATTCTTTTGACCAAAATTTAGCCATGTCGAAGCGTGAGCGTTTGTCTCTTACAGGTCTTTAAAAGTGTTGTTGCCTAGAAGGTATGAAAAGAGTTGAGGCATTGTTTGGGGCGTGGCTCTGCAATCGTATTGTGGCTCATTGTCTCTGTTATCTGACTAAGTTTAGCTCTGAGGGCTGAGACAAAGTGATATTATATCAACAACTACGACTGTTAAAATGATCAAAGTGTTTGGGACTGACATAGGTTACCAAATTATTCCGTAGTTTTTCGAACGACCGACAAACCAATTGGTTAGCAGTAGTTATCACTTTGTAGATAGACTAGTACTTGTCTAGATTTTTACTCCACATAGATAAAGGACGGCACTGCTCGTCCCAAATATAAATGACAAGACGCTGTTTCTCACTAGTGGGAAGTTATTTTAAGGTGAGTTAAATTATAGTCTTAAGAATATTAACAGTTAATTTAGCAGATAGTAAAGACCCCTATTAAGCCTAATTAAAAGCTAACAAGTGCCGTTAGTAAAAACTTTCACTGAGTTAATTAATACAAAATGAAAATGTACAGTTAATCGTAACAAAGATGACACAACATTAAAGGCATTTTCTTTAAAGCTATGTAATGAATACTTGCCGTTATTCGTTGAAACGTATCTCTTCACATAACACAGTCATAGAGTTATGAGAAAACTTTAAGTAGATTATTTTAAATGAGTTTAGATTGTTAAGAAAGTTGTACGTACTTATTCTGAAGACGAATAGGACTTATTTTGTTGGTTTCCACTTATCTGAACATAGTACCTACCCGGTATATGTATGGCACAGTTATGTCACGAAAGTTTGATAGCCTCAACTAATAATAATATTGTAATGTGTAACAGCTTACAGCCTCTTTCTTACAGAGGTAGAATTACTTATAAATAGGATAATATAGCAAAATATTATTTTTTCCTTCTTAGCGTGTCGATGATAATTTGCATGGTCCAGTATTCAGTCACGGCAACACCGTCCGCTGACGCTGTCATCAGATCCATGCGTGAACAGGCAACGGGGCAGAGATGCAAGATGGAAGGTGGGACATGGTCTGCGGAGAGACACCGTACCAACACTGAAGATCGGATCCATCTGAACACCTATGGAGATTGTCCTTGCTGCGGCCGACTTGAGTGCGGAGTGTGTTTAAAGTTTTGCAGGTCAGCCATTGCAAGTATGACAATGCGTGTCCAGGTGCCCAGTTGGGTGGGGAAAATGATATGATATGTAATAGATAACATATCGATACCAAAATATTACGTAATTATTTTGACAATCAATATCGCTGACAGAATGTCACTTGGCGTATGGCCTTTGATCTGATCATGAAATATCTTGAATTTCTACTTTTATTCTAAAAACCAGCCAAGTGCGAATAGAACTCAGGCGCAAAGGACTCAGATCCTGCCCGGGGGTGGAGGATAAATTCGAAAGAGTTGCCTCGCCCCCGGGCACTCGAGGCAGGGAGGAACAGGGGTGGGTTTTAGTCAGTAAGAGTCTGACACACCCTTCCGCTCCACCCTAGAGCGGAAGAAGTCATAGGATGATTTCCCACCCCCAAAAAAAAAAAAAAAAAAAAAAAAAAAAAAAAAAAAAAAAAAAAAAAAAAAAAAAGACACATCAAATTATACTTTTTTAACACGTCTTTTTGAAGATATACTTCTTTAGGCGCGTTATGAAAAAATTATAAGAGGGAAATTTTAAGATGCGCGCGCATCACTGTCACGAAAAATTCACAGGTTAAAGTTAGCTAAAACTGTGGCTAAAACCCTGAAGTTAGCTATGGTCTGTGGTTCATGAAGAATGATTGTTTTCCTTTTGTAAACTTTGTGACAGTTTGGTTTTTTATCTTGTTACGCCAAAAAAGTAGAACTTCTTACGTGCGTATATAAGTACACACACATCTTTTTTTTACCTCCATTCAACTGCCGCCCAAGCGAACTTTGACATAGCCGCTACGCTACCAGCTCGATCGGGCATTACTTCACGCAAGCGGTCCTGTGCCGTTATCAAATTAAAGCTTAATGTCTAGTAAACTACTATAGCTACAAACAAACAAAAAATAAGTGATAAAGCTGAAAATATAGAGAATCGGTATAAGCGAAAACTAGTACGATAACGTGTTCCAAGTACTTCAAAAGAAATGTCGGTAAACGTTAAAATTATATATATAAGTATAACCTAT
Source organism: Polia nebulosa (assembly GCA_951329385.1). Classification (NCBI taxonomy): domain Eukaryota; kingdom Metazoa; phylum Arthropoda; class Insecta; order Lepidoptera; family Noctuidae; genus Polia; species Polia nebulosa. The sequence goes on from OX589606.1 coordinate 31,498,320, forward strand.
GTTTTTACCAATAATTTTGGAGTTTGTGTCTTTTAAACCTATTTATCATTAAACTAGACTATTTATCCTTTTTTTGATACCCCTGAGTCACTACGTGAAATGTTCTAAGTACCACATTAGACCCAAACAATCACCCCATCCCCACAGAATTTTAGCGCCCACGGCGTGTAAAGGTTACGCCAAGATGGAATATTTACCTATTTTATCGTTGTATTTTACTATTCTATCTGTTTTTAAATACGAATTATTAACTAATAACCGTAATACCAATGATGTATTACGATATTACTTAGTAAATCGTACTTAAAATAAATAAATAACACGTTATTTACTTACGTAAACAGTCCAGCTATTTCGATGTTTCATATTTCAATTTTAAATTATCATTTTCAACACACATTGAACCTTTGACATGTTTAGTTATTCGTAAAACTTGATTCTTTGTGGATTTATTAGATATTAAACACAATTACACTCGATTTTAAGTAAATTATAGTTAAATAAACAATTCACGTAAAAATACATCGCGCCTTTTTTGACAATGACATTTGACAGACAACATTTGAACTATTTATTGTAATTTTAACTCTATGCCTCCGTGCGGGGTGCCCAGGAACAAAAACCGCGGACTTTAATACAGTGCCATCTTTTTTTTTATTTCTCAAAACTCAAACAACGCGACCACAGTAAAAAAACGATTTCAAGTGAACAATCCACTTACTCTTCAAATGTGACAATGGCGCTTGAGAGTATTTCAACTTCGCAACAAACTGGACTATGGCGGGTGAATGGATAGAATTTTTTAGCTTGCCTGTATTTTATAAGTACCTATATAAATACTTTGTATATTAATTATATTAATATAATTTTTAATCTATTTATTAAAATTATAAATCTTTTAAAATAAAATTTAAAAACAAATTTGAGATAGTTACGGTAAGCACTTTCATTTGATATGCACGGTCTAGTTTAAAGAGACCCCATATTTAAAATTCAGTGATTTACGTTACACGTCCGTGTTTGGGTCGTAGAAATTCATGAGTGTACCAAATTTCAACTGAATCGGTCTAGTAGTCGGAGCAAATTGGCTGTGACAGACGGACAGACATACGCATAAGTGATCCTGTAAGAGTTCCGTTTTACATTCAGATGTTCGGTACCCTGAAAATAGACGGTATATACCACCGTAGCACAGCCGTGGGAAGAAAATGTATCTCTTTTTTTTGTGGGGGTGAGAAATCATCCAATGACTTCGCCGGCTCTTCGTGTCAGACTTTTACTGACTAAACCAACCCCTGTTCCTTCAGTTGCCTGAGTGCTAAGGGCCGCGGAAACTCTATTTCGAATTTATCCGCGACCAAGAAGCTATACCTACGAACTACCCACGATCAATCTCCAAGTGTCCTATTAACGAGCACGCAGGTACTGTAGATACTTCCATGTCATTACAGGTGACTAATAGACTACCCGTTTGCATAACACGAGACACGGGGGTCGTAAAAGATAACTAAGGGATTAATTACATCAGGAAGTTGGATAGCAGTGTCCTACTGCCGACATAAACAGTTTACGATCACTAAACCGTCGCCAAGTGTAAATTGTTAGTCATTAGGAGGTCCATGTTCAAAGGTTTAAAGATTTACATAGGTCAACGTATATGTTTGTTTAATGTAAACATAAAGTGTGTTTCAGTAAACTATAAAAAGCTTGGAGACCGAGTTTTAATTAATTTTGGGTACACAGTTACCAAAGGCGCTTGAGAGGATTTTTTATAATAAAATTATGTTAATCGATAAGGATATTATTACCGTTTATTTAACATCAAACATTGAAAACCGCTGCGTGCTAGTATTGTACATAACCCTATGTATTGCTAACAGATGCAAAATTAAAATAGGTAGGACTGTAGGAGGAAGCGGATCGGTTTCCAAGCGGTAGCTCATAAGAGACCAGTTATGATGGTTGCAATCGTTTTGTACTGCACTGCACTCATGCACTGTAAGAGTATGTACGGCAATAGTACCGCTTTTATTTTCAATTCCTATTGATAACCGCACTCTGGGATTTCCACCTGTAATAGTAATAGTAATGTTTATTCAAATAAATTTGTACATTTTTTTTACAAGTAGGTTGCTTAATCTAAACTTAAAGTACACAAAAGTATTAGCATTTGGGGCCGAAATAGGCATAACCTGTATTTCAGCCCTCAACGCCGTATCCCCTCAATTACAAATTAAGTATTTTAATGATTACTATATTTAAAAAGGTAACATTATAAGTGTCTAACTTGACTGGCCTGTTGGTCTAGTGGTTAGTGACTCTGACTGCTATGCCGGAGGTCGTGGGTTCGATTCCCACCCAGGACAAATGTTTGTGTGATGAGCACGATCATTTGTTCTGTGTCTGGGTGTAATTTATCTATAATATGTATGTATTTAGAAATATATAAGTATGTTTATCAGTTGTCTAGTACCCATAACACAAGCTCTGCTTAGCTTGGGACTAGATGGCGTTGTGTGATAGTTGTGGAATATTGTGGAATTGTGGAATTGTGGAATGATTACTATATTTAAAAAGGTAACATTATAAGTGTCTAACCAGTCCTCTCTTTGTGTGAGATGGAGGTGTGCGTGAATGAGTGTGAGAGGGTGTGTAAGATTGCGGAGCATGAATTTGTTATATTGTTCAATTTAATAATTAAACAAGTAGTTGAGTCTTTAATTGTTTAACTAGGTATGTGAAGCAAATTTTCTGTTTCATCATACGAGAGTTTCTGTAGGTACTCAGTTACTGTAATTTTGCAAGATATTTTTTGTCATCGGGTAAATGTTCAGACTTTTATTTAATTTATTGTAGATGTAGGGGCCAATAAATGGAGCAAATCTAGTGCTAAATTTTGTTTTTGAAGCTTACCTGTAGTTGCTGAAAAATTTATTTACATGCATTTAATGACTTGTTTTCAGTTACAATAGAAACATAAAACAGATAGGAGTTTTTCTATCGCATCGTAAAAAGCTACACAATTATGACAAATAGATACGTAAGCTAGTTTTTAGATTGGTAACTATGCTCTCTGAAGATTTTGTGTTGGATGTTTGTAAGTAAATTGTAGTATCGCCGATCTCGGAGGTTATTCACCTCTAAAAAGTAAAAAAGAACTAAAAAGATCCAAACAAGTCACTTTTCAAGCAGTCTAATGCAGTGTATTTTAAAAACCCGACTGGGGTTTTAAAATATTTTTTTATACATTTTAGTGAGTTATTAGTACCGTATGGTGTCGGACGTAAAAGAATAGTACCATCCCATCACTTCCCGTGGGTGTCGTAAGAGGCGACTAAGGGAGCTTGAGACCTAGTGCATACTACTATAGCACCATGGGCCACCCGCGCGGTGGCGGGTAAACCACCAACAACAGCATTCCCAAGGAAGGTTGGCGTCAGGCAGGCGGCCGGCTATAAAACTTCTGCCAAAACCTTTTTGCAACATGGTCTGGAAAAATATGATGTGCGATAGGGCTAGGGCGTACCCCACAGGCGACGCGCAGGGGCAGCACCCGGCTCCTGTGGGAAATGGACAAGGGTTGTCGCACCAGAACGGGCGGGTGCGACGTAAGACGCAAGCTCGGAGAGTGAGAGAATTAAGATTGAGGTGTGCGAGCTGGACTTTAGGTACTATGACTGGAAAAGGAAGAAAGTTAGCAGATGTTTTAAAAAGGCGACGGATAAATATAGCGTGTTTGCAAGAAACGAAATGGAAGGGTGCAAAAGCAAGAGAATTAGGAGAAGGATATAAGTTTTATTACTGTGGAAGTGATGGCAAACGGAATGGTGTAGGCATAGTTTTGGATAGTGAGTTAAAAGAATGTGTGGTGGATGTTAAAAGAGTAAGTGATAGAGTGATAGCTATTAAAGTGGTTGTGGAGAGTATGATAGTAAATGTTATTAGTGCGTATGCACCCCAATCAGGATGTGAGGATAGTGTAAAAGATAAGTTTTGGAAGGACTTCGATTGTGTGATGATGAATGTACAGGAGAGTGAAGAGGTGTTTGTGGGGGGTGATTTTAATGGGCATGTAGGAAGTCTGAAGTACGGTTATGAGAGAGTGCATGGTGGTTGGGGGTACGGAGACCGTAATACTGATGGCGAGACATTGCTGCAAGCTGCTTCGGCTTTTGACCTGGCACTAACACCTGGTTCAAAAAGAAAGACGAACACCTGATCACTTATAAAAGTGGCCAGCACGCGACCCAAATTGACTTTTTCTTGGTGAAACGAAACAGTCTCAAAACAGTCAAAAACTGTAAAGTGTTGCCAGGCGAAGGCTTAGTCTCTCAACACAGGCTCATAATGATGGACGTAACAGTCAGTGTCTCGTCCAGTAGGAACAAAGAACGGCCCCCACCCAAAATCAGATGGCGTATGATAGAAAATGAGGAGTGTGCAAGTATGTTTAAGAGTCAAGAGGTAGATAAAATGATAGACATGAAGGATATGGAAGGAAAATCTGTGGATGAATGTTGGAAAGAGATGGCGGATTGTATAAGGCGAGTAGCAAAAGATGTGTTTGGAGAATCGCAAGGTAAAGGCATGATAGAAAAGGATACATGGTGGTGGAATGAAGATGTGCAAAAGATGCTAAAAGAAAAGAAAATTTCGTTTAAAGTATGGCAGAATGTAGAAACCGGAAATGATAATTTGAAAGAAGAGAAAAAGAAAATTTATAAAGAATGGAAGAGGAAGGCAAAAAAGGCGGTTGCAGTTTCCAGGGCTAAGGCGCAGGAAAAGTTATACGATTTACTGGACAGCCCTAGAGGCCAGAAGGAGCTCTACCGGATTACAAAATTAAGAGAAAGGAGAACGAGGGATATAATGCACATAAAATGTATGAAAGATGAACTCGGTAAAGTCTTGTCGAAAGATGACGAAATAAAAGAGCGATGGAAGGTTTATTTTGAAAAGTTGATGAACGAAGAGAATGAATGGAATGGTGTGCTCAAAGAGGTACAAGTAAATATGGGTTTGGTGAGAGAAATTAGCATGGATGAAGTAAGAAGGGCAGTTCAATGTATGAAAAATGGAAAGGCCATGGGCCCTGATGACATACCAGTAGAAGTATGGAAGTGTTTAAAAGAGGATGGATGTATGTGGCTGACTGTATTCTTCAATAAGTTGTTGTATGAAGAAGTGATCCCACAAGAATGGTGCAATAGTTCGCTAGTGCCCATCTTCAAAAATAAAGGGGATGTACAGGACTGCAACAACTATCGAGGGATAAAGCTCATGTCACATACTATGAAAGTATGGGAGAAAGTGATAGAGAAAAGATTGCGAGAGGAGAGTGAGATTACCCCGAACCAGTTTGGGTTTATGCCAGGTCGAGGGACAATGGACGCCACCTTCGCTCTCCGTCAATTGTGCGAGAAGTACAGACGTGTGCACAAGAACTTGCACATGGTGTTCATTGATCTTGAGAAAGCGTATGATAGGGTACCTCGGGATGTGTTGTGGTGGGCCTTGAAAGAGAAAGGTTTGCCTGGGAAGTATGTTGAGTTGATTCGTGCTATGTACAGACAATCTAGTACCTACGTCCGGTCGGCTGCTGGCAACACCGATGAGTTCAGTGTGGCTGTAGGCTTGCATCAAGGGTCGGCTTTAAGTCCTTACCTCTTCCTGTTGATTATGGACGCTCTTACGTCGGAAATACAGAAAGAGGCACCCTGGTGCATGCTGTTTGCCGACGACATTGTTCTGGTCAGTGAAGATGGACCTGAGATCCAGAGCAAATTGGAGAAGTGGCAACAGAAGCTGGAGAAAGTTGGCTTGAAAATCAGCAGAACCAAAACTGAATACATGTTCTGCGATTTCGGCGGTCTCTCCAGTTCTGAAGCTGTAGTGCTAGATGGCGCGCTTCTCCCAGTCTGCTCCGATTTTCGGTATCTCGGTTCACTCGTGCAAAGGGATGGCGAAATAGATCGGACTGTTAAGCACAGAATTAACACTGGATGGATGAAATGGCGGCAGGTCACCGGGACTATCTGTGACTCCCGCATTCGCCTAAAACTTAAGGGGAAGATTTATAAAACAATGGTCAGACCTGCTGTCTTGTATGGTTCAGAATGTTGGGCCACAAAAGGGATGAATGAAAAGCAATTGCATGTAGCTGAGATGAGAATGCTAAGAGCGATGTGTGGTGTTACGCGCATGGATAGAATTAGGAATGAGTATATAAGAGGAAGTATGAAAGTGGCATCGCTGACTGAAAAATTGTGTGGAAATCGGTTGTCGTGGTATGGGCATGTGATGCGGAGGAATGAAGAAAATGTCGTGAGGAAAGTCTTGTGTATGGATGTGGATGGCTATAAGAGTAGGGGAAGGCCAAAGAAAAGATGGTTGGACTGTGTGAAAGAGGATATGGGTAAAAAGGGGGTGACTACAGAGATGACGACTAATAGAGGAGTATGGAAGAAAAAGACATGTTGCGCCGACCCCAAATAAATTGGGATAAGGGCAGGAGAATGATGATGATGACATTTTAGTGAGTTATATTTTTGGAATCACCTCCTCGAACCTTTTATTTTGATACCCCACCCAACTTTATTTTTTTTCCTTTTTATAATATGGTGTCTGGTTGTCGCCATATTGTATTTTGGTTACTGTCATGTCTTTGGACCATAAAAGTGATGAATGAAAAGCAATTGCATACAGCTGAGATGAAAATGCTAAGATCAATGTGTGGTATTACGCGCATGGATAGAATTAGGAATGTGTATATAAGAGGAAGTCTGAAAGTGGCATCGCTGACTGAAAAGTGGTGTGGAAATCAGTTGTCGTGGTATGGGCATGTTATGCGGAGGAATGAAGAAAATGTCGTGAGGAAAGTCCTCTGTATGGATGAGGATGGCTATAGAAGTAGGGGAAGGCCAAAGAAACGATGGATGGACTGTGTGAAAGAGGATATGGGTAAAAAGGGGGTGACTACAGAGATGACGGCTAATAGAGACGTATGAAAGAAAAACATAATTATGTTGCGCCGACCCCAAATAAATTGGGATAAGGGCAAAAAAATGATGATACTGTGATGTCTTAGTAGCACTCGCGCGACGAATCAATTGACCTATAAATTATCAAAATCAGCCCACGCGTTTGGTCTTTAGAGTGCCACAAAGGAACAAACATACATACATTGGCTGATAAACACATTCCACATTCACTTCCCTTGCGTCGCGCAGTCGGGTAAATAGAGCTTTCACTTACAGAAGAAGCGGTGAGCCAGGATATATAATTTGCACCCGTGCAAAGCCGGTGCGGGCGTTACAAATAAATATGTAATAAATTCCTACGTACAGTTAAAATGCCTTTTTGTAATGGGAAATCATCAGATGAATTCATCTAATGATTAAACGTGTTACCGACTAAAATCCACCTGTGTTCCTTCAATCACCCTTTACGTTCCAGGGTCGTAGTGACTGTTTCAAACAATCCCGCGAACCTGTCAGACATCGGCCTATCGTCAAAACGCCTGACATTATCTTTGATGCAAGCTATTCTTCTGCCAGGGTCGCGGGTGTGTCTGACAGAGTGACCGTGGCCCCAGGCACAGGCAACTGAAGGGACACGTGTGGGTTTTAGTCAGTAAGAGTCTGACATGCCCTCGCGCTCCACCTAGAGCGGGAGAACTTATTTGATGATTTCCCACACTTAAAAAAAAACAACAAGAACTCTCACGTCTCAAGTTCTTATCTATTATCACTATTAAGACTGATTATCTCTTTACCAGGAGCTCATGTGTTGGTATAGTACAAAGTACTAAATGGATCGGTTGCTAAGCCGGCTCGTAATGGAGTGGTCGACTGTCTCGACCAACGAGTGTAATGGTGACGCCATCTTGCGCCATTCTTGCCTTCGAGAATAGCGCAAGATGGCGTTGAGAAATTTCCATTGTTCTTGTAAATTTGAGTTGAAATATGGTGATAAATCAGGCATTTTTAAATAGAGATAGAAATCATTTACTTTCCAAAAATGTAGGTACTTATTTATGATGGGCTTAGCGCCTAGCAGCCCAGCATCTTGCTCGCCGTCTCAAGTTATGAGTAAGATTTTCTTTTTACCAGGAGCTCGTATAGCGGTAGGTAACGTGTTGACTGCAAAATGGATTGGTTTCCAAAACGGCTCGCAATGGATTAGCTCCGTCGATCAGCGAATGTAATGGTGACGCGATCTTGTGCCGTTGTTGAAGAGGAGTTAATGAATATTCATTGTATTTGAGAATTGGATTTGGAAGTATGGAGATGAAGCAAAAAATATAAAATTCGTTGTCACTGGATCTTTTAAATTTTTGATTATAATTTTCTACATTTTGATTTTGTTGTTTGTGTCGTAAATAAGACACGGCTATTTGTATGCTTCCTAGATTTCATGAATAATTTGTGATTGTTTGAATAAACAGAGCCAATGCAGTTCATTGACATTATTGATATATTTTAAATTTTGAACATACATTACAGAATACTCGAATTTCATCACTTCATTTGTTTTATTACATCATCATCATTATTAGCCTTTTAATGTCTCCACTGCTGGGGCACAGGCTTCCTCTCTGTAAAAGGTTATTACAGCGAGTACAAAATAACAAATCGTCAATTTACATTTGGTCTGCAATAAACAGGATTACTGTTTGTAATTCATTTCAGAAGAACACTATAAATCTTATTTACTGAACTTATTTGCACAAATTGAAGTGGTCGAGAGATGAATTGCTTATTAAGTCGTCTTCGCCACGACTGGGTGCGATCGACCCCGCCGCTCCCATTGAATGGGGTACAGAATTACCCCGCACCAAAGGCTGATTGATTGGGCCCCGTGAGTGATGGCGGGGTTCTATGGATAGTGTCTTCTTTATGGCCTGATGTAATTAAGTGTCTTGTGATTAATTTGAAAGGTAAGGGTTATTTTGGTGATTGTGAATAACGGGGTATCGCAGTAAATTTATATCGTAATAACTCATCAAGGCAAAGGTGTCTTTTACGGACACCACCAGAATTCATCATCTCAGACTTTGAATGTCCCCACTGCTGGGGCACAGGCCTCCTCTCTATGAGAGAGTGTGGGCCGTAATCCACCACGCGGGCCCAAATCGGATTGGTGGATGTCACATGTCTTCGAATTTTTGGTTGTAGGACATGCCGGTTTCCTCACGATGTATTCCTTCACCGTTTTGAGAGCAGTGGTGAAGAAATAATTTACACAAAGTAAATCGCCTGCCTGGGTTTGAACTCACGACCTACAACTTATAAGTAGCGGCCAATACCACTAGGCCACTACTGCTCCCTCACTCAGGATTGGTTCACACTAAGTCAAGTTTCGTCATTCTCCTGCCCTTATCCCAATTTATTTGGGGTCAGCGCAACATGTCTTTTTCTTCCATACTCCTCTATTAGTCGTCATCTCTGTAGTCACCCCCTTTTTACCCATATCCTCTTTCACACAGTCCAACTATCGTTTCTTTGTCCTTCCTCTACTCTTATAGCCATCCACATCCAAACCCAAGACTTTCCTCACGACATTTTCTTCATTCCTCCGCATCACATGCCTATGGGCATGTGATGCGGAGGATGGATCGGTTGTCATGGTATGCCATGACAACCGATTTCCACACAACTTTTCAGTCTGCGGTGCAACTTTCAGACTTCCTCTTATATACTCATTCCTAATTCTATCCATGCGCGTAACACCACACATCGCTCTTAGCATTCTCATCTCAGCTACATGCAATTGCTTCTTATTCATCCCTTTTTTGGCCCAACATTCTGAACCGTACAAGACAGCAGGTCTGACCATTGTTTTATAAAAGTCCCTCTTAAGTTTTAGGGGAATGCGGGAGTCACAGATAGTCCCGGTGACCTGCCGCCATTTCATCCATCCAGTGTTAATTCTGTGCTTAACAGTCCGATCTATTTCGCCATCGTTTTGCACGAGTGAACCGAGATACCGAAAATCGGAGCAGACTGGGAGAAACGCACCATTTAGCACTATAGCTTCAGAACTGGAGAGACCGCCGAAATCGCAGAACATGTATTCAGTTTTGGTTCTGCTGATTTTCAAGCCAACTTTCTCCAGTTTCTGTTGCCATTTCTCCAATCTGCTCTGGATCTCAGGTCCATCTTCACCGTCCAGAACAATGTCGTCGGCAAACAGCATGCATCAGGGTGCCTCTTCCTGTATTTCCGACCTAAGAGCGTCCATAATCAACAGGAAGAGGTAAGGACTTAAAGCCGACCCTTGATGTAAGCCTACAGCCACACTGAACTCATCGGTGTTTCCAGCAGCCGACCGGATGTAGGTACTAGATTGTCTGTACATAGCACGAATCAACTCAACATACTTCCCAGGCAAACCTTTCTCTTTCAAAGCCCACCACAACACATCCCGAGGTACCCTACCATACGTGTGGCGGAAAGTACTTGGACATTCTTTTAATTCACTATCCAAAACTATGCCCACACCATTCCGTTTGCCATCACTTCCACAGTAATAAAACTTATATCCTTCTCCTAATTCTCTTGCTTTTGCACTCTTCCATTTCGTTTCTTGCAAACACGCTATATTTATCCGTCGCCTTTTTAAAACATCTGCTAACTCTCTTCCTTTTCCAGTCATAGTACCTATATTCCATCTTAATTCTCTCACTCTCCGAGCCGAGCGTGCGTCTTACGTCGCACCCGCCCGTCCTGGTGCGACAACCCTTGTCCATTTCTCACAGGAGCCGGGTGTTGCCACTGCGCGTCGCCTGTGGGGTACGCCCTAGCCCTATCGCTCATCACATTTTTCCTGACCATGTTGCAAAAGGTTTTGGCAGAAGTTTTATAGCCGGCCGCCTGCCTGACGCCAACCCTCTTGGGAATGCTGTTGTTGGTGGTTTACCCGCCACCGCGCGGGTGGCCCAAGGTGCTTTAGTAGTATGCACTAGGGCTCAAGCTCCCTTAGTCGCCTCTTACGACACCCACGGGAAGTGATGGGATAGTACCTACTATTCTTTTACGTCCGACACCATACGGGACCTAACACTAAGTCAAGTTTATCAAGGCAAAAAACGCTACTAGGTATCCATACTAAAATTGTAAAGGTAAATGTTAACCTTATCCGACTGTCTGCTTACCTGTTTACAGTGCCTCTTCACGTATCAACGACTGAACGTGTTTGGATGAAATTTGGCACACGGGTAGATAACTTTGAATAGGACATTTGCGTTGTAAATAATGCCTATTAATTGTCGATATTACGAGGGCGAAACCGTTGACTGGCGGGAGTGGCAGGAGCTCTCCATAAAATTAGTACCAATTTTCTCAACACCAACATCTATTATTCCACAAACACAACACAAATGTTACCGAATCAAACTGTTACGAATAATCGTCGCCTCACCGCCTCACAGCGATCCGGGCCAACAAGGATTTATTATTATTTGCGCCGCCATTTGTTATTCAAAATGACATCAAGATAATTCTAAGGGCCCGCAGAAAAACAAAACGGGGTAGTGACCCAGGTGGGGAAGTACAGAAGTTTCACGAAGCTAACCTGAAAGAGAGAATGAAAGAAAGAAAATGAGTTTGTTTAAGTCTAAAGGTTATCGAGACACCTGGTGACTGGGTATCAGATGAGCCGTCGCTTTATCACTATCACTACATATTATAAAGTAATGTCCTTGCCTCTCTATCTGTCTGTTCGCGATAAACTCAAAAACTGCTGAACGGATTTTCATGCGGTTTCTACCAATAGGCAGAGTGATTCATGAGGAAGGTTTAATAAGTGTATAATTTGAATCCATGCGAAGCCGGGGCGGGTCGCTAGTATTAAATATTTGTTTTCAACTGCATCAGGTGAGACTGGAAGCCGACCCCAAAATATTTGAGAAAGGACCAGGCACATTATGATAGTGACGGAAGTAGACAATGTAGAAACAATGTCACTAATTAGGTTGAACACTTGAACTTCGAAAACTGTTCTAATTGTTAGTAAAATTATTTTATTACGTCCTTTACCTTCAGACAGCGGCTCCACGTGGAATTAATACTTCCCCTATTACAAAATAATACCTAAAGTGCTATTCCGATCCGGGCCTGCGGACGGCGAGCAGTGGGTAGCTCGCCGTCCGATCAGCACCAGGCCCGTGAGTCGACGGTGCGTAGTGTACCACGCGCGCCTCAAAGAGATTTTGTCAGCCACTACTGACGGAGCCCATCGTGGCCGGTGTCTTGCATGCATGCCTAGGGGTAGCGGATAAATTCTCAACATGAGTTATCGCATCTCTGGGCACTCAGACAGGGAAGGAACAGGGGTGGGTTTTAGTCAGTAAAAGTCTAACACGCCCTCCCGCTCCACCCAGAGCGGGAGAAGTCATTGGACGATATCCCACCCAACAAAAAAAAGAAAAAAAAAGTGCTATTCCAGACCATAATCTAACTCTGTACGAATTTCTTCCAGATCCGTTAAGCTGCAGCAGTTCTGGCATTATTGAGTAGCAAACATCCATCCGTCCATTCAAACTTTTGCATTTATAAAAAACTTTTTAACAAAAAAATTAACCGACGAAAAAGAACTAAAAAGCAAAAACTAAATAAACCTTTTAAGTCTTGAGTAATGAGCTTATTTACTTACATAAAATATCAAATTTTATATAAACTAATTTTGAGTCGGCGCCAAACAACAATCTGATTATTAAATATCTAAATTTTATAAGTACTTACAAATGAAGAAGGCTGTAAGTAATTAATTAATCATTTTATTAATTGGCGCCGCTACTCAAGACTTAAAAGGTTTATTTATTTTTTGTTTTTTAGTTCTTTTTCGTCGTTTAATTTTTTTGTTAAAAAGTTTTTAATTTTAACCGACGAAAAAAAGGAGGAGGTTCTCAATTCGACCGTATATATATATATTTTTTTTTTTTTGTGTATGTTCAGCCCTCACTTCGTCATTTATGAACCGATTTTGATTATTCTTTTTTTGTTAGATAGGGTATACCTCAAGGATGGTCCCATAATAAGGAAGTCAGGATGTGACTATGGAATCTTGATAAAATTGAGAGAAAACCTCGAAAATTGTGGATACGTTTAGCGTTTCTGTATATATGTTCGGCCCTCACTCCATTATTTATGAACCGATTTTGATGATTCTTCTTTTCTTGGATAGGGTATACCTCAAGGGTGGTCCCATGTTAAGGACATCAGGATCTGATCATGGGATCCTGAAAAAATTTAGAGAGAACCTCGAAAATTGGGCACGAATATTGTTTCTGTTTACTTTTCATAACTTAATCAGGTATTTGCATTTAGGAACCATCACATCATGTAACTGAGCTGATGATGGAAACCATAGCTTTCCTAAACAATAGTAGTTAGATATAAAACTAGTTTTAGTGACAAATACCACTTAATATGGTTTGAAGAAAAGACGTCTTTACAGTATTGGAGGTAACCTAAACTGGTCAATATCCTGGGAACTTCATGGAAGGATGGTAATTTCATCAGCTCAGTGGCAAGAGGAATGATGAAGAATTAGAAATTTGCCTCAGAGTGTTACAAGATGATGCGAGCCACAAAAAATCATAAAATAAAAAACTTTTTAACAAAAAAATTAACCGACGAAAAAGAACTAAAAAGCAAAAAATAAATAAAACTTTTAAGTCTTGAGTAATGAGCATATTTACCTACACAAAATATCAAATTTTATATACACTAATTTTGAGTGCCTTCTAATTGCCCGTGTCACAGAGTGCATAGTACAATCACTTCAAATTGTCTGAGGCTCAGAATGCATAAAATCAGCCTCGCTATTAAGCTGTCTGACACGTTAATCTTAACAACACGACATGAACTAAGCTCACACCTACACGAGTGTCAACAGGTTTCGATGAATGTTATTCGCTGTAACAGAAGCCATAATTGACATGAGTTTGGTAATCTGTCAGCTAGTTTAAATAAATGTTAAATGGTGTTTCAGAAACCTGAAGGCTGATTCTGGTACTTAAAATCATTTAAATTCTAGTCACAATCACTGCTAAGATAAAATCAGAAGGCTTTTTTTGATAGATTGAGACTTAAGGCCACTTACAATACAATTCACTTGAATGCAATTAAAACTAAAGGTATTTAAGAAATCGTTCTGTCTATGTCATCTTCCACAATTCTCCGTCACAATGAAAGTTGATTTGAATTGGTTTGCACTGTATGTATTAAGTGATTTGTTGAGCAAATTTTTTTTATCTCTTATAAGCTCACGATTGACCACTACCTCACCTGATGGTAAGCGACGATATGGTCGACGATGGGCCACATCGTAAGTAACCCTGAAATAAGAAAGCGAACATTTAATAAATACGGGAAATGCTCGTTTGATGAAAGCGTGTAAAACTAACCTTCTTTCTCCTTCCCATGATACTATGCTAATGATTGGCCGGTTGTAGGGTTGGCACGCTCGACAGCTTGAACAAGGAAACTGACGGCACCCCGGCACCCGGCTGGCCGGCTCGGCGAGAGCGAATTGAATAAATAATTCATGAGCGGCGGCGGCTAAGATTCCCGCGCTGGGATGCCATAATGTCCCAGGATTTAACTTCTTTATTTGAAAAGCTTTTGCACCCCAGACGATTAAAATGAGATTTGAGCTGGAAGTTGAAAGGTAGATTGCAATTTGTTGTGGTTATCGTGAGCCTGTCCGTGTAAGATCATTTTATTTTATCAATTCCTAGAGTACTGCCGGTGGCTTCACCCACCCAAGGATTAAAGGATGAAAATTAACCTAATCCATAATAATATCATGATATATTCGTGTCCCACGTTTCATGGAAATCTATTCAGCGGTTTAAACGAGAAAACGAATAACACAGCCAGATGAACTTTCATATTACTACTACTCATTACCTACAACATCTAAAAACAGCACCACTAAAAAAAATAGTTTATTTCTCACCATTAAAAGTTACAATTTTACAATAAGTACATGAGTAAGTATTTCAACATTTTTGTGGTGATCATAATAAGGTGCACGGAATAGATCCTAGCCCCTGAACTAGGCGGGAACCTGTATCTCAGGGGATAGTGTTCTCGGCGTCGAGGGGACGATGAAGTACCTGGGACTCGTCCTCGACAGCCGCTGGAACTTCGTCGAGTATTTCTGACGTTTGGTTCCCAGACTGGACAGAGCCGGGGCTGCTTTGAAGCGGCTCCTGCCCAATCTGAGGGGGCCAAACGCCTCCTGCCGGAGGCTCTACGCGGGGATCGTGCGGTCCATGGTCCTTTACGGGGCACCGGTGTGGGCGCGTTCTTTAAGGCAGCGATCAACTCGCTGTCTGAACGCGTCCCAAAGGGTCATGGCGATCCGAATGATCCGAGGATACCGTACGATCTCCTGCGGGGCGGCGAGCCGCCTTGCCGGATTGTCACCATGGGATCTGGAAGCAAAAATCCTCGCGAACCTCTATGAGGAGCGCGAGGAGGCGAAACGCCGGGGCGAAACTCCGCTGCCGCGACAACTCGCGGCTCGGCGGACAGAGCTCCGGCAAGATCTCATTGCGACATGGAGACAGCGATTGTCGCAACCCAGCGCTGGGCACGCCACCATTGCAGCGGTAGTGCCCCTCTTTGAGGAGTGGCTGGAGAGGCCCCACGGCGCCTTCACCTTCCGCCTGACGCAGGTCCTCATCGGACACGGTTGTTTCGGAAGGTTCCTGTGTCGGGTAGGACGGGAGGAAACGCCCGGGGTGTTTTCACTGCGCGGATCGTCCCGAGGACACGGTGGAGCATACGGTGGAGGTCTGCCCTGCTTGGGCGGAGCCTCACCGTGTCCTCATGGATGCGATAGGCGGCAGCGACCTCTCGCGCCCTGCCCTGGTTCAGGTCATGGTACGGAGCGAGAGGGAATGGGAAGCCGTCTCCTCCTTCTGCGAATCAGTAATGCTCGCAAAGGAGGAGGTGGCACGCGTGAGGGAGACTCAACAACGGAGTCACCCTCACGCTCTCAGCAGCAGCCGCCTCAGGAGACGCCTAGGACTTCTGGCGCCGCAAGACGATCTCCGGCCACCGTAGACCTGGACCTGCGGACGGCGAGTAATGGGTAGCTCGCCGTCTGATCAGCACCAGGCCCGAGAGTCGACGGCGCGTAGTGTTCCACGCGCGCCTCAAAGAGTTGTCAGCAATTAGGACGGGGCCCGTCATTGCCGATGCCTGCTCGGGGGTTGAGGATAAATTCGAAACATAGCTACCTGCCCCCGGGCACTAAGGGCTGGAAGGAACAGGGGTGGGTTTTAGTCAGTAAGAGTCTGACACGCCCTCCCGCTCTACCCAGAACGGTAGAAGTCATTGGATGATTTCCCACCCCACAAAAAAAAAGGTGATAGGTGTTCAGCTATTAACATTCTAATTTATCTTATGACATTTGTGTGCCACTTCTATAAATACTCGTAATTCGTCTTAGTAAGTACCATTAGAGAGTGATAGGGTTTGTTGGAGAGTTTGAAGATAATATATCAGGTATGGATGTCGGTATGTGTGCTAATAAGATTGGTGAAATAGAGGAATCTGTGTATGATGTAGTGGTGAAGTAAGTGAGTACAGTGTACGTGTTTGTTAGGATTAAACATAAACGGTCATTAGATTTTCAGTGTCTTCGTAATCCAATTGTAGTAAACTAGTTGTTGTTTTGTTAATAAATGTCAACCCACTGTAGTATCGATGCGGCAAAAGCTTTAACAGTTAGAAACAAAACATGAACGTTAATTGACTCCAAAGAGCAAATCTCACAAACACAAAGCTACAAATAAATAGTTTGTTAGATCTGCAGAGTATTAGGTGAGTCCTTGTCTAAAGGATTTGTTCCTAATCCCCTCTGCCAAGATTAGGCACAGAACGAGGAACATCAGCAACTGTGTGAGAACAAATATATCGTACGGTGGAGCCAGATTGGGGGGATTGCGGCAAAATAATTGCTAACTCAGCAACTGTTTGAGTAACATCGGGATTTGTTCAAGTTGGAGTTATGTAAAGTAATTTCGGAGAGGAAATTAACTTCCTTACAAGTTATTTGTTTGCAAATAATAAAGGGATTATTACTGCTTTGTTTGGCAATGTAGATAACTTAGGCCAGTCACCGTAGACAGATAAACTTTAATTTTAAAAAATATAATAAAAAAAAAACTTTTATTTTTCTCCACAAATTGCTTAATAACAAAAAAAACTTTCAACAAAAAATTCAACCAACGAAAAAGAACTAAAAAACAAAAAATAAATAAACCTTTTAAGTCTTGAGTATTGAGCTTATTTACCTACATAAAATATCAAATTTTATATAAACTAATTTTGAGTCGGCGCCAAATAACAAAATGATTAATTACCTACATCTAGCCTTATTCATTTCTACGTACTTAAAAAAATTAGATATTTAATTATCAGATTGTTGTTTGGCGCCGACTCAAAATTATCTTTTTTTTATTACCTCCATAAAATATCAAGTTTTAAAACTTGATATTTTATGGAGGTAAATAAGCTCAATACTCAAGACTTAAAAGGTTTATTTATTTTTTGCTTTTTAGTTATTTTTCGTCGGTTGAATTTTTTGTTAAAAAGTTTTTTTTTATTTTTTTTTTTTTGTGACTCGCATCATCTGTTAATACTCTGAGTCTAATTTCTAATCCTTTATCTTTCCTCTTGACACTGAGCTGATGATGTAACCATCCTTCCATGAGGTTCCCAGGATATTGACCAGTTTAGGTTACCTCCAATATTCTAAAACCGTCTTTTCTTCAAAGCATGTAAAGTGGTATCTGTCACTAAAACCAGTTTTTTTTTTATATCTAACTTCTATTGTTTTGGAAAGGTATGGTTTCAATCACCAGCTCAATTTCATGATGTGATGATTCCTAAATGCAAATACCTGATTAAGTTATGAAAAGTAAACAATTTTCGTGCCCAATTATCGAACTTATCTCTCAATTTTATCAGGATTCCATGATCAGATCCTGATGTCCTTAACGTGCGACCACCGTTGAGGTATACCCTATCTTACAAAAAAAATATCATCAAGATCGGATCATAAATGACGGAGTGAGGGCTGAACATACCCAAAAAAAAAAAACATGTATACGGTCGAATTGAGAACCTCCTCCTTTTTTTTAGTCGGTTAAAAAGTATAAGTTGCAGTCAACACAGAAATTTACGCTAAGTTTGTAATTTGTGGGAGATCGAGAGTCTAAACTAAGCATATACCTGTATTTCAGAGCTTTAGGTCCCCCATTAAATTATGTTGCTCAGTCTGTGGACGTGCTGCGTAACCAGTTATGTAAGTGGACGAATAAGCTTAAACGCGGTAGGTCACAAATCACTGTGCTAAATTTTGGGATGTTTTAAGATTTATTAAACTTACAGAGCTAAAACTTCACTTTAACTGTAGCAAATTTTGTCTAGCTTAAAAGTGGACTAATTGACTTTTTCCGTTAAAAATTCTAAGCCAACCTAAAAAATAAATGAAAATTTTAAGGTTTTTTGAGCACCACACAAATCTTTCGAACTTGGTTTTGCACTATTCGTATCTATAAGAACAATATCCAAAAGTACCTCAGTGCATTTTTTTTTTGCGACCAAAGATGTTTGAAATGACTGACCTAACTATAAAATTCAAGGTTCTAATTAAAACCCAAGACTTAGATTACTTGAGTTAGCACGGATTGCCGCGATCACTGCTATTTATGGTGGCTGTTACCACAGAGATAGATATTGAATACACCACGGAGAGCTGACCGTCTAACCTTTGCCTTTGCTAGAACCACTTATTTTCTGTTGTTAATGTACTCAATTAACTTTATAAAACTGGTCATGTTTCTCTGCCCACGCAATCTTAGCCTCTGCTAGAGATTCATTTCCTGACCGAGTCGTCTCGGGTAATCTATCTTCGTTTACATTATAATATTATTTTTATTTATTTAGGTTTACAGAGGGTTTAGCCCTAAAGGCGTGGGCGTCTAAGGTAATTAAGTTCAAACGATGAATAGCAAGCTGTACAAGAATTTTAATGTAGTCGGATATGAATTTTAAAAGGTTTTCAAAAACACGTTTTTTTTAACAAACTCGAGTATCGTACCAGGGCAACATAACTTAGAATGAGTTAGTTGAACTGTCAAGTCCATAAATAAAGACTAGCAAATGTTATGATAGGCTGCAAATACAGCAAAAAACAGAAATGGAACCACATAGAAAAATGTTATTGGTTGGTAGGAATAGTTTTTCCTTTATAAATTCTATTAAAAAATATACAGGGTGTAAAAAGACACATCACAGAGCCGTTAACTACGCATACTGTACGTCTAACAAAGTAGTTTTGCGCAAACATTATTCCTGGGAAACGACTTTTATTTTTAGGTATGAAAAATAAAACTATTTTTTATTCCGCGCAATGTAACGCGAACACAGGCAAATGGAGTTAAACCCCGCCCCTTCACTCTAAGCCACGTAGGTACTTGTCGGATATGTTTGATATTCATTGCGTTTTCATAACTGCAAATTCGTTATTTCGACCTTTCCAAAAACAAAATCGAAAATTCAGGTAATGTTTGTTTGGAAAAAGTTTAGTAATAACACTTAGAATTCAATTTCGTAAAAAAGTAAAAAAAAAATTACGACTTTGACCTTCATTATTTCCAGAACCAGTATGGTCTAGTAGAAAAAAATATCCAAATAAAGGGTAGAATATGTGGCTTTCGGCTTCGGAAACTGTCTTTTTACACCCGTTATACTCGTAGTTTCAAAAATTCCACTGCGTTGAGTTAGTGACGGTTGTGTGAATTTATAGTCTTTTTTTGTAGTAAGGCTTTTTGTTTATTTATTTCTAGACATTTTATTTTTCATTTAATTTAAAAACTTTATGCGAGGCATAAAGGCAGGAAGGAATAAGGGCAGGAAGATGATGATGCAGTAATGAAAAACTGTGCACTGTATTTTAGTAAGATCTGTTATTGGCATTGCCGCTTCAAGCCTGATACCCCATGTAATGATGACGTCACAAAAAAATACGACCTCACTAACATAATGGCGGCTGCCATTTTGTTCTTTTTTTCGAAATTCAACTAGCGTGTCACATCAGCAGTCAAGCACAATCTAATGATACTTCATTTGCTGAAATCCATTTAGCCGTCCAGGCTGCAGGGCGTGACAAGGAAATATACAAAAATACGTACATGTACACAAACTCTCGGAAAACGTTACCCTCCTTCTGGGACAGGCAGGTTAGATGTAATGGAATTAATAATACAGTGTGTAATATAACCAACAAAGAACCGACATTCAAACTGAATTACAGATATAAAAAAACTAACCTAATTAATTAACAAACCCAAAAAAAACTAATCACAATGAAAGCTTCTGAATGACTACACTGAAATGATGCTTTTAACCTACCAGGAAAACATGAACGAACAAGAGTAGCACCAAAGACCGAAGAAAACCTACCACGTATTCCAATTTTGAAATTACTGCAACTATTCCGGTCTAAATAACTGAGCAAACTTGATGAGAGGCTTGCGCTGTACAGTAGACAAGTGGCGGTACCAGGATGGCAGCGCTGTGACAGAGCAACGAGGACAGATGCGGTTGTGTAATGAGTGGCTTCCTTCGCTTATTACTTGCTGTACAGAATGGCAGAGAAATTAAGGTCGCTGCGTGTCACACCGCAGTCGACTTATTGCGCTAGCTCCCTGGTTTGATTCGTGGAAAAAAAAAATAAGTTTGCGTTTGTGCCATGCATCCTTGCCAAATTTTTTATTAAAATATTTCTTGGTCCATTTTTTCATGGACATCTTAAAGTTTCCTTATTGTGTGTTCACCAGAATTAATTATATTAACAAAGAAGATGTCAGATTATGATGAAAATTATGCGAATATCGAGCAAGAATTCTACGCTTTCATCTTACAATGTGGTGTGTATGGCGGTCAATGTATGTTCGTTGATAATTGGTCTCGTTAATTTTCATTTTTAAAGACCCTGTGCAAATGGCTTTGTATTCGAGTTTAAATAGTCTTTTTACAAGAGAATGTTTAATGATTACTTAATTTGCAAATAGTCTACTTAAAGCGAGGACAAAACTCTTAATTACTTTGTTCGTACGTTGCTTGAAATAACGAAGCTCTATTTTATGTCATTATGTTGTCACTTGTTTTCCTGTAAATACTGTAAATACTGTCTCAGATGTCACAATGTCAAGCATCATTAGACTTATTGCGGCATGTTATGTTAAAACAAGATTCTTCATTAGCTTAGTTATGACCTATTCAAACAAAAATAAACGAACTTCACTAGTGTTAATGTAAATACTAATAGACCTTAGTTAATTGAGAAAGTAGTGCAAAGAAGTAAACTCGTAAAAGAATCACTTGTGGAAGTATCCAGATAGTTGTGTAGAGTGGCCCTCGTAAGTTGTACAAGCCCTTAGAGATTTACGTTTATCTAACCTATTTACTGCTTAGGAGCTGGTTTCATTGACAAAGACATTGCAACAGTATTCTTGGGACCTATATATTAAATTCAAAGTCCTGACTGATTGATACATCAACGCAAAGCCTAAACCGCTGGTCCTAGAGTAGTAAAATTTGGAGGGCGTGTTCTTTGTGAAGAATAGGTATCCACTAAGAAATGGTTTTTCAACCCTGGGGAGAAAAAGGGATTGAAAGTTTGTAACGAGAGAAGTGCTAGTAGTACCTACATAATAAGTACGGTGAGCGCTATGCTCGGAGTTTCCTTGCGTGACAAAATCAGGAATGAAGATATCCATAGGATAACCAAGGTTACCGACATAGCCCGAATAATCGCCAAACTGAAGTGGCAGTGGGCAGGGCACATTGCCCCCAGAACATAATATTATGGTCGATGGGACCGAAAGGCCAATGGGAAGACTAAACTAGGTGGACCGATGACCTGGTGAGAGTCGCGGGAACTCGATGGATGCGAGACGCACAGAACCGGTCGTTGTGATAACACTTGAGGGGAGGCTATATCCAACTGTAAATGTCTGCCGGATGAGATGATGATGCTCAATATTAGCTTCCAGAAGAAGAAAGAAGGCTTTCATCAGAAAAAGTATTCACAAACAAGGCATTTTTTTTTTGAAACCCTAACTCAGATAGTAAGACACCACCTTAACTCCGTGGGCTCAGTAATTGAGTTGAACTAGGGTTCGCCTAGTAATTGTGATAACCGTTTGGTTAGCGGTCAGTCCATGATAATCGCTGTAATACGAGGTGCGGCCGGTGCGGACAGATCGCGCGCCTCGCACCGAGGAGAGGCATGCACGAGACGACACTTTTGTCGAATAATGATATTGAAGCGCTACTGGATGACTATAAAATTAATATGGTCCAGAATACTACTGCTGATTTTGGCCAGCCTTTTAATATCCCCACTGCTGGGGCACAGGCCTCCTCTCTGTGAGAGGGTGTGGGAAGTAATCCACCACGTGTGTCTAATATAGATTGATTCTGGGGCATGCCAGCTTCCTCACGATGTTTTCGCTACCGTTTTGAGAGCAGTGGTGATTTAATAATTTACACAAATTAAAGCGCCTACCTGGGTTGAAACTCACAACCTACAACTTGTAAGTCGCAGCCGTTAATTACCACCTGGGCCACCACTGCTCATAATAGAATAGAATAGAACAGCATAGAATAGAATAGCATAGAATATAATAGAAAAAAAGGAGGCTAAAGAGAGGAGAGGAGGTTAAATAAATAAAATGGAATGGAGTGGAATGGAATGGATAGGAACGGAATGGAGTGGAAAGGAATGGAATGGAATGGAAAGGAATGGAATGGAACGAAATAGAATAGAATATAATTATACTTTATTGTACACCAAAACAGTAAATAAACTTGTATAAATGAATTTAAATCTATGGGTACTTAGCATTAATTAGAAAGCATTCATCTTCTCTTTAAAGAGATATTTTTTTTTTATTATGAAAAATAAATCTATACCCATCTCGGAAAAGAAAACCGTCTACAACACTTGTATACTTCCATGTCTCACGGCTGCCAGACCTGGCCACTAATACAGAAAATTGAGCACAAACTGGGTGAATGCCAAAGAGGAATGGAAAGAAATATTTTGGGACTAAGGTTGAAAGACAAATGGAAAGCTATAACAATTAGGAGCATCAACAAAGTAGCAGATGTTAAAGTAAAAACAAGAACCTTGAAATGGAAATGGACGGGTCACATGATGAGATCAATAACAGGAAAGTGGACCAAAAAGTAACAGAATGGTACCCGCGGGCAGACGATCTGCCCAAAGGTTGGAGAAAAACAGCAATGGACAGGCAAAGGTGGAGGGAACTTGAGGAGGCTTATGTCGCAAGACAGCCTGACCTGGTAACTGATATTAAATGTTAAATTATGTACGGAAAAAAATTGAAATGAAAATTGAAAAAAATAGAAATTGTGCTAAGGTCATAGTAAATAAAAGCAATTTTATTATTAAATTATTTATTTATTCATCTTCTAAATAAACAAAAATCAATTGATGAATATATTAATAAGTATCACTTCAGAACGGCTTCACTATTTGGGTAATTATTATTTACTGTGTTCTTAATTGTTAGGACCAGGATCGTATGAAAGAAAATTAATAAATCGAAATAGGTAACTAGTTTATATTAATTCTCGCAATCCGACAATTCTATCATTTTTGTCAAACATTTTTTGCTTTTTTTTAACAGCATATTATGTATATTGCAAAAATGAGATAATCATGTATTTTTTTGGCAAGTACCTATGTCGCATTGTAAATAAAACAGGGTCCTGGTGATGCAACAGTAAGGTCACTCTTACCCAACTTTTGGGTGTCAACAATGGAAATAATAACTTCTTTCTTCTTCTTTGCTGGGGAGTTTGTTGGCCACTTTTTCTTCACAGCTAAAACACTAGGAAGTGGTGACGGGCGGGCGTTTTTGGGGGACTGTCTTTATGTAGAACTTTGACGTTCAAAAAGTGTTGGCTCGCAGCCTAGTTTGAATAAATAACTTTTGATTTTGATTTTCTAATCGTGTAATACTGACATTCAATCGCTTGATGTAATTTGGGTGTCAGTGGAAAAGTAGTGTGTTTGAAGCTGTGTAGTAGCAATCTGGCACCAAACACCGATTAATCGCCACACACACAGCAAACCTTACAAAGGGAATTAGTTTAATGAACGCTCCAGGGGTTAACGATGGTAAACACGCATTTAGTACAACATACAACGTACAACATAATATAAGGTATAACGTAGACCTAGAGGTGTACCTGCGTAATGGCGCCGTCAACTAATATGATAGTGCGCTCTAATGGCACTGTTTGCGGCTTGTTTAGTGATGTGCTTCACTCAAATAGGTTGGGGTTATGATGGTTTGAAATTACGATGTTATTGATCGCTTTAACTGATGATTTGAAACAAACACTATGTGGATATAGTGTAGGTGGGTGTGTGGGTGTAGTGTGTAGTGTGTGTGTGTGTGGTTTTTTTTTTTTTTTTTTTTTTTATTTAATTTTTCTGGTAGATTGACAAAAACCGTATAAATCGCTTTAATGTATTTATTTCAACTATTTTTCCGGTCAAGTGGAAGAAAAAAACCGTTGCCAAAACTCTTTTTCTGATTAATAACTAAACTTTAGCAATACAAAACTAAAATTCAAACAAGCTACTCTCAGGAAATGAAAATTTTCAAAATAAACGTCCATTCATTCTTATTTTTACAAAGTCCTTTAAACACCAGGCACAACACAACGGGTGTGTGCCATAATAACAGATAATATATTATCACTTAATTAAAATAACCATCTCAGCCTTTTAATGCCCCCACTGCTGGGGCACAGGCCTCCTCTCTGTGAGAGGGTGTAGTCCGTAATCCACCACGCGGGCCCAATGCGAATTGGTGGATGTCACATGCTTCGATTAAAATAACGTTCACATGATATAATTTTCATATGCTATAAAAACAAATAACTAATATTACATTTCATATAAACTTCTTTTACTCTAATAACATTTAGTATAATGTTCGTTTGCAGGGCTCCTATTTCTGGGTGGTTTAAAAAAAAATAACAACGAAGGCTAAGGCCTAGCCTTCTAACCTCCCGGGCCTGCGGACGGCGAGCAGTGGGTAGCTCGCCGTCCGATCAGCACCAGGCCCGTGAGTCGATGGCGCGTAGTGTTCCACGCGCGCCTCAAAGAGATGTTGTCAGCCACCACTGACTGGGCCCATGCCGGTGCCTGCATGCCTAGGAGTAGCGGATAAATTCTGAAAATGAGCTACCGCACCCCTGGGTACTCAGGCAGGGAAGGAACAGGGGTGGGTTTTAGTCAGTAAGAGTCTGACACGCCCTCCCGCTTCACCAAGAGCGGGAGAAGTCATTAGATGATTTCCCATGCCCCAAAAAAGAAAAAAAAGGCTTTTAACCTAACCTATCCGAGTCGGGGTACTCTGAGTCGGGGTGTTAACCACAATGACGTTTTTATATATATTAAACGTTAGACCTAATGATTATAGAAAATGTTTATTAAATCATATAATATTAAGTAAACTGAAATTATACCAATAATTCATTATATCATTTCATCGTTATACTAAAAAAAAATTATAATAAATGAAATTAGGTCATGTGATCGTTAGAACTTTTGTTATCATGTCAAATGGTACGCACCCCAACACACCACAATAAAATGAAGCCTGGGCTGATTATCACACACTTCCACAATTACAGCACTTAGGGTCAACAGTAGTCAAGCTAACCGCATTACCATGGCAACGAGTCAAAGAGTAATCGCGTTACCGGCACGGAAGCTCGTCTGACCTCCGTCCGGTAGCTGTCCAGCGCCTATCCCGCCTGTACGCGGGAAATTCATTTATTTAAAATAATACTGCATTATTAATGCACACGTTTTAAAAGCGTTATTCAAATTTTTGTAACGGAGTCAACTTTATTTCGCTGAATCAATATTGAATTAATTTATAATATGAATAAATAAAATCATGAAAAGTGTTGACTTTTCCACAAAATTAATTGGAAAAGCGTTTTTAGTGCCGCGTACTAAAAATTATTATATAGGCAATTAATCCGTCAGTCCAGTCCGCCAGTCAACAGATACAACTAAAAATTTTTTAACAAAAAAATTAACCGACGAAAAAGAACTAAAAACCAAAAAATAAATAAACCTTTTAAGTCTTGAATAATGAGCTTATTTACCTACATAAAATATCAAATTTTATATAAACTAATTTTGAGTCGGCGCCAAACAACAATCTGATTATTAAATATCTAAATTTTATAAGTACTTACAAATGAAGAAGGCTGTAAGTAAGTAATTAATCATTTTATTAATTGGCGCCGACTCAAAATATTTCATGCACATACAACAATCTGCATGATTAGAAACAAATATTAGTAATAATAGCTGCTCTTTTTGTACTAACCTCAAAGGTCATGGCCTACAGGCAATGGTTATGGTTTTCCAACAGTGTGAGTGGTCTGTCTGATTCTTCCCTATTTTATATTTTATATATTTTTGCATTCTTTGGATGTTGGGGGATCTTGCTTCTTCGTACATTGAAGGATCTTTGATCCATTCGACCCACTAAAAGAAATAGGTAGTTGAGTTATATAGGAACACTATAAATATATATATCTATTAATGTGTACTTCCATGCTTTGTTCATGATATGTTGTACTCCGTGAGAGATTATGGTTACATACTTACAATAAAATATGTCACAGGGGGGCGTCATTACGTCATTCGCGTGATAGGTACTTTGCTGAAAACCAGCGCTGTTGACGATAAGTTCGCCTGAAGTCACAGTATTTTTGCTGAGCAACGACCTGTTCTTGCACGGATGCGACGCACCGCTCAATTTGTTCGTGTTTGTTAAGAGATTAGTTGTTTTTCCACTTTCACAAACTGTTTTTTTTTGTGTTTCGTTTTGATGGTCTGTTTGTTGTCATTTGTCAGTGTCGCAGTACAGATTACATAGTATTACGCAATATATGTATTGTCTTTGGTTGTTGGCGGACTCTGACATTAGGCAATGAACAGAAGACTTACATTGATTGAATATTACATTGATTGAATACGAGGCTTTTAGCATTCATGTATGTTTACGTTATTTAATCCATTTTTTCTGTAATGTGCGTTAAATCTGTGCAGAATAAATTATTTTTCTTTCTTTTCTTTCTTTCTTTCTAAAAGTAAACAGAAACAATATTCGTGCCCAATTTTCGAGGTTCTCTCTCAATTTTTTCAGGATCCCATGATCAGATCCTGATGTCCTTGACATGGGACTATCTTTGAGATATACCCTATATAAGAAAAAAGAATCATCAAAATCGGTTCATAAATATCGGAGTGAGGGCCGAATATACATACAGAAACGCTAAACGTGCCCACAATTTTCGAGGTTTTCTCTCAATTTTATCAGGATTCCACTGTCAGATCCTAACTTCCTTGACATGGAACCACCGTTGAGGTGTACCCTATCTAACAAAAAAAGAATAATCAAAATCGGTTCATAAATGACGGAGTGAGGGCTGAACATACACATAAAAAAAAAAAAAGAAATAAAAAAACATATATACGGTCGAATTGAGAACCTCCTCCTTTTTTTTCGTCGGTAAAAAAAAGAAACGTACATACGGTTGAATTGAGAACCTCCTCCTTTTTTTTCGTCGGTTAAAAAACCTATTGTCGCGTCCCCGGTCAGGGACGGGCGGGGCCTGACGGGTAACATTTTCTGAATCACTACCGTTTCAATTTGAAACCTATAGCAATACTTATTCAATTTACTGTAAATCAACCTTTATTTGATACCATTTATTTCATATTTTATCACTTTCCCCAAATGGAAGTCTTTCAATAGACTCAGTACTCAGGTTGGCCGCAGTAAAGACAACCTCCACAGGTGGGGATTCTCGGATGGCTCCGATCTTCGGTGTTTGTGAGGCGTTTCTCCGCAGACCATGGCCCACTTCTCATCTTGCTCCACATGCCCTGTCACCTGTACAAGTGAGGGCCTAATAGCTGCGTCAGTGAATGCAATTGCCGTCGCTGAATACTGGGCCAAACATAATATTTAATTAAATTTGCCATCGACATGCTAAGAAAAAGAAGCTGCTGAAAGCTGGTTTATTTGTGTTCCGAATTCATCCAAATCCGATCAACCGTTAACACGTGATTGACGAACACATTTTAAAGCACAGTCTTTCTCATTTGCAATATTGTAACTAGGATAGCAACAATACTTGTCTCTATAAATTCACGATACAATCCATTTCATCATTATTTCTTGCTAGAAAAATGTGTTTGTAACCTAATAATTGAACTCGTGATGTATCGTATCGCTACAGTCCCATCTATCTAGCTCTCTGGCACAACTAGGATACTTCCCGGAGCTGCTCGGTTATTTACAACCAATAGTACTAGTTCCACGGCTGACACTGATGAAGCACATATTTTTATTAACTTTTTGGGCTCATTTGTTACCGTGATGCATGGTTACTGCGCTAACTGCAATTGTTTAGAGATGTATTGCAGAGGTGATCAATTGTTCAATGTGTTGTGTTACTGCTTTGAGACTTTCTTTGTGTCTTCTCATAACTAAGCGGATAAGTACAGTTGGCTCAGGTATATTTTGTATTTAACAATCTTAATGGGTGCTGGAACGAGTACAGGGAAGAATATGTGTAGTGCCGAAATATTCTTCCATTTACTACAGCAATGTAAATGTGGATGGATGGAGAGGGAGAGGGATGCCAAAGAAAAGATGGATTAATTGTGTGAGGTTTGATATGAAAGAAAAGGGAGTTAGTGATAGTTTGACGGCTGACAGGACAGAATGGAAGAAAAAACGTGTTGCGCCGACCCCAAGTAACATGGGACAAGGGCAGGAAGATAATGATGATGTCTAGTGCCGAAATACCACCATAAATACATTACCAGGTTCCTGATAGCTACAACCAAAGTCTTTAAGTCAAGAGTGAATAGGTTAATTTATTCTAGGCAAGTTTGCTCCATCGTCAACCACATCATCGCTAACCTTCAGGTGAGATAGTGGTCAAAAGCCATACATAAAAAAAATAGGTTTTATTGTACGATTGATGGCAATAAATTAAATTAATACTTAACTGAATATTGACTAGCAGAGAATCCCTTAAAATCCGCATATGTTACTTAACGTTAAATATTTATGTACATAAAGTTAAAATAATGTAGATAAAACTGGCGATTCTTTTTAGCTGGCCCTATATAACTCTGCCTACCCCATCCCATACTGTCTTCCCTACACAGTCATGCCATGTTAAAGTAATTTGAGGAAGTGAAGTAAATTAAAACCCATAAAATGCCGGACAAGTGCGAGTTGGACTCGCGCATGAAGGGTTCCGTGCCTTCGTATAAGATTAAATACCATGTAGGTATTTTCTAAATACTAAACCCTTTTAATTTTTCATTTATTTTTATAATTTTTTATTATAGCGGCAACAGAAATACACAGTCTGAAAATTTCAACTGTCTACCTATTACGGATCAGACAGACGGACGGACGAACGGATAGCGGAGGCTTAGTAATAGCTAGGCTCCCGTTGGTTACCCTTCAGGTATGGAACTAGCTCCGCGCATAGGGGGAACAAAAGGTGCACAGAATCAGTAATTTATGGTGAAAACTGTACCGAAATTCAGCGGTAGTGGTTTCAGAATTAGCATACATGTAAATGAAAATGTTTGAAAGTTTACCCAGGTGGTAGGTATTTACGTGCGAATGCCTCATTTACTACTATTTGATTAAAGGTAGTTTATTAAAGACAAAACAATAACAGAACTGTATTAAATGGTAATTAAACCAAATAAAGTGCTAAGTGCTTTATAATACATACCGACCTCAAATCTATGCGCGTCTTTGATTGTGAAAAGGGAAATAAATAGGCCTGGCAACATTTGTGTAAAAGAGTTAAGTTCTCAAATTATTCTACGTTCTTCCACGAACCTCGTATATGGTCGCCGCTGCACTATACGGTTCGACTAATCGAATTTTTAATTCGCCTGTATTCACTCGAGTAGTCTGTATTCCCTTAATAAAACATTCGCAAAAATATTCAAGTTTACTTACTAATTACTAACTTAGGGCGCGTTCACACGACACGCGCACGCTCAGCGCACGCCACCCGCGTCCAACTCGCATTGAAATTTGTTAATTAAGAATTTGAGCCATATAATGCATCAATAGATCTCAAATTGCATTTAACGAGGTCTACACGCGCACGCCATGCGCACGCCCCGCGCCCGCCTCGCGCCGACCCTGCACTCGCCCTGCCCGCGCTCTGCACCCTCCCCGCGTACGCCTTGCGCCCGCGCTATGGCTGGCATAGATGAGAATATGGCTAGTGTTGTATTGACTGTGATCAAGTTTAGTCTTGTGGCGTGTTTTTTGTTTTAGTAATATATGATGGATAACTTCGACAAAGAAACATTCATTTCTTTGGTGGAGGAAAGAGATGTGCTGTGGGATAAAACCCTTGAAAGCTATAAAGATAAAACGAAAACTCTACAGGCTTGGCGTGAAATATGTATAATTATTAATGACGATTTTGAATCGCTGTCGGATGTGGAAAAAAATAAATACGGTAAGTATGTTTGAATATACATATATATTTAATAAATTGTTAACAATATTTAATTTGCCATGGTACTCGTCCATGCTCAGACATAAAGTATTCCGCAAAATGATTACGAACTGTACTTGCTGTCATAGTATTGTATTGTATTAATGGCGACCTTGGTAAAGCCGATAGTTCAGGGCCAAGATTGATGGTTGATATTTCACGCATACCCTCTTCTTTATGTATAAAGTTCTGTAGTAAACAACACGTTTTTACAATTTTAACTGCTACATCAAGTGACACATCTAGAGGACGATGGAAAATTCTCCATTTATTAGCCATAATGCCAAAAGCACATTCTACATATCGCCTTGCTCGGGTCAAACGATAGTTAAAGACCGAATTAGTCGCATTCAGCTGTTGGCCACTGAATGGGCGAAGTATGTTTTCGTGTAACGCAAAAGCCTCGTCCCCAACAAAAATGTAGGGTAGATCGACATTTGATTCTTCCAGTTGTGCAGGCGTAGGCAAATTTAACGTCTTGTTCACTAAACTTTTCCAAAAAGCAGTCTCCTTGAAAACATTTGAATCACATTCTTTGCCGTATGCACCAACATCAATGAAAATATAATTATAATTTGTATCAACTACCGCCATTAAAACAATTGAAAAGTAATGTTTGTAATTTAAAAACTTTGACCCACTTCTTTTGGGCTTTATAACTCTTATGTGCTTGCCATCTATAGCACCCAGGCAATGAGGAAAATTAGCTTTTAAACAGAAGTTGCGAGCAATTTCATACCACTCATTTTTAGTTGGTACTTTCATATATGTTTCTGACAATTCTTCCCAGATACTTTGGCAAACTTCTCTGACTATATAACTTAAAGTACTTTTTCCGATTCTGAATCCGTATCGTAGATCAGCGAAATTATGTCCTGTTGCTAAATACCTGGAAAAAAAATGGAATAATAAATAATTATTATAATTAATAAGATCTGTTTGACTTATTTACAGGAAAACTGGTTGTGAAAAAGTGGAAATCTATGAGAGACGAATGGATGAAATGTTATAGAAAATTAAGCGAAATCAAGTCGGGATCGGGAGCTAATCCATCAGTTCATAAATACACATACTACGACAATATGAAATTTTTGACAAAAATTGCATCAACATAGAAATACTGAGTCAAATATGGTACCACCCTGCAACACTGAAAGCGATGACAGCCATGATACATCAATGATCAAGAAGAAGAAGAAAGACCAAGTGCAAGATAAAAATTTGAGTGCAGTAGATATAAAAATGATGCAATTTATCGATTCTATGCAAAAAGAAGAAAAGAAAACTTCTGATGACAGCAGAATTATGTAATTTTTCAAGAGTATTTCTCCAACAGTAGAGAAGTTCAATGACGATGAAGTTATCGAATTCCAATATCAAGTTATTTCAATACTAAGAAATTTTAAACAAAGAAATCTAAACAGCAACACGTCAGAATCACAAAATATACAATTGCAACAGCCCATCCAACCTCAGCCAACCTATGATACTGAAGCTTATGGATATTCTACTGCAGCTGTACCTTCTAATGTGAGGAGCCAAGAAGCTTATGGATATTCCACTGCACCTGGTCCCTCTAATGTGAGAAGCCAATCTAGGCTTACTAATTATAGTTCCGAACTAGAATTTGACACTTACACTAGAATTGAACAAAGTCAACCCAGTGTGCAATCCAGTATGAGTGACGACCTTGACTTTGCGACACTGAATTAATTTTATTATTTTGCTACTGTAATATCTACCGTTGTAATTTAAGATAATTATCGTTTTTGATTAATGTAATTATCTTACATTTTCTAAAATTAATAAAGGATTACATCAAAAATATGTTTCAATGTGTATGGTCACGTTCAAAATTGGAGCCATATTACTATAGTTTGAAACAATTTATTTAAAAAGGACATGCGATTTTTCCATTTTTGTGCTCGTTTGTAAATAAACTATAAACCTTTCGGAAATACAAAAATATTTTCAACCATACGCGCATGCTACAATCTTGAGCGAGACCGTGACTACTTACCTCAAAGTTACAACCAGCCTTTCGGCAGAAGAAATACTATCTCGCATAGCTGTGTGCTGATGCTTCAGTTTAATGTTTAAAACGGACAGTAATTTATCAAATGTCCTTTTAGTCATTCGAAGATAGTTATAAAATTCATCATCATAATTGCGTAATTCCGCATAAAGGATATGAAATTCGCCATGCTTCTCTCTGCGTGTTAATATAGGGTGAATCCAGTATTTTCTTGAAGTATTAATTTTTTTACTGTCTTTTTATTTCTTCCATTGTTTATACATATAGAATGTTATTAGAACTTTGTTTAACCTAGTCAAATCCATTTTGGTTTAAACGTGCACACGTTGTGACACCTGGAAGCCACTATGCCTAGTGAACGAAGTAGTCCAGTCACTAGTGGTTTAAGTGGGCGCGAGGCGTGTGCGAGGCGGATGCAGCGCGTGTGCGGGTTTAAGGCGGGCACAACGCGTGCACGGGTGCTGTGCGGGATCAGCGCGTGTCATCTGAATACGCCCTTTTGACGTACTAATTTACTCTCGAAGTCATTCGAAAAATTAGGTTCAATCGCATTGAAATCAACCGTTCGCTCAATAACATTATCTAATAAATCGACTACCCTTTTAGATTTTTAGAAAGAAAATAAAGAAAGAAAATACGTTTATTTACTACGGTAAACATGACACAAAAAACAGAGAAACAACAAAAAACAAAAAGCTGGGGTTATTTTTTATCATTATTTGGCTCGCGTTTAACCACTATCTTACCTGATGGTAACCGATGATGTGGTCGAAGATGGAGCACGCTTGCCTAAAAGTAACCTATTCACTCTTGACTTAAGACTCCCAGGTTGTTGCTATCAGGAAACAGACTGTAGCAGGGAATTCCACTCCCAAGCCGTACGCACAATGAATGTGTTGTCACTAGAAATAATGTTATTAGAAAATTCTAAATTAAGTATTTCACGCGCCATCATTATGTCACTGAAAAATAATATCTAATTATCCGGTAAAAAGTTCAACAATATCTCAAGAAAGTGATTGTTAATCGTTACACGACATTAATTCCCACGAAATCAATTTGTCAATGTGTATGTAGCTATCCGGTAAAAAGTGTAATAATATCTTAAGAAGGTGTTCGTTACACGACAGTAAACCTGTTCTGTGTACCCGGGCCTGCGGACGGCGAGTAGTGGGTAACTCGCCGCCCGATCAGCACCAGGCCCGAGAGTCGACGGCGCGTAGTGTTCCACGCGCGCCTCAAAGAGTTGACAGCAAACACGACGGGGTCGTGGCCGATGCCTGCCCGGGGGTTGAGGATAAATTCGAAAGAGTTACCTCGCCCCTTGGCATTCTAGGCAGGGAGGAACAGGTGTGGGTTTCAGTCAGTAAGAGTCTGACACGCCCTTCCGCTCCACCCTAGAGCGGAAGAAGTCATTGGATGATTTCCCACCAACAAAACAAAAAAAAACCTGTTTGGTCAATACCAGTCATAACGAAATCGTTATTAAATCGCTTGCCACTAAATCGCTCACTAATACTTCCTTTAACCAACGACAATTCAGCACCAGGATCATAAGAAAAACAATACAGCTCACCCGTCATGTAGACAACTTGTAGGAGATTATGCGACGCATGTGACTACCAGCTGCTCGGTGCGCGCGAAGCCTGCCGCTTGCGCAGCCCTCCGCACCGCTTGGCTCGGTCCTGATGGCTTGTTTGTCAGGATCAAATGCAGGTAGTTCTTCACAGCAAGCTGGTTTCGGTGATTGCCGCAACGCAATCAATGCTCGCATGTTTTGGTTTTGAAATATAAAAAGTAACCGCCATTGTGCGACACTGTTGCTCACACCGCTTGTTGATTTATTTGAACGACTGAATCCCAATTCTGATGTCGGATCGCCAGGATGTATCGACGATCTACCATCAGGCATCGGGTGAGTCTGTGTAGGTATATCGGGCAATAAATAACAACGGCAAAGCAATTATTCACTTTTATTAATTTGAAACTTATAAACTAGGTACTTTAAAATACTAGTAACAACAAAACGTGTAAAGTATTTTTTTCTTCTCACTGACTAGCGTCAAAGATAGTTTTCTGCACAAGACCCTACTTACCTATCTACAGGTTTATTGCATGAGGAATGTTCGTAGTAAATAATAATTAACTCAAGTATGTCTTCACTTCTCACATTTATTAAGAACACT
This sequence comes from Polia nebulosa, assembly GCA_951329385.1. Classification (NCBI taxonomy): domain Eukaryota; kingdom Metazoa; phylum Arthropoda; class Insecta; order Lepidoptera; family Noctuidae; genus Polia; species Polia nebulosa. The sequence goes on from OX589606.1 coordinate 31,533,254, forward strand.
GTGACATTAGATTAGGTTTCATGATAGTCCTATAGAAAATTGTATGTAGCACTTACAATTGATGGTGAACAATTATTACCAATCATTCGAAGATCATTGATCCAGATCCAGAGAGAAGATTCCACAAGCAATATCGCAGCTGTGGCCATACAATCCTGATAACCCTTGGACACGCGGACGTCTTCTGAATCCAATAATTTTAGTCTGAGTCGCTACAGATCAAATTGTAAAATCTAACGTCTGACTACTATCTGTCATCTTGCAAAATAACGCTCCATTGCACAAATCTATTTTTTTTTAATGTTACAAACGTAGGACAGTTCCGATGCGTCTTCACTCCGTGACTCTCAGGCTAAGACTGCCCGACTAGGCTAGTGGGTTCTCTCCCACTTCGAAGTCTATCGGAAACGCGGCACTCTATCAATGCCCGCCAACTGTAGTGTTAATAGTTGCCGCCAGGAGGTGGGCTTTATTTTGTCGCCAATTTGACTACCGGATACGACATATCTATAACCATTGTTTTGTAAAAATGTAATGTGCAAACAATTGTTGGGTTATTATAATAAATATGTACACCTCTACTTCAAGGTTTTCACTGTACGCGGAACAACCACAAAGCATCAAAAAGCTTATATATATCTGTCAGCTTTCATAATAATCTCATTTACACACATACAATACTATGTTACGTACGACTAGGTGTTCAAAGAAAATGACGTGGAAAGGGAATTATTTACTTATACCAAGAAACATTGTTACCTTTACCTGCCCGTTGCGAATTTTTGTGTGTTTAGAATATTATAAAAACACACATCACAAAGCCGTCAACTACGCATACTGTACATCTAGCAAAGTAGCTTTGCGTAAAAAATATTGCTGGGAAACCACTTTTATTTTTAGATATGAAAAAAAAGCTAGTTTTTATTGCGCGAAATGTAATGCGAACCCAGGCAAGTGGAGTTAAGCCGCGCCCCATCGCTCTAAGCCACGTAGGTACTTATCGGATACGTTAGATATTCATTGCGTTTTTGTAACTTCAAATGCATAATTTTTAAAATTCGAAAAAAAATATCGAAGATTCAGGTAAAATTGTTTGGGAAAAGTTTAGTAGTAACACTTGGAATTCATTTTTAACCGACTTCAAAAAGAAGGAGGTTGTCAATTCGGATGTTTGTATTTTTTTTTTTAAATATATGTTCGGGCATAACTCCGTCATATATTGACGGATTTGCAAACTTTTTTTGTTCGAAAGGGGTTTGTTCCGGAATGGTCCCATTTAAATTTCATATGGATCTGACGATGGGTTGTGGAGACAGACAACGGAACTTTTCAAAAATTTACAGCAAATCAACCGCGATTGCTGCTATTGTATGTCTATGAATTGTTAACACAGTTTAATGGGAATCACAACTAAAAAGTGAAAAATATAAAAACTTTTTTACATAAAATTAGAACCGACTTCCAAAAAAAGTGCAAAATAAATTTAATTTCGGAAGTCGGTGTCAAAAAACGAAGACTCAAAACTAGGAACACCTACTTCCGAAATTAAATTTTTGTAAAAAAGTTTTCGTAAAAAAGCAAAAATAAAAATTGCAACTTTGACCTTCAAAATCTCCAGAACCAGTGGATTCCCAGGTATGGTCTAGTGGAAAAAAAAATCCAAATAATGGGTAGAATATGTGGCTTTCGGCTTCGGAAACTGTCTTTTAACACCTGATATATTACAAGGATACAAATGTATTTATCCTAATGTCTGTATGTGATCCTAATGTATTTATTCATGATGATGAAATTTATCTTATTACTGATATAGGTGAAAGAGAAAATAGGAAGTGACTGGACTTATAGTGCAAGTCTAATATCGCTAATCTACCCCGGGCTAGCCTTGTGATCAGTGTTCTCGTCTTTTTAACCGACTTTCGAAAAAGGAGGAGGTTCTATGTTCGACTGTATGTATGTTTTTTTTTTCTATGTATGTCCGCGCATTTCTCCGTCAGTTGTAGACCGATTTTCAAAATTCTTTTTTTATCCGAAAGAATATACTCCCGAAGTGGTCCCATATAAATTTTATCGAAATTTCTTTAGCGCTTTTTGAGAAACTGAACAAAAACGAAAAATACGTATATCTTGATGATGTTTTTGTGTTCTCCAAATGTTAAATTCCACGTCCCATGTTATTGGGGTTTTTAGTTCTGGGGTATAACAACTAAAAAGCGAAAAATAAAAACTTTTTTACAAAAAAAACAACCGACTTCCAAAAAAAAATACACTAAAAATTTAAAAAATAACTTTAATTTCGGAAGTCGGTGTTAAATCACGAAGAAGTAAAATACAAACATTTTTTGTAAAAAAGCTTTTTTTGAATGAGCAGACGCCTTTGCCCTACAGTGGGCTTGGTGTTACATGATGTTATTTTTAGAATCAATTTTATTCATCATCAACACTAGTTCATCAGTTTCAATCTTGTTAGTTTCCATTCACTCCAGTACGTTATCTAATTAAAATAGAGTTAGGTAAAAAAAAAAAAAAAAAAAAACAACGAATACCCACCCAAATAAATAGCACATTATTTATCTCTCATTTCGAGGTGAAACCCTTATTTGACTGGACTATCTAACCGGATGCAGCTAAGTACCAATATTTTTAATGGAGCGACTTCCTATCCAATGTCCACAACCCAGTAACTGGGTAATACGTACAACTCCATACATATAGCTTATTATTTTTACATAAATACAGGCATCGATGTTGCAGCTTACGTAATTGGACCTTATTGGACAAAGAGAGATTTAATAGCTCAGGCAACACTGATCCGGTCATTATTTAAGGGTGTTTACGTTGAATTGAACATCAGTCCTTTCAGTGGACCGCGATGGGTTGTAATATCTCACAAGTTCGGCCAATATTAATAATGATTACGTCATTGAAACCAGTACTAAACTATCCATCGTACTGATACCTATCATGCATACATAATAGAAGCAACAAGAAAGTTGTAAACAGACTTTTTGAACATAACATGATATAAAAGAGTGTCCATGGAGTTTCTCGCACGTTCTTCTCCATAGAGATCTACGCCTTGCAACGTGACTGACTTCTTTCAAAAGTGCCTCTAAATGGTTTAATAGAATAGAATAGACATTTATTTCGCAAATATACATATATAGGGTAATACACAATAGATGTTTAGATACATTAAAATACAGCCATATTTCACCATGCGGTATGCAAACATTTATAATATAAAATTAACAACATTATTGATTATTAACAGGATTATTGTCTAGATTGATTGTTTTTTTTGATTAGTTTGTGTTTATGAATGTGATAAACATGAGACTTGGGTAAGCATAAACATAGCATAGGTAATCAGCCATTTAATGTCCCCATTGCTGGGACAATACCTCCTCTCTGTGAGAGGGAGTGGGCGTAATCCACCACGCGGGCCCAATGTGGGTTTGTTGATGTCTGTCATGTCTTTGAAGTTTTGGTATTTATGCCACCGTTAGGGTATTTGTTAATTAATCTCGGCTCAACGGTTGAACGGATTTGTATATAAGATAGTGAGTTTCCGTGAAAATTTGAAAGGGAAGCCGCTGACAAAAATTTGTCAAAAATAAGTCTGACTCATGTTAAACACGAAAACAACATGGAAAGGTAATAGCAATGTTTAAATGAAAATTATTTAAATAGTTGGCAGCAGTTTTACACATGAACAAAGGAGAGTTTACGCTAATTTCAATAAAAACGGGGAAGTTCGCAAACACCGTAAAACAAAGATTATGCTAACTAGGGTCGACCCGAGCCCCGCGCCCCGACGCCCCGACGCCCCCGCCCCACTAGCGCAAGTTCTCACAACTCATAGTTTATTCAAGTTCTTGTTATTTCAAGTTATGCCGAAAATAACTACGTTAAGGGGAATACGGTTAGAAATGAAATGACTCAAATGAATCAAAATGTGCACAAGCAAATAAAGAAAGAAAAAGAAAGAAAGAAGCATTTATTAACAACACTCAATAATCATAACATCGACAACAACACAAGATAATTTTAGTGAAAACGATTGTTTTCTCCAAATTAATTAAATCATGCCTAACCTTGTTTCTATAGTCTCTCTTCATTCGTGCACTCTTGAGAGAGTGGTCGTGGCTTATGATGTTGGACTGTTACGGTTATCCTCTGCGAGTACGGCAGCCCTCGCAATGCGTTTCCAATGGCTTCTGTTGTAGGTGTCGCGAGAGCATTGCACAATGGAGCATTTTGTGGTGCTTTTAATAAGGTCGGTCGAGCGTGTAGTTGACCTGCCGCGTTAACGTTTCCCCTCTACATGGCCTTGGACGATGAGGCACTCCATGGAGTCTTTGTTGCGGATGACGTGTCCGAAAAATTTAAGTATGTGTATTTGCACAATCGACGATAATCTATCTTTGATGTTGAGGTCTTTTAAGATGGAAACGGTGGCACGGCGTGCTGTCCATGGTATGCGGAGCATTCGCCTCCAGTACCACATCTCTAGAGCATCTATTTTTCAGCGGTCCTGTGCACGAATCGTCCATGTTTCCGCAGCGTACAGAAATATTGGAAACATCAGCGTTTTCATCAGTTGAACTTTAGTGTTCTGGTGATGTTGCGATTCTTCCAGATTTTTTCCATTCTGTTTACTGCGGACCTCGTTATGGCACATCTTCTTCGGATCTCGTCTTCACAGCCGTCGGTGTTAGTTATAGTAGAAACGAGGTATACGTAGTTCGGAACTACGTCGCAGTTGGAAATTGGAGTAATTTCAGGTTAGGTAATTTTAGGTTGGTTTTTACGCCACTAACAATACCGTCATACCCACCTACGGAGAAAAAACGCTGGAGCTGAATCTCAATCTACGCAGGCCATATAGATGAAAGTTTGTAATCGCCGACGTCAGCAAACCTATCATCGGAGCTGATTTCCTCAATTATCACCAGCTCAACGTCGATCTACGAAATCGAAGGCTGATAGATATGACAACCAAACTGTCAGTCGCGGCGCCAGCACGAATATCAAATCAACCCACATTACGTAGTGTCGACCTGCAGCAATCATACCATGATATACTCGCAGAATACCCAGACACAACTCGAGTGACGTCAATGAAATTGAGTCCCAAGAATAACGTCGAAACTACAGGACCGCCAATACATTGTCGAGCACGACCAATACCACCGCACCGCTACGCTAAAGTCAGACACGAGTTCGAAGTCATGATCAACCAAGGCCTATGCAGATCAAGCAAAAGCCCGTGGTCAAGCCCGCTTCATGTGGTAGCCAAGAAGAACGGCGATTTGCGCGTCTGTGGCGACTACCGACGACTGAACACAGTGACTAAACTGGACCGCTACCACATACCTCGAATCAAAGATTTTACTTACCACCTGGCCAGTAAGAAAGTGCTATCAACTATTGATTTAAATCGCGCATATCAACAAATTGCCGTCCGAGAACAAGATATCGAAAAACACACTATCATTACCCCGTTCGGATTGTACGAAACAAAAAACGCGGGACAGACATTCCAACGCTTCATCCACGATACTCTGAGAGGATTGGATTATGTTATTCCTTTCGTCGACGATCTATTAGTAGTGTCAACAAACGACAGCGAACATAGAGAAAATCGCCGCACCGTACTCAAGCGGTTAGAAGATAACGGGATAACAGTTAATCCAGCAAAATGCGTCTTTGGCCAGCCAACAGTCAAGTTTTTGGGATACACAGTATCAAGCGAAGGCATCAGACCACCAGAGGAAAAGGTCAAGGTCATCAACAACTATCCCAAACCCAAGACAGTAGAAGAATTACGTAGTTTCCTAGGAATGCTTAACTATTATCGTGATAACATCCCAAACGCAGCAAGCGTGCAAGCGCCGCTCAATGCCTATCTACATAACTCTAAAAAACGCGATAAAACAAAAATCCAGTGGACTGATGAATCATCACTCGCATTCGAGAATAAGAGGAGCCTACGCGACGCTGCACTGCTCGCACATCCCTGCCACACCGCTCCGCTCGCAATAATGTGCGACGCATCTAATAGTTGCGCCGGCGCAGTACTCCAACAGCACGTAAACAAAATGTGGCAACCACTTGGTTACTTTTCCAAGAAGCTCTCGGATACGCAATTGAAGTACAGCACTTATGACCGGGAACTATTTGCAATGTACATGGCAGTGAAGCACTTCAGGAAAATGCACGAGGGTCGTGAATTGATTGTGTTCACCGACCACAAGCCGCTTACCTACGCATTATCAAAACTATCATCGGACAGTGAAACCCAACGAAGAACTCGACAGTTGCTATTTATAAGTGAGTTTACAACTGACATTCGTCACATCAGTGGAAATGAAAACGTAGTGGCTGATGCACTCTCGCGCATCGAGACAATTACCTGCCCCACAACCATAGATTATTCAAGTCTAAATGAAGCACAAAAAAAAGATGACGAATTACCCACATTGAAGAAACAAAGTAATATTCAACTCAAACAAATTACTTTACCCGACACCAACAATAAAAATTATAATGCGAGACCTCCACCAATAACGTACGACCGTACTTAACAAAGGAATTCCGATTCGCTGCTTTCAACGCGCTGCATGGAATAAGTCATCCTGGTGTTAGAACAACGCACAGACTTATGCAAGACAGGTACTTCTGGCCAAGCATGAATGTAGATACCGGCACGTGGACCAAGTCATGTGTAGCTTGTCAGCGAGCGAAGGTTCACCGACATACAAGTAGCAAGCCATCAACATTCGCGTCCACCGAGCGTTTCATGCACATCCACATTGATATCGTCGGCCCGCTACTTACGTAATCAACCGGTCATCGTTATTTACTTACCATAATCGACCGCAAGACGCGGTGGCCTGAAGCAACGCCTTTATCGGACATCACTGCAGAAACCATCGCGAGGACAACATATGAGACGTGGATCGCGAGATTTGGATGTCCAGAGACTCTGACTAGTGACCAAGGGCGGCAATTTGAGAGTCAGCTGTTCAATGCCTTAACCAATCTACTGGGTATACATCGTGTACGTACAACGCCATACCATCCACAAAGCAACGGTATAATTGAACGCTGGCACAGATCACTCAAGGCCGCGCTCACCGCACGCCTTACAAAGGGAAGTACGTGGATCGACTAGCTACCGACCGTGCTGCTTGGACTCCGCGCTGTTTGCCGTACTGATACCAGAGTTACTGCTGCGCAGCTTACCTATGGTTGTAAATTACGTCTCCCAGGTGACTTCTTCTCATCAACACCACGTAGTGAAAGCACAGACTCAGAGTACGTCGATAAAATACGCAGAACAATAGACAGTCTCAAGCCATCACTCAACCAGCCGCGTAGCAACAACCGTGCCATATTCGTGCATTCGGATTTAGACAAATGCCACTCAGTTTTCATCAGAGTTGACGCCGTACGCAAACCACTGCAACCAACGTACGACGGGCCCTACACAGTATTAAAGCGTGAAAACAAAGTGTTTACACTGCAACTACCAGGCCGACAAAGTTCAGTGTCAGTAGACCGGCTGAAGTCTGCGCACACAATCAGCGACGTCGATACAGCTACAGTTTCAACAACAGTGGCACCTGACACTCCCGTGCAGAAGAGCTCATCCGGACGAAATGTCCGGCGACCCGTCCGCTTCGCTTGAGAGAGGAGTACTGTAGCAGTATATTTACATATACCCTGCCTGGCCGAGCGACCGGCCGCGGAGCCCTAGCTTCCGCTACCGCGATGGTGGCGCTCCCTGTCGTGAGATTTGTGAACCACAGAACAAATTCGTGTTGTGCTGTGATTGGCTCATTAATTCGCGAAGTGCCCGCTAAGATAATTTGTAAAAATTATGTATAAAAGTAGTTAGTTTTATCAAATAAATGCTCATAACTATTTAGCGTCTCCAACGGGTGGTTGCCCTGTATACCCTCAGCTACCGACCTAACAGTATTATCTAATAAAATCAAAATCAAAAGTCATTTATTCAAACTAGGCTGAAAGCCGAACTATCTAATTTAAAGATAAGAGAGGTATCATCTGCAAACAGTACTACGTCACAGATACCCTTTAAAAATGTGGTAAATCATTAATATACACCAAAAACAAGAATGGTCTCAATATCGAACCTTGAGGCACACCTAAATGAACTCGTAACCTGGAAGACTTTACACAAATATGAATCAATTACGTTGAGAGCTTCGTTTTGGAGACCATAATGACGTAGCTTACGCAAAAGCGTGTCATGGTGTACGCAATCAAAAGCTTTGGAGAGATCACAGAAAATTCCAATTGCATTTTGCGAGTTCTCCCATGCGTTGAATATGTGTTTTAGGAGAGCAACACCCGCATCTGTAGTCGGTCGACCTTTTGTAAAGCGAAATTGTTCATTACGAAGGAGGCTATTTACATTAAAATATCCTAGCAACTGCTTGAGTATTAACTTTTGAAATATTTTACTAAATGCAGTTAGGATGGAAATAGGCCTATTTTATTGCCTGATTTAAATAGAGTTAAGTGTTCAAGATCAACACTAGAAAAATAACAATTATTGTACAAAAACTGGCATGAAACTCGATAGATGGCGGTGGCGTCAAAATAGATCGCGCTATGGTTTCGTTACCAGCAATTTTAGAAGTCATTTAGATTTTTTTCAATAAACGACCAGCTTAGATCAGAACACAGATGTGATTTTATTTATCCTTCAACCCTTCTAGTGTACCTTATTAGGTCAGCAGATCGACTAGTCAGCGTAGCTAGTAAACAGTATGACTTTACTACACTTCACGAGATCAGGAAAAGTTCCTGAGTCTACGCAATTATTAAAAGTTACAGCAAGATAGGGCGCTAAGATGTCTATTATATTATTTAAAAGTTTGATGGAGATGGCCCAGTAATCATCTGTGTTTTAAGATTTTAGAGAGTTAAAAACGTTAACTACGTCAAGTGGTGTTACATGCTCAAAACTAAATGATTGATTGCACTTAGGTACACTACTGTTCAAAAGACTTTCAGCTTTAGACGGGGATGAATTTAAGGAGCGAGTTGTAGATATAGGTATGTTGGCAAAAAACTCATTAAATGCCTGAGCTACGTCAGCTGGTTTCCTAACTAATTTGTTGTCTAATAGAATTACTAGCTGATTACCTTTTATAACTTAGTTTACTTTTACTTATTCAATATAAAACTCTAAATGAAAGTCGTCAGTGTAACATTTTAAAGCGAGCTGCTGGAAACGGGAGGCGCCGGGGAACGTAATTAACTTCATAGCTATTTCCGCGGTAATTGTGAAAATGTTAACTTGCCAAAATTTGGCACGACCCCAAATACCAGGAAACGGAACTGTAGCCGAGCGATGTGCTTTGGATCCCTTTATACATCGGAAACAGTAATTCAATAATCACCCCTGGATGTAGGGGTGCCAATTCTGCTGGAAATCTCACGGTAAGCTGATTAGGTAACTAACTAAAATAACAAAAATGAACCATGTAAGTATGTTAGTGTTTCCATAGAGCCAATGCCACCAGAATTTATTGGTAATAATTAAATCTTCTTTACATTATATCAAAGTCGCTTGCCGCGTCTGTCTATTTCTTCACTAACTCCTTCTAAACCACGCAATAGATCGGCCCATTGTGCTGCTCGACGAGGTGGGCAAGCTCTTTGAAAGAGTAATTGCAGACCGCCTCGTCGGGCAGATGGTGCGGGTGGGGCCGGATCTGGCGGAGAGCCAGTACGGCTCCACGGTGGACGCAGTCATGCGCGTACGATCCCTCACGACGGGGGATGCAGTGGTATGAGGTGGGGTCGTCTTGGCGGTGTCTCTGGACATCGCCAATGCCTTTAAAACCCTGCCCTGGAGTTGCATAGTGGAGGCACTCCGGCATCACCGGGTGCCGCCCTACCTCCGTCACGTAGTCGAGGCGTATTTGACAGACAGAGCCGTCATCTACCCCGGTCATCAACGAGTATGGAACCGGCGAGAGATGTCGTGCGGTGTTCCACAGAGATCGGTCCTGGGACCGCCTTTGTGGAACATCGGATACGACTGGGTGCTGCGCGCCGACCTCCCCATTGGCGTCAGATACGCTAGTCTTGGCGCAGGGGTGGTCGCACGAGGTGGCGGCTGACCGTATGACACGCGGGGTTGCGACAGTCTTAGAGAGGATCTGGCAACTGGGACTCGAGGTGGCATTGCACAAGTCCGAGGCCATGTGTTTTCATGGTCCTCGGAACGCGCCACCGGCGGGTTCGCAGATCACGGTAGGAGTGGTTCGCATCGGCGTCGAGGGTACGATGAAGTACCTGGGACTCGTCCTCGACAGCCGGTGAAACTTTGTCGAGCACTTCCGACGTTTGACTCCCAGATTGGACAGGGCCGGCGCTGCCTTGAAGCGGCTCCTACCTAATCTGAGGGGTCCAAACGCCTCCTGCCGGAGGCTCTACGCGGGGATCGTGCGGTCCATAGCCCTCTACGGGGCACCGGTGTGGGCGCGTTTATTGAGGCAGCGATCAGCTCGCCAGATGAACGCGTCTCAGAGGGTCATGGCGATCCGCATGATCCGAGGATACCGCACGGTCTCCCGTGAGGATGCGAGCCTCCTTGCTGGACTGACACCGTGGGATCTGGAGGCAAAAATCCTCGCGCACCTGTATGAGTGGCGCGAGGAGGCCAAACGCCAGAGCGAAACTCCGCTGCCGCGACACCTCGCGGCTCGGCGGACAGAGCTCCGGCAGGATCTCATGGTGACATGGAGAGAGCGACTGTCGCAACCCAGCGCTGGGCACAACACCATCGCGGCGGTAATGCCCCTCTTTGAGGAGTGGCTGGAGAGGCGTCACGGCGCCCACACCTTCCACCTGACGCAGGTCCTCACCGGACATGGCTGTTTCGGGAGGTTCCTGTTTCGGATCAAGGCGGAGGTGACCCCCGGGTGTTTCCACTGCGAGGAACGCCCAGAGGACACGGTGGAGCATACGGTGGAGGTTTGCCCCGCTTGGGCAGAGCACCACCGTGTCCTCGTGGATGCGATAGGCGGCAGCGACTTCTCGCGCCGTGCCCTGGTTCAGGCCATGATACGGAGCGAGAGGGAATGGGAAGCCGTCTCCTCCTTCTGCGAAGCAGTAATGCTCGCGAAGAGGGAGGCGGCATACGTTAGGGAGACTCAACAACAGCAGAGTCGCCCTAACGCCCTCAGCAGCAGCCGCCGCAGGAGACGCCAGGGGATTCGGGCGCCGCGAGACGATCTCCGGCCACCGTAGACCCGGGCCTGCGGACGGCGAGTAGTGGGTAACTCGCCGCCCGATCAGCACCAGGCCCGAGAGTCGACGGCGCGTAGTGTTCCACGCACGCCTCAAAGAGTTGTCAGCAAAAGGACGGGGCCTGCCACGGCCGATGCCTGCCCGGGGGTTGAGGATAAATTCGAAAGAGTTACCTCGCCCCTGGGCATTCAGGGCAGGGAGGAACAGGGTTGGGTTTTAGTCAGTAAGAGTCTGATACGCCCTTCCGCTCCACCTTAGAGCGGAAGTAGTCATAGGATGATTTCCCACTACCCAAAAAAAAAAATAAACGCAATGGATTTTAATGCTGTTTTAAGTAACAGAAAGAACGATAAACGACAACGGTTTGTGTGTATAATTTGTACCCGTGCGGAGTCGGGGTGGGTAGCTAGTCTAGTACCGTTACAAGTAGGTATTTTGATGGCCTGTTTATAGGACCTAAGTACTGTGGCACAATTACTTCAAAAATAATTACTTAGGAAAATTCACAACAGATTGGAAAACTAATAGCGTATTGTAAAATTTGTAAGAAGCGTTATACGTTATTAGAATGCAGCCTATTCATAACTTTTTACCAATAGTAAAGCTCACCCTGCAAATATTGCGGCGGTAGCCCCTCTTTGAGGAGTGGTTGGAGAGGCGTCACGGCGTCCTCACCTTCCACCTGACACAGGTCCTCACCGGACACGGTTGTTTCAGGAGGTTCCTGCATCAGATCAGGCGGGAGGATACGCCCGGGTGTTACCACTGCGGGGATCGCCCAGAGGACACGGTGGAGCATACGGTGGAGGTCTGCCCCGCTTGGGCGGAGAACCGCCGTGTCCTCGTGGATGCGATAGGCGGCGGTGACCTCTCGCGCCCGGCCCTGGTTCAGGTCATGGTACGGAGCGAGAGGGAATGGGGGGCAGTCTCCGCCTTCTGCGAAGCAGTAATGCTCGTGAAGGCGGAGGCGGGACGCGTGAGCGAAGCTTAACGGAGTGGCCCTCACGGCCCCGGCCGCTACCACCGCAGAAGAGGTACTGAGCATACTGGGCGTAGGACGTCGCGAGATGATTTCCGGCCACCGTAAACCCGGGCCTGCGGACGGCGAGCAGTGGGTAGCTCGCCGTCCGATCAGTACCAGGCCCGTGAGTCGACGGCGCGTAGTGTTCCACGCGCGCCTCAAAGAGATGTTGTCAGTCACCACTGACGGGGCCCATCGAGGCCGGTGCCTGCATGCCTAGGGGTAGCGGATAAATTCTGAAAATGAGTTACCGCACTCCTGTGCACTCAGGCAGGGAAGGAACAGGGGTGGGTTTTAGTCAGTAAGAGTCTAGCACGCCCTCCAGCTCCACCCAGAGCGGGAGAAGTCATTGGATGATTTCCCACCCCCCCAAAAAAAAAACTATACAAATATGAAATAAGAAGAAGCTCTCTTGAAATAAAAATACGAACTTCCTTAAAAATTTACCTCTTTCTAATTCCATGGTGAAACATAAACTCTCTGTCTCCACTCGTCATACTTCACAAGATTTCAATCGTGTAACTGAAGTCAAGTGTGTTTCATTAGTATTCTCAAGGTTAGAACACCTCTCAAGAACAATGAGGGCCCTCCCGTCACTCCGCTAACGACCTGCCATTGTTCTAGACACATTGCCGCACCGCAACCATACACTTTCGTCTCTCACGCAATAAACAACCTTATGACAACGTTATAAGGAGGATAAAGAACTGAATTATGACTTCAGACGCATCGCTTTACAGGCACACATAATCTATCAACGCCACCATGCCACTTTCAACCTTATGACAACACAATAAGAATCATAAAAGAATAAATGACAGTTGCAATTATCCCACTAACGTATTGTGTTACTACTTTCACGCAATTTTCAACCTTATGAGTAGGTTTTAAAGGTTATATAAGTGTGAATGAGGGCAGCAATTATAAAATGTAGCTTTTATACGGGTAGTTTTGCTAGTACGTGATCTCCATTTAAGAACTATTTGAACGAAACGATGAGTGCAGAGGAAATATTTATATAAATAATTTAATTAAGGTTTGTTTGAGGATTTCTTTTGTCTGTTGAAATGGTATCATTAGTAATATGATGAGGTGACCGAAATAATACAATTATTGGGACTATCAATCAATCTGCCTAGCCTTTTCCCAACTATCTTGGGGTCAGCTTCCAGTCTAACCGGGTGCAGCTGAATACCAGTATATTACATGGAGTGACTGCCTATCTGACCTCCAGAGCCCAGTTACTGGGTAATACGATCCCCTTTGGTAAGACGGAGGAGTCTCGGTATGTAAAGATGGTCTTCCCATCCATAGACCAAGCCCGGCAAGCGTAGCTTAACTTGTTGGATCGGCCCGTGTGGCTGTTATTACTTTAGCTTTTTTGTTATTAATTACTGGGACTATAATTGTTTTAATTTTTGTATCATTAATAGGCTCGCGTTTGACCACTAACTCACCTGATGGTAAGCGATGATGTGGTCGAAGATGAAGCACGCTTACTCCCAGGTCGTTGCTATCAGGAAACACAGACTCTGGCAGGGAATTCCACTCCTTAGCTATACGCACAATGAATATGATCCCAAAACTTTTGTGCGTGTAGGTGGGATGTCCACCATGTTCCGGTGGCTCATAGCCGTACGTCTAGTGGTCCGATGATGGAACGGGCTTGGTGAAATTAAACTATGCAGTTCCGTCGGTACTCGGCGCTGATGCTCAAGACTTTAGAGCTTCGACTCGACGATGCCGATGATCCTTTTTGCATGCTTTTCAATTTAGAGAATAAAAAAAAGGTATTTGGTTCTAGTTGGTTGGTAAGGCATTTATTAATTGATTACATACTTCTGACTATTTGACAAAGCAATGACAATATTTACACGATTACTTAAAGAGATTATAAATGATACTGGTTTCCAAGTTAGAAAAATTATCAAGAAACTCATAGTCCTCGTAGTCCTTTGTGCGCAGGGTGCGAGCCAGTTCCAACGGCATTCTGGGCATGATTGCTGACAGACTGGACTGTTGTGTCGTTAATCGTTGCTCCAGTATTTCGGGTGGAATGCTGAAGCAATGATTAATTTATTTGTTAATAATTGGTTTATGTGTGTATGTCGCTGTTGATGTTATATGGTCTTATGTCTTACTAACATAGTAATAAGTATATTTATTGTTACTAACCCTATGAGTCTCATTGTATCTCGAAATAAATGTTTAAATAAATAAATAGTCAATTCTCAAAAAAAAAACTAGGTGGCGTATAAAGTAATTATCAGCTGATCAAAGTTAGTGCAGGGGATCCAATTTTTTTCGGAATTGACTATATTTTTAATTGAATTGACTATCTATCTTCTGTCAATAGAGATGTACGTTTGAAGTTTTTACGAGGAACTAGATCGAAAACGTTCACAAAGAGAACATTTCAACCCAATCCTGTACTAGACAGCCTTGACACTATTTAAAAAAGAATCCCCCCCCCCTCCCTCTAAAATGGCCGTTACATTCCAACCAAAAAGCCTGCAGCCCGATACACTGCTCAATCCGAATCAAATCCACTCATCCATTAAAACGCTTTCCAACTACACTGTGTTGCTAAAAAACAGGGGCGAATAGTGAACAAGTGGTACTTAGGGGGGAAGCGTGTCAACTCAGTGGGACACGGTGGCATCATGCCAGCGACACGGAGTTGCCTAATTGATGCCACGGCTCTCGGCTTTTAGCGAACTACGTGTAATTGGTTTCTGCCGGTGACACTGCGATAAAGGCAAGGTCTCATCACCGGGCGCAGTTGCCCGACACTTCTGATCTGTGGAAGTAGAATAGGATTGTGACCGACTTTTTTGGAACCTAAATGTTTTACTCTTTTGTTTTATTTGATCGTGGCTTTCTTTCGAGAGCGATTTAATCTCGTTTCGACGGCTAAATTAAAGAAACTCAGCATAGGTCTTTACGGTTATAACGTACAATGCTTGTAAAATAAACTTATCTATACTAATATTGTAAAGAAAATATTTCTTCCACCGGCTAGCGTCAGAGATACTTATGGCCTGAGACCCTATTACCTATCTTCGGGTTTTGTACATGAGGTATGCATGCAGCAAATAAGAGTCCTTAGATTTGGTCTTCACATATATCACGTTTATTTATAACACTGCATCACACAAGAGAGCACTCCGTTCACAGAAAATTGTATGTTTAACCTACAATTCATGTTGAAACACTTTTACCCATCTTTTGAAGATTATAGGTCCAGTTCAGAGATCCTCAAACGGCATCTACGCCATGGTCATCTAATCGTGGGCATCTCTCGACACGTGGGTGCTTGTGTACGGAACCATCCTATGATCCGACCATTTATATTGTTTTTGCCTAGTAATTAATTAAATCTATCGTAGGAACCCTGCCAACAAATAGAAAGATTTGATGAGATTCCTGAATGCCACGCGCTTAAGACTTAGCATCAGCACAGAAAAACCCCAAAAAGACTACTTTACATGAAATAACACCCCTTGGATATAGAAATAACACTCAGGTTTCACTTTTTAAATAGTTCATTTATTGTTTACTTCAGTACATCACACTTAACATCAACAAATATCCTCTTAGGTAAATACAACCGTCGTATTCCGTCGCCACGATCAGACTGCCCCAACTCACTCAACTGCCCAACCATCGAACTAACGAATGGAGGGGACTCCCTCCATTCGTCAACCGTTCCCGGATGTTACATCATGTGAGATGCCAATAAATTCTAAAACACTCAATTCACAACTTTAAAGTGGCAAAAATAAATAATTAAATTCATAAAAAAATGTACAAGGCATTATTAAAAGAAAACCTAACACTCGACCATCCTGACAGCGTGTATGACCTCATACACGTATCAAGTGATAACCTAACACTCTGCCTGTTGAGTCAGTTTTACAAAAAAAATGTGAATTTTAACTTATATTGCCTTTTTATTGAATATATAAAAAAAAACATTAAGTATTTTAAGAAACAAGTCTTATCCATTTCTAATAATTAAGATTGTACATTTTACATTAATCATTTCATAAATAAGAAAACTATCCCGTGTACAAAACAATATTTACGGGACGGAGCCCTGCAATTTATTCGCACATAGACTCCCGTTATTAATAAATTATAAGTCCTGCGATTTATTCGCACATGGACGAACTATTCAGCTATCTAGTGAAGCAATCGATTGTCACAAAGCCAAGTCCTGCGATTTATTCGCACATAGACTCCCGCTATTAATAAATTATAAGTGCTGCGATTTATTCGCACATAGACTCACTATTCAGCTATCCTGTGATGCAATCGATTGTCACAAAACCAAGTCCTGCGATTTATTCGCACATAGACTCACTATTCAGCTATCCAGTGAACAAATCGATTGTCAATAGGCTAAATCCTGCGATTTATTCGCCCATATACTCACTATTATCTATACCATAAACCAATCAATGATCACCATGATGAAATATGTACAGAAACGGTGTAATTTTTAACTTGCAAGACTACTTTTCATGAAAACTAATAATTTATTTAATTAATAACTATTATCGCTTGTAAAAATTTAATTAACTGGTACTTTTTTTTTTTTTTGGTGTGAGAAATCATCCTATGACCTCTCCCGCTCTGGGCGGAGCGGTAGGGCGCGTCAGACTCCCACTGACCAAAACCCCCCCTGTTCCTTCCTGCCTTTGAGTGCCCAGGGGCGAGGTAACTCTGTTTCGAATTTATCCTCAACCCCCGGGCAGGCATCGGCCATGACGGGCCCCGTCGCCTGCCGACAACTCTTTGAGGCGCGCGTGGAACACTACCCGCCGTCGACTCTCGGGCCCGTTGCCGATCGGACGGCGAGCCACCCATTACTCACCGTCCCCAGGCCCGGATCTACGGTGGCCGGAGATCGTCTCGCGGCGCCGGAAGTCCCAGGCGTCTCCCGAGGCGGCTGCTGCTGAGGGCGTGAGGGCGACTCCGCTGTCGGTGCTCTCTCACGCATCTCGCCTCCGCCCTCGCGAGCATCACTGCTTCGCAGAAGGAGGAGACGGCTTCCCACTCCCTCCCGCTCCGCACCATGGCCCGAACCAGGGCAGGGCGCGAGAGGTCGCTGCCGCCCATCGCATCCACGAGGACACGGCGTGGCTCCGCCCAAGCGGGGCAGACCTCCACCGTATGCTCCACCGATGATCACCATGCTTAGTCCTACAATTGACTCGCACATAGACTTAACAATAATGTAATTAGAAAATCTGAAAATGATCACGATGCTAAGGTTTTGGCGATTTATTCGCACTTCGACTTTAGTCATCTCGATACTTATTTTTATGAATTCTATCATTAGTTTCTTCTATAATTATTGTTTGAATAAAATCAAAACTTGCAAATAAAATCAATCAACTGTTACAACAAAAATCACTTCAGTATAATTATTGAGGTGATCATGACATCCCATTATTAATTAGATTCTGAATCAACTTCGGAAGCCTGTTCCTCAGTTTCATTTACCTCGCGAGCCACAACATGAACATAGGGTAGCATTTTATCTGCTGCTACCGAATTTTTTATGCTCATGTTTTCGGCTACTAAGACCTCGTACGGCTGTAACTCTGTAACGATCGTTACCTAAAACCTGTACTACTATTTAGTAAAATAAATGCAAAATTTACCTAATCTGAAGTAATAATAAAACCAATCCCAAAGTATAAAAAGTAAAAAATTAAATCCAGAACACTCCCTAATATCTAAACCATTTTATGCATTATAAAATCATTATTATAAATTAAAAATCTACAAAATACCATAATTATTCCAATTTCATATTTAAATTATCAATTCAGTAATAGCAATATTGATTCAGTAATAACAAAAAATAATTAAATTGTTACAGTAATGATTCAAAAATAATTTATTCCAATACTAATAATTTGATCAAAGATTAATAATTCATTCTAATTTGACACATTGTAGTTCAATTAGCGAAATAAAATTGACCATAATAAACTCGTAAGATAATATGATGAGTAATTACAGTAATAAAGATTGGATTATATATTACGTTATGTTATTATTATGATGTTAAAGTTATTATTATGTTCTCGTGCCCTAACCGGGTTTCATGATAAAACTTACTTATATATTGTAAAAACACATGAATGCAATAAAAAGATTTGATTTGGTTTATATTGAAAACCATCTATCCCGTGAACAAACAATGTTCACGGGGCGGAGCCCTGCGATTTATTCGCACATAGTCTCCCTCTATTAATAAAATATAAGCCCTGCGATTTATTCGCAGATAGACTTATATTTACCCATCCCGTGAAACAAACCGATTGTCACAAAGCTAAGTACCGCGATTTATTCCTATAGAATTACTAATTATCTAGTCAGAAAAATCTAGAAACGGTCACGATTCTATGGTCCTGCTATATATTCGCACCTAGAATAGTCGTCGCGTTAATTATTATTACTTCAAATTTCTTCTATATTGATTAATGTTATTTATTTTAATAAACAAAAATCAAACAAACATCAAACTTCTACAAAAAAAACCGCTCTCAGTATATTACCGAGATTTCATCATAGCATTATTATTAATCAGATTCTGAAACATTATCGGGTACCTGTTTCTCTGTATCATTTGCCTCGTGAGCCGCAACATAGACCTCATGTCTTCGACTACAAAGACCTGGTATGGCCTCAACGTTTTGAATGCCTAGAGTAACTGTCACATTTCCGAATGAACCGACTACCTTCGGACCGAAAACTTTCATAGAAGACGTTAGCCCGCCATGTTTTAGTCATAATGTATAAGCAACATACTCTCCGATCTTTGTAACTTCGCTTTCAACATCCACGTACGCAATCTACAGCCCGTTTGCCAGTTATATCCCATTGATTTAAAGCAAATTTTTCGTAATAGTAAACTTCAACATTTAACGTATTTTCCAATGTTTGACCGAAATATTGCTCACTTGGAAAAACTTTTAATAATTTTACAAATCTATTTCTTTGTAACACTACTTTGTTGGCTAAATAAATTTATTACTATTTATTTACTTGCCACTCTTGCCAAGTGGATAGAATAACCCCGTAATTTTTGCATAGCCTAATGAACTGTAACAGTGATATTGTCGTCCCACCCATAATCATAATATCGGAAACAGAAAAATCAAGTTCACTCACCTTTGAACATCCGGGCTGCGTCTAGCGGTTCCACTCTCTCCGTACTCATTGAGTCCTTCTCTGGTATCGTGGTACTTGCCATGTAGCCTAGGAGGTTCCCGATGTTCACCGGGTTCCCTTTGTGTTGAACGGTGCCTGGCAAGTGTACTCCTGGAGACACGGTAACTGGGTTGCTCTCTGCATGGTGAACATCCTCTTGAGCCGGCTCGTCCGTAGACTTGCTCACACCTTCCACTTTGAGACTTCCTGGATGGAGATCATTCACGTGGTCGTGACCGGAAACATGCTGAGGCCCGTTGACTTCGCTTGTCACCTTCAAGCCTGCATAAACGGACGCGAAGTTGCTCTATTTCCAACAGATGTCTAGGTTTTCCAACACGTATAGGCTGTCTATTGCATTCAGTATTTTGATCCATTGCTCGTACCTCGGAACACAAAAACTATAGTGGTTAATTTACGCAAACGAGATGCTATCGATAGAAATAAAGTTTGAATAATATCCTAAGCGACTGATCACGTAATTAACTACATATTCATTATACAGCTTAACGTAACTATTTGTTTTCAAACTTAACCTCTTCAGTAACAGTTGCAACAATTGTTATTTGTGACCTTATGCAAATAAAAATGTAAAGCAAACAAGTAAATAATGGTTTACTCACTAAAATCAAAACTATTTTCACAAAAGTTGATAAACGTCGGTCAAATTATTTGTTATCAAGCTTAGTGTGTTTTAAAACATTTTAACGTGATTTTTCTTTTTTTTTTTTTTTACTACTAGGCTATTTATTATTATTGTTATTATTTTTTTTTTTTTTTTTTTTTTTTTTAAATCCAGAAACATGGAAATCAAAATGTAAAGAACATAAGTAAGTAATGATTTATTCACAAAAATAAATTCTTTTATCATAAAATTTGTACAAATACCTACTCATGTAACTATTTGTAATCAAGCTATTTTTTTTTAAACCTAATAATAAATCTAAATATGACGCAAGCTTTTGACTGTGTGCACCACAATATTTTTTTTTAAAAAAACATGTCAACTCTACTTCATTTGACTTAGGACTCTACTAAACTGTAGACTTTACGATGTAATAAATGTTATTAAAATGTAATCGACTATTTGAATGATACTTTGACATCCTAAATAAATTGTGTGAGTTTGTGAAATTATTTTTAACTGACATACCTCAAATTGTAATTTTAATTTGTAATTATGCAATCAATAATGTTAATACTAACTTAATAATCTCCGTCCTTTAATAAATATTATGTACTTTACATATTTGTACTCCATACTTGGCAGAATGTGATGATACCCATTCACTAACTTTGGGACCATTTAATGTTCCATATTCTTCACTATCATTTCACCTACGTGTCTTCACACGACACAAGCGTCAACTAAACTGTACTACAACTCACCTACATGGCAGCATGTTAAAAGAGTGTATTAACCAGAAACTGCAGCACATACTGCACAATAATGACAACGTCTATTAAAATCTGAACTATAGCTCACCTTTCGGTCAAAACTCTTCCTTGAGGAAGGTCACCAAACGGTGACGCGGAAAGCGCACCACGAACGACTTGAAATTGAGGTTATGCGCGCCTCCAACTTCTGCACCTTCTCAAGGTCCAGCTGGTCTTCACCAGTGTGTATTCTACGACGGCCCGATTTCGTAGAGTGGACACTCATAGCTGCACCGCCAGCACTACAGGACACAGCGGCATGCGAGATCCTACCGAAGCCGTCCCACACTGGCCGCGACAAATAAGCTTCTTCTTTCTCTCCACCTCGCTGCGTAGGGGTCTACTACATCCTATACTCGTACATCTCATCTTGAGTGCACGCCGCATAGGGGTCTACTAAATTCTATACTCGTACATCTCATCTAGAGTGCACGCCGCATAGGGGTCTACTACATCCTATACTCGTACATCTCATCTGGAGTGCACGCCGCATAGGGGTCCACTACATCCTATACTCGTACATCTCATCTGGAGTGCACGCCGCATAGAGGTCTACTAAATCCCATACTCGTACATCTCGTCTGGAGTGCACGCCGCATAGGGGTCTACCAAATAACATACTCGCACATCTCATCTGGAGTGCACGCTGCATAGGGATCCCACAACCATGCAAACATCCATCCGTATCGAAAATTCAGTGAGCGAAATTAAAAAGTTTGTTGAAATACAACTTAAATTGTTCTATATGCTCCAGTACACCGATAACTCTACCGAGGACGTGCCTCGGTCAAGAGTATCGCATGTACCGATACAACTATTCAGCTTTTATCTATCCAACACAACGATAATTTTATCAAAGAGTTGCCTCGGCCAAAGATACCACGGGCGTCAGTCCGATTATTTACCCAATCTAATAATTAGTTAAATGCAACGATTACCCCATCGAGGAGTTGCCTCTATTGAAGGCACCTCTTGCACTATTCCAACCACTTAGAATAGGCAAAAATATGTTTGAATGTTTTCAGATTAGCTACATATTAACATTAAATAGCTCACTGAACTTTTCTGCACAAAAGAATGCCAACACAGTTATTTGTTTATTTGGAAACTCAACAGCTTATTTTGAATTTACATGAGTTATGAATGTTCACCTCACTATCAATGAACAATCCCAATGCAGTCGAAATTAAAAAAAATAATAGCATCTTAAAGTCTGCATACACTGCACACCGCTACCGCCGCGTTATGAAGACTCTTCAATAGAAATACTCACGATTTCTGTCCGACAGCTCGCGACGTTCATGAAACAAATAATAAAAAGGGTTTTAGAACAATACACACTCGATAAAAGTCACGAAAAGTTTTGCAGGGTATTATGATAATATTTTTTTTAGGGTACGCCTGAGCTCAAAAATAACCTAAATGTACCCTTTAGTATACAACTTGGAACGATCCATAAAAACAAAATTCATATTTAAAATTAAATATAGTTAAAACATAACATTCTGTTAGTGTAATCTAATAGAATCGGAATCCATGATTTTAAAGTGAAATTTAAACACTTAAAATATATTATTAGGCGTGTACTTACCACTTCTGAAATGAAATAACACCCCTTGGATATAGAAATAACACTCAGGTTTCACTTTTTAAATAGTTCATTTATTGTTTACTTCAGTACATCACACTTAACATCAACAAATATCCTCTTAGGTAAATACAACCGTCGTATTCCGTCGCCACGATCAGACTGCCCCAACTCACTCAACTGCCCAACCATCGAACTAACGAATGGAGGGGACTCCCTCCATTCGTCAACCGTTCCCGGATGTTACATCATGTGAGATGCCAATAAATTCTAAAACACTCAATTCACAACTTTAAAGTGGCAAAAATAAATAATTAAATTCATAAAAAAATGTACAAGGCATTATTAAAAGAAAACCTAACATACAGCGTCCTACATCCGAATGCTTAATGCATTTGAACTTAACTCTGGTTCCAGCTACCTTTCGAGACATCATTTAAATATTTTCTTAGTTCTTTCCAATAAATAAAGTTTCTTAGACAGACTCGTTGCAGATCCAGTTGGAGAAAAAACGTCAAACGACAATCTGTCATCTGTCAATTCGCAAAACAACGCTTCATTCCACGAAACTAAATTTATTCTATTTTTAGGTGTTACAATATTCTTTGTCTAGTCTGGTGACTTGTAACACAGGCTTTCTCAAAAAGTCGGTTCTATTTTATGTAAAAAAGTTTTTATTTTTCACTTTTTAGTTGTGATTCCCCATTAAATTGTGTTAACAATGAATATTTATGCGATAGCAGATATCGCGGTTGATTTGCTGTCATTTTTTGAAGAGTTTCGTTGTCTGACTCTGAAAATATATCTGTGGCTCGACTGTCAACTGAAGTGACATAAAATTTTCTTTTCGTGATTTTTGAACCAAATTAAATATTTAAACTAATACAAATGAATCCAAATCAAGCAGAAAATCCAAATAGACAATAACAATGAACCATACAGTAACAAAAACAATAAATAATCTTGTGGATAAACATAGATACAGCAATATTATGGCAATGAATAAATTGATAAGT
Source organism: Polia nebulosa (assembly GCA_951329385.1). Lineage (NCBI taxonomy): Eukaryota > Metazoa > Arthropoda > Insecta > Lepidoptera > Noctuidae > Polia > Polia nebulosa. The sequence goes on from OX589606.1 coordinate 31,556,844, forward strand.
TGACGTCGAAGGAAAATATGTTGACGAGAGCCGCAGCTCGCAAAGCACGCCCACTACCTCCGGCCTCGTCGCTCAGCTCCGCCTCGCCGCCGCCGGAACCCAGCCCCACCGTGAGTGCCGTGACACCGGCCGTGGCAGTTGCGTCGAGCTCCAGCGACGAGTTCTTCTCGCCGCCGACGTCACCACCACCTGCGCGTCGACGGGGAGGACGCAATCCGCCGAACGGCTTAGGACCTCGAGGCCCACCGGCCTCTGATAGGGTCCCAGCTCCCGGCGGAAGTGTGCAGCGCATGAAATGAACTCAATCCATCAATGAAAATGTCATGCCCTCATACTATGGGGCTACAGAGGGAGGTAACAACTTGACCGCGTACCGTGTTCGGATGCTCTCTTTGTTTCAGGTGCTTGAGCTAGCCGTCAACGTTTCGGCCCAACGACTGTCGGATCAGGTGCGGGTCCGACGTAATCATATGTTGGATGATACTGTATTTAATCGCCTCCGAACTGAAATGGGTAGCCATGTCATTGCCCCTCCGTTGCAGGCTGTGGTACCAGTGGTGGTACCACCGTCTAACCATGCTCCCAGCCACGCTGACGACGAGTGTAATGACATGGTTACAAACGTATGTACTCAGTGCAATGATGAATTGAGGAGTGCTTTGGAGTGTGCTATTCGGGAATATCGCAACATGCCACCCGAACTTAGGCCTCGCATGCCTCGTTTGCCCATGCATAATAGGAATAAGGTGCTGGTGGCTGCTCTAGATTCGCAGTTGTCAAATTATTTTGATAACTGCGATTTACGGTGGATCCTTTACTGTTCGTGCTGTACGCCTTTGGAACTCTCTTCCACACACTCTAAGGGATAGCCCTTCGTTGGAGGTGTTCAGGGGAGAAATAAGGGAGCATTTCCAGTCGACATGACCCATAATAATATGTTTTTATAGAATTTCTTTGTTTATGTTATAGGTATATATTATGTTTGTGTATCACATATTTGTTTAGTTTATTAAAGAAACAATATTAGATTTTGAGTTTTGTTGTGCACTTATGATAATCCTAAGCAATTATGTATTTTTCACCTTGTGGTTTTGCTGTAAGAAAACCCAAACGCTGGGTTAAGCTCGCCTTTGTAATTAAATGTCCCATTGTGTTTTTCTGTATATGTTTTATGTGTACAATAAAGAATAATAATTCTTTTGTTAATGTCGCTGCGGAGCAAGATGTCCTACCCTCGTCTTTTGGATTATGAGTGAATGTCTCAATAGTATAAATATCGCGTGCCAGCATTGTTTAACACACACTCCGTTTTAGCTTGCTTCGCTTACGCTTCACGCTCTGTTTTATTTCTCGCTGCTTATTATTGTGATTATTTTTGATCAAATTTTCTATTTTGTACAGTAAATTAAATTAGTAAAATAAATAAGTTTAATTAGTGCTTGCTGCTTTTCAACATCTTTACGGGCCACTTCATTGGTGACCCCGACGGAAGAAAATGACCGACAATACGGAGTTGGCGAAGGAAGGGACAGCAGAAACGTTCAGAGTTGGAGTACGAGTACCGCCATTCAACTCGGATGACCCAACCCTATGGTTTGCCCAGATTGAAGGTCAGTTCATTTTATCTAATATAGTGCGTGATGAGACCAAATATTATTACGTGTTGGGTCAACTGGAACTTCAATACTCCTCTGAAGTGCGGGACCTAATAATTACCCTACCAGAGACTGGTAAATACGCCAAGCTGAAGGTCGAGCTAGTTAAGAGGTTATCGGCATCACAGGAGAGCGCGACAGAAAGCCATCACAGTTCCTGAGGCACCTACAGCACCTAGCTTGACTTAATGTTCCTACTGACTTTATCCGCACAATCTGGGCAAACAGACTTATAACTAACCATCAAACCATACTGGCATTACAGGTCAGCATGAGCTTAGAGAACGTAGCAGAGCTGGCAGACCGCATCAATGATATCGTTCCCGCAGCAAACCAGGTAGCGAGTACATCGTCAACATCGGCAGCGGTCACAGGTACAAGCGATAGCGATTTAAAATTTCAAGTAGCGGAATTAACACGGAAGATTGAGGCGATATCTACGAAGCTGTATAGGCGTTCCAGACGCGATTCAAGAGGTTGAGATTCCTACAGGAACCGTAGTCGTTCCTGATCACGGTCGCGCCCCGATGACCACCCGCACTGCTGGTATCACTATTGATTTAAGGAACGACGTGGCTCGCTCGTGGCTGACGTATCCAAGCCCATAATCGGTGTCGATTTTTTAAGTTTTTATAACTTGCTTGTCGACTGCCGCAATCAACGCATCATAGATGGGGTTACTTCACTTACCATCCCGGCTCCTCGTCAATGGGCAGCAGATAGCATATCATCCGTAAGTACAACCTGTGCAACCTCGAAGACTCCTTCCATCGTCTACTGCGGGAGTTTCCCGCGATCACACGACCAGCCGGTAAGCCTAACTCACAAACCTTCCAGCGATTTATTGATGAGGTACTGCGTGGACTGGACTTCTGCTATTGCTACCTTGATGACATTTTAATATCCAGCAGAAGCAGCCAGGAGCATGAAGACCACTTAAAGCAACTTTTCGAGCGTTTAGAAGAATACGGCGTTCTTATAAATATTTCAAAGTGCCATCTGTAACACTTAAAAATTGAATAAATTTAATTCGTGGAATGGAGCGTTATTTTGCAAGTTGACAGATTGTCGTTTGACGTAGCTTTTTCCAACTTGATCTGGAGCGAGTCTGCCTATTAAATTTTATTTATTGGAAAAAAAAAAACTTCTTAAAAGCACCTAATGATGTCTCGAGGTGTAAAATGAACCAGAGTTAAGTTCAAATGTGTAAGCATAAGAACGTAGGACGCTGTAAGTAAGTGCTCTTTTTGGGTTTTTTTCTGTACTGACGCTAAGTCTTAAACATGGCATTTATGAGTCTTACCGAAATGTTCTCTTGTTGGCAGGGTTCCTACTTTACCTTTAATTATATAGGAAGGAACAATATAAAAATGGTCGGATCATAAACTTCACTTTATTTTTGGAAGAACAATGCGGTCTTAGCAAAAGGTTTGGAACACAAACGTCCACGTGTCCAGAGATGACCATGATTAGATGACCACGGCTTAAATACTGCTTGTGGATCTCCTCACTGGACCTTTAATCTTCGATCTTCGAACGATAGGGTAAAAGTGATTCATCATAAATTGTAAGTTCAACATACAATTTTCTGTGTACTGAGTGCTATCTGGTGTGATGCAGTGTTGACAATAAATGTGATACATGTGAAGACCAAATCAATGGACTCTTATTTACTACAGACAAACCACACGCAAAAAAAAACACCCGAAGATAGGTAACTAGGGTCACATGCCATAAATTATCTTTGACGCTAGCCTAGAATGCAAACGGAGGCTTACATTCTTTAGAAGCGCCACATCGAGAAAATCGGGTGTGTGAGAGGGGTCATGGGGAAAGTGAGTTGGCCCCATCGGGGCAACGATGTCGAAGTTTAAGGTTGAGCTCAGTTTGAAAATGAGTCTACCTCTAGGATTTGTTACGCTGCTGTTCCAAGCTGGATGTTTGGCGTTGAGATCGCCCGCTAAAATAACGGAGTCACTCAGGCCGAAGAGTTCAGTGAAGTCGCTAGTGATAGCGATAGGGTCGTCAGGTGGCGCTTGTGGCGCCACCTGACTGTGGGAAGTAGGCGGAGACGATGGTAATCGGTTGATGACCAGTCATGCCCAGTCGACAGGCAGAGTACTCGAGATGGGAGAGGGATGCGTGAGGAGCTAACGGGACACAATACAGTTCCTTCCTGTAGTAGATCAGAGTCCCACCTTTATGGCAGCGTGTCCTATCATTGCGAACTATTCCATAGTTGGCAATTCTAGGATTGCTGCGGTGAGGCTTCAAGAAGGTCTCCTGTATGAGGAATATATCTAGGTGATGGTCGCGTAGGAATTTAGCGATCTCATCACGTTGACCAACGAATCCGTTAGAATTGTAAAATCCAATTCTAAGGGATCTTGGTTTGAGGCAATTTGCCTTAGTTTTAATATCCATTATTGGGTACTCAAACTAATCCAAATTGTCTAGTATCTTAGCGATACTGTTGAAATTGGCCCATATCGCTTGGGCAGCCTCCGGAGTGTATTTCCGGCCTTTTTGGTCTGCTTTATGATAGCAGCCAAGGCACGGGCTTCAGGGGTCCTGAAAATCTGGTGGGCCTCTAGGATAGTGAGGGCTACTCTCTTTTCTTCGTCCATAGCGGGGGGCTGGTTCACTGGCTCTGCAGTCGGGGCCGCCGTGCGGCGTGTTCCAGTTGGGGGGCTAATGGGACTAAATGGCGCTGGGGCTGACGCAGGGGCTGGCGCGCGGGCTGGCGCGGGGGCTGATGCGGGGACAGGCAATGGTATGGTCGAGGCCATAAGCGCTGGGATTTGGGGTTTTGGGGGGGCAGTGGGGGCCGCTAGGGCTGGGAAGGCTTGCATGTGGTTTAGCCTACTCCAGGGGGAGGGCCTCTGCGGTGCAAGCCTGTTGGGGGTTTGGGAGGAGGGCACCTTTATAGAGGGGCTTTCCCTTTGAAGGCGGGCAGTTGCCCGTTTTGCCAGCTTGGGAGCCAGCTTAGGGGCTTTAGGACAGCCTCGGTAGTTAGCCGGGTGTCCAGACTGGCCGCACAGAACGCAGCTGGGCGGCTCCGTACAGAGTGACAGGTCTTTAGGGCGAGGGCATTCGGCCGTTCCATGGGCCCCCAGACACTTAACGCATCTGGGCGTGGCAAAGCAGTAGCTCTGCGCATGCCCATAGAGTTGGCAACGGTGACATTGACCAACCACGGCTGGTTTGTATGGCTTTTCGATCGAAATGCCAGAAAGTGAGCAGACGAACTTCACTTTGAAGATAGGGTGATGTCCCGTTGTAGGCTCGCATACAACGAGGACCATGTCAAAGACTTTACCACCACGCGCCTTGTGGAGGCGGTGGACTGCCGTGACGGGGACTTGCTGAGCCAGCAAGTCCTCTTTGATCTCCGTGGTGGAGATCTCTTTCGGGACACGCCTTATCACCACTCTGGTGGGCGTGTCTTTGGGGAGGGTATACATATGGAACGCCACCTTCCTCTCCTTGAGGGACCGGGTGAGGTCACGGTAGTCGGTGGACGACTTTACGGTGACCCGGATACCATTCGCGCAAGCGCGAGCGTTTGTTTAGACAATTTTCTTCTCTACACACATCTTTGAGACCTCCGTCCATTTGGACTTATCCTGTATGTACAGGAGAGGAGGGGTAAGCTGCTTCCTTGGGAGGGAAGCAGCTGAACTGAGGGGGGCAGCTTCGGCTGGTCTGTGACGCAGCGGCTACAGAAGCGGATTGATTTGAAGACGCGGGGGCTGGGGGAGGGGAGGGAGCCGCGGCCTTCTTGACCTTACTGGCCTGGCATGAATTTGAGGACTTGCCCTTCTTCCTCTTCTTACCTGCCGCGACTTCAATGAAGTCGTCGTCCTCAGAGGAGGAGGTGTCGGCGTAGGACTCTTCCGACACGGGGCTTGATAGGGGGGTAGGGCTTAGTTGAGGGGCGGGCTTGCCTGAGGGGCGGATGTGTCCATGAAATCATCCATCTCCTCTGGGTCCGAGCTTGGCTCGACATCGAGGGGAGAGATGGTCTCTGTCACTCGGAGCTCCCCCTTTTATAGTCGTAAACAAACAACTTTGACGTTTCTATCTACCGTCATCCAAAATACAACGACATAAAAAGTGAATATCCGTTTGGAATATTTTCTATGTTTTGCTACATTATTTCTTAATATTTTGACTAGTTTATTTTTCAGACATACTGAAATAATGTAAGAATTATTGTGTGTAAATTAGATATTACATTCTTGTTACAAGTTTTAGGTTACGCCAAACATTACTATTTTATTCACTTTTAACAGTAAATGGAATACTCATGATAATAGCAATACCTACCTATAAATAATATTAATCTATCATGCTCATACTTTGGGGCTACAGAGAGGGGAAGTAACCTGACTGCGTACCGTGGTCGGATGCTCTCTCTGTTTCAGGTGCTTGAGCCAGCTGTCAACGTTTCGGCCCAGCGACTGTCGGATCAGGTGCGGGTCATCCAGCGTAACCGTATGCTGGATGATGCCGTCGATTATCTGACCCGCGTCACAGAGCGTATCGACTTCCTGTAGCAGAAGATCTATGCATGGGCAAACCGTATACGTCGGTACAAGCGGCGAGTGGAGCGGTACACTCAGAATCGCACTTTCCAAAGCAACGAAAGGTGGGTATATAGGGCTTGCGAGCGACCGGACCAAGGTGTGTCTGATTCGTACCTACCTGATAATGTTGCCATGAGTTCATTCTGGCACAGCATCTGGTCGGTGCCGGTCAGGCACACCGAGGGTGATTGGACTCGAGAGGTCGAACGCGCGTGCGATTTTATACCAGAAATGGGGGCTATAACCATCAGCCCCCAAGATGTAGTACATGCAGTCCGTCCGTTGCCAAACTGGAACTCTCCAGGGCCGGACGGGCTGCACAATTTCTGGATAAAATGATTTCAAAGACCGTCCTCTTCAAAGATCTGCCCTAGAGTCAGGGTCGCTGCCCCAGTTCCTTACGACAGGAGTAACCCACCTACTCCATAAATCATGTAGTACTGCGGAGCCGAAAAATTATAGGCCGATCACGTGTTTACCGACGGTCTATAAAGTTCTTGCATCCATCCTGACAGCCAAAATTAACAATCATATTGACACAAATTGTATTTTGTCTGCCTCTCAGAATGGATGTAGGAATGGGTTCCGCGGTACTAAGGAGCTGCTCCTCATTGATGTTGCCATTAACCAACAGGTTCGTCGTTCTCGAAGAGATCTGTCGACATGTTGGATAGATTATAAGAAGGCCTATGACTCAATGCCACATACATGGCTTATGAGGGTGCTGGAGCTGTACAAAGTGGATGCAACTTTGCGCACCTTCCTGATGTAGTGTATGGGGCAGTGGAGGACGGTCCTTCACTATCCAGAATGTCGACAGATCCAGGAGAACAGTGAACCGATAAGAATCGAGCGTGGCATATTCCAGGGCGACAGTCTGAGTCCATTGTGGTTTTGTCTGGCCCCAAAGCCTCTCAGTACTCTACTGGAGGGCTCGGGCCAAAGCTACTGGTTGAGAAGAGGTGGTCAGGTCATATCACACCTCCTTTACATGGATGATCTAAAACTCTTTGCCGCCAACAACTTGCAACTGATGAAGCTACTGAAGGTAACAGAAACCTTCAGTTGCGCCATCAGGATGGAATTTGGTGTGGACAAGTGTGCAGTCATGCATGTAAAGCGAGGGGAGATTATGGAATTCGTGGGAACTCAACTCTCGGATTCCATGCACCTTAGATCCCTCTGCTCAACCGAAACTTACAAGTATTTTGGTATGTCGGAATCTTTAGGTATCAATACTGCTGACGTGAAACAGTCGTTGAAGGAGCGCTTCTTTGGCCGCCTGAATAAAGTACTGAATAGTCTTTTATCAGGCGGGAACAAGGTGCGCGCCTTCAACGGTTGGGTCATGCCGGTATTGATGTACTCTTTCGGCATACTCAAATGGACTCAGACGGAACTTGACGCCCTGGGCAGGAGAGTCCGCACACTGCTGATCGCAAATCGGATGCATCATCCACGATCATCGGTGATCAGGCTGTATATCCCGCGGAAGTGTGGGGGTCGTGGCTTCTTAAACGCTAAGACCCTACACAACCGCGAAGTATGCAGCCTTAGGGAATACTTCCTCAAAGCCGACGTGGATTTGCATCGAGATGTGGTCGCTGTGGACAAGGGCCTCACCCCGCTCTCCTTGGCAAACGAGAACTGGCGCAAACCTATGGTACTGGATACTAATGAACGCAGGAAAGTATGGCAAAGCAAGGAGCTTCACGGACGCTTTTACCGGGTTCTACATGAGCCTGATGTAGATCTCTTAGCGTCCGTATCCTAGCTGCGTTTTAGTGACCTCCTCGGGGAAACCAAAGGTTTTGTCTGTGTTATTACGTACGAAGTTTTGATGACGAATAACTACCGGAAATACATTGTCAAGAACGGGACCGGTGGACGATTGACATTTGTCGGGCATGCCACCGGCCCGTGGAATCAATCCGACACATTATTTCTGGTTGTTCTCGTCTAGCTAACGGAGAATATTTGCATAGACACAACCTTGTAACCAGGATTATCCACGAGCAACTTGCTCTCTAATACAATCTTGTGAAATCCGAAGTACCGTACTATAGGTATGAGCCCAACCCAGTTCTCGAAAATGGCAATATCACGTTATATTGGGTTCGATCTATCGTCACTGACAGGACTATTGTTGCCAATAAGCCTGACATAGTGGTTGATCGATTAGAGCGTCGCACAATGATTGTTGATATAGCTGTCCCTCATGACGAGAACCTCGTGAAAGCTGAAAAAGATAAACAAACAAAGTATCTTGATCTGACTCGCGAGGTTGTCGACATGTGGGGCACAATGACTGCTGTATCTACCATACAGCAGTCATTGTGCCGTTAGTCGTGACTAGCTTGCTACTATTATAGTCATCTGTGGTCGTGACGGTCAATGGTTTAATAGCCAAGAGCCTCGACCAACATCTAAGGAGGCTTTCGTTGGGCAGTTGGATCAAGGGCTTTATCCAGAAGGCAGTACTCCTGGACACGGCGCGTATTGTTAGGAGATTCCTTTCTCAGGAGCCCTGACCGCTGGTAGCTTGGACCCTATTCTCGATACCGGTGGGTTATTACTTTTTATATTTTTAAATGTTTTTGCATATACTTATGTTTTTCTAAGTTCCTAAATATTTAAAAGTGTAAAATTAAATAAATGGAAGAATAATAAGTTTATTTCCGAAAACCCACAAAACAGTTTTCCTTAGTTTACAGGTAATAATAAAAATAGAGTGTCGTTGGTACCCTTACTAATGAAAAACATTGTATCACAGGTACCAGCGCCTTCCATAACAATTTAAGAAGACAGTAAAATAATGTAATTTAAAATAAGATGGAACAAATAAATTAGACTAAAATTAAGTTTGATATCTACGAATTACAATACAATAATTTTATCAATATTTAAAAATTTTCAATGTTATAATGATGATAATTAATAATTACTACATATAATATAATTTAATTGATTTATGATTTAATTTATTTACATTTTGATTTATTTATTATTCAACTTATTTATAATTTGCAATTTAATTTATTTATAATTTAATGTAATTAACAATTAATAAATAAAAATTACGGTCGGCTGTCATCGACAGCAGTAATGTGCGGACTTTAAAAATGCCGTGTTTCTTTTATGGTGAACACGTACTTTTTTTTTGGAGGGTTAACTGTAAATAACTTCTCCCGCTCGTGGTATAGCGGGAGGGCGTGTCAGACTCATACCGACTAAAACCCGTGTTGATTCAGTTCCTGTGCTAGAGCCCCGGTGACTCTTTCCAACACTCCCTTTCAGGATGCTGAACATGTATAAGGAAACGTTCGCCTAGCCCTATCTACTATCCAAATCTATGCAATTAACACTAAAAATGCAAAGAACAATCATTTTTAGGGTTTCTTTCCCGAAGCGTAACCAACGGGACTCTATTACTAAGCCTCCGCTATCCGTCCGTCCGTATGTAGGTAGTTGAATTTTTCACAGAATGTGTATTTCTGTTGCCGCTATAACAACAAATTATAAAAAAAAATTAAAGGGGACTTTACTACTACAAACATATTTTTTTGGCTTTTTTGCTCGATCTTAATAATGGCAACAAGTGGACGCGTATAACCTTGTACGAGGGTACGGAACCCTTCATGCACGAGTTCGACTCGCACTTGGCCGGTTTTTACGATCAGCTTTCGAAAAATCATTTATTTAAATTAACATACCCAATTGAATCCGTTGTCAAGTCACATAATTGCTTTTTGGTCGACCAATCACAACAGCTTGTATTTGATCGACGTCAAATTGAAGGCTATTTCAGGTTTTCAGAAACCGAATTCGTGTCCACAAATATATTTTATTTCGCCTCTACCAGGAAAACTCATCACTCACTGGTGGCTTCGTGTGACATCAACCGAATTTTACGGTAACTAAAAACGTACAGTAATTCAAAGTTACACACAATCGAAAGATTTTTGGTTTGAAATAAAAATAATTCTACTAAATAAGTATTAGGAAAGTCTGTGTGTTCGGATATTTTAATGTTTTTTAAACAATCATGTTTCAATAGCAAAACGGAATTGAATGTGGAATACGGGTAGGACAAGGCCTAAATAACGACATACTGTTATTTTCCTCCAGGTAGTTCATTCCCATGGGAAAAATATTATAGACTTTCACGTGAGCAAAGCCATTGGTAAAAGTTAGTCGTTTTACATTTTACTACTTTTTTATATTTTCTAAATCACTGTTTGTTTGTTGTGTTGAACATTCATGACAGTGACAGAGGAACGATCAAAAAACAAATAAATAGTTGTCGGCAGAACAATGAGAGAAATATGAGTCAGCGAGGTTTATTACCTGTCGCCTCTACAGCCAGCTTTTAGTTATTGTGGCTGGATGTCTTAAATACAATAAATCGTGTTTGGCACCATTTATTGTACTTATAGTTACTATAATAGTCGTATTATTCTACCTTGGCCCTTCGTCGCACGAAACACCGAAGAGACCGATTAGCTTCGATTACTGACTGAACCGTATTTCGGAAACAGGGGTCAAAACCTCGGAAACTCCTGGAAGGGAGCAAAAGTGGTTCATACTAAATGTAATTCTCACCATGCGTTCCAAGAATTTCCGAACACCGTCCAATATGTACTCACATGAGTGTGTTATACATATTCTGTGTGCTTGCGGTACACATGGTGGGTCTGCTAATGAGTGCTTCCTCGCGAAAGGTTTGACTAATTGGCTTCCCGTCTTCACGGCGGCTGCACAAATTGCCAGAACACCTTCTTTAACACTTGGCGAGCCAGTTCGAGCGCACATTTGGCAGTTTGACTGTGCCAGAGAGTAGAATATGGCAGAAGTCCCACAATTATTTTCTATACTGCGGTTAGACTGCGTTGTGGAGTTCAGATACGCAGTCTCTCTGTACTTATAATACTGGTTTTGAGCTGCATTCGGGTACACTGGAAGCCGACCAAAACGTAGTTTGAAAAACCGCTCCACAGATCATGATGACGGACGGAGGGATTTGGTTAGTTCTGTTTCAATTGTTTGTGTTTCTTTGGAAACTAACCCGTCTAGCGTCTAGTTAACAGACACAATCGACTTCAAATTGTTTACGGCCCATGCGCTGTGTAAAAAAATATGTGACCACAACATTTGCAACCAATTCATCATGTCTAAAATCATGTAATGTGAACTAAACAAGCTGCAACTTACGGATATGTTGTTTGTGTGAGTTTGTCATATTTATGTGTTAGTCAGTAGTCACGTAGTTGGCTCTAGGCTTATTGCAACTGTGTTTGGCTGCTTACGGTTTAATCAAATGTAGTTGATCACTATTAAAGATACCTGAAACATCATTAGTCAACTATTTGTGTAGAGAGGTCATACTGATTCTCTCTGCTACAGGGTCCCTTCACTTGGTGTTGGTTGAAGTACCTCTTGAGTTATATTGTGGTTTTTGTTGCCTCAGGGAATATGTTGGTATTTGTACTTTTCTTTTGTGACGGATTAGTACCTATTTTCAGTAAAAGTATGTAAGCTGGCAACAAATAAAATCTTATAGGAAAGTGACTACAGGCATTTTGTATATTATGGCCGGTAACAAAGGCAGACCAGCGAAAGTACGAAACATAATTAAGAATGATGATTGCCAGAGTCTGTGTTTCCTGATAGCTTCAACCTGTCAAGAGTGAATAGTTTACTCCTAGGCAAGCGTGCTCTATCTTCGACAACATCATCGCTAACCATCAGGTGAGATAGTGATTCCGTATCCAAAGGGTAACCAACGAGACCCTATTACTAAGACTCCGCTGTTCGTCTGTCTGTCAGCGGGCTATATCTCACGATCCGTATTATAAAAACTACACAGTTCAAAATTTCACACAGCGTCTATTTCTATAACCGCTATAACAACAAATAATAAAAATAAATTGAGAATTAAAGGGGCTCCCTAGGGTCTATCTATTACGGATAATGAGATACATCCCACCAAAAAACCCAAGAAAAAAAACACATTTCTAGAAACGTGTTTTTTTTTGCTTTCTTTTTCAATTTATGGTACGGAATCATTCGTGCCGCCGGTTTTTTTCTTCCTTTGATTTTGTAGACGTATAATTTTTAAAGAAACCGTAACTTCATAACTTATTCCTTGCCCATGCCAAGTTAACACTTTCAACCAAACGTGGCGACTTGGAAACTTTATAAAAAGCCTGTGGCAACCCAACACAACATGTTACTCTAGTTCACAAGAAACTCTGAGTGAACTGCGATACATTATAAACTGCTTAAAAACTGACCGAGATGGGCAATAGTCGCGCGATGCAAATGCCAACACTATAGGACCTCTTGGAGAATTTCATGAAACAAAAGAAAATGAGTAAAGTAGTAGTGGGGAGAGCAGTGCTGGCCCAGAGTGACCTACAAATTTAAGGTTGTGGGTTCAAACTCAGGCAGGCGCTTTACTTTGTGTAAATAATTTCATTACCACTGCTCTCAAAATGTTGAAGGAAAACACCGTGAGGAAACCGGCATGTCCTAGAACCAAAACTTTGAAGACATGTTTGTTGGACTGGATTACGGCCTACTTACCCTGTCACAGAGAGAAGGCCTGTGTCTCAGCAGTGGGAATATTAAAAGGCTGATTGATTATGCGAGAGAGAGATAGTGGCGAGAGTGAAACCTGCTTAGAGATGAAATCGATGTCGAATTAAACCTGACGGCTAGAAAAAATGCTGAAGATCGATGTTTGTCACTAGCTTAATTCTTTAGGACGAACTACACATTACCACAAGTCTTCTACATAAGCTTGACTAAAAGCTGTAATAGCCTAATGTCGTGAACCGTGGGCATACTGGGTGAGACCCGAGTGAGACACACAATATACCAGGGAAGCATGACATCAAAGGGAGGAGAACGATACTTAGCAGTGGATTCAACAAGGTTGCCAATGATGATCATGATGATGATAATAAAATGTATAAACTGACAGTAAAAGAATTGGGTAAGATGTATTTGCACCATTATAAATGTTAAATGAATGATAAAAGATTTTATTTTTGTAGGTAGGGTTTTAACAACACTTAACTTTTACACGTCAAAATATTTTTTTTGCAGTTTTAGCTAGATGAGGCCGGTGTTTCCTAGCTGATAACTAACCTGAGAAGAAACACCAAAACAAACTCAGGGGTCAAAGTCTCTTTTAAAGTGTTCAAATCCATACAATATGTACTGGTTAAATCATGTGAGAACCAAGTACGTTTATGTCTGGGATGAGCTTTTGAGGAAAGTAACACAAAAATTCGAGTGGACCTGTCCCGACAAAGCAATCATTTGTCAGCTATCGTGAAGCTCAACTCAGAACTTTGAGGAGCTCAACGAACCGACGCACAATACCAAAGTAAGGACATTTGGATAGGCCGCAAAAATACTCAAACTGCCAGATAATCATAAAAATCTACATGAATATAACGACATTCGCATTCACATTATGCTATTTGAGGACCATGCAGCTTAGTGTATGTAATGGTCTTTAGAAGAAAGAACCACACATATTTGAGTGGACCTGTCTAGTCAGTGCAAACATTTGTCAATAGTCGAATAGCTCAACTTAAAAACCACTAAGGAGCTCAATGACTTGACGAGTACCACCAGTTCATTGATTTATGATTAAAGGGGAATGCCAAAAAATGCCTGGAACGGACAGAAACTACTAATAGTCCTTAATTCTATTTAGAATAAAATACGAGTAGGTATAATAAAATAATTCTTAAGTTTGTTTAACTGGGGTAAAAATATAACGATCACTAAATATATTTCACTTGATATCCGCTTATATTTATATGGAGGTCGTGTTTATTTGACATGAGCAGTAATGTCAAACTGTCACTAAAGCAAAGGACATGTGGTTCTTACAGCCTAGATACGTATTCTATTTGAAAAATAATTAATTTGAATTAATATTGACAAGCATATATTATTTTAATTAGACTTACGGTACATATAGATCGTATAATACTAAATTAATGATAACTGTGCACTAAATGTATAAAAGAGTTCCTATGGATTATTTGATGATTCCTCTTTGGCTGAATGTCACTTACTCATGTCAAATAAACACGACTTCCGTAAAAATATAAGCGGATATTAAGTTAAATATATTTAGTGATCATTATATTTTTACCCTAGTTAAACAAACTCAAGAATAATTTCACTATACGTGTTTTATTCTAAATAAAATTAAAAAAATATTAATAGTTTCTGTCCGTTCCAGGCATTCTTTGGTTTGGCAGATGTGCATTCCGCTTTGGACGACATAAATATTTTCTGTGTTATGCTGCATACACACATGCTTTATTGATTGCTGCACACAATTTTATAAATTCAACGTCTTCAAACCTAACAAACAGATTTGTGTTGCTGGGGAGTTTGTTGCGCCATTTTTTTTTTCCTAGCTAAAACACTAGAAAGTCGTGACGGGCGGTGGTTTTTTGGCGACTGTCTTTATCTTTATGTAAAACTTTGAAGTTCAAAAAGTGTTGGTTCTCAGTCTATTTGAAGAAATGACTTTGATTTTGATTTTGACCAGTTGCAGCTTTTATCAAGCCACATAAACAACTACAAAGAGTTCAATCTAAAAAAAAAGCTCAGTCAAAATAAAACTAAAATGTGCTTTCTCACCGTACGTTAATCGCCGTATCTGAACTCAGTCTTACCAGCCCCCTGTACTCTCAAAGTGTGAACTAAAGGTTCTTAGCGAGGTTTAGTAAAAAGAACTTGTTCGTTCACCGACACTACCATTTAGAGGCTTACGAGTTGTTGAAGTTGTTTCGCTTGCAAATATATTAAAGTAAACGGTAAGTTTCTTTACTATGAAAGGTACAAGAAAATCTCCGTCCAGATAGGAATTTCTTCAGGTTTCTTACTTCTTAAGACTCAAAATTGAAGTTTCGGTTGACCACAAGCTTAGCTTAGCTTTTATTTGGTAAGTGCACAGGGTCCTTAATATTTGAAATCATTGAATTCAAATATTAAGGACTTGTATTGAATTTCAAATTTTAAGGTCAGTGTCCACTTTCTTCCTACGAGTATTTTCGTATTATAATAGTAACCTATTTTCCATTATGGGACAGTAAGTAAATGCATATTTTACGGACAATCTGATTAAATAGATAAAAGAGGTACATAATGGCCAGATGTTATGAACATTGACTAAGTTGTGTACCTTATTTGATAAAATTTATTGTTTTTTTTGCGTTTATTCATACTAGCTAGTTTATTTTGTTTTTTGCTATCGAGGGGACCCCTTCAAGAGGCGCACTGACTTTGGAGAAAAGACCAGGAAGTGTGGGATTATTACCTCACTTATACCACCCCGGTGATCACAATCAGCACATGGAAGGGTGACCTCTTAAGAGATCACCTCTGGAACCCCTTTTTACAACGCCTGTTAGGACACATCCCCGGGAAAACAGTAAGGGGGTTCCCTTGAGCCTAGCACGTGATCATCGTGCCATCTTGTTTCCTGAGGTCACTCGGTGGGCGAACAAGTCCCCACTCTGAACACCCGTGACCCTGGAGTCCCGACTGTACCTATTAACTAGTGGAGCTAGCCGACCTCCGTTCGTTTTATATTCCCAGATGTGTGTGAAAAACTGTCTTTGCTGTCACAAAGCCGGGTAAAATTAACTAATGTCTATAAATGTGTGTTTTGATCTAATAAAAGCAGTCAGCCCATCACTGGTCAGAGTTTTGATTGCATGTATGTGCTCTAGAATTATCACAGTTATTATAGAGTAAAGACTTTAATGAAATATGTTCTCATTTGACTTCTTTTCAACCAAAGGCTAAACCTTGAATTCTTCAAAATTAATTTTTAGTATTAAAATTGTTAGTTCTTATTTAATTTAAATGTAGTTTATTTCATAGGTATGGCGGTGCTGATTTGACGATTGGTGCTCTTCTTTTCTTGATAACTTGTCCTGTATAAGATCTCTTGTTGTATTACTGTATAGCTGGCTGTGAAAACCTATAATTGGCTTAATGTCTTTTATTTTAGTATACTTATTGCATTTATGTAAAGCTGTTGGGATTCTATGTGATAAATAAATCATCATCTTCCTGCCCTTATCCCATGTTACTTGGGGTCGGCGCAACACGTTTTTTTCTTTCATTCTGTCCTGTCAGCCGTCACGCTATTACTTACTCCATTTTCTATCATATCACTCCTCACACAATCCATCAATCCTTTCTTTGGCCTCCCTCTCCCTCTCCATCCATCCACATTTATATTCATAACTCTTTTAGTTGCATGTGTTTCATCCCTCCTCGTCACATGACCATACCAAGATAAGCGGTTCCCTTTCAACTTTTCTGTGACTGGAGCGACTTTTAAACTACTTCTAATGTACTCATTTCTCACTTTATCCATTCTCGTTACTCCACACGTTCATCTCAACATGTGATAAATAAATAAAGACATAAATTACTTTTTCCAAGGAGTGGGTCCTTGGAAAATTTATTTTATTTTAGAAATTTTATTAAGTTCTAGTTTATTATTTGATCAATTCTTTCCCAATAATCATCTACTTCTGAAATTTAATCTTTGGCTATGTTCCAGATTACAATAGTTAATAAAGCGGGAGTTGGAAGGTCCATTTCTGGGCGCTTCAAAAAAGCCAAAATTTCGACGGATATCCCTAGTATTGAAATAAAAGAATAACTCTAAACTGATAATAAAACTATAACGACTACTACGCAGTGGTGACAACAGCTCTCACTAACATTATGACTGTTAATCACGGCGAGCACCGACAGTTGTCGCATGCGGACCATGCACACATTTTGTCCCGTGCGTAAACATGAATTCGCGGCAAATTTAAATAGACATGGGAGAACTATGCTATCAAACAATACACTCTATATGTAGATTGTTCTGTTGCTTTTTACATTGACATTTAATTTAAAATAGAATTTTGTTTCACGCCGTACCTACTCATGTCAAATAAAAATAAAAATAAACCTTTTCCAATAAACGTCAGTTAAAGTAGTCGTGAACAAAACTAGATGATACCATTTCAAACAAAACACGATAACAACATAACAATAGTTGTTCGTTTTAAAAATCCTTCTAATACTCGTATTATAAATGCGTAAGTTTATTATAATATGTTTGTATGTTTGGCTGTCCTTCACGCAAAAACGGCTGAAAGGATTTGAATGAAATTTTGCACACAGGTAGGTCATAGCCTGGATTAATAGGCTACTTTTTATCCCGGTAAATGACAAGATTTAGTGGAGGCTGAGGTGGAAGTAGAAATCCAGAGACGGGCTGAACGAGCGGATTCGCTCAAAAAGTACTAGGAGACCATGAAACATGAGAAGTATATCCAGGGCTGAAATCATGAGCGTTAAAGACTCACAAAGTACCAGGAGACCAGAATCATGAAGAGGGATTTTCGGAGCTACAATCCTAAGCTGTATAGCTTCACAAACCACCAGGAGACCAGAATCAAGAAGAAGTGTTTCCGGGGCTTCAATCCTGAGTGGTATAGATTCACAACCTACCTGAAGATCATAATTACAAAATATATTCCTTTTTTTTTCCAAAAAAATATTGTTCCCCCAAAAAAAAAAAAAAACCAAAAAAAAAAAAATATATATTCCTAGGCTGGTATTATGAGAAGAGGTAGAGATTCACAAATTACCAGGAGACCAGAAACATGAGAAGTATTTCGAGGACTGAAATCATGAGCGGTAAGACTCACAAACTACCAGGAGATCAGGATTCACGAAAAAGTAGTTCCGGAGCTGGAATCATGAGAGATAAGATTCTAAAACTACCAAGAGACCATAGTCATGAATGAGTATTTTTGTGGTTAGAATCCGAAGCGGTATAGATTCGCAACCTACCAAGAGATCAGAATCACAAAATATGTTCTGAGGCTGGTATTATGAGAGGTGCAGATTCACAAATTACCGGGAAACCAGAATCATGAAAAAGTGTTTCTGGGGCTGGAATCACGAGAGGTATAGATTCTCAAACTACCAGGAGACCAGAGTCGTGAATCAGTATTTTTGGGACTAGAATCCTAAGCGGTATAGATTTACAAAATACCAGGAGACCAGAACAAAAAAAGTGTTCCGGGGCTGAAATCATGAACGGTATAGATTCTCAAACTACCAAGGGGTGGAATCCTGAGCGGTAGAATCATGAAGAGGTATTTTTGGGGCTACAATCCTAAGCTGTATAGCTTCACAAACCAACAGGAGACCAGAATCAAGAAGAAGTGTTTTCTAGGCTTGAATCCTAAGCGGTATAGATTAACAACCTACCAGGAGATCAGAATCACAAAATATATTTCGAGGCTGGTATTAGAGATTAGAGAGTATAATCATGAACGCTAAAGACTCACAAACTACCAGGAGACCAGAAACACAAGAAGTATTCCGGGGCAGGAATCGTAAAGGTAGAGAAATATTCAAAAATTACCAGGAGAACAGAATCATGAAGAAGTGAAATTGCCGAGCGGTATATCTCGCACTGGGAGGAGGAGATCAGAATCACAAAAGTATTCCGAGGCTGGGATCATAAGAGGTATAGATTCTTAAACTACCAGGAAAACAGAATCATGAAGTAGAGAAATTTCAGACCTGCACGCGGATGAAACCGCCAGGTATACTACCAGGGTGCCAAAATCATGAAATTTTTTTATTGCATGCATTTAGCAAATGTATGAAACGTTAATTTAACATTAACAACAAAACTTCGACATCAAACATAGATACAAACGCAGGCAGCGCATAAAAAATAGGCAGCCCATAGAAAACAGATGAGAGAGAATGTTCGGCGTATCGCAAAAAATCGCTGTCAAACTTTGGTAAGCCCTGCGAATATATGAAATTCTAATATAACATGATCCTAGCCCGTATTAACATTTAATCTTTCACAAATGTTTGATTTTTCTCTGGACCCAATCCGGATGTCTACGAAGACGGAGTCACGGGCAAGAAGCTAAGAAGTGGTGAAGGGCAGGAGTTTTGGGACTGTCTTTCTGTAGAACTTAGAAATTCAAGAAGTTCTGGCTCGCAGCCTAATTTGAATAATTGACTGGATTTGATTCCTACAGTGTTTTTTAACTTGCTACTCTCTGGAAATACCACTCAAATTTATAATTATACTTTTCACACGGGCGAAGCCGCGGGCGGAAGCTAGTTAAAACATAAATCATAAATGACAAAGCTGCACACGTCCAGTCGTTGTGAACTTGTTAACCAATGTTTCAGAACATTCAGATGAGCGGATTTATCTGCAGACTTATCCTGCTCTGTGCGTTAAATTACCATGTGGATTATGAGTGGTTTACTTTCAAGCGAGATAGAAAGGCTATCGATAAACATAAGCCGCCGCGGCCGCCATCTTGGAGAATTATGACGTAATCCTAATTGCTTGGAGGTAGACCGATGACCGCTGTATTATGTTTAAGTACAGATGCCGTTTTTTTAACCGACGAAAAAAAAAGGAGGAGGTTCTCAATTCGACCGTAAATATATATTTTTTTTTTGCTGCGTATCAAATTAACTCGTCGTTTTGAATATTAAGAAAAACATGAAAAAGATGATGTAATACTTATTCAGATATCAAACTGCTTTACGCAAAACCATAACCTATGATTTTCCTAAATATATTTTGCAGAGAAATGTCACGTTTCGTATAAGCAAAATCGTTTAGCCTCAATGTCAATTGAATGTACGTATATCTACGCTTTCTTAAAAGTCGGTGTGCTGTGTGTCTTGTATAATAACTATGAAGATTGTAATACTTCATGTCTGTATTAGCAATTTCCCATCTCATTGTAAGTCACTACGCTAGATATTAAATGCAAGGCCTTCTTTTTCTTTCTTCCTTTCTAGGGTTCCGTACCCGAAGGGTCCAAAGGGAGCTCTATTGCTGTCACTCACCAATCCGTCTGTTCGTCTGTCAGTCTGTCCGTGTGTCCGTCTGTCAGTCTATCCGTCTGTCCGTCTGTCCGTTTGTCCGTCTGTCCGTCTGCCCGGCTGTCCGTCTGGCCGTATTTCCGAATGTCCGTCTGCCCGTCTGGCCGTATTTCCGAATGTCCGTTTGTCCGTCTGCCCGTCTGTTCATCTGTCCGTCTGTCAGCCCGTATGTCCGGATGTCCGTATGTCCATCTGTCCGTCTGTCCGTCCGTCCGTCTGTCCATCAGTCCGTTTGTTTGTCTTTTCGTCTGTCCGTCTGTCCATCTGTCCGTTTGTCCGTTTGTCAGTCTGTCCCTCTGTCCGTCTGCCTGTCTGTCCGTCTGTCAGTCTGTCCGTCAAACCGTCTGTCACTCTGTCCGTCTGCCCTTCTTCCCGTCTGTCCGTCTGTCCATCTGTCCGTCTGTCCGTCTGTCCGTCTGTCCGTCCGTCCGTCTGTCCGTCTGTACGTCTGTCTGTTTGTCCGTCTTCTGTCACACAGGTTTTACAGCCAAACGGTTAAAACTACAGTCTTCAAATTTTTACAATACATATTTACCATTTTGTTGACCCAAAGCCATACAAATAGTCAAAAATACATTTGGTACGGAACCCTAAATGTGCGAAATCTGACACGCACTTGGCCAGTTTTTTTCCTTCCTAACATGGAGCACATCATCGGATCTTTACTTACTACACGTTTCACTAATAGCCCCGGGGCTACTGACTCGCGGTAAATCACTTGGGGTGCTTCGATCATCATCAGACTGTAATGACGCGATAGTCTCGCAGATATTACGCACCACAGCTAGTGGCAACGTTGTATTTAGGGAAACAGTAGGTAAACGATGTAACTCGACTACTGAAACCTGTTTTAGCAATAAGCTAACAGTTTATTAAATAACAAAGGTCATCGGCCTCGGCCTAGCCTAGCCTTTTCCTAACAATCTTGAAGTCGGCTTCCAGTCTAACCGGATACAGCTGAATACCAGTATTTTACATGGAGCGACTGCCTTTCTGACCTCCACAACCGAGTTACTGGGTAATAAGATACCCCTTAGTAAGACTGGTTGTCAGACTTTTGGGCTTCTGACGACCCGTTACGACTGTTAAAAATCCACAATTGACAGCCGGGACCAACGGCTTAAAGTGCTTTCCGAGGCACGTTAAGTTGGTCACCCATCCATGGACCAATCCCGGCAAGCGTAGCTTAACCTGATAGATCGACACTTGCGGCTATTATTAATTTAGCCAAAAGCTCCTCTTTAGCCACGAGCTCCTCTAAATGCTATTAAATAACAAAGTTAGGTTAGGTTTTTTTTTTTTTTTTGGGGGGTGGGAAATCATCCTATGACTTCTTCCGCTCTAGGGTGGAGCGGAAGGGTGTGTCAGACTCTTACTGACTAAAACCCACCCCTGTTCCTCCCTGCCTCGAGTGCCCGGGGGCGAGGTAACTCTTTCGAATTTATCCTCCACCCCCGGGCAGGCACCGGCCTTGGCAGGCCCCTACACTTTGCTGACAACTCTTTGAGGCGCGCGTGGAACACTACGCGCCGTCGACTCTCGGGCCTGGTGCTGATCGGGCGGCGAGTTACCCACTACTCGCCGTCCGCAGGCCCGGGTCTACGGTGGCCGGAGATCGTCTCGCGGCGTCCGAACCCCCTGGCGTCTCAGGCGGCGGTCGCGGCTGGGAGCGCTAGGGCGACTCGGCTGTGTTCGAGCCTCCCTAGCGTATGCCGCCTCCCTCTTCGCGAGCATTACTGCTTCGCAGAAGGTGGAGACGGCTTCCCATTCCCTCTCGCTCCGTAATATGGCCTGAACCAGGGCACGGCGCGAGAGGTCGCTGCCGCCTATCGCATCCACGAGGACATGGCGGTGCTCTGCCCAAGCGGGGCAAACCTCCACCGTATGCTCCACCGTGTCCTCTGGGCGATCCTCACAATGGAAACACCCGGGGGTCACCTCCGCCTTGATCCGACACAGGTAGGTCACCTCCGCCTTGATCCGACACAGGTAAAGTTAGGTTAGGTTAGGTTAAATTATATGACTCAGAAAACCCAATTCGCAGTACTTACTATATTTAACATATTATTTTTTATTTTTTGTTTAAATCGCTGTTGATTACCTTAATAAAAGAAATAAAATAAAACGATACTCGATTTCGTTGTATCTTCAGGGTAGGTACTAACGGTCCCTACCGCGGACCTGGCACAAGCAACTGAAGGAACACGGGTGGATTTAAGTCAGTAAAAGTCTGACACGCACTCCAACTCCACCCAGAGCGGGAGAAGTCCTGCCAGGGTCCTGACAGTGTTCGAAAGAGTCACGGCTCTGAAACGCAATGAAGGAATATGGGTGAATTATAGTCAAGAATCTGACACACCCTCCCGCTCCACCCAGGTGGAGAAATCATGTCATGATTTCCCGACCTCAAAATAGAAAAAGGTATCAGCAGCAAAAAAAACACAAATGTAAAAATAAGTCAATGTATAAAAATACAAAATTGTTAATAAAAGTTTATGTGGCCACAGTCGTAGCAGGAGCAGCAGTAGTGGCAGCAGTGTACTTCGCCCTGTAGTAGGAGCGCGCCATCCTAGCAGACAAGGCGATGCCCTCCCACGTTTCCTCGTTGATATGGTCCACGAACTGCGGAGGCACCAGAAAGCCGTACCCATAGCCCGGCAGCTCCAGGGTGTACGAGAACGGAACGCCGACCCACTGCGAATAACATAGTTTACTGAATCAAAATAATAAGTACCGAAATAAAATCTCATAATTTTGGTAGAAAAACTAGTAGGTAATTCATAAAATATTTTTCGCTTACATAAGCAAGGAATCGTTAATATCACAAAACTGTAGACAGAAGAAAAGAAAAGAAATGATGTCACAAGTAAGTCATATCATCATCATCATCATCAGCCTTTTAATGTGCCACTACTGGAGTACAGGCCTCCTCTCTGTGAGAGGGTGTGAGACGTAATCCACCACGCGGGTCCGATGCGGGTGTCACATTTTTTTTATTTTTTTTTATTTATTTAATTAATGAAATTACAATAAAGAGGTGTAACTTATTTTTAAACTCGCCAAACTTTTACGTTTGATGGCGAGAGGCGCTCTTTTACTTAAAAAATGAACCACCTTATGTACTTAACTACTACTTATAATAATAATATTATACTGTTATGGTTTCACAATGTATATAATTGCTTGTATGTATTATAATGCTTGCAATCCTATACAATGTTTTTTTTAATTTTGTCTTAAGTGTACATGTGAATGTCACTTGTCTTCCAATTTTCGGTTCTAGGACATGCCGGTTTCTTCACGATAGATAGATAGATACGATACGATGTTTTCCTTCACCATTTTGAGAGCAGTGGTGATAAAACAATTTACACAATCAAAGCCTGCCTGAGTTCTAACTCATGATCTACAACTTATAAGTCGCGGCCGTTACCACTACGTAAGTCACGCCTACGGCATAGCCAAAATGATGCAAAAACATGCAAGAACATGTCACTATATTTAAGTGCCGCTTGATAGGATCAACAAAACGAGTAAATTCAACCATATTTAACATACAAAAACCCTTAAAAGTCAATCTGAAGTCAAAAATCGAAATAAAGATGGCAGGAAACCCTGCCATCTGATTAGTAACAAACACGCATCAGTTGAATCCCCAAATACCGAACATCCTCATCACGTTGATCCCACCGCGCCATTGCTTCACCGCCCGGCTTCACGCACGCGTTCCCTCAAGCCGCGCCATTGAGCGCCACGCTACGTTGCGCTAAGCATCTGCTTTCGAACTGTTTCTCTTTGTTTTCCTCTATCTATCGGCTAGTTTTATTGGCAGGTTTGTTAATTAATCTTACGGAATCGTTGCCGGTCTCTTGTATTCCAATGACTCGTGTTTATTACAACTATTTATGCCCAGACTACACGAAGCTAGCTTTTAGCTTAAGCTAAAGTTAGGATAGCAAGCAAGTAAATATATTCAGGTCATAACTTGGTGCATACGGTGATTGGAATACGGATAGTTTTAGGGCTTCAAAAGTGTCATACATTAGAAGCTGAAAGAAAAATATTATTATCCTTTATTTTGGTAAAACACAGTCCCTATCTCGCGGACACGCATTCTCTAAGATCTTCAGAAATTATGGAAAGATCATATGCAACATGACTATGCCAACGTGGAAAATATCCACCACAGCTACACTATCACAGGCCTGTTGAATTCGTTATCAGAATGTGTAATAAATATCGTTAACAAAACACAATAAATTCTAAAAGATAAGGTTAGTGTATGCATTCAGTTAATTGTAACTGACTTACAGACGGATGATCGAGTATTTATCAAAATGAACTTAATCGTTTTTAATTTTTACGAGTGTGTTAGTTTGTGTGTAAACTGACCTGGCCATAATCCTGAGCACTTCCTGAACTACCGTACAGGATAGTCGCACTATTTCCTACGCGGTAAAAACCAGCCAGCGGCAGCTTCAATGAATCCATGACAGTTCCCATGGCAGAACCGAGCTGGAAGATTTGAGCAGCATTCGGTGGCAGGCTATAGTCCCCGTAACCGAACAGCACCCAGTTCCCGTGGCTGTGAATGTCCATGTATATCTGGATTCTGTCCAGATATTCCTGGAGGATATCCCTGACATATCCTGTCTCTGGCTCGGAAAAGGGGTGGGTTCCAGGGTAGGTCAAGTTGCAGGGATCATCGGAGACTCCTGAGGTACCGAACGCGACATCGAAGTTCCTGTTGCCGTCTACTCCAAAGCAGGTTGTATGCACTGTCAGGTTGACCGATCTTGTTTTACGCCAGAGACGGGTCTGAAAAGAGTAAATTGATTGATAAATATTGTCAAGCTATTAAGATGTATGGGTAGGCCCCGCACAAGCTGGAGTTAGACTATCCGGTGAAGGTCACGGTAGTCTGGAATCACAATATTGATCGTTGTGGTGATCAAAGGGCTAATTTCAGTGAATATAGACGATCTTTAAAATACATCACTTTACATAGTAAACAAGTCAAGGAGTACCGTTACACAGTAAGTTGATTTTAGAAGTTATTTGAGCAGTCTCTCTATTTTAAAAAAAAAACCTGAAAATACCTGGAAGGTTAGGCTTATGGATAAGAACTCTAAAGGACTCTTTGGTCTACTTAAACATTGTTGACTCACATCAGTATGGCTGAACTCATAGCCGTCGGGGTTGACAAGCGGCATGATAATCCAGTCCACTTCGTTAAGCAAATCCCTGTCCTCGTTCCTGAGGTTCTCCACCAGGCGGAAAATGGAATAGAGAGCCACCGGAGTGGTCACCCACTCGCGTGCGTGGATCATCGCGTTCATGAAGTAGATCGGCTTACTCCGGTCGTTGAAGTTCGTCGTTGATATCTAGTTGACAAAGGCTTATTTTTATTTGTGTGTTTTAACTACTGATGAGCCCGCTCTTATCCACGATATGGCCTGATATGTAGCGACGGATGAGGTCTACAATAGAATGAGCGAGCACAGAAATGATGAGATGCCTGTTTACACTTGCTTTGATGCTGGCAGGTCATAGACGGTAGTCCACACAGGGCAAAGTATTCCACACTTTGACTGTGCGCATTGTTATGCTAAAAAGGCTATATCTGATTATCTAAAGCTGCTCTGCTTTTTGCATACAGACAACGTAACAGATATCTGGTTTGTGAAAATGCAGTCACGAAACGAAATTGTAAAGAGTACGGCAATGCAAAAGATAATAAATCAAAATCAAAACCAGTTGTTCCTGACGTCACATCGGGCCACCAGCACAACCGCGCGCCGCGATTTCGTAACCCCCACCGCGATTGACGTGGTCGCCTCACTCGCTCATCGACACCTTTAGCGTGCGCACACGGCCATCTTTAACAATCAGTACCTACCTAAGATTAATACAGTTTTTACTAGAAGTCAGGCAGTTTTATTTACCAGTCAAGACCACCAGCAGCACACCTGGAGCTTGGCACTCAACATATGGTCCTTCGAGTTACGAAGATTGCCGTCTTTGTGCTTAGCACGCACCTCCTGCGGACTTTGGACTCGCCGTTCGTATCGCGTGTACGTGTTGCGCATACGCGGACTACGCCCGGAGAGAACACCCACAGATTACAAGAGGATATCTAAAGGACAGTCTACCCAAAGGGATATTATTCTGAGTGAGTCCGTTCCATTATCCTTAAATTCCTGTCTTTATACTATCTTCTTTCCAGGAATTTAAAATAGTGCTATAAGGATCAGGCATAAATTGATCTCTTCATATATAGCTTATACAATACAATATATTAGTTTACGTAATAAATTCATCGTCATATAGTACAAGTACCTACATTCCTTTTGTTCATTTCTTAGAAAGGTTCGCTTATCGCATAATTATTTTGTTCACTCATCGGACGCATGAACAGATGTTTTATTGTATGCGTAAACAACTTTTTGCTTATTGAACCGATCTGCATATCAGCTGATTTACCGTTGCCTTAGCCAGCTATTAACATATTTTTTTTAAGAACACTACCCACATATTATTTTTTTTTTAAATACTACTTTTCTTTGTCTTCTTTTGCACTACAGAACCTTTGCTTTGCTTAACAACCTACCTATCTACTCATTATGTCTGATGCAAAACTGAAGGAACTTGTAAAGAAGCGTGGCAGCTTCAAAGCTAAGCTTACACATTTCAGCAACTTTTTAAAATTAGCGCCTAGCACCGATTTAGACAGTTACCAAGCAGCAGAATTGCAAAGCCGTCTTAGTTTAATAGAAGTACTTTATAAGGAATTCGACATGTTGCAGACAGAGTTGGAGCTGTTGTCGGAGGATGCGGACGACATGTATGCCGAGAGGGAGCAGTTCGAGACGCAGTACCACACGCTGGTAGCCCGCGGGAGAGCAACTCTCGCCTCCCCGCCACCGCGCGCCTCTTCGCCTGCGCTCGTGTCTGCCACCTCCATCGATGAGCTTCCACGTCACGGTTCTGGCTGCAGGCAGGACTTTGTTCGGCTGCCTAAGATAGACTTACCTCACTTCAACGGGGACTATCAGCACTGGTTGGAATTCCGAGATACGTATCTTTCCCTTATTCATTACAACAACAGCATACAAGAAATTAACAAATTTCACTACCTACGTGCGGCCTTAACCGGCAGCGCGTCTATAGTGATAAAAAGCATAGATTTCAAAACTGATAACTATAATACAGCTTGGCAGTTATTGACCGAAAGGTACAACAATGACAGATTACTTATTAATAATCACGTGCAGGCATTATTTAACTTAGAACATATTCAACATGAATGTTGTACTTCGTTACGGAACATGATTGACGTCACAAATAAAAATCTTCGTGCCCTGTCTACTTTAGGGAAGCCGACTGAACATGGGAATCTAGGGGAAACCCTTATAATATACATGATGTCAGAAAAACTTGACAAAACCACACGTAGGGAGTGGGAAGAATACAAAAATAATTTAAATGCTTTTCCAAATTTAACAGATTATATCAAATTTTTAACAAACAGAGCAGATTTAATTGAATCCTTAAATTATAATAATAGCACAACAACTGCTAAAAATACAAACGAAAATAACAAAACTAAAAACTGTCTTACAACAACTAAAACTAAACATAATAACAAAACAGATAACATAAAATGTCCAATGTGTTCTCAGAATCACTTTTATTCAGTTGCCAGCCTTTCAGAAATCTTGACATAGAAGCACGCATTAAAAAAGCTACAGAGAACAATGTTTGTTTGAACTGCCTTCGACCAGGTCATACAGTAAAGCGTTGTAATCTATCACATTGCAAATATTGCAAGGTCAAACATAATACCCTTTTACATAGGGAATCATCTACAGAAAAACAGATAGGGGACAACATTGCGTTGTCAACTAACATCGTATTACCCTGTTCAGAAATTAATCAGGTTCAAATTTTACTATCCACAGCTTTGGCAAAGGTGGCAGACGTCAATGGAGAACTTCATACTGCCAGACTCCTGTTGGACAACGGCAGCACCTCCAACTTCATCACCAAAAAGCTCTGTGGGAAGCTGGGCCTGGTAAAAAACAGCACAAGCTCCACCGTCTCAGGTATTAACGGTCAAGTTTCTAGTACCTCAGAAAGCTGCAGTCTGCATTTGCAGTCTTGTAATGGTGGTTATCAGGCGAAAGTAAACTGTTTTGTTTTACCGACAATCACACAACCGCTGCCTGGCTCTTATGTTGATAAAAGATATATCACCATCCCGTCAGGTATACAATTGGCAGATCCTACATTTAATGTTCCTACTGCTATTGACATTCTTGTAGGCGCTGAGATATTCTGGGACGTCTTAGGTTCCGATACCATTAATTTAGGCAAAAATCAACCAAGATTACAGTCATCCAAACTAGGTTGGCTTATTTCGGGCTGCGTCAGTCAGTCTCGTCTTCGTACACAACCTTCTGTTTGTCACTTTCTTTCACGTGAGGAGTCAGATCAGCTGACTCGCTTCTGGGAACTTGATACTGTGTCATCTTCAAACTGTTTCTCTTCAGAAGAACAGGCTTGTGAAAGGCTCTTTCAAGAGACCACGCGTCGGGATATGAATGGTCAATTCGTTGTCACCATACCATTGAAGGACTCGCCTGAGTGCTTAGGTGACTCTTACACGATGGCAAAGCGTCGTTTCCTCTCCCTAGAGCGAAGATTTGAGCGGGACTCCACATATAAAAACAGATATTTGCAATTCATGAAAGAATATATTGACCTTCATCACATGACAGAACATTCAAAAACTAATCACCCAGAATTTAATTATTTTATGCCTCATCATGGTGTTGTGCGTGAGTCTAGTTCTACCACAAAACTCCGCGTAGTTTACGATGCTTCAGCCTCCAGCACCTCGGGCAAGTCCTTTAATGACATTCAGATGGTAGGTCCAACCGTACAGGAGGATCTGCTATCCATACTCTTGAGATACAGACAACACAAGTTTGTTGTGACGGGTGATATCGAACAAAATGTACAGAGCTATTTTAGTTGAGCCATCTCAACGCCCCTTACAACAAATTGTTTTCAGATTCAATTCTTCAGACCCTTTAAAGACGTATGCACTGAATACAGTGACTTATGGTACAGCTTCCGCCCCATATCTGGCCACAAAATGCCTAGTATCTCTTGCAGATCAAACTTCAGACCCAGAGGTTAGTGAGTCCATCAGACGCGATTTTTATGTTGACGACTACTTGAGTGGTGGCGACTCGATTGAGTCAGTCATAAATTTATGTCAAGGGGTCATAAATATTCTCGAGCCCGCCAAGTTTCGCCTTAGAAAATGGCAATCAAATAGTCCGAAGATATTAGAATCGATCACTAATGGACAGACAGAAAATCAAGATAAAAAATTAAATTTAAATGACATTCCTAGCAAAACACTAGGGCTATACTGGGACTGTAAAACAGACAGACTATTTTTTTCAATACATTTAAAACAAATAACAAAAATTACAAAGCGTAATATTTTATCTCTAATAAGCCAGGTGTTTGATCCTCTTGGCCTCGTTGGGCCGTGCATAGTACAGGCCAAATTAATGCTACAGCAGCTATGGATACTTAAATGTAACTGGGATGCCGAAGTACCAACAGAAATTAAAACACAATTCCTTGAGTTTGTACGATTGCTTCCAGCTCTTAACTCTGTTCATATTCCACGTTGGGTATCTTGTAATAAAGCTTCTTCAGTAGAGCTACACACTTTTACAGACGCTTCTGAACGCGCTTACGGCGCGTGTATTTACGTAAGATCGGTAGCGGTGGACGGAACAGTTTGCGTTCGCCTTTTGGCTTCGAAGAACAAGGTTGCCCCTATAAAGCCCACAACCATACCAAGGTTGGAGTTGTGTGCTGCTTTATTGGGAACAAGACTTTTTCTGAAGGTACGTAAATCACTCACTCTAGAGTTTAATCACTGTTACTTTTGGTGTGACTCGACGATCGTGCTAGGCTGGCTGTCTACATTGCCAAGTCGACATGATCAATTCGTCCGCAATAGAGTAAGTGAAATCCAAGAAGCTACGACCGGTCAGACCTGGAGCTATGTGCCTTCTAAGAGCAACCCAGCTGATCTCACTTCTCGGGGGGTGAAGGCTGATTGCATCAGCTCGTCCACTCTTTGGTGGTCGGGTCCTGATTTTCTTAATCAGAGGAAAATACAATTTCCTATTTCACCTAATACACAAATTCACTATTCACATGAAATGTCTTTACATACAACTGCTGACACACTTGAACCAAATAATAAAAATTCCATGTCAAATTTAATTCATAAAAAATCATCATTCACATCACTAATCCGAATCATGGCCTACATACAAAGATTTATATACAATTGCAAAAAACAGAATATTAAAAAATCATCTTACTTAACATTTTCAGAATTACAATCATCGCAGAATCTTATATTACAGATTTCTCAACAGGAAATGTTTCCTGGGGAATATACATGTCTTAAGACTAATCAGGCCTTACATAAAAAAAATCGATTAATAAGTCTTTCTCCGTTCATTGATTCAGACAATTTAATACGCGTAGGTGGACGTCTTAATAATTCCAACTACAGTTACGGTGTTAAGCACCCTATTCTTTTATGCAGCAAACATCACTTGACTAAAATTATCTTCGAAAAAGAGCACAAAGCACTCTTTCATGCTGGGCCTCAATTACTTTTAGCACACATTAGACTCACCTATTGGCCTTTAGCAGGCAGAAATCTAGCTAAGCAAATAGTGCGTAACTGCGTTCGCTGCACTCGCTTCAAAGCTCAGCCTATTCAGGTTATTATGGGCAACCTACCCAATGACAGGACTCATCTCGAATACCCTTTTTTAAATACAGGGCTCGATTATGCTGGGCCAGTGCTGATAGCCGACCGTAGGGGTAGAGGATGTAAGCTAGTTAAATCTTACATTTGTGTTTTTGTGTGCTTTGCAGTCAGAGCCGTGCATCTGGAGCTGGTTTCCGATATCACTAAAGAAGCTTTCATTGCGGCCTTCAGCCGCTTTATTAGTCGTCGAGGCAACCCTCAACGCGTGTACTCCGACAACGGCACTACATTTGTGGGAGCTTTCAATGAGCTTTCACGCTTCTTAAAGGTTTCTTCCAGCAATATAGAATCAGATCTTGCAAACAAGGGCATAGAATTTAAATTTATACCTGCCTACAGCCCACATTTCGGTGGACTTTGGGAGAGCGCAGTAAAGTCCATCAAACATTTATTACGTAGAGTCATGAGCCTAACTCATTTAACATATGAAGAGCTCTCAACATGTCTGATTCAGATAGAGGCTATTTTAAATTCCAGACCTTTAACCCCTCTCACCACTGATCCATCTGATCTTTCATTTCTCTCTCCTTCCCATTTCCTCATCGGACGACCACTCACGTCATTCCCTCGTCCTCAGATCACCGATGTCAACATCCAGCGACTTCAGCGCTTCGATCGCATTGAAAAACTAAGACAACATTTTTGGCAGCGCTTCTCTAATGAGTATGTGTCTCTCCTGCAGCAAAAAACTAAATGGCAGACAGCTGGGGAAAACCTGAAAACGGGCTCCATGGTCTTAGTTAGAGACGCTCATCTTCCTCCTCTTCTGTGGCTGCTGGGCAGAGTGATTGCAGTGAAGACTGGGTCTGACGGACATTGTCGAGTCGCCGATATCCTGACGAAGAAGGGCATTATAACGCGTGCATACAACAACTTATGCCCTCTGCCTGTCTCTTCAACATCATCTTGAAGCCTTCACACTTCAACCCGGGGAATATGTTCCTGACGTCACATCGGGCCACCAGCACAACCGCGCGCCGCGATTTCGTAACCCCCACCGCGATTGACGTGGTCGCCTCACTCGCTCATCGACACCTTTAGCGTGCGCACACGGCCATCTTTAACAATCAGTACCTACCTAAGATTAATACAGTTTTTACTAGAAGTCAGGCAGTTTTATTTACCAGTCAAGACCACCAGCAGCACACCTGGAGCTTGGCACTCAACACCAGTTGAACAATCAATATTAATACAAGCAACATAGATTAATGCGATGAACATGAGAAGGTACTAGTAACCAATTAACATTTATACGTAGAGGGTAAAAATTTCAACAGGGGTGGGTTTTAGTCAGTAAAAGTCTGACACGCCCTCCCGCTCCACCCAGAGTGGGAGAATTCATTAGATGACTTCCAAACCCCACATAAAAAAGGGGTAACAAACTATGTTTAAAATTGGAAATTAAGAATTACACTGGAGATCTTAATTTTTATTATTAGACATTAGACTTAATTAAATTAGACTTAAATGACACTTACCTTTAGGTACTTGATATCTCGACCTTCGAAACTTGTTCCAGCGTTGACCAGAGTCACCAAGGTAGGGTACTGTGCAGCTATTCTCTCCATGTAAGCGTTGATCTGTAAGACGAAAATTTAAAATTGCCAAATGTTTTATTCTGAAAGAAACACGGCACTGGTTACAAACACTCAAGCAGGGAAAAGTAAAAACATCCAAAAATACAACCGACGACTTCTAAAAAAGACAGTACACTAAAAATTGCAAAACAACTTTTTTTCTGAAGCTGGTGTTTCTATTTTGTTTCTTCGACACGGACTTCCGAAATTAAAGTTATTTAGCAATTTTTACAGTAGGTATTTTTTTTTTTTGGAAGTCGTTTGTATTTTTTTGTAAAAAAGTTTGTTTTTAAGGAACACTTCTTTAGGCGCGTTGGGAATTTTTGAGATAGGAAAACAACTATTGAACTCGTAGCGTATCGCGTAGCGTATTGAAGTCAAGACTTCTTTAGGCGAGTTGGGCACTTTTGAGATGAGAAAAAACAATTGATCTCGCCACCGACAGCGACACCGACACCGTAGCGGACTGAAGTGAAAACTTCTTTAGGCGCGTTGGGCATTTTTGTTCAAGTTTTCACTTCTATCGGCACTCACGGAGTGACACTTTTTTATTTTTTGGTTGTACCCCATTGCTAAAACTAAATATTAAAGTTATGCCCGAACAGATAACCCCAATAACATGAGAACATATATGGAGACAACCAAAATGCACCTGTGTATATACAGGGTGTAATGGAAAGGTGTGGTCATATTTTAAGAACTGCATGTGCCCATCGATATAAACCACATTATTCAAGAAAACCAGAGAAATTCTCAAAAAAAATTTTTACTCCCCATACAAATTTTGATCAGCTGATGATAACTTTGTATGGGAAGTCCAATTTTTTTTTTTGGGAATTTTATGTTTTTCTTGGATAAAGTTGTTCATTTCCATGGGCAGAACCGGTTTTTAAAATATGACCACACCTTTCCGTTACAGCCTGTATATTTTTTGTTTATGTTGAGTTTTTCCAAAAAGTGCTGAAATTTACATAGGACCACCTCTGAAGTGTGACCTAACAAACAAAAAAAGTACTCTCAAAATCTATACGTAAGTGGCGGAGAAATAGCGTAAAAAAGATACAAAAAATAAAACACACAAACGATTTGAGGAACTCCTCCTTTTTAAAGTTGGTTAGAAAGCGAAGGAATTATTATTGGAATACTAGAAACTTGCGATTATTGGTTGTAGGCTGATTTACATAAATACAGAACAATTTTAAATTTAATTGTTATTGAATTTAGTTTGAGAGTATTAAACGTCCGACCCACTGCCCTTTTTTTGTGTGGGTTGGAAATCATCCAATGACTTCTGGCTCTGGGTGGAGCGGGAGGACGTATCAGACTCTTACTGACTAAATCCCACCCCTGTTCCTTCCCTGCCCTGAGTGCCCTGCGGCGTGGTATCTCTGTTTCGAATTTATCCACAACCCCTGCGCAGTTCCTTCCTTGCCTGAATGCCACTTCACTAACGAGTATATAAATTAAATCAGTCCTTATTACTACACTACACTAGCTTGTCCCTGCGGCTTCGCCTGCGTGAATGTCTCAAATATTTTTTTTTATAATTTTAATATGTATAATTTTGAAGTTATTTAAGAAAAAAGATGAAAAATTACCATTCCAACCCCTTATCTCCGAAACCACAGGCCCTAAAATTTTGAAAAAAAATACAGAAAGTAGTTCTTTATAATATACAGATTTCAGAAAAACCTTTATGGCAGTTTAAAAAAACCCGAAAAATATATGATTTGTTCGGAACCCTTTGCGCGCGAGTCCGACTCGCTCTTGGCCGGTTTTTTATATATAATTTTATTGCTTCCAAATAATTTTTTTCCGATACTTATCAGTTGAGTCGGTAAATGTATATTATAGAAGTAGCCTACTTTTATGTTGCAAAAGTATGCAACTTCTATCATTTATATTTTCTGCTTAGACATAAAATTAATAAACTGACCAAGGGGACTAACCTCTGCCCAGGGGTTGAGGATAAATTCGAAACAGAGTTACCTCGCCGGTCGCCCCTGGGTATTCAGGGCAGGGGTGGGTTTTAGTCAGTAAGAGTCTGACACGCCCTCCCACTCTACCCTAGAGCGGGAGATGTCATTGGATGATTTCCAACCCGAAAAAAAAAAAACAAAAAAAAGGGGACTAACCTCAGCATATCGCGGGTATTCACTGAATATCATCCTATTCTTCCTAGTTCTTTTCCACGTTAATATTTCGTCCTCATTTTTCTCGATGGCTCTATGAAATAAATGAATCGATTAAATTCTATAAATGAACTCTGTATGGCTGATTATTTCTTTGCTTTGTATTTATCACTATTGGTCACTCGACCAATAACCTTGAACTGAATTATTACAAAGTATGATCATAACGCCTTGGAAGTTGGGTAGGCCTTTGGTGTAGGATGCAACATGTGTTGTCACCCTTGCGGCATTAAATTTCCTTAGCACGGCGGGCTGTGCTAGGGCAGCTGCTGCAAGTGCAGAAAACCTCAAACGGCGCAAATATGGAGTTATATAACTGTGATCCAGTTTTTCGGGATATCAGCAAACTGCTCGTCGATTCTTCACGTGACCATAGTTTTCTTTAACCAAAGAATCAGCATTGCTATATTAAACATGGCAATACTGCTAGTGTTCTCAACACTTTTCCCTTTGACTATGATGTGGATGAAGTTTTAGATGACCAATGAGTTTTTTTTCATCAGTTTGTCGCGTATATAAGTTTTTTTTTTTAATAATATTGTTGTCACATTCCGTTGTAAAAAATGCCAGCAGTGTCGATAAAATGGTACTGGCGATTGAAGACAGGTATTTATTTCGTTTTATAGTTAATTAAAATTGCATTACAGATTTTAACTCAACAGTTTCGTTACTCAATAAGGGCCGAAATTTTAATAGACAGATAACTTATTCTCAAGGAATACATATGGCCGTTGGACTACTTTTGTGTAGAAAATATATCCATATGTCATGTCTATTTTTCCGATAAAATTTATCTGACTATTGCTAAATCAGCCCCAAATTCGATGTGGAATCTATGTGAAATAAAGTTATGTTGACAAGATAAAGCACAAAACCGAAATAAATGGAAGGAATGGGGGAGGTGTTTGTCCAGGACGAGGACAGTTCAGGCTATTAAAAAAACCTATAAAACCATGAACTCACTTGGCAACATTCTCCGTGTGCA
The DNA here is from genome assembly GCA_951329385.1 of Polia nebulosa. Classification (NCBI taxonomy): domain Eukaryota; kingdom Metazoa; phylum Arthropoda; class Insecta; order Lepidoptera; family Noctuidae; genus Polia; species Polia nebulosa. The sequence continues at coordinate 31,592,710 of OX589606.1, forward strand.
CATAGTGCTGTATGTCATGGTCGTCAAGCGCGCTCACCAGCTGCTGCCGGTGCTGTGGTGCCACCATGAGCAGCGCCTCTCTCTCAAGCGGCGCGCCGAACTGCCACACGTCCAAGTCGAGCTGATGCTCCAGCTGATGCAGCAGTGCCACGTCTGAAGAGTTGCGTGGTAGGACCGCGTGGACGGTGTAGCTGGAACACGTGGCGGTCTCAATCAAACAATCTTGCTCGCATTTTATCAATAATGTTAGGGTCGGCTTCCAGTCTTACTGGATGCAGCTGGAATACCAGTATTTTACATGGAGAGACTGCCTATCTGTTCTTCACAACCCAGTAACTGGGTAAGACGAAAAATATTTTTCTGTACATCTTTATTGTTAGTCATCTCAATAGTCATATCATCGTCCACACAATCCACCCTTCGATTCTTTTTATTCTTTTCCCACATTTAATCACAAAATTACATACACACACCAGTTTCCACTAATATATAATATAAGTATATCTTGAAAAGTTTTTTTGATAACAGCTGTCCATTTTATATTGTGTACGGGTAAGACGTGACGAAAAAAGATAAGAAGGAAGAGAGACCCTAAAGAATGACACTGTATTAATAATTATAGCTCATACCTAGAGTACGCATCATGTTTCCCCGCATGCACCATGCTCACCACCACCACACACAGCGCCAACAACTGTATCGTCTCCATGTTTGCTCACGACCGTCCCACTTACAATCCAGTATAGAATCAAGTCGCACCGGTTCTGTTGCTTATCTAAATTTTTTCATCCTGTCGTCATTATCTAGGTCATTTTATGATTCGATTAAATCGATCTGATAGTGTCACTTTATTGTTTGATAAACGACGATAAGTGACTATGGAATTTTGTTATCGATTGTATTTAATAATATTTTTAAGAAACTGATTTTATCATTTCGAGTCAGTTTCGATTCTTCTTCTCAGAGTAGTTAGGTATAACCTAGTTTGAATTAACAAAAATGGTTGGCGTGTAAGTGTTATATACCCGACTACGGTGAAGCCAAAAGGAGGGTTATAATTTTAGCTTCATTGTATGAATGTATGTTCATCTGTTCCCTCATAAAGGATAAACATGATATAGTGCTGTTTGCAGATGACACTTCACTTTTATTTAAACTCAAACGTCAGCAGGTGGTTGTTGATGATGTAAATAATGCTCTTTCAACTGTAGTTAACTGGTTCAATATCAATAATCTTTTCTTAACGAGAAAAAACAAAATGCATAAAGTTCACATTACCCAATGTAATACAAGTGAACACTAGTGTGTCAATAAAGAGTGAAGAGTTAAAACCCGAGGATTCCACAGTGTTTTTAGGTTTAACTTTGGATGCGCAGCTTCAGTGGAGCCTCCATATAGATAAACTGTCCAAAAAACTTAGCTCTGCAGCATACGCCGTAAGGAAAATTCGTGGTTTAACTGATTTAGAGACAGCTCGTTTAGTATACTTTAGTTATTTTCATAGTGTGATGTCGTACGCCATTCTGTTGTGGGGAAATGCCGCCCTTATTCTGACAATTTTTTTTTTACAGAAAAGGCCTATTCGTGCAATTTATATATTAAGTCCCAGACACTCCTTCAGAGACAAATTTAAAGAGATTAATATTATGACTGTTCCCTCTCAATATATTTATGAGAATCTCATGTATGCGCAAAAAATATTAATCTGTTTAAAAGATACCAGTGTATCCATAGCATTACAGCAAGGAACAAATTTATTGTACCAAAAACCAGGCTCAAGTAAAAATTGGGGGTTCGTTTAGATAACAATGTATACGTTTCAATAATAAACTTCCTAGCCAAATTAAAGAACTAAGCATAAATAAATTTTGTAACGTAGTGGCGTTACAATTCTAATAAAACATAAACATACGGAAAAATCCAGAGACCAAAAGCCACAAAGCAAGCATAGACAATTTTAGTTGACTGACAACACTATTGTCTTTGGTTTCTATGACATCTGTCAATGACGGCGTAGATATAAAAACCCGATACACGCCAGGTGGTTCCTTTTTGAATCTTAATCCAGCTGTTGGCGTTAGACTCACCATCACCTTGTTCTGTCGAACACCCTTGAGCCGTGAAGCGATCGCCAAGTCCTAGCAGCTGTAGTTTGCATTGGCAAATATTTGCCAACTTATTACGCGATTTCAACCCCTGTAATTGGGGTCCTAGATCCGGATTACCAGCTCCAGTTTTCCTGACCCGGCTTCCCAAATTCCAAAAATGGAGGGAGAGGACTTGGAGCCCTGCACTCTGGGCATGCACCTGCATCGTCCTCCATCGCGGCCATCCTGCCGCAGTGCCTCGTGGCGCGGCCACTAGGCCACTCACCACGGCGGCTCGCTCCACGCCGGGTGTATATTTACCCGCGTGGCCTCAGCAGGCCGTCTCCGAGCCGGCTAGACCACCTGCCGGCCGACCCATCCTGGCTCCTGTCGACCCTGCGAGCCGGCGCTGCCGCCTGCCGGCCAACACCTCCGGGGGCAAGCGCAACATGGCTTCCCCGAGACACCAAGGCTGAGCCAGGGCAGTAGCGTGCTATCTCCCAAGGAATTCTGGATCATGTGACTGCAAACCTCCCCACACCCTTTCTCTATTTTTTTTAATATATATATTAACGTTGACCGACCTACGTGTTGTTATTTCCATCCTACGTAGGCTCCTTACGTCACAATTTAAATCATTTATTAAACGTAAGCTATGCCAGAAATATTTTTACACAATTAATGACTTCCTTGAGGACAAAAAGGCGTGGGATTGAGCTGCTTCAATGATATACATGAGCTATTGTTTTCATATGTATCTACACTAATATTATAAAGAGGAAAACTTTGTTTGTTTGGTTGTAATGAATAGGCTCAAAAACTACTGGACCGATTTTAAAAATTCTTTCACCATTCGAAAGCTACATTATCCACAAGTAATATAGACTATATTTTATTTTGGAAAAAAATAGGGTTCCGTAAGATATTTGGATTTTTCGGACACAAACTGAAAAAAATCAACCAAAGAAGTTACTTATTTTGCGTACGCTGCCTAAACTACAAAAGATAGAACCATAAAATGTTATAATTAATTGTAGATCTAATAAATATCTACAAAAAAGTCCGCGACACACTATACCTATCTATGTCGAGTGAGGCACAACAACCACATTTTTATTTAAAAATCTTGAATTTTTTTTTGGACTATATTTAAACGCGTTTATTTTACTCATGCTATTAATCCTTATCAAAATAAATTATTTCATCAATAAGTACAGTTTATGTTGATAATATTTGGTTTTTGAATGATTAAAATTGGACGTTTGGTTTTGAAGTTGTGGTGAAATTAAAATATTACGATTTCTGCTGCACGGCCCGTTGCGAAGTGGGCGTCACCAAGGCCAGGGGTGCGCGTGCGGGAGAGGGGTGTCTAGATCTATGAGTAAGGTACCCGCGCGGCTCAGCCGCGAGGTCGGCTCCCTACGCAGCGGTCGTGCGCGAAGTCTAATAATTATCATGAGATTTTTTTTAGATTTTGTTCTCTAAACTACACCTACGCAAAAGTTCTTCTCAGAGCTAAACAACAGTCCTTCTCAGAGCTATACAATAGTTCTTTTCAGGGCTAACCAACAGTTATTTTCAGGGCTAACCAACAGTTCTTTTCAGGGCTAACCAACAATTCTTTTTAGGGCTAAACAACAGTTCTTTTCAGAGCTAGAATATTACACGCCATTAACATTTTCTTAAACATTTGAAAATGCCTAAGAGAGCCAGGTCTCAACTTTCTAAACATAGTTCTCAAGCACGAGCAGCAAAAATACGTCGTATAGGAGAATCTTCACCTGAACGTTCACAACGCCTTGCTGAACAAAATCAGAGAAACTCTCAGGTACGCGTACGAGAGTCGAGTGTCGAACGTTCGCAACGACTTGCGCAACAAAATCAGAGAACCTCTGAGTTACGTGCACGAGAGTCGAGGCTGGAGCGTTCCCAACGTCTTGCCGAACAAAGCTTGAGAACCTCTGAGCTACGTGCTCAAGAGTCGAGGCTGGAGCGTTCCCAACGTCTTCATGAACAAAATGTAAGGACCTCTGACTTACGCGAACGAGAGTCAAGTGTCGAGCGTTCGCAACGTCTTGCCGAACAAAGCTTGAGAACCTCTGAGCTACGCGCTCAAGAGTCGAGGCTGGAGCGTTCCCAACGTCTTCATGAACAAAATATAAGGACCTCTCAGTTGCGCGAAAGAGAGTCGAGTGTCGAGCGTTTGCAGCGACTTAGAGCTCAAGCAGAGAGACAGCAGTTGTCCACAAATAGAGTGCGCAATCGAATTTTAGCTAATAGGAACAGATTGGCTTTCAGATATGATCCGCAGCTTGATTATGCACAACAAGCGTCCGTCCAAATCGGAGTCATGAATAAGATCTGCTCTAACTGCTCTGCCAAGAAATGGGAGGACGAACCTAATGGTATGTGTTGTGCTTCAGGTAAAGTGTGTCTTCCTAACCTTCAGGAGCCGCCACAACCAATAAAAAATCTTTTAACTAATAACCATCCATTATCTGGTCATTTTTTAACAAACATACGTAAATACAATAGTATTTTTCAAATGACTTCGTTTGGCGCAAAAGAAATCAGGGAAGGAAATTTTATGCCCACTTTTAAAATTGAAGGACAGGTGTATCATCTCATTGGTAGCCTTTTACCATCATCAGGCCAAAACCCACAGTTCCTGCAAATATATTTTATTTCGGATGCAGACCAGTTATCATTGCGATCAAGCATCGCACCAACCTTAAAAATGGATTTAATTCGCGAATTACAGACCACTTTGAATAATCATAACGTGTATATACGAAGTTTTAAACAAAACTTAGAACTTAACTCATCACATAATTTAAAGCTAATTATTCATTCTGATCGCACTCCACAGACAGCACACAGAGGCAGATACAATGCTCCTACTGTAAACGAGGTAGCCGTTCTCTTGGTCGATGAAGACAAAGGTCCCAGGGATATAGTCTTACATGGTAGAGACGTACAGATCAAAAGAGTTTCTGAGCTACATCGGTCCTATGATCCACTACAGTATCCTGTAATGTTTGTGACAGGTGAAGACGGTTATTATTTGACTATGCCCTGCAGCTGGTGAATTAGCTCATATACCAAGAATACCCATGATCCCTACTGATTTGCCAATACCTTTCAAAAGGCTCCAATTTCCAGTAAAAATTTCTTTCGCAATAACGATAAACAAATCACAAGGCCAAACATTCAAATTAGTAGGAATTGATTTACGAAAAGAATGTTTTACGCATGGGCAACTTTACGTTGCTCTATCACGGGTCGGGGCTCCCGACCATCAGTATATTTTGTTAGCTGAAAATAATTTAACGTCAAATGTTGTTTATAGAGAAGCTCTACAATAATTTAGTTATGTATCCTAAAACAACAGGTTGCACTGCGGGACTGCAGGCAGAAGTGAACACTTTTGCCGGGAGCAAGACTTAGTTAGCGCTTTGCGGGCGGTCCTTTAGTTAGTTCTAATAGAGATATATTTAGTATCGGCTGTGCACCCGTGCGAAGCCGGGGCGGGTCGCTAGTTAGTTATATATTAGAAACACTGATGATTTTTTTTTTTATATTCGTTTTTGACATAAATACTTGTATAGTAGGTATTATAATATATTTTTAATTTTTTTTATTTAAATTTTATTATTATTATTTTTTCGGCCATTGTGCGATATACGAGTATATAATTATCCCAGCTAGTTGAAAAGTTGAATTTACTCGAAACCCATAGGCTTCCGCCTAGGCTTTCTCGGGCACTTAATTGTTGCTAATAAGCCGCACTTTCACGTCCTCCCGGGAATACGAAAAATTCTCTACAGGTCTCTCTTCGTCTACATAATTATTACTTCATTGTTTACATAGAATGTCTCGTTGAAACAATTTAATCAGCTAAGTCGAAACCACGGTTTTAAAATATGAGACCCAACTGAACTTACTTATTTGTTTTATTTGAATAGTTCAAGCAATTTCCGTAAAGAAAGTCATTTTTCAATCGCTCCGTGCTACGGCGTAGCAGTGCTACGTGGCTACGACGTGCTACGACATGCTACGACGTGCTACGCGTGACAGAGCAAATCTCTGCGAGTCTGTGAGAGAAATGCCGCAATATCATGATATATTTACGTCAGGTTAAGTTATTTGTAGCGAGAGGTCGGAATACTAATGTTGTCGGAGATACTTCGAGTGTCGTGAATGAACTTTTGTTGGAAGTTTTTCACTTTCTATGCTGAATACTGTGAATGGAGTTAAAGGCGAAAGATTTAGGTACACATGTTTTCTAGTATCAGTTAGTCTGACAAATAAGATCAGATACCATCGTTAATTTATTTATATTTATTTATTTCAGTATTCTCAAAAGCATGCCACCATAGCCATGTTGCTATAAACCATTTTTTATGGAATTTCCACTACAAGTTTAAAAAAAACTTTTTTACAAAAAAAACAACCGACTTCCAAAAAGAAAATACACTAAAAATTAAAAAAATACTTTAATTTCGGCAGTCGGTGTTAATATTTTATTTCTTCGTTATTTGACATCGACTTCCGAAAATAATAATAATAATAATCTGTGGTCCGGCTGTCAAATTGAAAGCATCAAGTTTTTTTTCACTCAAATATTTTTCAATAATTTTATATTCAACAAAATGTTTTTCATACGCAAATCAGTAAGAAAAAAGAACCAAACGATATAAAAAAAGAAAACGTACGTCAAGACTATATTTTTGACCGATGACATGTATGCAAGATGCAAATATAATATAACAGACGATTTAATAAAATGCTGACAAGAAGCCGGGCACGAAAGACGAACACACACCCAACATCTTCGGGTTCGTCGCTCAGCTCCGCCTCGCAGCCACCGGGACCTACGCCAACCGTGAGTCCAGTGATTCCGGCCGCTGCAGTTGCGTCGAGCTCGAGCGACGAATATACGACTCCGCCGACGACACCACCACCTGCGCGTCGACGGGGAAGAGGCCGACCACCAGCCAGCTTAGAACCTCGAGGCCCGCCGGCCTCTGATAGGGTTCCCGCTGCCGGTGGAAGTGTGCAGCGCATACGATGGACGCAAACCATTAACGTAAACGTCATGCGCTCATACTTTGGGGCTACAGAGGGGGGAAGTAACCTGACTGCGTACCGTGGTCGGATGCTCTCTCTGTTTCAGGTGCTTGAGCCAGCTGTCAACGTTTCGGCCCAATGACTGTCGGATCAGGTGCGGGTCATCCAGCGTAACCGTATGCTGGATGACGCCGTACTTGATAGACTTCGCCTCGAATCACGGAGTAGCCGTGTCTCACCTGTTTCGCCACCGGCCGCGGTGCAACTGCAACCCAGTGCTTCACCGCGACCCGACGACGTTGGTGAAGATGATGATGACGCGGCTATATCCGTGAGTACTCAATGCAATGAACGATTGAGGAGCGCTTTGGAGGATGCATTCCGGGAGTTACGCTCCACACCGCCTTTGCTTAGACCTCGTCTACCTCGTTTGCCCATGCATAAGAAAAATAAGGCGCTGGTGTGTGCTCTAGATTCGCAGCTATCAAATTGTTTTGATAACAGCAAAGACCTTGCCGATACCCACTCAATCTTATACTGCGCAGCTGCAGCGGCATGTCGTGTAGCTCACGTCAAGTTCACCAATTGTGACAGAGCTACACGACCTGCTATACCAGCTTGGCAGTATAGAATTGAGCGTCGTATCGGTGAGGCTAGAGCACTCATCGGCAAGCTTATCTGCTTCAGGGAGGGCAACACTCGCCATAGGGTGATGCGTTTCGTGAGGCGGGCGTTCTCGGGGACTGATATTAGTTCCCGAGATTATCTGACCCGCGTCACAGAGCGTATTGACTTCCTGAAGCAGAAGGTCTATGCATGGGCAAATCGTATTCGTCGGTACAAGCGGCGAGTGGAGCGGTACACTCAGAATCGCACTTTCCAAAGCAACGAAAGGTGGGTTTATAGGGCTTGGGAGCGTCCGGACCAAGGTGTGTCTGATAAGCATTTACCGGATGATGACGCTATGAGTTCATTCTGGCGCAGCATCTGGTCGGTGCCTGTCAGGCACACCGAGGGTGATTGGACTCGAGAGGTCGAGCGTGTGTGCGACCTTATACCAGAAATGGGGGCAATTACCATCAGCCCCCAAGATGTAGCTCGTGCAGTCCGTCCGTTGCCTAACTGGAAATCTCCAGGGCCGGACGGGCTGCACAATTTCTGGATTAAATGGTTCCACAGGTCGCACACTCGCTTGGCAGCTCAGTTCCAGTCTGCCTTAGAGTCAGGGTCGCTGCCCCAGTTTCTTACGACAGGAATAACCCACCTGCTCCATAAATCAGGTAGTACTGCGGAACCTAAGAATTATAGACCGATCACGTGTTTACCGACGGTCTATAAAGTTCTTACATCCATTCTGAGAGCTAAAATTAACATCCATATTGATAAAAATCGTATCATGTCAGCTTCCCAGAATGGATGTAGGAATGGGTCCCGCGGTACTAAGGAGCTGCTCCTCATCGATATTGCCATTAGCCAACAGGTTCGTCGTTCTCGAAGAGATCTGTCGACATGTTGGATAGATTACAAGAAGGCCTATGACTCAGTGCCACATACATGGCTCATGAGGGTGCTGGAGTTGTACAAAGTTGATGCAACTCTGCGCACCTTCCTGATATCGTGTATGGGGCAGTGGAGTACAGTCCTTCACTATCCAGGATGTCGGCAGATACAAAAGAACAGCGAACCGATAAGGATCGAGCGTGGCATATTCCAGGGCGACAGTCTGAGTCCACTGTGTTTTTGTCTAGCCCTCAACCCTCTCAGTACACTACTGGAGGGTTCGGGACAAGGCTATCGGTTGAGAAGAGGTGGTCAGGTCATATCACACCTCCTTTACATGGATGATCTGAAACTCTTTGCCCCCAACAACTTGCAACTGATGAAGCTACTGAATGTAACAGAAACCTTCAGTAGCGCCATCAGGATGGAATTTGGTGTGGAAAAATGTGCAGTCATGCATGTAAAGCGAGGGGAGATTATGGAATCCGTGGGAACTCAACTCTCGGATTCCATACACCTTAGATCCCTCTGCTCAACCGAAACCTGCAAGTATTTGGGTATGTCGGAAGCGTTAGGCATCAATGCTGCTGACGTGAAACAGTCGTCGGGGGAGCGCTTCTTTGGCCGCCTGAATAAAGTACTAAATAGTCTTCTATCAGGCGGGAACAAGGTGCGCGCCTTCAACGGTTGGGTCATGCCGGTATTGATGTACTCTTTCGGCATACTCAAATGGATTCAGACGGAACTTGACGCCCTGGATAGGAGGGTCCGTACACTGCTGACCGCAAATCGGATGCATCACCCACGATCATCGGTGATGAGGCTGTATATCCCGCGGAAATGTGGGGGTCGTGGCTTCTTAAATGCTAGGACCCTACACAACCGCGAGGTATGCAGCCTTAGGGAATATTTCCTAGAAACCGACGTGGGTATGCATCGAGATGTGGTCGCTGTGGACAAGGGCCTCACCCCGCTCTCCTTGGCAAACGAGAACTGGCGCAAACTTAAAGTACTGGATACTAATGACCGCAGGGAAGTATGGCAGAGCAAGGAGCTTCACGGACGCTTTTACCGGGTTCTTCATGAGCCTGATGTAGATCTCTTAGCGTCCGTATCCTAGCTGCGCTTTGGTGACCTATTCGGGGAAACCGAAGGTTTTGTCTGTGCGATTATGGACGAAGTTATGATGACGAATAACTACCGGAAATATATTGTTAAGGACGGTACGGTTGACATCTGTCGGGCATGCCACCGACCCGGGGAATCAATCCGACACATTATTTCTGGTTGTTCTCGTCTAGCTAACGGAGACTATTTGCATAGACACAACCTTGTAGCCAGGATTATCCATCAGCAACTTGCTCTTAAATACAATCTTGTGGAATCTGAAGTACCGTACTATAGGTATGAGCCCGACCCAGTTCTCGAAAATGGCAATATCACGTTGTATTGGGATCGATCTATCATATATCACTGATAGGACTATTGTTGCCAATAAGCCTGACATACTCGTAGTGGTGATAGATCGACAAGAGCGTCGCACAATGATTGTTGATATAGCTGTCCCTCATGATGAGAACCTCGTGAAGGCTGAGAAAGATAAAAAAAACAAAGTATCTGGCTCGCGTGGTTGTCGACATGTGGGAGGTGGATACAGCAGTCATTGTGCCGATAGTCGTGACGGCCAATGGCTTAATAGCCAAGAGCCTCGACGAACACCTAAGGAGGCTCTCGTTGGGCAGCTGGATCAAGGGCTTGATCCAGAAGGCAGTACTCTTGGACACGGCGCGCATAGTTAGGAGGTTCCTCTCTCAGGAGCCCTGACCACCGGTAGCTTGGACCCTATCCCGATACCGGTGGGATACTATTTTTTATATTTTTAAATGTTTTTATATTTTGATATTTTAATATTTAAAAATGTAAATTGTATGTTTAAACTATAAAATAAATGGAATAATAATAATAATATTCCACAACTATCACACAACGCCATCTAGTCCCAAGCTAAGCAGAGCTTGTGTTATGGGTACTAGACAACTGATAAACACACTTATATATTTCTAAATACATACATATTATAAATAAATTACACCCAGACACAGAACAAATAATCGTGCTCATTACACAAACATTTGTCCTGGGTGGGAATCGAAAATAAAGTTATTTTTTAATTTTTAGTGTATTTTATTTTTGGAAGTCGGTTTTTTTTCTGTTGTAAAGGTTTACGAACAAAAGACGGAAAGTATTACAGCAATTACGAGATTTATAGCAACTGTGAGTGAGAGAGAGCATGTTTAGTTTGTTAAAATTATATATGTAATGATAATAATAATAATAATAATTTATTCATCAAAAACATTGTAGTACAAATGATGACCATTTACAGAATCGTTTATCGGAATATAGTGTACAAAGACTACAATAAAATGGTGGGTGAGGTGCTGTATTCCTAGCTAGGTTAATAGAAAACCTGTGTTAAGGAGCACAGTGCCGGTCCCCAAGGAAATAAACAATAAAATCGCAGGTACACAGTTATACATTATAGGACATTATGATGCGCTTACTACAAACATTTTGGTGTATAACATATAATATATATAATATAAATAAGATTATTTCCCTTTTTCCTCTCCTTTCCCTTTTTCTTTTCCCTAATGTGGCTTAAAGCTAAAACAGTAAAATAACAAATAAGGAAAACAGAATAATAGGGTAAACTTATATAAACTAAAATTAAATCATGTAACAAGTGGGTACGTGAATATTTGTTGTTACCAAACTAGTTGAGGTGAGTATATTATAGTAAATGCTTGTGCGAATAGGTAGTATTTCCGCTGAAGGTTACGAGTCATAACCTGTAGCGAATTAAATTGTATGACCGTAGCGATTGTTAGTGAGATTTCGATGTGCATTTTTATAGTTATTTTAATTTATTGTGTAGTAGATTCACAAAAGAAAGATAAATAAGTAACCAAGTTAATCAATTGAAATCAGTTATGATTTTTTCTGTTTCGTCGTAGTTTTTACCTTGTAGGAATGAGTAAATCGCTTTCTTACACTTGTAATATGACAAACCATATATTGGACAGCATTTGTTCATCTTATTATAGAGAGCCGGACCTTGGTAGTAAAAAAATCTTTTAGAGAATGATGATCGCGTTCGCGGTAGTGTGCATATTATGTCTTTTCGACGTTTTGTTATTTTATTGTATTGGGTTTTCCTGTGTTGTAACAATATTACTTGTAAGATGAAATGTTGTCGTATGTTGAGAATTTCCCAGTGACTGTACAATTCATTAGTAGGGAACATAAAATGTCGAAAAGTTGCAACCTTTAAAATGGCTCTATGAGCGATTTCCAGGGGCATCAAAATAGTCTTGGCAGCACCACCCCAGCATGAGATACAGTATGAGATAATAGAGGAACATAGGGCAAAATAAACAGTACGAATAACTTTAAGGTTAGCAACGTATCGGAGGGTTCTAAATATGTAAATTAGTTTTCTAACTCGGCCGTAAGCAGGTTAATATGCGCCTTAAAGTTTAAATTTTATCTAATAATATACCTAGGTATTTTATTTGGTCAACGTTAATTATAGAAGGACAATTGCATGATGTTTTGTGTGGCAAGAGTGTGCTTTTAAGATTATGGCAGAATGTGGTTGGGAAGCCGGGCTAATAGAGTAAGTTAGAAACTTTGTTTTGCTGGTGTTAAGGGTAAGGCTGTGAGCAGTGAGCCAGTCTAAGGCTATGTTAAGACCGTGTTGTGCTATTAGTTCCA